>OX155693.1:13234444-13834444 GCA_944547425.1 Eupithecia centaureata
AGTAAATAAAATGCTAATTATCAGTTTTTAGCTTCAAGTATGCCCGGAGATGAAGTCGTGTATGTTTATATTTTGAGAAAATAAATTTCTGACTATATTTTGACAATTTGCCTGCTCAAAACAGCAGTCCCCATGTAAGCCCGCTGTTAAGATTAGGTGCATGCGTTAATACCCGCGCGCACGAGACCTTTATATTTATCAAAGACACATATTTATTCACCTCTTGGACGCCACACTTTTAAAGAGATCGAAACTTCTTTATAATACTCTTTTGATACCTACCAAGTGGAAGAGAAGGCATATGACGTAGGTTGATCACCTCTCAATCAACTTTTTAATTTAAATCATCGACTTTTACCAAATTAAATTAAACCTAACACTTTATCATCACTGAGCCACCAGCGATGAGAGCGGTTTCATCATCATCGCCCAGTGGCTCATGATGCCGGAGCGAAGATCTTGCGCCACGGCGGCCAGGAGTAAGGCCAGGAGGCTGTTGGAGCTGCGGCGCACGCGGCCCACCAGGGATGCGACGCGCTTGCGCATGTGCACGTGGAATCCATCCACATGCGCATCCGCGAACATCCCCGATGCGCTACAGTACCGCGGCAGCCCCAACAACATCCTGAAACCGTTATTATACTGGACGCGTAAGGCGTTGTAGGCTTTCTGTGTATATCTAGCCCACAGACTGCACGTGTAGAAAGAGGTACAATACGCCTTAAAAAGTGTTATTTTTACTGGCGTTGTACAACGTGCGAATCTGCGGGCCAACAACTTATGATCCGATCTCCTCTGCAAACTCTTTAAACTTTATCATAAGTCCAAAGACTCTACCAAGTCCTCCACCGCGTATACCTTATTATAAGCAATGATTAAGAAGGCCTAAGCCGGCATAGCCGCCGCGGGTGCACGGCACAGGTAGCGGGTTTGAATCCTGATTAATGACGGTCACTGTGCTACCGGTATTGACTGGATTCGAAGCAAGGACGCTTGTAAGTTTTTTCACAAAATGTAAGTTTGCATCTATCTAACCATCTTAACTAATCCAATCATAATTTTACGAAAGAGTATTTAGGTAAGTTTATCTAGAACGAATAAACTAAGGAGGAATGAAATTTAAAAAACTTTAGATATACTTAATAAAAAACGGTACTTTTTATCCTGGCATCTTCAGACCAAAGCGCGCTACTAAATAGTTAAATTCCTGTACGGTTCTGTCTAAGTAATTGATATTATTATAAAGATTAGATTTCGTGTTCTAATTCTGACTCTATTACCAAAAATATGTTGAGATGCATTTGCAATACTTCGGTCTTCAATTGAAAAGATACGACTTTTGAATAAATTCGTAAGCTGTTATCATTATCAACAATATCAGCTTAAAAAATTCTACTAAAATTACGATTCTAGTGCTAGACAGGCTACATAATAGGGCGTTCTGCACTACGTTCGCCGTGTTGCAGTCTCCACTCAAGAACACGTTTAGACATACAGATTCAGATTCTTTTCATTGGCAACATTGTAACAAATGCTACTATTACTTACTACGTTGGTTTAGTCAGCACTATTGTCATACACGTACCTTATTATTATTGTAAAGTGTATAAAAGACAGTGTACATTTGACAATGGACACCGTGGATCCGACTGGCTCGATCGAGGCGGAAGCTCCACAATGATGCAGTGGATCTGTATTGTTGGCCGTCCATGTCTGAAGGCAGTCCATTGGCCATCGACAATAATGTCCTTACAATAGTTTGCTTTCCGGTCGAGTTTGTTTTTATTGATATCGGGAGGCTGACCTGTCGATCACTTTTGGAAGTTTTTGAGTGGAATAGTGTGAAAATTCACACCGTTAATGTTAGTGTTGTTGTTAAAATTAGCCATATTGCTTGTTATTCATGCATGAGTTCTAGTTTTGGATATTATTTAATTCAGATAATCTGCAAAGGCAATGATTGTTGTCAAGAGAATGAAAGTGTGTGTTCGAAAGTAGAGGCCCTCGCTAGTTACCTATACATTATGTATACGCCGCTAGGTATATGTTTGAGACAAATCATGATCTTATTTTACTAGCGACCCGCCCCGGGTTGATTGGGTAAGCTTTCAAGGGACATAGGGATATAGGGACATAAGGACATAGGGACAGAGAAAGCGACTTTATTTTATACTAGCGACCCTTCCTGGCTTCGCACGGTTTAATTATACGTATAAACCATCCCCTTGAATCAATCTATTTATTGAAAAAAACCGCATCAAAATCAGTTGCGTAGTTTTAAAGATTTAAGCATTCAAAGGGACATGGGGATATAAGGACATAGGGACAGAGAAATGTACTTTATTTTATACTATGTAGTGACTATGTAGTGATTTTCGAAGTCACAGGTTGACCTAGAATAGGCGGTAGAACTTCTATCATCAGCATCATCATCATCTCCAGCCTAAATTAGTCCACTGCTAGACATAGGCATTATTACGCATAGAACTTCATATTTGGTACAATATATTAAAATCTTACTAAGCCATTTTTACTTATACCTATAAAAGCAACAACTGCGAAAGCAAATTCGAAAATCACCTCTCTGATAATATAACACCATCCCAAACCTATCTATACAACGGCCAGCCAATGGCCCCCAGTTCCCGGTCGCCTCGCTATTCCTGGCTATGGTGGCGGTCATGGTAACGGCGGGGCTGGGGGTGCTAAGAATCCCCGGGCTACATTAGGCTACCACACACCTTCCAATTTGACCCTGGCTACGTTTAACGGACGCACTCTGAGGCTTGACCATCATCTAGCGCAGTTGGAAGTGGAGTTAGAGAACATTAAATGGCATGTTCTAGGGTTATGTGAAGTCCGTAGAGAGGGGGAGGACACCGTAACCCTAGACTCGGGCCATCTTCTCTACTTTCGCGAGGGTGATAAAACATCCCAGGGTGGCGTAGGTTTCCTCGTCAATAAGGCCCTCTCTGGCAACGTTCAAGAAATCTCCAGTGTGTCGACCAGGGTAGCGTACCTGATCCTTCGGCTGTCCAAGCGGTATAGCATGAAGGTAATTCAGGTTTACGCACCGACCTCGGCACACTCGGATGATGAAGTGGAGGATATGTATGAAGACATATCCAAAGCCTTACATAACACCACTAAGGCTCACTTCAACGTTGTTATGGGGGACTTTAACGGCAAGGTGGGAATCCAAACTGGCAACGAATCCCGAATAGGCCCACATGGTTATGGAGTTAGGAATCACAGGGGGCAAATGCTTGTCAACTTCCTTGAGAAAGAGGGGTTGTTCTTAATGAACTCCTTCTTTAAGAAGCAGCCCCAAAGGAAGTGGACATGGCGAAGTCCCGACACTGTGACTAAAAATGAGATCGACTTCATCATGACGGATAGCAAGCACATATTCAGAGATGTCTCAGTGATCAACAGGTTCAATACCGGATCTGATCACCGACTGCTCCGAGGCACTCTGAATATCAACTTAAAGCTTGAAAGAAACCGTCTGGTGAAGTCCACGCTCCGACCTAATCCAATCCAAATCATGGCGGGCACCGAGAAGTTTCAGCAGCTTCTCGGGGATAGATTTGTTGCTTTGGAACCTACTGATGACGCGGACGAGAACCTACACAATCTGGTCGAAACGTTGAGGGATGAGGGCATTAAATTCTGCAGAAAACAAGGTACTGGCAAGAAGTCCAAACTCTCGGATGAGACTCTGGATCTGATGACAAGAAGACGGGAAACCACCCAAGTGACTTCGTCAGAGAGGTCAGACCTGAACAAGCGAATCGCGAAGATGGTACGGCGCGACCTTCGGAGCTCCAACACACGCCTCATTGAAGAGGCGATAGAGCGCAACCGAGGGTCCAAAGTATTCACTCAGCAGCTTGGCAGGAGCCACCTGACGAAGCTTAAAACGCACGATGGGAGAACCGTTTTGTCGAAGCCGGAGATCTTGGCCGAGATAGAGGATTTCTATGGCCGTTTGTACACTGCACATGCCCCTTGTTCCCGGCGAGATGACCATGATTCCAGAGCCACCCTGACACGCCACTATACCGACGAACTGCCAGATATCAGTCAAGATGAAATCGTGTTAGCTCTGAGGCAGCTTAAAAATGGAAAAGCCCCGGGTGAGGACGGTATTACTTCAGAGCTTCTGAAGGCAGGAGGAGCCCCCGTTATACAGGAGCTACAGAGCCTCTTTAATGCCGTCCTTCACAGTGGGAGAACTCCTAAGGCGTGGAGCGGGGGTTTGGTGGTGCTCTTTTTTAAGAAGGGCGATAAAACTCTTCTTAAAAACTATAGACCCATCACACTCCTGAGCCACGTCTATAAGCTGTTCTCGCGAGTGGTCACGAATCGTCTCGCCAGGAGACTCGACGAGTTTCAGCCACCGGAACAGGCCGGGTTCCGCGGAGGATATGGCACCATAGACCACATTCACACAGTGCGGCAGATTATACAGAAGTCCGAAGAGTATAATCAGCCCCTGTGTCTCGCTTTTGTGGACTATGAGAAAGCCTTTGACTCTGTCGAAACCTGGGCTGTTCTGGAATCCTTACAGCGATGCCAAGTAGACTATCGTTATATCGAGGTGCTGAGATGTCTCTACGATGCCGCCACTATGAGTGTCCAAGTACAGGACCAGCAGTCTAAACCCATCCAATTGCGCAGAGGAGTGAGACAGGGGGATGTCATATCCCCGAAACTGTTCACGAGCGCATTGGAAGATATGTTTAAGACGCTGGACTGGAAAGGTAAGGGCATAAACATAAACGGCAATCACATCTCACACCTACGATTCGCTGACGACATAGTCTTAATGGCGGAGTCGCTAGAGGAGCTGACCCATATGCTGGACGGCCTAGCCTCAGCCTCACGACGCATCGGTCTTGGCATGAATTTGGATAAAACCAAAGTCATGACCAATGACCACATAAATCCAGGACCGGTCGTCGTAGAAGGCCACCTTCTCGAAATTGTTTCCGAGTATACTTACCTTGGGCAGATTGTGCAGTTAGGTAAAAACAATTTTGAGAAGGAGGCCAAGAGGAGGATTCAGCTGGGCTGGGCAGCGTTTGGAAAACTACGTCGAGTCTTCTCGTCATCCATACCGCAATGTTTGAAAACGAAAGTTTTCAATCAGTGCGTCCTACCCGTAATGACCTACGGAGCTGAGACGTGGACACTCACGGTAGGGCTGGTCCACCAGTTCAAAGTCGCTCAGCGAGCTATGGAAAGAGCTATGCTCGGAGTTTCTCTGAAGGATAGGATTCGTAATGAATACATCCGACAGAGAACCAAAGTTATCGACATAGCTCAAAGAATTAGCAAGTTGAAGTGGCAGTGGGCCGGCCATATTGCGCGAAGAACCGACAACCGTTGGGGTAAACGTGTTCTTGAGTGGAGACCGCGACTCGGCAAACGTAGTGTAGGACGCCCTCCGGCCAGGTGGGATGACGATCTGCGAAGGACTGCTGGCAGATGCTGGATGCGGCAAGCTGAAGACAGGGCGCTATGGCGCTCATTAGGGGAGGCCTATGTCCAGCAGTGGACTAATATAGGCTGATGATGATGAAACCTATCAAATAGTTTCCATTACAAAATCCAATCAACATAATCCGACATCAACGCAAAAACTTCTAAAATCCCCAAAATCCCCTAAAAGTCAATGCGTCGGAAATCGATAGCCCACCTGAATGGCGTAAGTGTCATAAATCCGTGCACAAAGCGCTGCGCACAATGGCCTGAACAATGGTCCCGCGAGCCGCCGCTGGGCCACGGGACGTAGTAAAGCGGGCCCGTACTGTCGCACGCACGTCGAGCCTTTGTGCGGAGGTTCATTCATGAATTGGCACCTTCTAGTAGAGTCCACTAAAGTTGTAGTTATCAGGATATATTGTAATTCTACATGCCACAAAGTGACTGGTTATTTAAAGTCCCAGGATGTTGTATTTATGATTGCTGTTAATAATAATAACAAAGTATAGAGATCAACAAAGAACATTAAAAACAATTTTATGATGCTCAAATTATTCTAATTCGATATAAAGTTATGGTAACTATCTACTTCAAAAGCGACATCCTTTCAGTCTAAAGAACCTCGCTAGTCCAACTATTTTCTGGCATACCGAAAACAACGAATTTGAAGTATATTAGTGCTTACTGAATAATTTTTTTATTATTTGTTTATAATTTGTAGCCGAAAACTGAGTCAAGATCGTAGGGTACATATAAATTACTGTGCTGATCTATGCTGTGTCATATAACGCCATCTGTAGTTGCATAGAGTACTTGTAGTCTTCGTATTATTTTTTCCGCTGAATAACTCGATATCATCGACAGGTCGGTGTTGTGTTAGGACCAACGTCAGTCAGTCAGGATGCTGTCATCTGTCACCGGAGTGTTTGTCTTCCGTATCCGCTAATTGCCTGTCGCGGTGATCGAATTGCCTATAACTTTCCACGTGTCTAAACTTTGTATCAGTTTTAGCAACAAGACAATTGTCTTAATCTTAAAATGAAATAATTTAATGCTAAAAGGTACAGTGTCATGAATCTAACTAAAAGTACTCATTTATCCATCATCCTAAATAGGTAATGATGAACTATTTACATAATTATCATCATGACTGGGTACAGCTTATACCTACTATGTAACACAACAACAGATCTCATTAGTAAATCTGTATTATTTGGATTTTCTTTTTATATATCATTAAATGATTAGATCTACACTTATATCACTATTATAAAATTAATGATTTCTGCTTCATTCTTCTCAACACATCCTAGCAAAACATAATATAATAGGGAACCAGATGTGAAATTAAAATATATTGTCACATTTATTTTCTAAACATTCGTCTATTCTCAGAACTAAACTAACCAAAACCAATTAACTTGATACACCGGTTGACAGGCATTAGGCTCTTGTCAAAAGTATCATTACGTACACGATGAGGGGACGACGAGACGGCGGGACAAAAAATAACTCGAATGGGACAAAAACTGAGTCCGCCAGACAGTGTGGCACCACTCACTGCGCAGGAGTCGGGGAAATTAACTTAACTCTCACAAGGGACTTTGAACTGTTTGGTTAAGTGAGAGAGTCGAGGTTTGTTAATTAGGTTGTGAAGTTTATTTTGAAGAGGATGTGGTCAAGTAACTTTAGATCGTAAGGATGGATGCTTCCGTGAGGATTCCTGGAATATCTCATTTGAGGCATTTAGAAGTTTGCGTGATATCGGAAAGCTACAAATACTTAACTTGTATAATTAGCTTTAAAGGTCTTATTAAAATAATGAATATCCTCCAATTCAATTAATAAAAACGGGCGGGTTCTGCGCAGGTCTGCGAAGCAGGATGCGGGTTCGATTCTCGCCTTCTTACAAATATTTTTACAGTTTGCAAATATTTGACTATTCGCATACCTAACAAGGATTATGGATGTTTTCTACGTATAGTAACAAGTCTCTATTTGAAAGTAACATTATGGGTATATTTTTCTTCTAGTACCCGTAACACAAGCTTTGGGACTAAATGATTCTGTAATTTTGTCCGGCATTATTTTACTAGCTACCGCCCGCCGCTTCGCAGCTTTTTCCTAAGGAACGATCAAACGGAATTTATATCTAATTGGTACTCATTTGTACAATAAGAGCTTGTTTTATTCCAGGCCTAGAGCTACGTCTATTCAAAATTTCAGCTCGATCCGTTCAGTAGCTTTGGCGTGAAAAGGTAACAAACATCCATCCATCCAAACTATCGGATGTATAAAATTAGTGTGATTTATTTATTTACTGCAAATTTCAAGAATAACTAATACTAAAGCACTCAGTGGTGCAATTGAAGTTTATAACTGGGTTAAACAAAAATCGGTCTCTGTTTCTGGTTAAACTTGCTTGATTCTTACTTTTAAGTTATCTATTTAATTTATTTTTATCTATTTGCTAACTTTGCGGCTCTTAAGTGAATAAGGTTCAAATTCCTGTGCTGTCATCCCCGACACCCGAGGTGTCAAGATCCATTGAACTGTCAAGGGTTGGAATGTCATTCAGTAACAGATCGCTGTAGGAAGGAAGTTGCAGGTAAAAATACAAAAAACGCAGAAAAAGCTGCGCGTACGCATGGGCCGCGCTAGTGGCTCTGTTTGATGTAGTTGTGCTTTATGACGGGCTAATGAGGGGTTTGGGGAACAAGTAATTTATTGCGCTTTGGTTTGTTGGAATTGGAAGGTTTTTACAAATCTTAATATTTATGTATGTATATGAATATAAGCGATGTTTTGAAGATCCAACTCAAATCGCTGGAGCTAGAAACCTGAAATAGGTATGTAATTTTACAACACAGAAACCCGATAGGTAAGGGATTTTTGGAAGAAACCCTGAGAGGTGAAAAGGGGTTTGAAGATTTTTGGTGTTTTTAACTATTTAACCACGGGCGCATTTTGTTAGAAACTTACAGAGAATACTAAAAATATAAAATAATTCAACACGTGTTTCAAGGTTTCTTTTATACTATTGTCAACCTGACACAGGGCTTATGTCTTTAGAGTTGCACTTACATCTTCTACAAACTCCACCTCTACCTCATCTTTGCCATATCTCCCCTCGTTACGATCATTAAACCTACAATAATGTAACTATTCTGTCCCTCACACTCTCTTCAAAAACATTCTCAGATGACCTGTGCGTGGGAGAGAGATAGCAGGAGAGAAAGAGAGAGTTGAGCTAATGACGCATGGAATATTATTTAAATTAATATCTCTTTGATAGTGATGCTGTCCATGAACAATTATATCGATAACGTTTTATCGATCGAAAGCTCTGGCTTAAAGTTCTATTGTATATGTGTGTGTAAAACAACCTCTTCTAATAAACATAACCAAGATCCAAATCGGTTCATCTTCTTGAGACATACAATACCATAGACAGACAAAAAGAGAAAAGAAACAAATTCCCGTGATATCTAGTCACTCTATTCTTACCTACTGAAATAGCTACAAATTAACTAAAAAAGTGTTCTTAGTTAACCTACTCAACAATTTGTTATTATTAGATTCAAGTATCGATATCGATGACACTCATCGTTCCATCTCTCGGCCAGTCAGCGCTCACAAAACCTATAGGTAATCCTTTTTGGCTACCGTTTTATATTCTACATCTACACTTTACAGCCATCACTAGTTTCAAGACAACATGTTATGAACTCTGATGCTTTGACAATAGAGGTGTTTTTACCTGCAACCTTATCGTTGTAAAAATGGTTATTAATAAGGGATTTATGGAGGTTTAGAAGTCGGTTATATTATAAAGTATTATTTTATTGTGTTGACCGGATGTGGCCTTTAATGAGAGTTTTTCTGTAAGATTAATAGTTTTATTATTATTGGAGTCAATGAAAGGGAGCTGAGCCGAAGTCGTTCTGACCTAGAGAACATCGTGAGGAGCTTTAACTTTATTATTGTTGTAAAGGAGCCTTTTTAAAAATTAAATGCATTACGTATTTAAGGTTTTTAAGACTCGCTGGTCGCTCGGAGTTTTTTATCTGTATTTTCTGTGCTTAACAAGTAATCTATCTTGTTGCTAGGTCGTTTTGCAAAAATTCCAAACCCTTATCGTTTTGGAGTGTTTTTGACAATATATTGATTTGATACTAAAGTCAAAGATGTTTATTTTGACGAAGTAGCATAATAGCTAATTATGTTACTTAAAAAAACATAAAATTAAAAATAATGTTAGTGACTTAAAAACGCAAAAGAATCAAAGTTAGTAAAAAGCATGAGTTCATAAAAAATGGCTCAAGATGGTCTGGCTGGTGGCTATGATTTCTATTTTGCGTCAAAAAATCCCATTTTTATGTGAGAAATGAAATCATTACACTTTCTTCACAAACCCACATCTGATTCCTTATAGACGGTGTTGAAAGTTATAGCACTCAACTACTCAAGCGAAAACAAACTAAAGCCAAGATTTGTTAAACCTAAGTAAACACCCTGTAGCGACAGGTCTATGACGAACTTCCGTACGATTTGTTTTCATAATATCAACAAAAACCACACATGACACCATTTTTTGTATTGTAGTTCCTTATTTTTCACCGTTTTTAAATTTTAATATTTTGTTTGTAGATTTAAATAATCTCGATCTCTTCCAGACAACATGAATGCGGCAGTATTGAGCAGTACATGGTGGAAATTGCTTTTCTGTAAGAAAATAATACCTTGGATGAATTTACGCAAAAAGAGATGCTCGCGATAAAATCCGTGACATCATTATCATTTCAGCTCATTTGCTCTGATCTGACCTGGTGTTTCTAGGTGTGCGTGATAATTTCCACTAACAACCAAATAGTCTATTTTGCAAAACTCTTTCTCTTTTTTAATATAATCGCATCAGGAATAGTAACGATACAGTATGAGAAGGATAGGATTCCTAATGAATACATCCGACTCGACTCGATAGCTCAAAGAATTAGCAAGCTGCATTGGCAGTGGGCCTGCCATATCTCGCGAAGAACCGACAACCGTTGGGGTAAACGTATTCTTGAGTGGAGATCGCGACTCGGCAAACGTAGTGTAGGAAACCATCCGACCAGGTGGGATGACGATCTGCGAAAGACTGCTGGCAAATGCTGGATGCTTTAATCTGAAGACAGGGTGCTATAGCGCTCATTAGGGGAAGCTTATGTCCAGCAGTGGACTATTAATAGGTTGATGATGATGATGAACAATATGAGATGTCATTGGCACGGCTGACTGGCCCTGCCCTAAAGGACGGTGCGCAGGCGCAGGCCGAGTGTCGAACCTACGCGCGCTAGCTTTATGGGCTCTTATGGCTTTGTAAAATACAACCTACCTCACAAGGGACGGAGAGCTAGGGTTGGGATCAAATCCCTACAATTATCAATGAAATCCCTAATTAAAAATGCAATATATGAAAATGTATGAGCTGCTAGCCGAGTTTCAGCTACAGCATCCTCAACTAAACTGATTTTAAACGCTATATGTTATACTTATTATCCACAAGACGGTGTGAGTGCAAACATGGAGTGTACCATGAAACTCGAAGTGTTACATGGATAGTCTTAATTAATTTTGATATTGAGTTGAAATTGAGTTTTCCTTTTTGAAATTCATTCTATGTAGATCGTCATAAAATACCAATAATAATAAAACGTCTTTTTGAAAATACAACTAAAATGTTACGAGTCTTATCGTTTTGAAAATAAGTATTTTATGACGATCTAGAATTTCAAAAACTAAAACTGAACTTATTCAAGAACAAAACTAATTAGGACTAGCCTGTAGCACTTGGGGTTTACTAGTCAGGACGGTTGGTTAAGCAAACGCCAATATCCAATCCCTAAATCTTTAACAGTCACATGTCAAAATCCCCAAATCCCTAAACCTTTAGGCACTCCTCGCAACCCTAGCCCGCGTTCCCGTGGTTTATGACTAATATCACTAACAAACCGTCTGTCCGTACGCGTCATTAAATCGCCATCGACCACAATCACATAAATAACTACGGATTTATTCCACTATTTATTTATTTATATGTTTATTTATTTATTGCCCCGTCTGGTTGCGTCTTTTTTTGCTTCAATAAAGTTTTATATTTTTATATTAATTTTGTTAAGATTAAAAAGTCGTTTAGGGATTAAACGTGCCATAAATAGATTAGTTTATGGCCCTTCGGGTTCCCAGCGCTGGTCAATACCTGCATGATCTCTGACGGATGCCCATCAAATTTGACCTTGGAAACCCTCTAAACTCGTTCAGAGGGACACATTAAGATGCCTCGCATTTCTGTAACATGACGATCCGTATAGATGACGTCAGGATAGGGCACAGGACCAGCACTCAATTTACTTCGATATTTAAATTTTTTCATATTCATTATTCATATTAAAAGTGCTTAGGTACATTAGGTATAATTATGCATTCTTAGGGTAAATAATTAAAATTTTTCAATATTTTGTTATTTGGTGCTTTACGTTTCAATTGAAAAAGTCACGTATTGTTGTGATCCTACTTTGCCGCTCTTATTGGTGACGAAAAGCATTTTAAAGCCAACTACCGATCAACTCGAAACCAAATTACAAAATAATGCAAGATTTATTAAAACCATTAATTAAACAAAATAAAATTATTAACAAAAATTATTATTATATGTGTTCCAAAACACACAGCATTGTTGGAAGAATGGTTTGTACTATTTGCCTTTAGATAGTAGGTTTTAGGTATACTTTACCGACCTCCAGTCTGTTTCGAGCCCATACTCTTTGCAGGAAGTAGCCGATCCAGAATGTCATCTTGAGTGGCTGTCAATATCTTTTCATAGCGTTTGTGTAATTTGCCGATAAAACAACAAAACATTTTCGTATGACGATTTTTCAAAGTGCAATGAAATTAATATAATATTTTGCTAATTGCTATCTGCAGCTTGACTTTTGATCGATTTTGTCTCTGTATGGACAAATTGTTTTTCATAGAAGCTACGAAATGCATTGTCGGTAACTTCGTCATTTACAATCTTTTGAGATTTTGGTCAAACGAGACTCAAAATAGATATTGTTTTCAGATGTTATTATATTATATTGCTATGGTTGTAGTGGTCCTAAACGACAAATAATCGTGTCGCAACGTCTAAAAACCCCTCAGGCAGTCATTCACATATAATAAAAAGTAACGTCGTGAGCCCATGACTGATGTCGGATCATGTCGTCCTCATTAAACGCAGTTATTTATTGCAGTTTAAAACGCCTTAATGTCGGAAGATAAACTTCGAACCCAAAAAAATCGAACGATTAATCGGTCTGTATAAAACAATTTGTTGGCAATAAATAGTGATGTTTTGAAAGAGTTAATGAATAGATTGGGATTAGATAAAATACCTCTAAATAAAACTAGTAAAAAAAAACTTTTAGAACTTAGAACTACACATTTATAGTATAAGTTACGTTTTTGGGTGAGTATATAATGCGTTACCTGCCTAATTATATGCCGTACTATTTTTATAATCATTGCGACCAAACTATAGGTACTATACATAGTTTGGTCGCAATGATTATAAAAATTTAATAAATTTTCGACTACATCTTCTTTTTCCATTACATCAGGAGAAATTATGGTCAACCTAAGACTAAAACTAGGTATAAAAATCCTTTAACTTTAGTAAAAATTATTATTCTAATAAAATCTAATCAAATTTTTTGAAAGTTTATTTCGATGTGTTTTACTTTGCTTGATTTTTTTTCTAATTTAAGCTGAACCTATACTTATATTCCTATCTATATAAAATTACTGAAAACTTTGGCCTCTCTAATGAATTTTCTCCGAGTTTTAACCTGTTAAAAAGAAGGCACCAATAAATTAACTTCCAAATTATATCAAAAGTCGATAGATAAGAGTTGATAAAGCACCTTATCGATGGAGGCACAAATCAAATTGATGCCTCATGTCTTGATAACGTTTCGACTTGATGCTGTCTTCAATAAAACGTGAGTTATGAGCGTTGGCTTGACGCTTGACGCAAGGATGACATCAGTCCATCAGGTCGATAAGCACTTGATTGATATCAAAAACAGATAATTCTTTGATTGTTTCTTAGCATCTTCGTTTTTATTGACTGCAATTCTTACAATGCAGCTGGGGCCGAATTCCAGTAAATAAATCGCTTCACCATTACAAATAGTATCGGGTTGAAATGACAGTGTTGAACATCTTTTGCTACTCCACTAATTCAAACTTTTAGAGGTTCATTCATAGCTTGACGATTACGTTTATGACTACCAATTTGACAGTTTTTATATTTAATATAAAGTCTCTTCAATCGCAAAATATAGTAGAATACCAGATGCACAAACGTCATTTTAGCTATCTTGATAATATGGCGCTATAGAGACTGGTTTGAAATTAGTGGAATTCGGCCCCTGTAATGTTGTAATGACTGAAAAAAATAGTGTTTATAATTGGGTTACCGAAAATAATGAATAACTGATTTGGTTGTTATTAGTTTTTATTGGTTGAAGGGTAATTTATTCCATCAATCTTATTGAGGTACTTATAATTGAAGAAATACTTGTAAATACAATTCACTTCATTATTTATTAAATTCAGTCTCTTTAGAGGTTTTTAAAGGAAGAGGAGGCTTAAAAATGATGATCAATAGTGTTTCAAAATTATTGTATTTTGCTGAATTAATAACAAATAATATTGATGTTGAACCCCGGCGTAAGAGCAGTGTTATAAGTGCAAATACCTCAGTAAGGTATATAATATGGTGGTGGTGATATCAGAATTAATGATATTCCGAAGCAGTTTATTATTCAATTAAAATAATGGTTTACAACATCATCAGAGGCATTCGCGGGGCAGCGCAGTGCCAATCGGACGATTGTGAGCGACGCCTCGCCTTTATTGCACCGCGCTGCACTACTGCCTGCACCCCGCTTTACTATACACTATTCACAGTACATATACGTTTATATACTATTCGCAGTACATTCTAGCTTATTAATGGATTATTTTTATATTATTTGGAGCAAAAGGGCAACTTTATAACCTAATGTAGAGTTAATTACTTAGGCTGCAGCCAAACGAGCGTAATTTTTTGAATTGTCTGTCGGTCGCGTAATTTCGGTTGCATAATTTCTCCTTCATTTAGTTTCATAGAAAAGTCCTGTTTGATTCACACGGTGACGTAAAATGAGTTATCTAGCGACTGCGAAAATACGCTACTCGCACCTCAAAAAATCACGCTCTTTTGGCTGCAGCCATAAACACACATGTTTACGATGTCATTGATTACATTATATACAGAATGTCAATATCTACAGCATATTCAGTTTAATTTAATGTGCCGAGCTCTCAGAATAAACAGATAGACGAACTTTCCTCACACAACAACATGCAGTTCCTTGGAATTCTGCATTTATGGCTAATTCGCATCATTAAATTTAATAAAATCGGCAGCCAGCCATAACCGGCCGATTGCTGTTGATAGATTGACGCAGCAAACCTCGCCAGCTTCTGTATCCAGTAATTGGCATATGAAGGAATCTTCAAATTCTAAAAGTTATGAAAATTAAAATCAAGAAATAGAAACAAATTAAAACTATTATATACAATTGAGCTAACTCAGACGGTTGGAAACAGTCTAGCTAGAGGTAACTGGAGAGTAGAGGAACTGATCCATGTCAATAAATAGTCGTCGCGTCCCCAAGACACTGGCTGCATTACCACGCTGTATGGCAATGCTGATGCGCTGAGCCAGATACTCACCAGCTCTCGGGTCACGCGTCGCATCCACCAGACGCTCAGATCCCCACAACCATATGGGATAACTAGCTGGGAAGAGATAGAAACAACGAGTACTCAGATTTGAGATTGAATAAAATAAGGATAGTTCCTGTTTTAAATCTGAACAATGAAGTTACAAAGAACAACATTGTAAAGTAAAGTAGTATGCTGTAACACCATACACCTCGCACAACCGTCTGGTGTGTGCGTGAGATCTCAAAAGTTGATGATGCCATGAAAAATTAATTGTAAAGAGTCAGAGGTGAAAGGAGTTTTATTTCGTCAAGCGCAATAACATTGCCGTTTACTTGCTTTTGGACACTTTGGGTTTAGTGACGCTTAATCTGCTAACAGGTTTACTTCAACTGAGTGGATTACGAGTTTGATTTACGACCAATTCATTTGCTATCACACACATAAATCAATGGACCACCAAAAGACAAACATTTCTACCAAAACCATCCACTAACACGACACTAACACTTTACAATAACAACTACAAGAAAACATAACAAACTGAGCCATAATCATAAACCGCATCGGAATCAGCTCAGCCGATTGATTAATTGAGAGGATCGAGTGGGACTTTACGAGCCCGCAAATGAGGGTCAGTTCATTCACATCCATTCGGCAGGCGACGTGTTAAATACAACATGGAGGTCAGGTGCTGGAACACAAGGTTGCGGCTGTTTTATTGTGTCGGTGCTGTCATAGGTAACTTGACTCTTACAAATAACAACAAACACAAACTTATTAGTACATTTCTAAAATAATAAGTTCTACACAGCATCACCTAGCCTCAAGCTAAGCAGAACTTGTGTTATGATGGGTATTCCACTATTACGTGACTGATACACTAAAAACAATAAATTAAAAAAGTACCAGATGTTTATTTAAAAACAAGCATCTTCCCGTGGCTTTTCACGCGTTATTACTATGGTAAAATTTCAAGGCTATTACATGGGAATTCATTTGTATTCAGGTATGTGTTATTCCAGGACTAGAACCACATCTGTTCAAAATTTCAGCTCGATCAGTTCAGTAGGTTTTGCCTGAAAGAGGAACAGATATCCACCCATCCATACCTACATCCCTACAAACATTCGCATTTATAATATTAGTAAAAGCGTAAGGTAGTAAGCATTAGCATATCATCCAAGAGATAAGGTAGGTACTCTAACCAGGTACTCTAACCTTCTGGTTAGAGTAACCTTTTGACTAACCTAACCCTTTTGGTTAGAGTACTTACATGGTATTCTTTCATATTTATTAAATTTTGACTCTTTTCATGTAAATTTTTATGCTCTTTTAAGCATAAAAATTGAGATTCAGATTGAAATTACAAGATTCCTTCCATATGAAGGGAAGAAAAAATTACGAAGTAGGTTTGGTCTCGCTTGAGGAATCAAACCTGCAGCTTTCCACCCCACCACTACGCCACGAACTTTGTTCAGATAACTTCTCCACGTGCTATCTTATTGTTTTATCTCAATCATGTTGTTTTTGGACTTTTGGAGTTAACTTAACCAAGCTCGCCGTCAAAACGTCCCGTTGATCTACAACAGTCGAGGCCTGTGATTTACGGCCCATTGTCTTACCCCAATCACGTTTATTTGATGTCTTTATTGCGTCCACTGATGGCTGCCATCAATTCTAACTATCGATCGGTTTTGGTTTTAGTTACCTACATTGTTTGGATGCAAGCTGAGTTGAGATACGAGAAACAAGAAATCTTTTGGAAAATGTCAAACAATGCTTTAGTAATGAAAGGCAAAGAAATGAATATTAACTGATCGATCGATGTATTCACGAACTTATGTTCCTGTTTCAGCTATTCTAAACATTAGCTCATTAGGGGAGGCCTAATGTCCAGCTGATATAGGCTGATGATGAAACACTAGAAAGCAGAGTGCTCTATGAGTAGTTTGGTAAGATCCTTATAAATTGACTGAGCCCCAGGACCCTAAAAATCAAGTTGTCATAATGTTTTATTTCTCTCTAGTTTAGTTAGGTAATTTGCCTACAGTATACGGTAGATTTTTAAGCTACTCCAAATATCAAATAATGAAATACTTACAGTAAGCTTTATTGATTAATTAAATATGTATATATTATATAAGATAAGCAGTCAGAAAACTTAGGTAGGTACGTACCTACAGTGATGACACCATCTCATAATCAATACCTCACACAGCTCACGTTATCTTATAACTCGACTTGACGATTATTGAGACGAATAAATCCACAGTTGATCTGATCTTCGCCGTAAAGCAGCGCGTGGGCGATGTGGGTCAATAAATAAATCACGGATGGACAGACGGACGGATGGACAGTAAATCTATGGACGCGCGGCCACGAGCGGTGTGAATGCGGTGGTACCTATGGCACTATTCTGGAAGCTTCGACTGGTATTTTATAAGAGACTAGCTTCTGCCCGTGGCTTCGCAGGCGCTTTTCAAGCAGCTTATCTACTCCTATGGTAGTCCTTCCCCATGATATCGGTAACCTCCGTGCCAAATTTCATTCGGATCTGTTCAGCTGCTGAGGCGTAAAAAGATAACAAACAGAATTATTTATGAAATTTCCAATGATCTCATATTTAAATGTCTTAAAAATATTAAATACAACTGAGCAAACGGTTTTAATTTAGTAATGTTCGTTTTCAAAAAAATATACAAAACGTAACATTCACTCGGTCTCCTGGTTAGTATCTAAGAACGGTTCTTCTCCTCCTGGTTATCTCCTGGTTAGTATCGAAGTTCTTAGGTCTTTCTTGCTCTTGCAGTGTTTTAGATAGTGTGGTAGGCTTTACTCAAAGAAAATACTTTTTATTTGGTATTAACTATTTAACTCAATTACTATCTACTTTAAAAAATCAGTAACTGTCCGCGAAAAAACGGTGTTTCGAGTCCAGAATAAGCCGCCCATGTGTGGTCTACCAATACTAAAACACACTTAAGTAACATACCTACCATACACAAGTTATTGTGTTTTATATCCATTTATTTTACATTTATTGTTTATGTTCCGCCTAAATCAGTTACCAATTGTGAAATCTTGACGATTCTATTGGTTTAAGTTTTGATGTTCTCGTAAATTCGAATTTGCCTTTATTATTAAGCGGTGCTGCTTTGAACGTGAGATTTGGAATTTAATCGCCTTAGCCATGTTTCTATGACAGTTTTCTAAATGTTGCAATGTAATAAAACTGTTTTGTTTATTAATTTAAAGAATTCTTTTGTTTTTCATCGTTTACGGAGTTCTTAGTCACTAAAACCTCTTTTGTTACGTTTTTACTGAGTAATAAAACTAAAAGATTTTACTTACACATCACTACATAGTATAAAACAAAGTCGCTTTTTCTGTCCCTATTTCCCTTTGACTGCTTAAATCTTTAAAACTACGCAACGGATTTTGATGCGGTTTTTTTAAATAGATAGATAGATAGATAGATAGAAAATACTTTATTGCACACTTAAATAGAAAATAACAATATACAATAAAACTACTTATATAAACTAAGTGACAATTGGCGGTCTTATCGCTGAAAAGCGATCTCTACCAGACAACCTTGGATGGATAGAATCATTGGATAGTATAAGGGGATCTGTGTGCGTATGTAAGTTCCCTACATTATTATAAATACAATACTTACTATATTTATATATATGATACATAACAATATACTAAATAACAATACCTAACAATTTGATATACTACATATAATATTTACATAAACTATTTATATACTCATACATAGGAAATCAGGTATGCGTTCAGTGGCAACAGGACAAATAATGCTCCTTTACTAAGGTCTTGAAAATCGGTAGCGACTTTGCTCGCCTTACTGAGACTGGCAATGCGTTCCATAGCTGTACAGCCCGGGCAGTAAAGGAATGGGCGAAGAAGGAAGTAGAGTGGACAGGTACTTGAAGCATAAGGCTTTCAGAAGAGCGCAGAGAAAGACCGTGAGAGAGATGTAGAAAGGTGAAACGTTCTTTAAGGTAAGGGGGTGCAGAAGCGAAAAATAAGATGTTATAGAGAAGTGACAGAATGTGAGAATTTCGGCGAAGCCGTATAGGAAGCCACTTGAGCTGCCTGCGAAATTCCGAGACATGGTCATATTTACGCAAGCCAAATATAAACCTTATCCCGACATTCTGCAGGCGCTCAAGTTTGTCTAACTGTTGCTCAGTAAGATCAAGAAAAGAAGAATCAGCGTAATCGAGAATTGGAAGGAGAAGAGATTGTGCTAGAGAAATTTTAGTGGCAACAGGTAGAAAGTTGCGCAGTCTTCGAAGGGAACCAGCTGAAGCAAACATCTTACGGCTGATTTCAGATATTTGTGGTCCCCACGACAGATTTCTGTCAATGAGGACACCTAAATTTTTCACTGTTTCACTTTGCTCAACTGGAACCCCATCAAAGACCACGGTTGGAAGACTACCCCAGTTTACCCGAACTATCATCCGCGAGCTTCCGACTGTGATCACCTGTGTTTTTGCAGGGTTTACTTTTAGACCAAAGCGGTTGCTCCAGTCCAGGATACGGCCCAGGTCATCATTAATAATATTAATAGCCTTTGATAACTGATCTACCGTAGTTTGCGTGTAGATTTGGAGATCGTCTGCATAGAGGTGGTACGATGAAGTTATGTGTTGAGTAATAGAATTTATGAAGATAGAAAAAAGGAGAGGTGAAAGAACGCCGCCTTGAGGAACGCCAGCAGAGATATCACACCAAGATGAGCGCTCATCGTCAATGCGAATACGCTGCCGACGCCCGTGCAAGTAACTGCGAAACCAATCAGCCACTGCTGGAGATACGTTAAGAGAGCGTAATATTTCAAGGAGAATTTCAAAGTCAACGTTGTTAAAAGCATTGCTAAAATCAAGGAGGCAAAGGACAGTAACTTTCCCATCTTCCATACCAGAGCGGATGTCGTCAGTAATTTTGACTAGCGCGGACACGGTGCTGTGGCCTGGGCGGAAGCCGGACTGGAAGGTGTTAAGGAGATTATTTATGGAAAGGAATGTACTTAGTTGTTGATGAACAAGGCGTTCTAAGACTTTGGACAGGAAAGGAAGAATAGATATAGGACGGAAATCAGAGAAACAAACAGGTTTTGATTTTTTTGGGAGAGGAGTAACCTGGGCTTCTTTCCAAGAAGTTGGAAATAGGCCAGTGGATATGGAGGAGTTAAGAATGTGTGTAATGGAGGGAGTTATTTGGGCAAGAATGGGGACTAACATATTTCGGCTAATGCAATCATTCCCAATAGCCTTTGAAGAAATTGATGTAATTGCTTTCTTAACGTCACAGTCCGTGAACTGACTAAAATGAAAAGGTGAGTAGTCAGGAATCGGAGTAGAAGAAAGAAGTGATAAAGTTTGCGATTTCAGTTGGATATCGAAATCGGAGATGGAAGTGAAGTGTTTGTTAAGAGAATCAAGATTAAACTGTGGAGGGATTTTGGTATGTTCTTTAGATTTTCCGATTCCTAGAGACCGTAGGAACTTCCAAACCTTAGCAGGATCGGAGTTCTCTACTGAAGTATGGATATAACGGCGTTGCGCGTCACGACACGCTCTATTGCAGTGATTCCGTCGATCTATATATCTTTGTTTGTTCAACTCGGTGGGGTTACGCTTCAGTTTTGATTTGGCAACACATTTCTGATGCATAAGTGTTTTGAGCTCAGGAGTAATCCATGGCGCAGGAAGGTGCTTGAGTTTTATTTCCCTTAGCGGGGCATGTTTGTCATAGAGGTTGGTAATGACTCTACTGAATATCTCTACTTTGCCATCAACGTCCGGGTTATCTAACAGCTCAGACCAGTCTATAGCTTCCGCATCAAGTCGGAGTTCCTCCATATTGATACCACTAAAATTTCTCTGCAGAAGAACCTTGGGCTTGGGTTTAGGAGGTCGAATTTTATATGACATATACAACATGTCATGGTAAGAGAAATTTCCTGCTTCACATTGACCATGCTTGGCAACATGAGCAGGAGACGAAACTATGATGAGGTCAAGTAGAGAGGGAGAAGAATTGGGAAAGAAATGAGTAGCATTTAAAGGAAGAATCGACATGTTGCACCCCCTTACAAGATTTTCAAGAGAAGTCGAACGGCTGTCTTTCTTAAGTAAGCATGTATTAAAGTCACCCATGATTATAAAATGATCATAAGAGATACACAGATTTTCAAGGAGAGTTTCAAATGAAAGGAAGTAATTAATTTTAGAAGAAGGACAGTAAAATACACCAAGCAACAGTTTTGCATGCCGGAGATCGATCTCAATGAAGAGGTGCTCTCCCGCTTTGGCGGGTGGTGGTTGTGCTGACATACTTATAATGTTGAAAGGGATATGACTTCGAAGATATATGGCAACACCCCCACCACCTGAGCCGACACGATCGTTTCGAATAAGTTTGAAACCTGGAAGAGCATAAGAGGAAGAAGAAAGACAGGGCTTTAGCCATGATTCGGAAACAAGCAAGGCGTGAATGTTTTTATGGGTGAAAGAAGCAAGTAAGTCTGGATAGTGTTGAGGTATACTCTGAGCGTTTATGTGAAGAACATTGAAATTTTTTGAAACGTCGGAGAAGAAAGAAGAGATTGAATCAGATAGAAAAGGAAGACTACTGAAGCTATCATCACTACCAGAATCAGTATTTGAGAAAGACATGTATTCGTCGCTGTCAGAATTAGAATCACTGAGCGGCATTTATATAAGCTAAATAAATAAGTTTTATAATTAGTAATAATAAATAATTATACTATAAATATAAATATGTAGTACTAAAAATTCCAACTTATCCATCCATCTGCCAGTAGTGTCTAGTAGAGTTACAAAGAAACCAAAAACTCTAATTTACATACAACAGTAAGTTTGTAAAGTAAGATACAAAGAAAAAAAAAATATTACATACTAATAGAGACTAATTTAGACTTTAAAAATTTACTTAATTTACGTGACTTTAAGTTGCGGACGGAATAACAATTCCGCGTGGCCATCAACACAGTGTATCCAAGTTAAAAATAACCGGAACTAAAAAAAAGAAGAAGAAGAAAAATGTCTTATTGCGTAGTATGTCAATGTAATGTGACATTTTTATGTTAGCTGTGTGTAAACGTCAAACTATGTAAACATTAAAAACAATGTACTTCAACTACTATTACTAAAAACTGTATGAGGGTGGGAGCTTATCCACACAGCAATGAAAAGAAAAATCAAAACATCTACCTGTACCTTCGTTGATGGCCACAGAATACAAATAAATGAGTAGCAAAAGGAGGAACATAGCCCCTAGGCATAAGAATAAGAACAGAGTAGAAGGGAAACTTCGCTTTGAACGCGCTCAAGGTCACGATATTAGCCTACGCGATTCTGCACGTTAAACGTGCAGTAGGGCTGTCACAGCCGGCGACGCCGCACGCAGATTTTAATATTTGTGTAGGTTAGGTACCTACCTCTATAATATGTCGTCATGGTCAATTTATTGTGGTGTGATCGGTTGTAACAATAAAAGATAATACATATTATATTATAATACATACCCTATGTATGTAATATTTTCTAAATATTATAGTGTTTTAGTAGGTTCCTATCTAACTAATTAGGTAGGTACCTAATCAAAGGAACGTGAACATCGTTCGTTGACCTTTTCTCACTCGCCTCGCCTCGCGACGACGGCGCGGCGGCGGCGGGGCGCGGCGGTACAATGCAGTAGCAACCCTGGCAAAACGCCTGGACGACAGAGGGGCGTAACGAGGTGAAGGGGGAAGTAGGTATATAAATGGCGGCGTTTGGGACTAGATCAAAGAAGAGTCCTTTCTACGTAGTTATTATTTATTCTTATGCCCTAGGTCTTCTTCGACGATGTCACAGCGCGCCTTGCCTTCGATACCTTTGGCACCACAGTCAGTTTCTGAGTCGAGGCCTGCGGGCTTCCGGATACAGAGGCCACGGGCCCGACTGCGTTAAGATCTTCAGGACAGCGAATCCTATGCCGCTTGCCGTCGGTTCCCATAACGTAGACGGCACCGTCCATCGTCCAACATTTGGAAATGCCGAAGCGTTCGCGAGCTAGCATAAATGTATCGTGCCTGACTTTAGTAAGGAACTCGGACATGGTTATTCCGGACCCCTTGAGAGATGTCTTTGCTGCCCAAACCTTACTGCGGAGTGTTAAATCTCGCAGCTTGAAGAGTATAGGCCGAGGGCGATCTGGGACCGCCGCACGACCCATCCTGTGACAGCGACTGATGTCACTTGCAGAAATACCAGGCAGCTTAACCCGCTCCACCAGGGTCCCGACAACAACTTGTGCCAAATCCTCCTTTTGATGCTCAGGCACTCCATGAAGAAGTAGTATCTTTCGCCGGCCTCTCATCTCCAGATTATCGAATTCCCTCGCCATGAACTCAATCTGTGTCTGCAGTGCTCGCAGCGCCCCGGTGACAAAGGACTTGAACTCGAGGTAGTCCGTAGATAAACTGGCCACTGTGGAAGGTGTGGGACTCCTAGGCAGCCCACTCTCAAACTGCTCCATCCTCTGGGAAA
This sequence comes from Eupithecia centaureata, assembly GCA_944547425.1. NCBI lineage: Eukaryota > Metazoa > Arthropoda > Insecta > Lepidoptera > Geometridae > Eupithecia > Eupithecia centaureata. The sequence continues at coordinate 13,258,327 of OX155693.1, forward strand.
ATGTCTTTGCCAAATCGGACATTGTGTTTTTAATTTCCTCCATCTTGTTGAGACACAAAGACTTGACTTGTGACTTGTGTAGATTGTTGTAGTGCACTGTAGAGTTTATATATTGAGTGGAAAACACTGTATGGCAGGTGGGTTATCCTATTAATTGATTTTATACATAAATATTTAGTTAACTTGTATTATTTATATTTTTAAAAATAAAGATATATTTTGAAAACGTCTGTACAGTTTCACAACTACCCCCAAAAAAAAGATAGAATGATTCAAGAGAAAGGTTTATACGTATAATAAAACCGTGCGAAGCCGGGGCGGGTCGCTAGTCAGAATTAAAAGACGATGCGATTTTTTCGTAGTCACACTAAAAATATAAATGCGTAAACTTTGATGGTAGGTATGGATGCTTTTTACCTCTTCTCGCCAAAATTACTGAACAAAACGGGCTGAAATATTGAATAGAAGTTGATCTAGGCCTGGAATAAACTAAGGCTACTTTTTTCAATTTGAACATGGTTGCATGGAATGCATGCTTTTGCCTACTGCTGTTAGATATTATTCGTCATCAGACATTCGACACACTGATTGAGTCATTTACACGTTGCCCCAATAATAATAAAATTATGTTAGTCTCAAGATACTATAGTACGCTTAAGGTTTATCTATCGGAACACAACCACCCGTAGGCATATGGTTCGTCTAAGGCCCTTCCGACTTACGTATACTTTTGTTGTGTCTACTAATCTTAGTTGAAACAAACATTCACATTTCCAGAGCAATATTAATCTTAATATATACCTGTTATCTTCTAAAAACAACCCCCCATTACCATATAACCCAATAACAAGCGCAAACATGTTTCAACGCCCCCCACTCTCTTAACCTCTCTCGCAACACAGTATAAATCAGGGACGATTGCCCTGCAGGTACGCGCTCACACCTGAAGGGATGGAAGGGAAAACGAGTTATCTTCGAACTAGCTCCCGCTTGCGGGTTTGCTAACGTAGCATCAAACTCAGATTTTAGAATTATTTTCCAAATGTTAACTTCCCCGTTTTTTGAATTTAGTAAATTTTGAGTGATTTGCTATGTATGCTTATTTACCTTTTCCTGTTAAACAGTGATTTTCGATTAAAATGGTATTAAGTAATAAGTACTGTTTGCAACCGTCTGCAGTTAGCTCAATGGTATCAATTGAATATCTAGTAATAAGTAAATATTTGTAAACGGCAAACGTAGTGTAAGACATCCTCCGGCCAGGTAGTATGACGATCTGCGAAAGACTGCTGGCAGACGCTGGATGCGGCAAGCTGAAGACAGGGCGCTATGGCGCTCATATGTTCTGCTGTGGACTAGAATAGGTTGCTGATGATGATGATGAAATATATGTGTAAGTGTATTCTCTATTCTATTATGTTTGTGTAGATAAAATAACAGGCTAATTAAGCTTTAAAATGCACCTTGATACCTTCAACTTCTTGGTGAATGGCTCTGCGTCTGGTTCGACACTTCTGCCAATCTCCGCGATTCCTGTAATGGTTCTATCCATCAGATTGACGATTAGTATGCATTATACGACATATTTCTATACTATTCATATTTCTATTATCATAGCTAAGCTAACAATCACAAATTGAGATTCTTTTTTTTATTATTTTTGTAAAAAGCTTCAACTCAAGAAAAAGTATGGTACCAAACTAAACTAAGATGTCGGAGTATTTTTCAGTTGTAACTCCGCCATTCCGTGCCTCCCCACTTTAAAATGGAGTCATAAATAAAAGGTAGAGGCACCTTATCGTCGCGTCGCTACCTCAGACGGACCTCTCTGTCTCGCGCGGCTCTGGTAAACGACGACGCGGCGCGGCGCGGCGCTGGGAGCTGCTATGGCATTCTACGCGAGACTAAGATTATAAAAGGATAAGATTTCTGGCAGAAAAAAACGTTTAAATATTTAAATGTGATAAAAAAGACGATAAAACCTAATGTCAGCCATATAAGGTTCTGACTTCCATAGACATAATTTTCACTACGTTCCTAACATATGCTGACTTCTGAGTCATCGATTTGTTAACAGAAAGTAGGTGAGTAAACTTCCTGCCTTAAGTGGTGGCTTAAAGGTTACGCTTTGTCTAGGGACCGTGGGGGAAGCCGCGGGCAAAAGGGAGCAGGAAGTCCTCCCAACCTGACTATATTAACTAACCTCCCAATATTTTTTCCAACCTTCACGTGGAGTGACACGCCTGCAGACTTGTATTACAAGTCAGCAGGCGAAGTCTGATAACCAATCGCTTTTCTATGACATTGGTATCTTCACTTAAGATTTGATTTTTTCTTTCATCCTTAGATGAAAACATAAGGCAGTGGATGTTATTTGTTAAGTGAAATTAATATTTCTATATCTATATGGTTTCAAACTCGACACTTTTGACGCGCATTCTCCTTATTACTTTCTCTCTATAAAGTAAAATACTAAAACATCTTTCATAGATGGCGATTCGGTGACTTTACCATTGTTATAATAAAGCGATCAGTTTAGAAGAATAGGGCCTCAGATGTTCTGAAGTCTAAACCTATTCAGAGAACCTGTATGATATCAGCCTTTGTATGTATACCTATTTAAACTGAAAACCAGCGCCGAGCATGCTTGATAAGTTTGCCGGCATTACCCTGAGCTTACCTATTGTCTGAATAGTTTTACCTTGTTACTTATGTATGGAGTGAAAATGACTTTGTTATTTAGTTTTTTGAGTAAATTGTATAACTATGCATTCAGGTTAATTGGTATAGTTATTTGAGTTGTTAAATATGTATTTCAGGTATAAGAGTTTTATTAAATTTTATAACACTTTATTTAGTTATATTCTCGTTATATAATTATTATTAATACAGGTCAGCTGGCGTCGGATGTGTATGATGTATTAATTTCTGAGTTGATTTTTGTTTAATGTAATCATTGTGAAGAATACATCTAGAGCGGTGTTCTGAATGTCGTCAAAACAATAACACTATACTTAAACACCAATATCAACTGGACATCGCTACCACCTCGTTTACAAGAACCTCTCCATAAAACTGTTTTACATTTATAGCTACAAGCTCTACAAGATCACCTCCACTCTAAAACCAACTCACTCCCTGTAATCTAAGGTTGTTTTTTGCCCGCGGTCCTGTTGCCATGGCGCCCGCGATTTTTGCTGGAGCACCACCAATAGGTGCTATCGATATAAGAGGGTAGGTTATGTATCGGATTGGCTTGAGGGTAGAATTGAACGGGGGTGTGTTGTGGGTTTTATTTCCTCACAGATATCTAAGCAATCTTAGGATCTGTAGGTACGTCACCCGTCATTTTGTTGGTAAGTGCAATTGAAAAAACTTCAGGGAATCTTTTTTTTAATATTATAAGAATAATAAATAATTATAATGCTGGACAATCTACAAAACATCATTAAGCCCCCAACTAAGTAGAGCTTGTGTTATGGGTATAAGATGAATATACATAATACGTTAGATTCATATTTTTATATTCATATTTTTTATTATACCTACCTACAAAAAACAGACTCGCAGAAACCCGGACCAAATATGTAAAGATCGTACAAAGATTTGTCCCAAGGCGAGAATCGAACCCGCTACCTCTTGCGTCGCAGGAGCAAATTGAAGCGGAAATTTTAGTTAGGTGCTCTAAAATTGTTGGCATAGTAAAAATCTAATTCTAAAAAGATTTTTAAACTTCAAATATTTGTTGTTTTATGGCGTCATTATGCTACAATTCTGCCAGTGTCAGTGTCATAACATTCAAAAATAGAATAAATAAAAAGTTTTAGATCCGAAATTCTTATAATATTTCTTCTAATATTTTCTAATAAAATTATTTGGACATGACATTCCATTAAGGCCTTCCTGTCTTTTAGAAGAAACAGAAAGATTTTTTCTGGATGGATTGTGAGGTAGGTTGTAGGTAACTAATACTTACTAATATTATAAATTACGATTTTTTTTTTGTGAATGTATGGATATATAAATGAATGTATGGATCGCTAGTAATAATAATTCAGTGATGGATAGATGTTTGTTCCTCTTTCACGAAAAAACTACTTAATGGATCGAGATGAAATTTAGAATAGACTTAGTTCTAGTTTTTACTTTTCATCCCATTGATGAAAAGTAAAAACTATCCCAGTTCCTATGGATATACCTAAATAGCCTTTCCGATAAATAATATCCGTAGAAACAATTCGTGCGAAGTCTCAGGCAGATGCTTGTTTTAATCATAATTGCTAGTTATGACCGCATAATTTATTGCGAATTTATAATTTTATTCCTTCTTCCATTGACAAAACGATGAATCTCTTGCTGGCAGGGTTTTAAAATAAAATATAAGATACAATATTTTGACTAACCGTTTATTTCAACCACTTGACTGCCACGCACTGTCACAAACATGTTTTTTAAAATATTTATTTATTTCATTTAAGTATTTTAGTGGATTGGATATAAGCAGATAACTGTTCTATGTATGTCTGTGCAATTACAAGCAAATATTTGTAACTTCTCAAAGCTCATTTCTATTCATCTTAATTTTAAATATGTATCATGTTACAGATAGAGCCAAAATTGTGCCAGCTTATTAATATACATAATTATTCAATTTATAAAATCTATGGCTCAAATGTTTCAGTTTATGCTTTTACAATATTTAGCTGTCACTTATAAGTTGTGTCAATAAACTCTTGAAGACAGGATTGTATGGAGTTCCTCAAGGGGAGTCGTTGTCCAGCAGTGGATAAAAGGTGTAGGTTATTCATGATGATAATTCAACCTCTTAATTTTTCTAAAGATACTAAGTCCGAAAAAGTAAGTAGGTGTTATGGCACATTTTTGGCTCATTTATATAATTTAGGCATGAACCATTTGCGTGGTCGTAACTACACGTAGTTTAATAATTACAATAGTTAAATTCGTTTAAATATTTATTTACACTTAAAATTTACATTATCTTTATTGCATTGCGCGTTTTAGCGACAACCCTTAAAATACTTTCGTGAGTTCTTACCATAAGTAGTGTAGCTATGTACAAACAATAACTTATGAATTGCATTTATATGTCACAGGAATAAAATTGGGAGTCTGTACAGAATGCTTACTCAATAAGTCGGGATTAGGCTAATCTTATGATTTGAGAAAATCATAATTGAATTATATGAAACTGACATAAAATACGTAGGCTTTAAAATACTTGGCACCAGAGAAGGTTAAACTTCACAATAAAGTTCAATACCTAACAACTAACAATATTCATGTAAAATATAAATAAATTACTTATTCACAGACTACTGACTATTTACAGATCAATCACAAACTTAGAAATGATAATACGCAAAGTTGATCGGCTGATCACCCTGATCGGCCCGATCATGGGGATCGCTTCGATCAGTTTGCTGGCGATCGGTTTGACCGAGGTCTCGGCTCGAGGCTTGATCAAGCCCGGCCCCGCTGGGATCAAACTTGTTGGACTTAACCTGCCAGTTGGACAGGTCGAACGGCACATCGCTGGCCTCACTCATCCTCGGCACGTACTCCTGATAAACACTGTAGTAGTTATCTTCCTGCGGAAAGTTTTTATGGAACTTCTCGTCAAAGTCCTCGCTAGCACTGTTCACTTGGTTCGAGTGTAGTTCGTGTTTTGTGTCACTGTCGCTGGCGTCGAGCGGCCCCCCGGGGGGGGCGGGGTCCGGCGCCGCGGGGGAGCATCACTGCCGGTGCAGCGGAAGCTGGTGGTGGCCCAGGTGCTGGTGGAGCTCCAGCCGCGGCCGCTTGGCCTCCTCCTCATCAGAACACTCGTTCTCGTGCTGCTCCTGCTCGTCGCACTCGTCTCCGAGCTCCTCCTGTTTACGTTTCGCGGTCGCCATTTCGGCTGCGTGCTTTTTCCGCCATTTTGTTCTTCTGTTTTGGAACCAGACCTGTGGACAAGAAAAGGTTTTGGTTAGTTTTATGAATATAAACCCACAGACTACTTGATTGCTTAAAAATTAAAACGTGATGGGTCAACTTTCTAAATAATTTAAATCTTTGACTGATAAACATAAAATATTGTTAGCTGCTTTCTATGTAGATAGAGCTAAAACGGTAAGATCAAACGAAGTAAAATCAAATTTGTACGAGGTCACCAGAGACGCCGTCTTATCATTATTTGATCCAATATTCCCCCTCCATCCCCTCTCTGTCTAAAAGCAATCCACAAAGTTGCAAGTAAACACCGAAACTTCCAATAAATAGCTGAGAAAACAGTGTAAAGTGTGAAAACATTGTGAGCGCTGAGTGCCGCAAATTGTCGAGTTTGTACAACAAGCCAAATATAAAGCTTGGCCGCGCGGCATGTGAACCTAATCGCCGCACCCGACATCATAATGCCTCATTAAATACCGCCTTTTAAGTCGCAACGCAAACTTTCACGTTTCTCCCTCCCTCTTAAACCCTCACTTACACCGAAACAGAGATGGAGATAGTAGCCATGTTCAGCGGTAATTAAGGGTCGTTTTGCAAATTACACGGTACTTAACCACCCATATAACGCTCATTAATCAAAGAAACCTCTCTCTTCTCTCGTTTTAGCGTTTCGTCTAAGCATGCGTCCGTCCCTTTCTGCCGGGCACGGAAGGTAGACAGGAGTTTAATTAGGTCATAAATACATTTTCATGATTAGAGGCGATCCGGCGGGAGCAGATGTCGAAGTATTTATAAAGGAGTCTCGGCGTTCAAATTAGGTACAATTAGGTCTTGTCCGACATTGTTATGCTAATTTTGGCGGGATTTCTGAGCTTTTCTATTGAAATGGGTCATGTTTTTGGGGTAAGACGTTTTCAAGTGAGTTGTAGTGCTCTGGTGCAGTTCGGGAATGATTGTAGAGGGTCTACGAAGTGCTACGGAAGTGCCGAGTAGTACGCGTGCAAAATTGTCTTATCTGTTCGGTAGTACAAGTAAAAACTTTGTTTTAAGAGCAAGTACTAAATTATAACATACAAATAATATTAAGTAAATATATTATCATAGCAACTAAAAAGCTTTTTTAATTGCTATGATAATATATCATTTATTTTATTCATCGTGATGATGTTGAAGACAGGGCGCTATGGCACTCATTAGGGGAGGCCTATGTCCAGCTGTGCACTAATATAGGCTGATGATGATGATGATGATGTTGAATAAAATAGTAGAAGTTATTGAGGTTCTCAAACAAAGGCGCAAAACATAGAATAACTTGTTGTTCGCTTTAGGAACACAAAGCATACAAAGAAAATTTTAATCGCTAAATATTTATAAATTATTTATAGTTGAAACAATTGAAGTAACAGCAGACTGTTGCAAACAATCTAAAGGTAGCTGACAGACCCATATCAATACCAGTAGGTTAAAACTTATCTTCAATGACCGTCGTCTTTGTTCGTTAAAATTAATTACCCAGGTATTATTTTTATTCAAACTTTTACATCTCAGAAAACGACTATCGCAGATACCTCTCAAAATAATTATTATAGTAATGGAACATACAACTAGTTATAAACTTTTTAATCCGCTTATCGCTACCAACTGAAGCGTCGGCTTATTAATAACAATCATTTTATTATTATTAATGTATTAACGTGGCCTCAATGAGGTAACCATTGCTCTTTCCCGTGTGATCAGAGTTTCATATAAAAGGTGTTTGTATGACTGTATGAGTCGATAGATTCGAATAGATGTATGAAAGAGGTAAGGCGCCTCCGCTCAGTTTCAATGGAGGTCGTCTATACGGTGTTTTTTTCTTTATTTAATACAAACAAGATACATTTTAAATGAATGTAATTTACCATTTAAACCTAAGGAGGTTTGTCGTTATTTGACTGCTTTCAATTGCTCTTTCAACTATTGGAAATTAGAAATTTGGCGTACACTATACAGTAATGTGTTCCAGGTTTTCTTAGGACTAGATGATGCTGTGTGGATTGTCCAGCTTATTTTTTTACAGTTTCCTTCAGTAGAGACTACTTTTACCTTTTCGCATAATTAAAATTTTCAAAAAAAATCCAATTGTTAGTTCTAGACTTCTTGATCGAAGGTTCTAGACATGAAACTGGTCTTTCACCAGCAACATGTATGTGTCCAAAAGTAGAAGACAGTTGAACCTAAATATGATTAATCCTCCCGGAAGACTAATGAGTTGATCTCGTTACTCTCGTGATTGGACAACCTAATAAACAGAACAATTAGGAAGACATCCGTTAGGGTCGGGCCGCGGCGGTCGAGGCGTTAGAATAGACCCCTATAACTCAACTCGAGGATTTCGTAAGATCCAAATAAGGGACCTTGAGGAAGGCAACCAGCTTCCTTCTCTGTATTTTTAACACCCACCTGCCGAGCGTGGTGATTAAAGGGCAGCCATCATTTTAGATTGTTAAGTAGTGGACTTATGTGTGTATTGTATAGAGTTACATACTACATACGAGGTACCGTTAGGGTCAGTCCACACGAAGCTGTGCAACGCGACTAATCGCGCTGCGAAAGGGTGCGGTAAGTCGCGTGACAAATGACACGCGCTCTAATGATGCTGACAGATTTAGCGATTTGTTAGGGTTTTGGGGAATTATTGTGATTTTTATACTCCATTGTAGGGAAAGAGCTGACATGTCATGATGTGACGTGTGGTCTTTAGAAATGTTGAATGGATTTTAGATGATTTTCGCTCATTAACATGAAGTTGCATTAGTAGCTCATACATTATTGACATTTGACATAAAGAAAAAATATAACTAGATATGATGACAGGTCATCTTTTACATAAAACTTAAATTCAAACGAATTAGGAACGTGGATTAAATAATTTTGTCTTTACCTTCTTTTAGAGTATATAAATTTAAATGATATAAGATGTCAATGTGTAATAATAAATAATTTAGTGATATTGTAGAGAGGCATTTGTATCTACAAATTTAGGCTCTTAATGGCTGTAGTCTTATCAAAAGTACTATTGTAACTTGTAAGTACCATGTCTTGCCTTAAAAAAGATTAGCGAAGCAATCAGGTCCATATCAATACCGCTTGGGAATCCCCAAGACTCTGGCAGCATTGCCCCGCTGAATGAGAATAATGATGCGCTGCGCTAGATACTCACCAGCTAGAGGGTCTTGCAAAAAACTAGGTACGATGACTGAAACAAGACAAAGCTAAGCTAAACTTTTAACAGGCTTCATTGGAACAAATTCTTTCTTTCGAAAAAGAAAACAATATTCAGCCTGAATAATTATCAAATTAGCATGCCAAGTGAGTTCAACATGAGTTAAATTCAAAACTCTCGTAACAGATAGCTTCTAGACTCGAAGATGGATAGTAGAAGTTATAACCGGCGCGTTTGCTTGCGCGTCACGCACGCCTCGTGTGGAGGGGGCCTATTCGTCTTGCGCATTGACAGCTCGCGATATTGCGGGACTCTCCCTCAAACTTGATAATGTAAATATGTGCGGGCAATAAGGTGATTTTGCATGTGTGTGATGAGGGTTTACAGATTTACTTCTTTATGTAATACTAGTTTCCGCCTGTGGATCGCACGCGTTTTCTTGATATAAACCGGGCAAGTGCGATGTAATATAAGTGCGATTAATATAATAAGTATAATAGTTTTAAGTTATGTTATAGCGCCCCAATGGGGTTCATGATTAGGCTACATACCTAGTTGTGTACTCTGGACGGATACATTCAGCCAAAAACAGAACCTCTTTCTTTTCGGAGTTGGTTAATAAAATCACACTTAATTTTCCATCATTAGTAGACACACCCCGCCTACTTAATAATATATAAATTAAAGCAAAAGCTACTTAGCACTGCGCATCCATCCTCGGCCATCCCTCACTTTACGGCCATGCGTTACGCGAACACCGACATAAAACTTAATAAAGCCGTTATCCAACTCATTCTATTTAATTACCTGTTACTAGAGCTGGAAAGAGACGGAAGAAAAGGCCGGTGTTCTAGGAAGATTGAGCTTTCATGAATTTATGACAGGTTTTCCGGGATTTTCATTTAGGTATTTCAGAAGTGGAAACATAAAATTGTAGAGGCAGATAGTCATAATGTGCTTGCAATGTTAGTAAACTTTATGGTTACAAGATACTTCTTTGTTTTATATACCTTCATGGATAACAGAAATTAATTTCACGAAATAAAAACTGAAAAAAAAATTATATCAACATACCCACCAATTGCAAAATTTGCTTAAAAAAATCCGTAGCTTTATATTATTTGAATAATGACATGTTTTAATATAGGTACTCTACTTCTTATAATTATTTTATTCGCTACGTTTAACCCTAAAAGACGGACGCTCGCGCCCCTACCTCAAGACAAGATGGCCGCCAAGCGCATTCCCTCAATCAAGCCATTACAAGCTACTGTGAAAAATAATAGTTATACATAATTATACGAGGAGCGAGAAAGATACACCATTCACACAGGTCGGAGGGAGACGGAGGCATGTCTCGCGGTGCACTTAAGTAATTTAATAGGGAGCTTCGAGTATGAAAATATTATTACTCAGTAGTATTGTTATGACTTGACTTCAATACTTGTTCGACTACGTCGTAAACCATTCACAATGTTTTGATAACTACTGCTTGTGAAAAGGTTAGGGGTTAAGAATTGTATGCAGTTTAACCCTAAGAGTGCCAATAGATATTTGTCTTGAAAAACACCAAGCAGTTGACTGATTAAGTGTTTTGCCATGGGAATTAACAATGTTAAACTTACTTTTTCTTACCTGACTTTTTTGGAATCAACTAAATTAAGTGAAATCTCTTTTCAAGCTGAGCACTTTTGTCTATGGATATAGACTAATCTTTATTATTTGATGTAATAATAAACTCAATTTGGCCTAAGTGGATTTTTTTTGTGGATGACTTAAGTAACAGCTTAATTAAAGCTAGGAATGTGAGATTTGCGATTTATCTTGCGTGTGGATACCTATTGTTACATTTCATTTGTACCTAATGGGTTAATGCAAAGTAGAGCTAGTACTTTGCAATATGAAAACGTAAAGTACTCACTACCCTTTCTATCAAGTTTTCCACGATAAAAGCAAATGAAGCGATGATAATGCGAATAAATAACGTATCCGCGCAATGTGTTGTTTTCTTCGGCATTTTTTATTGCCAACGGCGATGTATCGACTTTTGCTATTTAGTTTTATTTCTTGTAGTTCTGTCGTAAAACGAATTGATCTGAGTGTATTAGCTTCTACATAAATAAGGTTTACAAGGTTTATTGGAACGATCAATGTGTGAATCGGAGGGTAAGTATACCTCTATAGAGTAGATTGAAAAGGGCGCGGTAATAAGGTGCCTACAGTAGGTACCTTGCCATAATAAAAAAAAATTGATCATTTCAAGCTATGAATTTAACAGATTTTCATCAGACAACTGTCACATCAAAAACATGACACTTCAAAAACTGGTGATTTGAGACTTGCGGTTGAGTGTTAGGCTGTGTCAAACGGTGAGCAGCCGACTGAGTTTGCGGCGTATCAGTTCAGTACGCCCTTCCATATATTTTAAATTGAGTGTCCACAGTTTGCTAGTTTCCGCTCACTGTACGCAGTTTGCACGCAGTTTGCAGCGATACGTGCGCCGACTGTCTGAGTTAGCAGCCGACTCGCAGGTTGCAGTACTTGCGATACGCACGCAAACTGATTTGAGTTTGTAGCTATTCGCCACAAATTTGAGGCTCACTCAGTCGACCGCTCACAGTTTGCCTACTGAGGACACAGCCTTATTTGGCGTTAGTTTCATAACGTAAATACTTGTGTAAGTATTGATTTACATAGCATAGCAGGTAAGTACAATTATTTTACACTAGCTGGTACCCGCGACTTCGTCTGCGCATGATTAGTATTTGGAGTACTCGCGATTTTACTTGCGTAATTCCCTTTCCCGTGGGATTTTCGAGATAAAATAAAGCCTATTTCTTATTCCAGATTATAATCTATCTCTGTGCCATTTCATCCAGATCCGTTCAGCAGTTTTTGCGTGAAAGAGTAACAAACATCCATCCATCTATCCATTCATACTTACAAACTTTCGCGTTTATCAGTTCAATTCAGTTTGGTTCCCCTGGGCTATACGGGTTTTCAAAAAATTCTCACAGCATCACTGAACGACGCGTACACACGCGAATTTCGGGATAAAATGTATCCCATGTCCAATCGTCCCGAGTTCCATTCGAATTCATTCACTTCCGTCGTGATGCGTGGTTAAAGAATTTTTCTTTCACCCTCTCTCCCAGGGGAACCTTACCGAATTCCGGGATAAAAAGTATCCCATGTCCTTCCTTGTAGTATGAACTCAAATCTTCCCGAGTTTCATTCCAACTCATTCAGCAGTTTCAGCGTGATGCGCGGTAAAGGAATTTTACTTTCATACCCTCTCCCATGAGAACCTTACTGAATTCCGGGATAAAAAGTATCCTATGTCCTTCCTCGTAGTATGACCTATAATCATGCCGAGTTTCATTTCAATCCATCAAGTAGTTTCGGCGTGATGCGCGTTTACGATACAGACAGACAGACAGACAGACAGACAGACAGACAGACAGACAGACAGACATGAATGAAAAAAATTACAGTTTTGGCTTGAGTACCGATAATAGAGTGCCCTCCAAAATAAATTTTCAAAATATCTTCAATGTACAGAATTGGACCTGTTACAGTTTTATTATAAGTATAGATTATAATTTTATTTAGACTGACTTTTATTCAGCAGATCACCGTAGTCACTAGAAGATTCGGATAAAGCTCGTATTTTTTTCTCGTCTTTATATATTAATCTTACAATAAGCGTCAATGCCCGTACATTCGCATAGAATATCCTCATTAATTTTAATTAAATCTGACATGTACCTAACTCATAGCTATCGGCTAATAAGAGCTGTTTATGAGCCCTGATTATGCATTGCAATCAGACGCGCCATCTTTATTGCGCATACATTAGAGTAATGATCAGGAGTGGAATGATCATGCATCGAATGATCGTTAATATTCGTCGCGATATGTTGGCAGCGCGCCCGGGGAAAGGGAAAGCCTAATGAAAGAGCGGGGATGAGTTTACACGGAGTTTACATCACTATCACTAACTTGATGCAAATACTACGCTTACTAGTTTACACAAACAATGTTAAATCAAATCAAATCAAATCAAATCAAATCAAATCAAAATCAAATCAAATCATTTTATTGCATGAAATACATGTTGGTTTTAGATGTTTTTATGTGAATGTGAATCATTGTATTCTACCTTTACGGTGTGCAATGTCAGTTTACTTACAATAATAATACAATAATAACAATAATAATTGAAAATAAAATAATCACTCGTAATAAAATTGAGAGAAATTAAATAGAAAAGAAAACAAATTAAATACAGCGAATGTCAAATAGTAGAAAAGTCTTTGTCAGAAAAAAAATCATTTATATCATAGTAACATTTAACAGCAAGTATCGTCTTTAACTTTCTCTGAAACTCCAAAATCGGCAATAATCTGATAGATTGTGGTAATTTATTATATATGGACGGGGCCATAGCAAAGATACTCTTGCCCATCATTGAAGTTTTCCTATTTATAATACAGACTTTGTTGTTATCACGCCTATTGCGGTCAACGAAATCCGAAGGTCGACCGAACAGATTTTGATTATTCTTGACAAACATAGCTGTCTCCAAGATATACAGTGATGGTAGAGTCAATATTTTATACTTAAGGAAAAAGGGTTTACAAGACTCGGTTACTTTCAGGTGGAACATGGTTCTAATACAACGCTTTTGATATTTAAATACTTTTAACACATCTGTCGAATTTCCCCAGAATATTATTGCATATCTAATATTAGATGCAATTATACCATGATACGTAATTAATAAGGTATCTATGTCCACTATCGGTGCTATTTTGTAGAGAACATATGCTAAGGAATTGATTTTCTTACAAAGGGCCTCACTGTGCGATTTCCTATTCAGTTTTTTATCAATACTTAGTCCTAAAAATTTCGTACTATCCACCTCTTCGATTTCGTTATTGTCATAATAAATGTCGATTGTTTTTGAAGCTGCATTATCGCGTTGTCTAAAATGTATGATCTTTGTCTTGTTTATGTTAATTTTAAGATTATTATTATTTAGCCAGTAAATTAGCCAGTTAATGAAAGTTTGTTTATTCGTACGGGGGTGTTTGTTCTATGTTTCTATGTAGTACAATAAAATACTTATTTCACAATATTTGCTTAGCTTGGAGTTAGATGATGCCGTGTGAATAACCTATCATTATTATTATTCTGAGACGTTTGGCGTGAAAAAATACATTTAAAAAACTAAATTTTATTAACAGTACAGCAGATATTTACCAGAGTGAATCTATGGAGCCCTAAAATTTAAAATCCTATTAAAAACTGCATTGTGGTGACGGAAACTGTGACCCTGTCTGGACAGGACCTTTAGAAGTAGACTTCTAGAAGTAGGACAGTGTTTCTTACATGAAAAAAAATTATGTCTTGAAATTATCAGTAATATTAATTCAAAACCTTGATGACTCTCCCGGTTTTTTCTTCTTTATTGATTTCATTTATTATTGATAAATATACACATACATTTACATATTTATATTCAAAAGATACCTGTTCTCATAAACTTCGATAATCGATTGTTCGTACTACTGAAAATCGGAATCAAATTCTGATGGGCTTAATATGAAGTCTCTAAAATAAACTACATATTTGGCTATTCCAACTTTCGTGATTACTAAGTTTATCACCAATACTGAAGGTACATACATCACTACAATACCCACCTGATTTCAAAATTTAAACATCGAATGAGTTGTTTTCTTTTTTCAAATGCCATAGATCTATGAGTCACAGACCCAACCACGGAGTATGACAAACAAGTAGAATGACATAGTGCTGCGAGCACCACTATCTGTTTCCATCGGACACTGACGAATTTGTGGGCGATGGGTAAATTGGTTGCATCGATCCTGCGGTAATGGATAAAAAAATAAAACTTCGGCCAATGTATGCATTGATATGCACAGGTTTTTGTTTATTCGTACACGTTAGGATTTATCGGTTTGCGTTGCGTTGTTTCTGTGAAAATAGCTATATATAACATTTTTGTCTAAGTTTACATAGATTATAAAAAAAGAGTAAAAATCTTCCTAACTTCAAAACAAAAAGGGTTGATTATGTTAAGAAGGCAAAATAACCGAAATGTTCATAAACCGCTCGCTCGTAAATCATAAAATAATTAGAAGCCCCTTCCCTTCAAGTCTACAAATTCGGCGTTATTAAAAAAACTCATTTGCAAATTTTAAAAGACAAAAGATATTAAAGCGATAAAAGAATTATCTCTAGTCTCTGTTGGGCGATGAAAAAATACAACCCTTTACCTTAAGTAAGAATAAAAATGTAAATGTAGTTAGAGGGGCAGGCGGGGGGTCTCACCGCTCCACAGAGATATAACTACACTTTTAGTTTGCAACACAGGTTTGTATAATCTTAATATTGTGGCCGTAGTTATTGGCTATCAAAAACGTTTCAAATGTTTTTATATTTAATTCTATTACATATATCTAATAGAACGGAGCAAATAAATACATAGTATGAGCGAGGCATAGATAATAAATTTTACTGTTAGAGTAGGTAAGTACTTAGGTAAATAAAATATTTACATAGGGTAAGGATCGCTAAAAATAGGTAGGTCCCAAAAATACCTAGTTATGCTCAAAATAAGTAGGTTTGTAAGTACATTTCTGAAGTGTAAAAGTGGAAGAGGAAAATACCTTCCTCAATAATTCAAAATGCAATTCAAAAGAGAACCTTCCGAAATTCCAATTGTAAGTTTCCCAATACAGATGACAGAGGTCGCAGCCCGCCTCTACAAGAATGTAGGAACGAAGAAACTTTGCAAATTAAGAAAATGTAATTAGTACCGCCCGCGACACCCCTGGACATAATTAAGGCGAATCTTGTTGTAATTTTGACATTTAATTTTTTCCCTCCCTCAATAATTAATTTAGAAAAGTACCCTTAAAATTTAATCTGTGCTCTTTCGGGGACAGTATTTTTACTTTTTTCTTTTAGTTAATGAAACGGCTGAGATTTTTGATAGCGGGCCCGGGAGAGCCGTTTGTGTTTTTTTTAATTTTTAACTTTTGTCGCGGCTGACTAATGTATTCTACCTTTGTTATTAAATTGTGCAAGTTTCTTTTTCTGTAATTAAGAAAGTTTGATATTTAGGCACGAGATTAAAATAAATCTTAAGGTTAAAAAATATAAGCCAAACAAATTCCTGGCTATAATTTAACAAAACTTAATTCAATTCACATTACTAGCACCAAAGAAATGAAAAGCTTAAACGGAAACTCCTTGAGTAAAAACTTTCCTACGTGTATTAAATTCGAACAACAACAGGACACACACAATCCAATTTCAAAAACCTAGAACAAGATCGATAGTGTTCGAACCGTCCCCCGCTCGTCCTATCTATCAGCGAATCTTGAAATTTTAAAATAAGGGCTTGCGCACACGTAATCCTTGTTATCGCGGTGTAAGCCTCTCATCAGGGCGGCTTAGCCTGATGTGGTGAAAACGGCGTGCGCTGTCATTCCGGATGTACTGAGTCATTGGGGCTTCCGGAAACCGTGATGTATGTTTGCAGATATTGTTTATTTTATGCTTTATTATTTGGGCAAATCGTTTTTGATTTGTCTTGCATTGTGCTGTGATGTGATAAAAAACATTAAAATTTATTTTTATTCAATACAATGCCCATGATATCAAAAATATTATCTTGTTTTAGGTTTATGTTATTATCTGGTTGTTTAAACGAAAGTTGGCTAGATATCGATATAAGAGTTTGAAACAACAACGATAAGTTTTTTTATGAAAATGTAAGCTTAAGAAAGGTGACGGCTAGGAGTGATTTATTTCAAACTACGCGGTACAAAATCCTGCGCTCTGAGGTTCGCTCTTTATTTTAATGTATACTGAAATTTTCGGTGTCAAAACAGTTTAAACAACATAACAAGTACAATAAATTACCCCTCAACTGCGTAGAATCACACTAAACAGCAGTTAGAAACGCCCAGAATAACGCGCGGCGTAATGATGTGAGCGATTTTATCGCGGCTGGGCTCAGTTGTCATTTAAATTTAAATTAAGGTATTACTGGGAGCCCACTCGTCCCGTTCTTATCGTGTGCGCTGAGCCTAAGGGTGCATTTTAAAACTATGTTTTGGTTACACTGTAAATATTTGAGTTTAGAAGAGTGGAAAATTTTGAATCCCTTTACCTACTATTTTGTTTTGGTTTTATTTGTTTGAATTGGAATAGTACCTATTTGAAATAACTTTTAAGCACTCGACATTGAAAATGGGTTGAATTGTTATTGATGAAAAATAATAGTAATAAAGTAATTAGAACAAATAATTCTCGACTCTACTTTGTTTGTTTATCAGAAATTGGAAGACTTCAGCTACTTTTTCAACGGAACATACGTGATTTATTATCCGAATTAATTTATTTACTTAGTTCATTGCTGTGGAAACTTACCTACAAGATAAAGTCGTGTAGTATTTGTACCTTGGACGTAGACACCTACATATTAGTAGTGAAGTAGTCGTCTGCTCCCCCTCGCGGTATCGGGATCGCGATAAGCCGCTCACATTCGAAACAAATTGAATAAAACCGATAAAAAACCGCGCCCGCCGCATATTTCATCTGGGCGGGGGCGGGCGGCGTAGCGTCACCAACAACACTTGCCTTTCAATAAACTACATTAAAATAAGAAGATACCAAACCAACCTATTGTACCTACTTGTTTAGTTGATTATGAAGTAAATAGGAGTTTTAGTTCCTGTGAGAATAAATCAGATCCAAACTGAAACAAAAATTCTGATAAAATAATTATCTCCTTACTTTGGTAATTAACAAAACAAAAAAAGAGTGAGCTTAATTTTCCTACCTAATCATCTGCCAATTTAATTTATCCTTCCTAGCATTGGGTAAAATGTCAAAAGAAAAATTGTCTTTACTTCCAACCTGAAACGAGTAAAAACGTGATTTCACACACGCCAATAAAAACACCAATATCAGTGTTTTATTATTTATCAAGCGTTTAATCCGCGCCATAAATCTCGCCGACGTAAAATGGCGGCACTTTTTTGGCGCGAAAAGATTTGCAGAAAGCAGGAATGAGGCAGATTAGGGATAAGCTGGTTTTATTAATGGACCTGAGATACACACGGTGACGGCAATGGATAACGGACGGCTGTGGATAACGGATGGCTATGGATAACGGATGCCTGCTCTGTTTTGTATAAGTGACTCTATGGAATTTGTTTAAAAATACGCGGCTGTTTTTGACTCTACTAAGTAACTCACGCACAAGTTTTTCAAAAAGTCTTTACTTCGTTTTGTCTCTGTTGTCCTGTATTCTCCAACAAGCTTTAATATTGCAAAGAGGATCCTAATGTTCCACAAATAATAACAAAAGATATTCTACATCATCTAATAACGCGCGATGTCTTTCCGTAAGTACACTTGATGGCAAGAAAACTAGGCGAAGCCATCAACTGGCCGTCTCGAGCCCGAAAGTACATTTATATAAGGAAGAGCCACTACGCCGGCGCTGTAACTTGTAAATATCGACGCGAGACAGAATTGTCTTACACTGCAGCACAAGAAAATTGGGACATATTTTGGGATTATATTTTCTATTACACACCACAGGTTGAGATACAGTCAAGTGCACACCAATGGATATTTAATGAGATAAGGAAAGGCCTGCGAAGTTAATGCTTTGTAACACAGTGAAATCTATTACTTAATTTTATTATAAACGCTAAATTTTTAATGTTTGGATGTTTGTTACTCTTTAACGCAAAAAACTACTGAACGAATCTGATTGGAATTTTGAATAGACGTCGTTCTAGCCCTGGAATAAATCATAGACTATTCGTCCTATATGTTTTCTATGAAGAACAGCCTATGAGTTCCTATGGAATAGAAATATCCTTGAAACGTTTTCATAGAAACAAAGCGTGCAAAACCGTTATAGATAAAATATATATATAGGATTCTCAGTGTGTACAATTATTAAATCGTAACTAAACTTGCGATTTAATGATTGTCGAATTGCGTTTAAAGCGAAACTTCAAGTTTCTTGTAAGAACTAAAACGTGTTCGCCGTTCATTTATTTGTCGTGAGTTTGTCCATTTATGTTGTCCTCCAGTGTAGGGAAGAGCAACGTCCGCGGTGTTATTGGAAAAGTTACGCTGAGTGCGTTACAATGTAGCCTTGCGAGTGCCGGGAATGGACGAGGAATAAACCCTGGATCTCGCTTTATACCTTCTTTCTAGTCTATAGATATAGGTACCTACTCTCTAGGTAACTGAACACATTGTATTTACCTGTAAAAATAGAAGTTGGTAATGCTCTAAAAATGAGGGTTTTCTACGAGTATTGTGGGTGCGCGACGATTTGATAGGGGGAAACAAATTAAATTTACGAGATAAAAATCACCATAATTTATATTTATTTTTCTAATTATTCCACCAAGAAAATGCTATTTGGGTGATGGGCGTTTCACTGAAACTGCATAATAATATGTGTGCATCGGACTTTTCTCGCTTAAATTCTTAGAAGAAAATCTCTCAAATACTCCGTTTTCCTACGGAAACAATCTGCTTGAGACACGTCACTAACAAGTAAATGGTTCTGTGATTGAAATTAGCAACCAACTTATATAAACAAAAGGATGCCGATGTTTCTCCAGAACATAACGATGCCTTGTTCTCGGCGTGTTCAGAACTAAATAAAGGTGTTTGTGTAGTTTTATCGACGGAGACACGCGGGTGTCGGTAATGTTCCCGGAACAATGGTGCAATGGAGGCGATCGGTTTCTAAATATTATTTCAGTTGGTTGTTTTTCCATTTCTAAAGAGATTTTTCGCTCATCATGCTTGGAAAGATTACTTTACTTATAAGTCACGGTATCGTCACGTTATCGGTTTCGATTTTTTTTTAATATTTTTTTTTGTTGTCCTCCTTGACAACGCAACGTAAAACACTGCTATATTTCTTGGCACTTCTTGACTGATTGTTAACTTTCCACAAACGCGTGTAGTGTTAAATATACCTAATGTAGCGATTTTCGTTGATAATCAATACTGATTTGATTACACACTGATTATTTCATCCAATATGTTTTTAGGACAACTTTTAGCCTGTAAGTTATTTGAATTTAGAACTATGTCCATCCGAAAATATTACCTACTTTTTTAGTATTATTGGTTGTTTTGTTCTCAAATATTTATTGCCTTATAAGAGTTATAACGGTACTGTAGAATGGCGATAAATCAAAGGCAATGAATGCAGTATGAAGTCGACTCCACAGTTATTTAGTTCTGAGACATCCCCGGGGCGGCATGAATAATACCGTATCGATTGTGCCGCGATGTGGTCGTTCACGCGCCGCGCTGAGGATCTACTTATTGAACGTTTTATGTGAGCGAAATGTTTTACACCGATGCCCATAGACATCAGCACGATTGTGTTTGAAATCATTTCGGTTTGTACCGCTTGTGGTGTTCTGACGGTTTTTTAAGAAATAGGTGCAAGAGTACTATGGAAACTGGATCCTTTATACCACTGCTGGGAAGAGACCTAACCGGACAAAGGCCCTAGCTTATAAGAAAAACAATTGTTTTTGGGGTTAAACTATAATGTTGTAAGTGTATTGATTGCTGTTTGATTCTGATTGTTAACCAGAAAGAAAAAAAACTTTTTTTTTAATACTGAGATTTTTTTATTTGTTCTATTCCATGTTTTCCCATAGATTTTCAATATATAAACCCACTATTCCACCACAGAATAACTAAAAGGCAATTAATATCAAATCTTGCGCAACAAGGCGCCGAGCGAGCTCATCCAACTGTCGTTACCCATCGATTCCATACCTACACTATACCTCCTCTATAACTACACTATACCACTCTTATAACTCAGTGCTACATGTGTTGTCAGCATCTTGAGCTCATCTTACACTATTATTGTCTTGTATTGGAAACCTAGTATATGACACCTTGAGGCTTTGATAGGACGATTTTGAGGATAAAATCTATTTGTTATCTAAAAACTAGCTTCTGTACCAGTATTGGATTAATTTTATGTTGCCAACATAGCTCTTTCAATGGAGAAAAATGCAAAATGAACAAAATATGCACCAAAGTTTTAAACTCTGAAATTTAGTAGCGAGACTGCGAGTAGACTGCTACTTGATTTTTGTAAGTACTCGTAACTATAACTAAATTTCAGTACTCAAATAAATAATAAATATAATCAAATAATCAATATCTTTATTTCTTTAGGCTTACAAAATAAGCACTTAGACAATTATACTATTTGATAAGTCGTTTTCGCGTTAAGAAATAACAAACATCCATGCAGTCATACATACTTTCACATTTATAATTTTAGTGGGAATAAGGGTTGGAGTAACTAGACAATTTTTTTTTCAGAATATAAATTAATTTAATTTTGTCAGAATCCGATATGCTTATTCGCAATGGCCATCCAGAAACCTATACAATATTAACACTCAATTGGACTTGAGAGTACCTACCCCTAGATAGGAGGGGTGGAGGGGAGGGAGGAAATAGTCAGTGCAAAGTCAATATGCGGATGGAATAGTAAGGCGCGCGGCGCATACGGACGGCGCATTACCGGCACGACACGTGCTTGGCTAACTCACTGTTTACACGCGCCCGATTTATTTCATTGACTTTCAGCTATTCTATAGTATTAAATTTGACTTATCTAAGTGCTTATTTTGTAAGCCTAAAGGAACAAAGATATTGATTTACTGATTTAGTACCTTAACTTAGGTACTTCTCTAACATTTTTCTACGTTCAAAAGGTCTATGACTTCTCCTTTTTATTGTTCGTTATCTTACTATATACTTGTTTATGTTTTACGAAACATAAGTACCAATTTGTTTTTTTCTGAGATTTTTGATTAGTTGTAGGTTAAAAAACCATTTCATAAACTAGTCCATCTTCCCTGAACTCGGTCAACATCGTGTCTCATCAAAACCACTCCGATAATGTCCGCTGAACGGGCGCCCGTTATGCGAATGAAAGTCGATCGCTATGATATCGATATTACAGCCATATCGATTCATGAATATATATTGAGGCTACAACACGCGTTACATTTGTTCTTAGCCTGATTATCTTCCGGATTCGAGGAAAACGACTCCAAGAATATAAAGCGTTTGTATTTTATCGATAGGTAGGTTTATTGCTTCATGGAATGGTGTTTTACATGAATACTACTACGTGAAAACCGTGCGGGAAATACCTATAGTATAGTGCTTTTTGGAGTATTTACTTGTTTGAGCGGAAGTACTACTCTTCTATTGGGATAAAAGTAAGCTTTAATAACAAAGAC
This sequence comes from Eupithecia centaureata, assembly GCA_944547425.1. Taxonomy (NCBI): domain Eukaryota; kingdom Metazoa; phylum Arthropoda; class Insecta; order Lepidoptera; family Geometridae; genus Eupithecia; species Eupithecia centaureata. The sequence goes on from OX155693.1 coordinate 13,280,851, forward strand.
AATGATAATAATAGAACATAATTTACAAAATGGAAATAGGTGACACTTGAAATAATTGAACTAACCGCAGAACCTTATTATATGACTCTTGGAAACGTTAGAAATATGAAATAACATAAATAAATATAGATTATAAAGTGATTATTACACTATTATGGTCACTTAAAGATCAAATAAACATGATAAAATAAACGCGATGATGAAATAAAGTAAAAAACGAAGTGCAAATAGTTTAATGTCGTCGATAAGAAACCTTTACCGTATTGAATTGTTATTTCCGAGTTGGAGCAAATCCGTCTCAATCAAATAAACCGTCAAATTAAAATGAAACCTGTGAGTATCTCATTAATGACTCATGCGCAACTTAATCATCCACCCAATTAGATGATATCAGATCGGTCCGGCACAATCGAATCAATTAGGAGCGCGTCAAACGCGTCCAGCGCGTAGCTCCGCGTCGCTGACTAACATCTTAATATCTGAGGATTTAATGCGTCGCTCATGTTTTATTTTTATGAGACATCATAGTTTGATTAGTTACTTGCTTCTGCTTGCAGCTTCCTTTGGGGATAGTGATTCCACACAATTAGGTACTTACCTAGCTTATTTTAAAAGTTATATTAATGGATACAATATTTTTTTATTAACGACGCTTTTTGTAAATTGCAGATAATCAACCATAGATTTTATATTATTATTATGACACTTTATTTATTTTGATACTCGTTTTTTTACTGTAGATTAGTATTAAAACTAATCTACAGTAAAAAATATATCAAAACAGTGGATCACCGGCCGCGAGCTAGAACTTATTATTATTATATTTTTATATATTTCTATAGATTTTTTGACTTGTCTTAGTGCTTATTTTGTAAGCCTTACGAAATAAACTGATTATAGAAAGCACAGATTTAATATGGATTTAAAGATCCTAGGTCGGTACTTTCTGCATCTGGTTTGTAAATTTATATCTATCGAGATCCAAGTATTGATGAAAATTATTGTGGTGTCGGCGGTTATATTATTATGGTAAACTCTATTGACATGAATGTTATCACCGATGTAGAAATTCATTTTTCTATTCAACTTATTTTGTCCCACTGGTGATCAAAAGCTCACCCACACACTTTAGTAAAATAATTACTCTATAGAAATAGGTGGTAGTAGTAGGTAATTAAAACCTTGATTTTCATTTTTTTTAATCCAATCTCGGTAAGAAACATATGTTTATAGGAATTACGTACCCAGTAAAAGGAAATATGAACACTGGCAGTAATGGTATCTGTCGGAGCGACGGCCGATCGGTCTGTCTGTCCGTTTGACTAATGAAACCGTCCGCCGACACCCGTCAAACAAATTGAATCTTGCCGATAATTATCTACTGACAGACCAAACTAGTCTTTGTAGCTATGAGAATAGCAATTATTTTATGTTTATAGCAGCGGATTATAAAGATACTAGGTATCGCTCGCGGGTTTGCTTACAAAACTATAAAGCCACGCTCACTTTGGATACAAATTTGTTCGTACATACGATCAAAAGTAAGATCACTAATCGAACGCACATATACGTACGGCTAATCGCTCCTATAGCCCTTGTCAGGTCGGAATCATAAGTGCGTAATCGTACATTTCCGCACAAATCAAATTCGTACGAAAACGTAACCAAAGGGACCATGGCCTAAAGCTGAGTACTGGTTGTGCATTAGTGTACGATGACGATAAAAGTATTAGTTTGCGTGGTTTGTCTCCTTACAGTTAGCGCCTTGCAGCACCTTTACTGAATAAAGAGGTTCTAATTTTTAGTACTTATGTAGTTCGATAGCTGTAAAATAGTTTCGTGTTTCGTCATTCTACAATAAATAAGTTAGGTAGAATATTAATAGTCGCGTAGGATTTAAGTTTCCGAATGATTGATCAAATCTCGAAAATTTTTGATGAAAGCGTGACAGCACTAAAAGAACATGAAGGTTTAAAATTAACTCTATGACTCCATATTTCGACTTATTGAAAGCACATATTTGAAACCGATCTAAAGTCAATTCTATCATCAATATCTATAAAGCAGTTAATGGTCAGTCAATTCACAACGTAAGGGTATGTGTAGGCATGCGACGTCAGTGTAATGTAAGATGTATTCGGACAGGCGGAATGCAGAAGCCGTCGCTTCGTCTCGGTAATGACATTAGACGTAGTAATGAGTTGGTAGCGCGGCGCTGCCGGTCAGATAAACGGCCTCTTTTTTGTGATCTGATTCATCGGAATATAATACTAATTTATTGGTTGCTTTTGTGGATGTGATGGAGATATTTGATTTTTAGGCGTTGGATGTATATTTATTTTTACTCTTTCAGTAACTATCGTAATCTAGCACTGTTTTCTTTAGGTCTATGATTGAGAAATCAAATTTTTTTATTTTGCTATTCGTGGCTTACAAGGATGTAAAATTAAAGGATGAGCACAATCATTTTCAACGTAATATTATAGAATGCAAAGGCAGAAAAAAGGATCAATCTAGATTAATAATGAAATGACAAATGCCTTATCTAGATTAATAACTAATTATTTTTAGTACTACTATTGGATCTTGATTTATTAACACATCACTACATGTTTCGAAATGAGAATCTGAACTTAAAAAATTTACTTAATCAATTTAAAATTAATTTAAACTCAAAAGTAATTAAAGTAATCCTAATAGACAGCATGACTCTGTCTCCACGCTCCGCTCGGCTACTGCGCATGATCTATAGATCCGATCGACAGATCCGATGGCGGGCACTTTGAGCTGAACACATTAATAGGAATGCGGTACAAAGAGGCGTGTTGTGATCTCATGGAGCATTATCATCGGAGGAAGGTCGGAGCACGGACTCATTGATTTATCAAAATCATTGTATGTATGTTGGTTTGTTGCATATGCATTTTATTCCAGGCAACAGAAGAAAAGTAACATGATATAATATAATATTATTCTACAAATTAGTTATAAGTGTTTATTGTTTACATTTGTATGATATTATTATTATGATCTAATAAATTAAACATCATAATATTAGATAAATATTATATTAAATAAATAAATACAAAATGCAAAGATATAAACAATAAGATGTAGCTGTATTTTGTTCGTTGTATATTTTGTAAACGCGATCTTCATGTCAAAGAAATGAAAAAACCAGTTTGCGAAATTTACCTCTACCTTTCCAAGCTCAATCAGGATTCAAACGCACAACTTTTAAATAAAAAGTTCAATATTAACCAACTACACGACCGCGGTATAAAAGTGTATAGTCATTAAATATCCATTAAAATGTTACCCCCACCTTTACAAGATCTCGTCCATCACATAATCCGTTCTTTAATTGCTCAATAGCCTAATGAATGAAGCCGGAGTTGCCATAAGCCTGTAAACGTACCTCGGTTATGGCAACATTAATTATAATATTAATTATTAGCTAACTCGTGTACCCTACCCTTAAGGGACGTGACCGGAATGTACTGGTTGCAAATAATTACAAGTTTTATGTTATCATAATAAAGTTAGAAACGCTTTTAAAGAGCCAAATAATTTTATAAAACAGTGTCAGTAGGGTGGACGTTTTAATATTTTTTATATTTATTATTAAAATTCTATAAGCCATTGAAAAAACAATAGAATATAAATAATTTCATTCATTAAAAAGCATGAGCTGATTGACAGTCGCGTAGCCCTAGCTTATGCGACCCCCATTTTTCGTCATATCTATCAAAATATGCTAAACAATCGAATCGAAATTCCCAAATAAAATAACAATCAACAAAATAATGACATGGAAGCCCTCAATATCTCTAAATCCAGGCAATCACCGCTGTTGCCGACTGTACTTTAAACCGGCGGCACATAAGCGAGACGCGACATCTGCCGCCCTAATTGAGGGATTACTCAGATAATTGAAACCGAGCGACCGAAACAGACACAGACAAATACACGAGTTAGAGCAAGACAACGCACGTCACTCAGCACCGCGCGGGACTCAACGGTTAACAACGTGTCTTCTTGTATATTGTATTATCTTACGTTTTATGCCCTATTAATCTTGCTCGCTTAAATCTTGCGAATCTACACTTTAGCCAAAGGTGAGAAAGTCTCTTTTAGATCGCAGGTAGAGTCTGGTACAATAAATAATTGTTTGCGCGCGTAAAACTGGAGTGTTGCGAGTGTCAAGTGTCAGATTGTGTTTTATTTGAAGACGCGCGGGAAGGTCCGTAATCTGGGATAACGAGGGCGCCTTGGCGGCAAACAATGTCTTCTGACGAATTAGTTCTCGGAACAATTGATGCTCTCGTAGACGGTCTACGAAGTGCTACGGCGCGGCGTAGGCGAGCTACGGCGTAGCGACTCATCGTAGCTTAGATATTTTAATCTTCCCCTAAAGTTTTCCGAAAAATAATGTAAATAGTACGAGTATGAACGGTAAATATTAAAAGTATTCTACCAGTTTAGATATTAGAACCCAAACTGCAACAATAATCCAACACGGCAGCCGGTAGCGATCAAAAACCTCAATTAATTAAACATGATTATAATCTTAAAAGCGATCGAGTTCTCGATCGAGTAGTAGAATCGATTATTCGTGTCGTGATATCGATATTCGATACAATGATCCGATCCGGAAATGTCAACGGGTGCGTGACGAATTTTGATTAAAAATTATACAGCTTTATGGACGCTTTCAATCATTTCGTTAATAATACCTACTGGTACTTATAGAAGTTTAAAACGGTTTTATTCGTTACTATTCTTTGCTCACAGCTTTGCTTGAAAATTTCCAAAAAAGGCGAAAATCACTTGTGTTTATTATTCTGCAAGTATAATTTTGGTTCTGCTGAGTTATTATAATGAAGCGAATAGACAAATACAGGTACATAATTGAATTATTTTAAGATTTAAACTTGATTACAATCTATGTGCGATTCGTGAAAATATTATCCGATAACTCTCACATACCTCTAGATTGTTTGCGACAGTCTGTAGCAAGCTCAACTGTGTCAATAGTAAATACTACCTAAGGGTGATTCTCCCAGGGTGGAAAAAAACATGTCCGGCTCGAAAAATCATACAAAAAGTATCCCTAGCCCTTTGATTTTTTTTATGATAGTAGATTAGACAAAGATAATAGGGGAGGCCTTTTTTAGTTTTTCAATAATCTTATTTTAAATAAGTAAAAATAAATAAAATCCTTGGAAATTCTGACTTCCGTGGTGCGTCCGGACCTCATGTTCCTGTGTTAATAAATGTTTATATCATTTCCTGAAAACACTAGTACTAATTTACATAGGTTCACAATAACCCAGATATTTACTTGCTTATTTGACGCTATTACTACGCAAAACTAAGCTTTAGTTGACAAGTTACAACGAGATAACTTCGCGTCCGTCGTTTAGCTCTGATTCCCCTGGTGCGCACTAATTCATTCATAAATGCTGTACTTTAACATCTGCGTAAATTGTTATTAGATCGAGAGAAACTATCAGTCACGCCCCATCAGTGGTGTGTACAGCAAGTGTGTAAGTCTCCACGTCACTCTGTTATTTCAGTACGTAATCACTTTCCGTGGCTTGGTATCTAGAAATTCTGATTACCATGTTGACCTATAAATTTGTTTATGCTAATCCTATTGTTTTATTAATGATGATAATTCATGCCTTTTGTGTTCCTAATTTTGACTGCATATTTCAATGTAAAATAAACCAGCAAATTAAGAAAATTTCTAAGATTTTGTTATTTTTTTTGATTTCCGTGGTGTGATTTCCGTGGATTTTGCGGGTTCATTAACATCTCAATAATATTTTTTTATAGTTTTTATGATGTTTTTAGGATAAAAGTTTATAATAAATACAAAATGTATAATTATAATATTTTTAATACAAAGATAAACATTGTTAGTGTGATTTTTGTAAAAAGTTACTTGTATTTACAGTAATGATTTAAAGGTGTTTTTGTAAAAACTGATTAAAACTACAAACGTCAAATAATTGGTCCTTAGCTTAATAATCTACTTACTACCGAAAACACATATTTTTATCGATAAACCAACCCATATTTGATTTTGGTGATATAAATACAGATTTCCGTGGACACCATATTTTTAAAATTGAATAACTCCGTAACCATAAAGCCAATAAAGTTCCCTTCACTACCAAAAAATTCAAAATTAAATCTTTATTTAGAATATACTATCATGATGTGCAATTTCAACAAAAAAAAATGCGCCACAGAAGTCAGACAAAAAACGAGTTTTCGTAGAATCACCCCTAATTATAATGTTCTATTCCTTAATCGTAATTTTATTTGGAAATAAACATTCTTTTGTTTTTTTACCTGCCTCGTTTATAACATGTTATCAACCATAGACTTAAAAATTTTTCACTACGTTCAAAAGACCAACAAAGCGTGGGAGCGAGAGGTATTTGTCAAAACCCCATCTCCGCGAGAGAAAAAGAGATAGCGAACCTTTTTTTTCAGGAGACATAATTTGAAAGAATATCGTCGCATAACGTTCCGGCAAATTGAAAGACAAATTTATTTATGTAAATTTTGTGAAATAACTAACGAATAAAACAATAAATCATATTGTGAAACGATGGTGACATGTTCAGTGGCGGAATGTGATGTTACACTACGAAATAACCCGCTTATTTACACGTTTCACCGGTAAATATTGACTATTTTATAGCATTGTTCATTATCATAATTTCGTTATTTTTTGTTTGAAAATGAGGGAAAAGTCCTATTGTAATGTTAGATAATATGTTTCCCTTTGAACGTATCATCAAATTAGACTGCTAAATGGAGAATTCACAGATATATTGTACAAAATGTAAAAACCTTTGATTAGGATAGGGCTTGATAAAGTGCTGACGTCATAAGTATCGATAAAGTCGACAATTCGTTTTTGACGTGAAGGTTCGACGTGATTGCTCATATCGTTATTTCTGGTTCTAAAGGGCGTGCGTATATCATACCTAGTACAAAAAATTACTTTCCAAAATAAGCATTTCTTAAATATTATTTTCTCCGTGTGCATTCGCCCAGCAAAAAGTATCGTCTTTTCAAGAATAAAATGATGCAGATAATTAGTGCCTTATGTCGTGTAAATGTGCCCAAAATTTTATATTTGTGCGTCCATCGGCTGCAAACTTGCTGCAAAGTTATTTAAGAAAAACTGATTTTGCTGCACGAACTTTTATTATATTAATTTATTTTATTACAGCTTTCCAACCAATTCTCTGTTACGAGATAAATGGATACGGAATTAGATAGGGGTTGCTGGACACCATATAAGGACTCTTCTGCAAGCATTTTGAAACGAAATGCCTCTTACAAAGAACCCATCGATGTGTCCTTATGAAAGACTCAATACTAACCTTATTTGTACCTGTAAGAATGATACGGAAATGGTCGTCAATAGTATTCGGAAGTGATTATTCAGTGTTTTTTTTTTCATAACACATTAATTTAAAAAAAGCATGAAAACAAATTATTGAAGTTTAATCAGCAAACCTTAAGATCCCAATTAAACAAGACTATATTATTTAGAGGCAATAAATACTGGGTTAGCACAAAAGTAAGACACTAGAAAACTCGACACCTATTTATATTATTTGTTGAATTATAGTAATGCTTTAAACATTCTCAAAACTTCTTCGTAAGAGTAGGTATGTATACTCAGATAATAAAATATTTTCATCATTACTTTTGTGCCTACCGAGTAAAAATAAGTTTTTAACGTAACCACATAACTATTATTAATAGAATTAAATGCGTCGGAGTCATAGAATGTTGATTTTGTTATTTTTTTATTTTCATCTTGTAATGATGAGATACTTAGGTACGTTTTTTTTTCTATGTAAGTGCTGTAATATATCTATTTTAAATAAATGCCATGGTCTTGCCAATGGTCTTTTATTTATTTTCAATAACAATAAACGGTGATTTTGTAAGGTAGGTAATAATAAATACTAAACTATATTCTATTTATCTATATCTACATATTTATATCTATGTGTGTACCGCTTTCAGCGGTAAAAGCCTCCTCCAACTCTTTCCATTTTTCTCGGTCTCTAGCAACTCTACTCCATGATTTTCCGGCTATTTTCACAATATCATCGTCCCATCTTTTTGCGGGTCTTCCTTTTTTTCTTTTTTTGTTGATAGATTTTGTTGATAGACAAAAAATGTTACGTTAAATACAAATAAAGAGTACCTACCTACCTTGATCTGGCACCCTATCAAGGTAGGTAGGTACTCTTTATTTGTATTTAACTTAACATTTTTTTTTTATTTATTTAATACAAACAAGATACATTTTAAATTAATATATGTACCATTTAAACCTAAGGAGGTTTATTACAACACATTACATCAAATCATTAGTGTCCTATGATTGCGCCAGTACAACTATCGATAGGTAACATTAAGCTAGAATGTTGACAACACTATTTTACCCACACATTTACCTTTCATTATTGGTAATGCCTTTCATCTTGTACATTCTAACTTTATGTTATCAACTGTAAAAACATGAATAAGGTTAGTCCTCAATTTCCCTGAACTATGAAAATCAACAGCCTGTTAGATATGAATAAATCGTCCATCTTGGAAACGGGTGTGGGCGCGGGGGGAGCGAAATAAAAATGCAAATGGCGTGTCGACGCGGGATCTCGTTGTATCAATCACGCCCTTATTATTGCTGGCTTTGTTTTGAAGGCTTCCTGAGGTGGAGGGGGAAGGGGGAGGGGTAGGTGTGGGTTTATCTTTGCTTGCCACTTCATATATCTATCTTCCGGAGTTAAAAGTAGCCTTTTGTTATTCCAGGTTTAGAATTCAATGCCGAATTTCAAGACGCCTTCTGGTCAGGTGGGATGACGATCTGCTAAAAACTGCTGGCAGATGCTGGATGCGACAAGATGAAGCGAGGGTGCTAAGGCGCTGATTAAGACAGATCCTATGTCCAGCAGTGGACTAATAAAGGTAAATGATGAGGATGAAATAAATATCCACCTAAGATCCGACAACCTTGAGAGTGAACGTTTTCAGTTGAGAAACTGCGACTCGTACAACAGTTACACAGTGTAGGATGCCCTGGGTCTAGGTGGGATGATGTCCTGCGGAACTCTGCTGAAAGATGCTGGAAACGGCTAAGAACAGGGTCATTGCTCCCTCACTCGGGAACTCATATGTCTATAGTGGACCAGAATATGAAGGTAACCTTGGCAAGTGATATAATAGATATTTGATTATAAGTGATTTATTATAAATAAATAACAGACATATTGGTTGCAGCGCGACCGATCGTTGCGCCCCATCTGTCAAACAACAAACAAGCTAAGGGTCGCGGCGCATTGTCATGCTAATACGCCCACGCCGAGTGTGGCTGGGCCCTAATAGCGCAGCGCCAAATGCGGCCGGGCCCTAATACTTTGTAATGCGCGTGTTGATTGATGTATTAGAGGGAAGGTCTGATTTACTTAATTAAATATCAATAGATATTAGCAAACGATGATATTGGATTCAATTTAATAGAGTACATGTTTTTTTGCACGTTTGGTATAACATGCCTTTCAAGGGCATATCTCTGTGAGTACAACCAAGTATTACATTCTTTCTAGCGAGGTGCGCGGTTTAGGTTATGTTTTGCTGACATCAGTTAATTTGTCATTTGTTAAATTACTACTGAGGTGGAGCCGTACCCACGGCTCCACCTCAGTAGAACTTTATTGACCGTGGAACCGTAATTGTTGTGTTATCTACTATGCGGAATGGAGACAAACCCAACAATTCTAAGATCAATAAAATCGATTCCACCGTTTTTGAGTTTTAAAAGAGGCAACTAACTCGTCATTGTTCTAAACACACTCCATAAGACTATGATTTTTTAATTTAGTTAGTTTTTGACAAAAGAAACTTTTATTAATAAAAGGAACTTATTTCTAAAACTGTTATTTCCAATGCACACAGTCGAATGGACCACCTCTCGTTCTTCGTACGGTCAACAAAACAAACCGCGCATCCACCAGCCATTCTCAGTCCTCGGGGACACAAATAATCACAAATGAAATTGTTTTCTTCAAAACATTCGCAGATTTGCATCGCGGATCTATTCTATCACCCTGGCTTATCCTCAGCTGCGTCACTCACAAACAAATTCGACTCTAACAACCTTACAATAAGGAATAATTTTTAAATGCTACATGAAAGTAGAATCATGATGTAAAGAAAAGTAAAACACTTTGAACTCTAATTTTGTTACTATAAGGCTCGATAAGGTTTATCTTCACGTTCAAACTTGAAAACATACATCATTGAGCGGTTATCCAAAAACATCCCTATAGAAGGAGACTTGTCAATGTCAAACTATGCATGGTGAGGGTGTATGTCATATTTAATCATCATCATCATCATCAGCCCATATTAGTCCACAGCTGGACATAGGCCTCCCCTAATGAACGCCATAGCGCCCTGTCTTCATATGTCATAATTACTTTCACTTTGTTAATATTAAGTGTTAAGTAAGTGTAAGTATTTAGAAAGGTCTTTTATTTCATTAATAAAATATAATTCCCAAAATTAATAATGAAAAGGAGAAATGTATCATAAGATTGAAATTAATTATATTATCTTTATTTCATGAGTAAATCTTTTTTGAGCTTTGTTCAGCCAGTGTATAACAACAGATTTTTTTATTTCATTGTAAATAAGTACCTAACGATTTCTAAATGCCAAAACACGCCCGCGCCAACTCTGAACGACTAAGAAAGAGGCAAGAAAGAGATAAAATAAATGGCAAACGTGAGGAACTTTAACTGTATTTCCGTTGTTATAAGGTAGTAAATTCAATGGTAAATGTGAATGTGTAGAGCAAGTTTTATGTAGACGGAAACACGAATGAAGCTTTAGAAGTGGTTTTAGAAGTGAGGGTGTTTGCGAGGGATGGTATGTAGTCGTGGAATATCGCACGTATGTACCGACTGTAGTGTTGTACAGCTATGTTTATTATACATACATACATACGTATGTTGGACAATCCACACAGCACCATCTAGCCAGAAAGTAAGCTACTCAAAGCTTGTGTTATGGGTACTAGATAATTGATACATTTAATATATTGTATACATAGATAGATATTTTTATTATACATAAAAAACACCCAGACCAACAGAACATATTTTTGCAGATCGTGCACAAATTTGTTACGAGGCGGGAATCGAACCCGCAACCTCCTTCGCCTTCGCCCACCGCGCCACATCGGTTGTCGTTATTGTTTTACATCAATTCCTTCATCATTCGCAGCGCTGAGGCTTGGAACACGCTGTCTGCTGTTTTTGTAACCAGTCATCGAAGTATCTTCAAGACAAGAGTGAATAGGGTCGTAGGCCTTTTGATACATCATCAGATTCTAACTCCACTTACCATTATGCATTAGGTGAGATTGTGTTGAAACGAAGGTCTATTAATTATACTTGTTTGAGTGTTTATTTTGTAGTCTAAACCAATTGATGAGCCTAAAGTTATTTATTTCTGATAAAAAAACTATTAGGTACTTATAAAGAAAATTACAATCAGGGTATAGATATAAACTAAGACTAGTATTTACAATTGAAACAATTGAGCTTACTGAGAGATAGCTCACCAGTCTGTGCGTCCCCAAGACACTGGCTGCATTACCACGCTGTATGGCAATGCTGATGCGCTGAGCCAGATACTCACCAGCTCTCGGGTCGTCGCAATTACCTTTATACTACATAAAATGCATAGTTTGTCAAGGATTTTTCGAAAGTCATACAACACAGACACTATATAGCAGTGATATTTTGTCACAGGAAGTACCTATAGAATTTGTACAAAACAATGTTGTTTTGGCCAATATCTCGTCCAGAAGACGTGCGAGTCGACAAGTACTTGCATATGAATAGGTTTTGATGTATCTGAATGTGAGGTTATTCCTAACGTTTCACGCGACACCATCTTATTCACAACGTCTGACGAGACGCATTCATTCCCGACGTCCCTAGAAAAGTATTCCCAGCATCGCACAACAGTCAGAGCATTGTGATCTACATAACAATCTATCTACATACATCATGTACCTGCCCACTTACGGTGTTATGGAAATAAAACACTTTCATTTCCATCTCACCAAAATGTTCCTAAAGCTCTACAATCCGAAAGAAACTCGATATGAGTAGCTATAGTTCAGAAGAAAATTAATAAAAGGAACCAGCCAGCATCCTTATGAAACCTCCAAATCAATACCCCGAGTACATCTATAGCAATAACACTTATACAATACACCCGGCTGACGGCTCCTTCCGTGTTGCGGGCGGCTACGGTACCCTAATTGCGTTAACGACTTGTTTTAGGGTTCCGTACAGCGTTCGCACTCCTTATTTATCGACTATAAATTATTTTGATGGCAGCGCTGGTTGTTTCGGAGTCGAAGAAAGGTAATATGGTGGTATTGACATGTTTGTGTTGTGTTAACGAAATAGAGATGGAAATACATATGTCTTTCTTTTGTTTTAATGTATTAAATAGTAACCAAATGGCTCATATCGATGGATCTTAGAAAATTTTAGAATGGACTGTTTAGGACTGGGAAACTACGTTCCCATATAATTAGAGTATAATGAAGAATTGACCATGAAAGTTATGGAACTTCTATTCTCAAATAGACTTAGCATAAGTAGACCAGGTGGCCCTGTCCTTGTGAATTACTTCGATAACTTTACTGTAAATCATATCATTCATATTTGGGTCCTTAGAACTTTTTGTGCAATAGTTTACGACGGCACAATGAAAGATTGCATTTCTTACAATGCAGTTAGCGCCTCCCAGCTCCTATCCGATAGAGGAACTAATTTTCGTAGTTTGAGAGCTTAGGTTGAATAGTTTCGTGCTCGTAGGCTACTAGATACTTTGTTCTTTTTTTAAGAACTCGATTTTAGTTAATTCTCAAATCGAGTTCTTAAAGTCGAGTTCTAAGTCTTTTCGAAAAGTTTGACGGAGTCTATTTTCACGAAATGTTGTGTCTGTCTCATTCTTTTTTTATACGTGCAAGCGAGATAGAATTTAAAGATTATCGAGCTTTCGAAAACTTTTTTCGTAATTACACTGTACCCGTTTAGTCTTACCCAGATCAAAATAAACAGAAAATTTCACAGAATTTAAAATTAAAAACAATGAAACCCAACATGGCTTGCATAATGAGCTCATCAATAAATCCCAATTAAATTCATGAACATAGTATATGCGAAATGCAGATGTTTCACCCGAAGCGATTCAGTCGCACTAATGATCGTCCATTACCGAACACCCAACTGTCATCGAGACAATCGATTGATCACCTCACACGCAAAACGATTTTCCTCTCTATCGTAACCAGCATACAGTCTAAAATACTGTGAGAAATATATAGGATGGATGTGTAACACGACATATCAGTTTTAGAATTTAAATCGATGTTTTAAAGCTCAAAATACATTGACGGATTTGAGGTCGACTCTGGTAATGTTATCATCGGTGCCTGTCGGATAGATTTAGGCGGGAATTTAGCCGGATATACGTCATCGAGTGACTGTCAATAGTTCAAATATGGAACGACACGTTTGATGAATGGCACCAACGTTGATGGCTTTGGGCCGCTTTTATTGATTCTAATAAGTATCTTTATTTTTATATAAATATAACAAAAAGTGTTTATTATTTATTTTTATTCACAGTTTTGCTGTCTTTTTTATTATCTCTGAATATCTAGAAATATACTGTCACAAAGTAACACGTGACTCTGTTTTTTATGTTAAGTTTAAAATTTCTCATAGCTAACTGAGAAATTTTAAACTTCAGCAGCAGCATCTTTTTTATGACTTAATATTCTAAATAACGGGTACTTACTTTGCTGAGAAACACGTATGTGGTATAATTTTTAAATAAATGACTTTTAATTGAATGACTTTCCTACTGCTGGGCAAAAGTCTCCCCCAAACTATCAGTAGAAATTCTTTTTATTTATGATCTATTTAAAGTGGTGGTAAATGACGCGTGAGGTAAAGTTAACCCTGCGTGAGTGATGTGTCGATGCAAATGTGCGTTTAAAAGTTTACACTGCTTAGCGCAACTATCAATCAGGGCATTTTTATTTTTTTGATCGTCATGGTATCTTGAGAAGGAAGAAAGGGTTCCGTACCACCTTTTTAAATAAAATTATTGATACTTCGGTTAGTTCAACAAGTGCTGTAGGTTTCCAAAAAGACATAATTGAAGTGATTTCGTTTGCTATTTTGTCTACAAATTTGACTTGATTTAATCTTACTAGTAAAATTAATATATGGGGAATAATCATTCATACTAAATCATTTATATCAAATGCGTTATCGATGGATAATAAAATCCAAGAATTTAGCAAAAAATCGTAAAAAGCACCAAAAGCGCCTAATCTCTAAAATCTCCGCATTTAAATCTCACAACGAACCCCATTTTACGCATCACTAACCAAATTATATTTCAATTATGCTAAAGTTATAAAAAGCATTCAAAACGCTTTATTTTTATCAAAACACATTAAAATTAAATTATAGCGCGATCCATCACAATAATTTAATATGCTGTACTAGGGGAGTCCCCTGAAGCTGCAGATACACTAGGTACACGGGTTTAAAGTGTCGTTAATCTTATCTTGATGTCATTAGAGCGCCGCGGTGGATGTGCGCCTTTATGAAGTGCGCGACGTTTGCATGCTTTATTAGATGCCTGGGATTGATACAGGGTTAACTCAGTTTGTGGGATGGCGCTGATACATATCTGTAGCCGGGGAAATATGAGTTGACCCGGCGGGATAGTAATAATGCTGGACAATCCACACAGCATTATCTAATCCTAAAGCAGAGCTTGTGTTATGGGTACTAGATGACTGATTACATTACATAGATAAGGAGATATTTTTAGCATAATATTATAAATAGAACTCCTGAAACAAATATCTGCAAATCATACAAACATTTATTCCGAGACGGGAATCGAACCAGCAAATTCGTGTGTCTTTAACGTGTGACAGCCATGGAACCCACGTTCATAATGTAACTCTAATCTTAATAATACTACTAATACACAAAATAAACAATTCATTAGCGGCCATTTTACTCTATAAAATTTTTAGGCATCAGTGACTCCCTTTGAATAAAACTACAATTTAACTGATTAGTTTAATTTTGTTGTTGTTTTCTTTTGTATGCTTAGTAGTTTACGTTGTGACAAGACTGACATACTTTGTGAAGCAAAATTACTTAAAAAAAATATTAAAAAAAACACAAAAAGTAACTATATTTTTACCAAGAGAATTAATGCCAGATGTAAAGATTTCATAACAAAACTAAAAGTTTCATCACGCGCCCCTCAAATATTAAAAGCACAATAAAGCTATTTTACACTAATAATCCTAATGTCCCTTAAAATTAGTCATGCAAAAACTGCGCCCTGTGGGAAGCAGGTTCGATTCCGGCTCAGCACTAATTCGATGGACTTTACAGCGCCCATAAAAGTAATGATAACGACATGTAACAATGTTTAGAATTAGCATTTCAATCGAGATAGAGTCGGGTAAAGCAGGGAGAAGCCACCAGACAATGGAGAGTGCTTTTCATTTCCTTTACCCAACTCTAAAAAGGGAAATGGTAGGTAGAGCGCGAATAGAATGGAATGGAATCTTATCAAAGTAAATTTTTAACGTTACAAGTAATTTAAATATATGCATGTGTTTAATTATAATGTACGCAGTATTTTTAATAATGTGATACAAGTATTTCATTTATTGAATTAATTTTAAGGTAATTACACAGATTCCGTTGGACTATCCAATGATTCTATCCATTCAAAGTTGTCTGTTGTTAAGTTGTTTTTTCTTATTTGTTTCCATTTCATTCTAATAAATGAAAGCTATTATGATTTTTCAAAATGAGATAGAATCATGTCAAGTTTTCTTTAATTAGGTATATTTTATCTTGTGCAGGTATTTTGATTATGATTATGTTAATTTCTAGCTTTGATTGATGTGCTTTGTCAAATGAAGTACCTATGATAAAAAAAGCTTTCACATGTATTTGGGTTTCCTATCTATACTTTGCTCATCATGACCACCATCTTAAGCCGTATGCACCTACTATAAGGTATAGTATAGATAGATCTCCTTTTAAACATGCAGGAATTATTTATTGAAGATTATAAATGAGAAATGTTCAATGAATACACCAGCAACACATTTAATAAATTGAAATTATACGTAATCATCACTACGCATTTAACGGAAACGCAAACACATTAATACAATTAAACGTAAGTGAATTTAAGTGAATAAAAGTGAACGGACAACTGCGAAACAGTTTATATAACCTGATTATCCGCTGCACTAAATCGTACTTATTGAATGCGCTCACAATTAATAGCATTATGCCGTTTGGGGCGCAGCGAGCGGAGGGCAGCTGGGTCACTCTGACACTGTCACAGTCAAAGCTATTTTCTCAATAAATCAATAAAAATTCCTAGGTGAAATAAAGCCGTACAGGATAATGAGAAATTACGATAGAAAAAGAGATTTTGGTGATGACGTTGACTGGCGTATTATCTCTCTATTTTTCGGTAAAGCGTGCGAAAAAGCGGTAAACAAAATGAAGGTAATAAGTTAACTACCGGTTGCCTACTGAAGTAACCTAACCTATTTTGAAGTTACATACCCCTTTAATAAAGGATTTGCGCAAATTAAATGGCACACATAACTGACCATTTTTAAATAATTTATTTATCATTCCAGAAAAGTACCTAAGCAGCGTAATGTGCACTTATAAAGTTATAAGTTAGCTAATAGCACAAGTAAGTTTTTATTTGAGAATTTTGAGTTATCGCACTTGATTCACCTATTCTAGAGTGGAATAGGTAGTGAAAAACTAAACAATACATTAAAAATATAATCAGCCAGAACATTAAATGAACCAACTATTTCCAGGTCGCTGTGCGGCTGCAATGTCGCATGTGTAAACACAGGACCCTCCTAAAGTTAATCTTCTCTTTGGATTAATTTTATCGAATGCCAAATGAGCTATGACACCGAGTAGGGGAATCGAATGAGCCTGCCAATCTACACATTCACTGCACACCACCCTTATTGCAAGGACGTAGAGTTTAAAGTAAGTTTTAGGTCGAGGGGTGTAATACGGCCCATTGCCTTTTGAGTCCAATTTGTGAATGAAAGTGATGTGCAGTTATCGGCATAAAGGATTATAGCTGTATTACTCGATAAATCGTTGGCTGTTTGACTTGACGCTGTGAAAGGAAAAAATACGTTGACGGTAAATTGAAAAGGTACAGTTTAAGTAAAAGGCCTTTAAGAATTTGTTTGGAGTTGCAATAGTGCGTGAAACGTTTACTTAAATGACTTCTTTTGTACACGTCTTAAAAAGCTGACAAATATAATTTTGTACTTATTGGTTGCGTTTTTGCGCAACAACGAAGCATAGGTTTTAAAAGTACCTACCTAAAAATCTTAGGTCATCTTAGGTATGCATATAAATTAAGAAAAATCAATGAGTTCCGAGTCTGAGAGTTTGAAAGTCAATTTCAGAGACTCTGTATACATGTTATAAACCATGAGTCTAGCTAAACAATAGGAGTAGAGACACTGGTAAAATTTGTAGAACTATCTGTATTGTGATATAATTTAGCTAAACGTGAATATGAATCAAAGCAGCAGAGCGAATAAAGCCGTCCGCGCATGAGCCCTCGTCATGGCAACTGTTGCGATCCCATTAGTCGCGATACGCTTCGTTTGCCGCGACTTTTGCTCTCCTCTCGCTGTAAGGGCAGCTCTACACGGGCAGACTAAACGTTGCAGGACTAGCGAAGGAATTAAGACACTTCTGGATACTAAAGGTATTCTAACTTCTCGAATGATGTAAGGTTTTATCAAAAATATCATACAAAGTCCATGTCAAGTATTAATTATATCATTTATGTAGTACCATACAACAAGCTCTGTTTACTTTGGGGTAGATGATGTGTAGATTTTCTAGCATAATATAATTTATTTATTTCTCAATTGACATTTTTAAGTTTTAGAGAATCTCTACCATCTGTTTTCTTCAGTCCGTTTGTCCTCTCTATTATAATAACATCATTAAGGTGAGAAAACAATGATGTTGAAAGATCGTAGCTTTTTAAAGACGATTGAAAAAAGCTTTAGGTATAATTTTTATATATTATTTAGCACTTCTTTCCATCGCCGAAATACATTATCACTATTATCTATCCACTTTTAGTTTCCGATAAAGTTGCCGATTGTAAGTAGAGCCTACCCCACCCCTGACAAAGCGTCACTTAGTATAATACGTCGCACCCCACAGAGCGCGAGTTACGATGCACTTTCGCCTATTGATGACTCGCCGTCATTCTGCATACTTGTCAGCTCTTTATATTTAATCAAGTTTAGGAACTACTGTATTAAGATTAATATTCTTTGATACCTTGAGAGAAATAATTAATATTTAGATTTCAAGTTGAAGTCAACCAAAAACTTTATTGAATTGAAAAGCTCTTGCACTTGCTGGCTTTGAGGCGAAAACGGTATGATTAAAAGTCTGCATTTTTAGTAATTGCCCAAGCAAGTTGATGATTGTCTGGAAAGATAATGCCTTCTGGTATAATTTAGGTATTTTATTACAACGTTATGACTCATTGTTAGATACAATTTTCACTGTTAGATACATAGATAATCCTTTATGACAAAGCCTTATTAAACATTAGTCTGACTGTTATCATTTTTGTTGAATAAATTTGGTAGAGTTTATTCTAAAAACTCTGTTTTCCGGAATTGCTATTGTATTCAATGATATTTAATCCAGAGAGTCTAAACACGGGAACAATCGCATGCCCTTTCTAATGCCCCCGCTAAACGCCGTGACCACAGAGGGGCGCCCCCACTGCGCCCCTCCAACACTACTGTCACTGTGGGCCACTGAGATGTGAGATTTATACTGTTGAATTTTTGGTTCAGTGTGGCGTGGAGAAATAAAACCAAATTGTGTTGCTCATGAAGTTAAAATTTAGTTAGGTAAAAATTCTGTGTTGTTATAACGTGTGTCTCCACATTAATATTTATTATGCTAATGTGTAAATTTTAGGAACTGGAAAATAATCTTTTTTATATTGATCTTTGAACACAATTTCAAGAGCTTGTTGATTTGAAATTTCTTTAGTAAATATTGTTGGCATATATCTGTATCCCAAATACAAACAGTGAATTTCAGTTTGTTTTGTTCAAATTTGATGACATATTTTTAATATTTTAAACATTCTACAAACAATAAAACAAAATGACGTAGAAGTGAAATAATATCCTTCTGTTGCTATGTCGTAACCTGTGGGAGTGCACACAAGTGGCCTCAGCAGACAAAGCCCCCACCGGCGCGTGTAGCGGCCCTTAGAGGGTGCCCCTAATTAGTTCAGTGTAAATGCGCCTTTTTACGCCCATTTTATGTGTGCGCCTCAATTTTAACTAGCGAAGTGTTTATTGTTTACTGTCTAGTTCGGTAGTAAGTGTTCAAGTGTTTATTGTAGTTAGTTATGTGTTGACTCAGAGATTCATGCCAGAATTAGGGAATAAATGGGTAATAACTATATAGGAGTTATGTCTTGTTACAATATGAGCGAAGTAGATAACGTTTTTTTTGGAATTAGTTTTCTTTAAAAGATTGGATAATATCCATAATTTATTATCATTTCTTTTAATAAATTATGGAAGCTACTCTGCAATTACCTCAAATAAATGTTTAAATTTAAATACTTTTTTAACTTGTTTCTATTCTTTAATTGCATATGGAATAAAATCGTTGGAATAAAACCAATTCACTATTTCATATTGCAATGATTTATTGAAAGTAAACGTATCCATTATAATTCTGAAAGCTTTTCAAATTGAATCATCAAAATGCCCGCGCTGCATGCCACGAACGTGCCGCGACCATCCGCCGCACCAACTAAACACCATTCTGTGCCGCAAGAGATTGACTCTTCAATCAGTGTAATCGGCTTAGCGACGAGCGGAGCTGTGCTACTTACTGCACGGGTTCGATTACCGGAATGTACTGTTCATTTGGCATTTCATTATGAGAGCTGACATTTTACTTGTGTCCCATTTTCATTTGTAAGATAACAGTAAAAATTACATGCTGTGCTAAATACCATGTAGACATCAAATAGGTAATTACGTATACACTGTCTCTGAAAATCCAGGGAAAAACTACGAAAATCCATATCTAGCGCAGTTTTAACTATACCGTCTATTAAAATACCTTCATCTTCTAAGAAGAAAATCGACTTTCAGTTGAATATAGACCCCAGTCAACCTGATGTTCTCGAAGTTCGATCAGTTTTGATTTGGAAGAAATCTGCTCAAACTCTACGTGCCGTAGGAGCAGAAGGCAACGCAACGCTCAATGAGTTTTCTAACTAAACTGTATGTAGTTTAGTTTGGTTTAAAGTCATTGGGGAAATTGATCAGTCTAATTCCGCATAAGTTATTATTCTACCATGAATGACACCTTTTGAAGCAACGGACCCATTCTTATTTGATTCTTGATGATCAATTTCGTTTAAAAGTGTTGCAGTTATTCTACTTATTTAACCAACTTCAACTTAATCACCTTATTTGCTCTAACTCGAAAACTGACAACCTAACAAGGTAAAGGTTTCATGTTTTCTTCCTTAAACCTTAAAATAATTGAAGTGAACAAAATCAAAGAGATCACATTATTTCCTACTAGCGACCCGCCCCAGCTTCGCAAAGTTTTATTATACGTATAGACCTTCCTCTTGAATCACTCTATCTATAAAAAAACCGCATCAAAATCCGTTGCGTAGTTTAAAAGATTTAAGCATTCAAAGGGACATAAGGATATAGGGACATAGGGACAGAGAAAGCGACTTTGTTTTATACTATGTAGTGATTTATAATATAATGTATTTATTATAACAATGACTTTTCTGAGGTGTCTAAGAGTCTTGTAAGGTCTAAAGGAAATAAAGCACGTTGAATTTTGATGGCTATGATGCAAGTATCTCACCTTGACCTGCGACTCGGTCATGCCGAGCGCGTAGGCGAGCTTGGCGCGCTCGGGGCCCGCCAGGTACTTGGTCTGCTCGAAGGTCTTCTCCAGCGCGAAGATCTGCTGCCCGCTGAACGTGGGCCGCGTGTGCTTCTTCTTGCCGTCCTTGTCCATCGCCTGCTGCGCCGCGCACGCGCTCAGCGCGTTGTTTGACACTGAAAGGGACAGATAATCACGATTAGGAAAATCTATTATTACATTACGTGCCGCGGTGGTTGCGGTGTAAGAATGGATCCTCAAGCTCAGTCTATGGATGTAGTAAGGGAACCTCTAGGGGAGGTAGCTTCCTTCTCTATTTGTTTATCAACTCTGCTGCAATCATGGAAAGTTATCCCTTGTTAGATAGACATTCAGCAATAGGAAAAACGATTTTGTCTTGCTAAGCTTTATGATCTAGTAAGTCTAATCTACTGATGGTGAATTCATACAACATCATCAAGTTTCAAAATTAAATAAACCAGTCATTGCAATGCAAATAAAGATAATTTTCCCACAGTAATTACTCTGAAATCTAAGTGTAACCTATAAAACTATCCGAAGGATAAATACAAGCCAATAGAAGAGTTAAATCCGAGGCAATTGGAACGAGCGACGTAAATAATGCGATTCAAAACATGCACATAATAAAGTGCAATAATTCTCTCGTGCCTGGTATAAATAAGAAAAGGCAATAAGTTTAGTACTCTTGCCCATAAGTCACCTTCGGACCACTATTAATATTTATGCGTTACTTTAGCTAAGTTACATATGGCTATGTCTACCTAACGTTGTACATTGATTTTTTTTCGGGCTGAGTGCTTACTTTTGTTTTAGAGTTTGAAAGTATCTATTACTTACTAACTAAATCTTGAGAAACAGCTAGGAGTCGTTTTTTCTCCTTTCTGTTGATATAATAATTAAGTGAGAAAAACACTTAAAGCAACTGTTTAAAGTTGATTGTTTTCTATATAGAGGTAAAACTACTTGTATAATAACTACTTAAATTAGTTAAGGCAGAGAAATCTGATTTATTATTGTATTTGCGACACACTAGGCAAAACCTAAGTAGGTAAATATTGCGTGTGTGTATACCAATGTTAATTCAAAATTTTGTTATGTAACTCAGGGTTATTCAGTAAGATTTTCATAGTTTCCCATCAAGAAATGTACAACCTATTACAGTATGACATTGTTTATAGCGAGGATGCTAGTTTATGTAAGTACCTATACGACAGCGCTTTAACCTTCGTAAACACGGCGCTGACTCGGCGAGCGGGAACATTCATACGGGGAGTATCTATAAAACAAGCGTAAAACCTCCCTTCTATAGGTACTGTCAGCCGTTAATATAGCTGAACATGAATTGACTTCAATATGGCTTGGACGGGACTTTCTCTCCTTAGGTATCTGAGAAACTGAACATTGAGGTGCAAAAAATCCACAACATAATTTAGATGCCTCTTGCCCGCGCCTTTTCCGGAATAAAAGCGGTGATTTTGTCCTAATGTATATGCTGAATTTCGTAAACTGTTCAGTCGTGATTTTGGAGATCACAATATTCTGAGCTTTACAACCTTAATTTGCTGAATTTACTTAGTTGTTTTCGAAATCAAATTCGTGTAAAGCGACTTTCGTTTCTAATTCTGAGTGTATAGTCGCGCTCAAATTGTTTTGATGAAGCGCATAGCAGCACTCCCCCGGGAACGACGGGAGGATGAAAATAATGATAAAAACCCGACGGATGATTCGCAATGGTTTTTTGCTAAATTGAATTTGGCGGGGGTTGTTTGATTTGGGGTGTTTAGTGAAACTTAATGGAATAGAATGTAAGATTTTGTAGATATTATAGTTTATGATTTTGGTCTCATAAAAATGACATCGATGTTTTAGCTTGCACTAATGCTATTTTATCATAATATGATGAACATTACGTGTGTGTACACACGTAATGTTCGTCATATTACGTACGTAATGTTTAGGTACAGTTAGAGACACACATCGGCGCGTGGCAAAGGTTCGTTACGACTGTTGTTTAGTGATTTTATGGTAAATCTGCTGTACGAGCAATATTAACTAGTACAACTGTAAAAATTAAAATGTTTAAGTACTAACCTAACTTGAAATTATCAATCATAACTAATCATAAGTATACCTATGATTTCTTTTTTGATATATCTATACCAGTTTCCGTCCTTGATTTCACATGTGTTTTTATAGATATGTAATAAACATGGTATTTGTTCAAAACATAGATCGCAATTATTTATTAATGTGTAAATAAAGTATTCCATTGTTTCCGCCGACCCTCCCCCATGTACGAGTCACATGTAAAAGAGAATTGAAAAAGCGTTCCGCCGCACTTCTGGGCGTGACGTGTCACGTGACGCGGCCGTGACGTCACGCGGCGCCGGCTATGGCGGTGACTGTACTCTTCCCTATCTTACAACGTGGTTTATGTACCGGAGTTTATTTTATGAATTTGATATTTTCAAGGAAAAACTGTGAATCAAGACGTAAATAGGTAATATGAACGTAGGTAACGATAGGGTGACTGACAAAGATTTGATTTTCAAAATGTAAACGGCTCTGTGGCTGCTTTTTGTATGTTTATTAATAAACAACGTGTTCTCTTATAACTGCAGTCCTCAAAGTAGGTGGTACTAGACTATAAAATGGCCGACAAATATCACTACATAATATAAAACAAAGTCGCTTTCTCTGTCCCCATGTCCCTATGTCCCTTTGTATGCTTAAATATTTAAAACTACGCAACGGATTTTGATGCAGTTTTTTTAATAGATAGAGTGATTCAAGAAGAAGGTTATACGTATTATAAAACCGTGCGAAGCCGGGGCGGGTCGCTAGTTTTTGAATAGTTCGCCAAAACCTCTTCCACATTAAATAGTAGTCATTTGAAATTTAACGAATGGTTATGCTCTCTATATTTATTGTACTATTATAACATAATTAGATCACATAGCTTACTAGTATATACAATTATAACAAACTCTTAAAAATCTAAGCCGTCACCAGAAGGCAAAGTACCCAGAATGGTGGCAGCATTGCCACGTTGAATGGCAATGCTAATTCGTTGACCAAAATAGAAGCCAGCATTCTTATCTCCTGTGGACTCTATGAGAAGTTTCGTAAGATCTTTAAAAATTGTGTGTGGTCAACGAATTAGCATTGCCATTCAACGTGGCAATGGTTATGCTTGTTATTACTCGTCATACCTCTTCAATTACAGATTTATGAAATCCTAACTTTAAGCAGTTTTCATGATATTTTCATAGGTACATACTTACAGTTTTCGTCTCTTCCACCTACTTATTTGAAAATATTCAACTATTTATCTGTTGTAATTCGAAACAAATAGAGACCAAACAGCAAAGCGCACTAAATTCAGAATTATTCAGTAACAGACAATTCTAACCTAATGTCCGCCATATTTGGAAGCTGACCACCATATCAAAACAATGTTACAATCCAAACTCAACCCTATTTTGTAAGTGCTACAACCCCTATTACTTCAGCACTACAGTCCATTCACGATAGAAACAGTCTGTAAAGCTATTGTAAGCTTTATTGTGAAGGTATAAAGTTAGGTTCAGGTTGTAATGGATTCGGTTTCATTGTGTAGCATTGTAAGTTTAATACACATTGCTGGTTTTGTTTTGTGACAGAATGTAAAGTGATATAAAGCTGGAAATTGCGGTCAATTATTTTCTTTGTAGGATTTTGCATCCTATAAAGTGAAATAATATGTGGAGAGGCCTATGTCCAGCAGTGGACTATTATAGGCTGGTGATGATGATGATGATGAAAGTGAAATAATAATAATAATGCTGGACAATCAACAAATCATCATCTAGCCCCAAGCTAAGCAGAGCTTGTAATGTTCTACTGCGCTCTTGCCCTACCATCAATGGTCATTCAGTTCGGGTTCCGGTTCAGGACCAAATGTCCCAAACTTAGTAAAGCAGCTATTAGGTACTTACATGGTCTAATACAACTTCGTGCTTGTTAGTTTTAATACGAATTGTTTTATTCCCTGTTTGTATTAGAAACTATCGTGTATTAGTTAAAAAACCTATCAAAGATACACATGAGGTAAAATCTGGATAAAATAAAATCTAAAATCTTAACGTTGAATTATAAAATGCATCACATTTTAATCTCTTAATTTTTCTAAAACCCTGACAAAAGTTTGCAGGATGATAATCATCATCGTCATCAACAGCTGAAACTCATGGACTGAAATGACGCAATAAATCTTTCAGTCTTTAATCTCGCCATTTGCAGTTTATAAAAAGGTTAGGAACAAGAAAGCATCAAATATGAAATATTCTCCCCTGAAACATTGCGTATTCAAATAAAGCAGTGGCAGTGGCGGGCATGCATTATGCACGCGCGGCAGTTGGCAACACCGCGCCTTTATCTGCGATATTGGTTGCGGCTATTTCTCACAAGTGTTTGAAAACTTGCGACTTTATTAGGGTGATACATACGGTCAACTACCAAAATATACACAACCAGATAAGTAAATATAATGCAAGAGATCTAGACTTTTTGCAACAGTCGCCAGTTAGCTCAATATTGTTTTTATTGTAAATACTAGTCCTAATTTGTTTTTTTTTCTTTTTTGGGTGTACTTTTCTTTGTAAAACACGCGTTCTTCAAAAGTAAAATATAACACGCCTCTATCAATACACACTGTTTGCCCAGCAGGTCTATAGTGATACTTTTAAAATAACCTATTTCACGAAACCAAATTACCTGCGTTATTAAGACGAAGAAGAGACAGCAAAATATATAAACTATAGCAGCAAATGTCTATTCGATAATTATGTGAATAATTTACTGAATGTTGACCTGCTCTTTGCGAGTGGCGCCGACGAAATAACTCGAATTTAATAAATCAGCCGTTCATTTAAAACATTGGCTGACATAAGAGGATTATACCTAGTTACTCGTCACCTTGAATGTTTCCCTGTTTTATATAAATCACGTATTCCGTAGAGTGAGTGGGGGGAAGATGAAAAAAGGGGTAAGACAAAAAGTCTTCAATAACACCAGATTTATAGTACTTATGACTGTGCTGGCAACAGCGTTAGGGCCACCAATTTGTTACTTATCACAACTCAGTCAGCGGTTGCGGCTGAGAACGCCTGGTTGTGTGTAAAGTGCAATTTTCTAAGACAGTGTCTTTTTCAGGATTCACAAAAGTGATTTCATCTTGCCCCGTGTCTTGTAAATTAAATTACAAGGCAGGTACGAGTGTTTCATTGAAACATCTGCCTATTATTTTTTGTACATATTTATGTAATTACTTCTAAATCTCTCTATTTCTCGTATTTTAGAATTTATTTCAACTTTTCATCTTTCCCCATTTACATTTAACGGGGTAAGACAAACATATCAATGTTTTAATTTTGACCCTTTTTCAGATTTCATACTAAAAGCCAGATGTTCTCAAACTGTATCTTTGTGTAAGTTTCAGGAAGAAAATAAGAAATAAGAAAACAATTGCTGAAAGTAGTAAAACAAAAAATAACAAGAATGCTAAGAAATGTGAAATAAAAAAAGAATCCAATAGAAAAAGAAAATACTTTAAAAAGTACAAAAGAAAAAAATTAAGAATTATTTATGGTCATGAAAAAGAATATAACATCTTTATTAACAACGAAAATTACAAGCAAAGGAATAGAAAAATTACAACTAGTAACATTACAAAAGAATATTCATATAGGTTTCATGTGAAATAAAAAAGTTTTCAGTTTTTATTTCATTTTTCATTAATAGATAATATTTTTTTTTCTTCAGTCAAAACATGTGCAAATTGGCTCCAAAGTTTGAGAATCTCTTCTTCAATCTTCCCCCAGTGGGGTAAGTTCGGAATATATATATTTTTTAAATTTGTTATATCTTTGTTAAAAATAGGTATTTTGGCACTACAGTCAGTTACAACTTTTTAAATTACTTAACACTATAGACTAAGGACCATAAACTTTGCCTAAGACCTGCCTAAGACACGTTTTAACGATTTTAGATTTTTATTCGATCTTACCCCGTCACCTTTTCATCTTCCCCCTGTTTCAATTAAGTAAAAATAATATTTTTAATTACAGTTTTCTACTTTTTGGACAGCTTTATCAGGCTGTTATTGACATATTATAAAAATCTAGTCTTTACCCTTTAATTATGTCCAATTTACTTTTAGCTAAAGTTAATATCTATTCTTCTACATGGATTCAAAAACAACACTGACCATCTCATCAAAAAACCGTTCGATCTTGCCCCCACTCACTCTATACCGAATCAACAGCATCTCACTTACACCTATAGGTACTTATATACTAACCTAGATAAGAACTTTTAGATAATAAATAGGTAAGTACTTAATTGAATGGTCAACACGTATTTGTTTTATTATACATAGAAAAAAAGGTCGCCCTGAATTATCAGCACATCGTACAAACTATTGTCCCGTGTCAGGAATCGAAACTGCAAGCGCAGCAGGCCTAAGTGGTTGCCGTTCTACGCCTACGCCATCAAAGCTGACTGATATAACAACGCGCGATAAAAGATTCTCATGTTATAGATCTATTAAAAAGGTAGAACAAACATAAAAGCAAAGTTTATCCGAGTGACCAACAATAACATTGTTTTACTTTAAAGGCGATCCCTCTAATTGCCTGAGCCGCATTTATCTCAGGATCTGCCCAAATGAAGTACCGAATGCCCTCACATAAGCAGCCTCTTAGCCCCCTTATCTATAAGCACATAGTTACAAGCGAACCCCTTCGCTCCTCGTTAGGGCGCGGGGGTGCGCGATGGGCTGCGCCCCCGGGGCCGGGGGTGCGGTCTGGAGGTGCAGGGATTGCGGAGGGCTACAGTTTTCATTGTTATTGTTGAATGTTTTGTCAACAAGTCGGAGGAGGCTTTCTTTGATTGTTATTGCGATGCTCGAGATACATTTAGTAGCGAGTGGGTATTAAGTGAGACACAGTTTAACTAATAAAGGAGTAATTACTTCGCAATGAGTCAAATATAAACGAAATTTTGTTGTTTTTTTTACATCACGATATCCATAGGCGTTAACGAAATAGGAACACTAAGTATTGAAAAGTCATGCCGCAAGCATTCCTAGTGAAATTAAAATTTTAGGCAAAATAATTTACCTAGTTTCGAGTTTTAAAAATTGTTAACTTTATTAACCATTCTTCGGTGATGAATATTCAGAAAGCTGTTCGAGTACAGCCCGTGTTTCCTCCCCTTACAAACCGACTGAAGTAAAACAACTGAATAAAACTCTACGACGATAATATTCTGAACATACTCCAATCCGACACTGAAATCTGCGCTCATACAAATACATTCAGTTCTCTCCCCGCACCCCCGGCCCCGGAGAGGGTAAAGTGGGGTAAAACCATTCGCGAAATTTGCGAGAACATGTGAAAACGCAAAGTTTCTTGTTTTAATTGTTATTCCTCCTACGGGAGCGCGGTTGATGCGGACTTCTTTGCACTGATTAAAGTTGTCAGGCGCTAGAGGGAGCCACGGAGCTCAGTAAACTTTGTAGTGACACGACAAGTTTTATGCACGGCCCTCAATCTTATTACATGTGTGACCGCCTTCCATCGCTCTTGTAGTTTGAAACAAAATGGTTGAAGAGAATTTCACGGAGCCAAAGGTTAGTATCGTACGGGCTTTTTATTATCATACTAGGCAGTATCCTCGACTTCGTTCTCGTTATTCGCCAAATTGAGCTCAAGGAGTTTTTTTTGCAATGATTTCAAATCCGAGATAAAAAGGTATCCCTTCCATTGCATGACAGGAAGCTACAACATTTATGATACCTACCTATTATTGCATTTTGTGCCCAGAGATGTCGAAGTAAACAACCTGCTTTGATATTATTATACAAGTGAGTTTATAACTCATGTTATTTCCACCGCGTATAGTTTTTCGTTCCATAAACTGACACGATCGATGCTGACAATGAGCGGCAATAATAGAAGATACGATTTATGCGAACGAATACATCTTAAATTACCAGTCATTAGCTTTTCGTGACTTCGAAATGCCGTTATAAATACCTACCTACCTGTAAAATATAATGTTTTATATATATGGAACACTAAAGAAATGGCAGAAATGTAGCGTTACATTCTTAAAACATGTCTAGGCTATTTAAATAAACCTTAACTTCTATCTCGCTTACACGTAAGTACAAAAAATGAGACAAGTACAATATTCCGTGAAAACAGCCTCTGTCAAATCTCCTAAAATTTTGATCGTGTGAAACAAATTAGTCTTTTAAAACTACAAAAATTTCAATCAAGCAATAGAAAAAAATAAAAATAAGTGTTTAACAAATAATAATATTCTATTACCTACTCGTGGAGCAACACTGTTCTTCTCTATGCGATAAAGACGTTGCGAGGCGCCGATGGATAGAGACGAGTAATTTTGTCGCCATCTTAAACTGATGCAAAACTGGTTACTAAGAACTCATGTTTCCCCTAAAAGCTTGTTTCATCGTACATGCCGCGTGTGCGAACAACCCTTATTAGCATTATCTACGTACACGGCGTAGCACCGTGTTCTCTACGTTACGTTACGTTACGGCGATGTCTTCACCATGTCGACATGCCGAGATCTTCACTACACGGTTATTGGTTTATCTTTAACAGTACGCGTGCTAAATACAGAAGCTGTCGCGAAAAAAGTAAATCACCTACGTCTATCGACTTAGGTAGATATTCATAGGTTATATTCGATCTGTCTAGTAAGGTATAAAATAAAGTCGCTTTTTCTGTCCCTATGTCATTATGTCCCTTTGAACGCTTAAATCTTTAAAACTACGCAACGGATTTTGATGCGGTTTTTTTAATAGATAGAGTGATTTAAGAGGAAGGTTTATAAGTATAATAAAACCGTGCGAAGCCGGGGCGGGTCGCTAGTTTATCTATAAATGAAAAGATCGGCGCAAAATGCATAAAGATTGAAAATAAGAATGAATAAGAAAATAATACAAAAAGGTTTAAACGCTTATTTTTTCTCGAATCGGTTTTCACTATAATCATTTTATTTACTTCTTATCATTCTCATAAATTTCAGTACCTAATATAAAGAATAAGATCTTATCGTAACTATGAATCAAAACATAATAACATCTTAGAGCATCAACAAAAGATCATAGTAGGAGACAATGTCGGCGTGTACTCCGGCAGATAAAGGCGTGTACAGACGCGCAATAAAGGCATGTACAGACGCGCGATAAGGGCGTGTACAGAGGCGCGATAAGGGCGCGTGCAGACGTAATGAAGCTGTAGCGCCATCTGCCGCGCACCTGTGACTGATAACACTGATAACGGAATCAGGACAGCGACCGCGTGTCTCGATGTCTACGGGAAAATGTATTGATATCAGGAAGAATCTTTCATTAATCTATTCACTAGCGACCCGCCGGTCTTCACACGGGCGTATTATACATATAAACTTTCATCTTCAATCACTCTATCTATAAAAAACGCATCAAAATCCATTCGGTAGTTTTAAAGATCTAAGCATGTATGTAAGTAACAGACATGTAAGTAACAGACTGCGGAAAGCGGCTTTGTTTTATACCTCTACTATGTAGTCATTCCGAATGCAATCATAGATTTTTAGATAGTAATAATAAAAAGAAGATAGGAAGTTATTTTGGAGAAACCTGTTTTCAGTTTTTAATAGAGTAGGTGTCTATGAAATTTCGCAAAACATTAAATGCGATAAAGATGTACAATATCTAATAAGTACTTACCTAATTAGTCAAAGCTTTCAAAACCAATTGAGAATTATTTTTTGGGTTTTTTTCAAACGGCCAGACCGTTTTTTTTCCCTCACGTTCAATAAAACTGGTTTGAGGTATGAGCATAAGAATAGACAAAAACAGTTATTATTTGTTCCTAGGGTTTGAGTCAAGGTTCATCCCCCCTTCCCATAGCTTCGCCCTGCCTGTACATACGTGTTACATGTACGCCGGCGGCTCTACAAAGGGGCTGACTGCTGATTGCTCTTATCTATCGACACGCGCCGACATGTGGCGTGATTGCCGGACGGACAGACTGTTTGTCTGTTGTGATTGTAGGTGTCAAAGTAGTATATTAATACACAGAAATACAAATAATATATAAAAAGATAATGGAAGTGAAAGAAACATAGATGGGCAGGTGAAATAGACAGACTCTTCCTACTAGAGGACAATAATCTTTGATTGTGACGAAATAAACAGTATAGTAGCACTATAGTGGAAAAAAACATAGTGAAGACAAAATCAATTTAAACTTGAGGTAGGTACTTCTTATTTCATAACAATTTACAGTTTATAAATTGTCTACTGTGCTTATTTTAAAAAGTATAAAGAAACTTCATTCTGAATTCCGATGGAGTCCTTAGACTCTTAAGTTGGAAACACACTGAAGCCGGAGGCGTAGCGGAGGCGAAGGCATGCTATTTGTATTCTATTGAATCATATGAAAGCCTACACACACACCGCAGGCGGTGGCAGCGCGGTGCCATAGGAAAAACCGCCACGCCTTCGCCTCCGCTCCGCCTCTGGCTTTTTCACTTGGTGATCAATAGAAGTGGATTAAGATGAATAGAAGTGGAGGAGGTATTTGTTCTGCAAACGGGAATCCGGACGACCAGAGATCGTGGAAATTGAAAATGAGGCTTCATTCTTCAGAAGAATCTAATGAATGTGCACTGGATAATCATAAAAAAACCTACTCAAGTACCTATAGATCGTTAACTGAACAAACTCAGCTACGATACGGACTCTAGGTAATATTATTACTGTAGGTATAACTGCAATTTGTAATTGAGACTGGCCGCTTAAAGCTGCTAAGCGTTAAGTAAATGTCTGCTGCATACTAAATTAAGGTCGTGCAGAATTTCTTGTCCAAATATCGGGAGCTGTTTACCCTTCCGAAACTATATTACAAAACTAGCCAAGAGCGAGTAGTGCAAAACCCTCGGCAAGTTTTTGCGGCGCGCCGGCCGCCGCCGATTCCGCTTTAATAACGCGGCTTTTTGCTCAGCCTGTATAATGCACAAACACCCTGTATAATGCACAAACACGCTGTATAAACAGTCTGGCTATTTTGCACAAGAACGGAGCCAAATTAGATCAGCTATGCACTTCTCTAGCTATGAGTCGGTGGGTTGTAGGTACAGTTCGAATTTGTAGGACAAAAGTTCTTTGTAGATAACAATGTTCGGCCTCCATTAGTACTATTGTGTAGAAGAGACCTAACTGAAACCTAGGACAACCAATATTCCTGACATCAGTGTTTATGCGCTGAGAGGTGCCGGTTGAGAATGATTTGAAGGTCTCTCTAGCTCTGCTTGGTATAAGCTCTTGCTCTGTAACATGTTTGATGGTGCAATTATCTGTCTATCTAGCCATATCCATACCCAGCGTGGAGATTCAAAGTCAAAATGCTTTATTTCCTACAGGACACTTGGACACGTCATAAAATTCATGTTATTAATAAAATTAAAACTAGAAATAAAGAGCTCACTTTGATTTTTGTTCACTTCAACCTTTTTAAGGTAAAGAAGCGAACAGAAACCTTTACCTTGTTAGGTTGTTAAATTTCGAGTTGGAGCAACTCGTCCCAAGCTTTTTTGTCATCTAAATCAGATACTTTATAGTAAGCTTTTTAACAAAGAATAGTTTTGACAATTTGTTTGAATTTTTTACTGATAGTTTTTGCAACTCACTTGCATGGGCAATGGCAATGTATACATTGCCCTTTGAAAGATACATTAACCTTGTTTAGTCTAATGTAAACAAAGCGTTTTTATTTTTATTTCTAGTGTAAATCGCTATTTTAAGGAAACTTATTGATTGTGACATTAACCCCTATTGAGAAGAGCTAATGGATATATATAATATGGACTATGGCTCTTTTCAGAAACCTATGTATGTCAGCATTGGACTGGTAAAGGTATGCTATGCTCGTGGAAGCGTGGAAAATCAAAATTAAAAACACTGGTAGGTAAGTTTGGCATTTGAATTTTCCACGCTATTTTTCAAAAAAAATCGAATGCCATTTATGACCTTTGAGGATTGTGGTTTTGTTCACGACTTTTTGTGCTGTTATCTGATTATGTCATGTTAACTATGTATGGATCAATTGAGCTACCTTTAGACTGTTTGCAACCGTCTGCAGTTAGGTCAATGGTTTCCATTGTAAATACTAGTTGTAATTTTTCTATTCCTTGCTTGTGATTTTCGTTGTTAATAAAGATACTTACTATGTGTTGATCATGATATTAGTTATATAGTTGATGAAAAACACAATCTCTTCAAGTCGCAATAAGCCGTGCGATCAATCCCGACATAATATTTGAGCGGTCCATTTGGCGCGCGGCCAGACGCATTCTAACTTTATTTATTCAAATTATTTCTGTACTTTCCTCTATTCTTTGTTTGAAGACATAATCTCGAGTAAGAGATATTATTTTGTAACTTTATTTGAAGTGTCAGTAACGGTTAAATTAAACTCATCCGGTAGATCTCAGAAGAGCCCACTAAAGTCTGTTTACTAACATTTAAACATACAAAAAAGTAGGTATTTTCTGGGATTTCGGTTTACATTATGTTCTTCAGCATTAAACCGACTACTGGACTAGATTTAGAATACAATTCCCTTACCTATTTTCTTAAGAAACTTATGAAAGCGAGTTATGAAATTGGTTCTGTTTGACATCATTAATTTTTTTTTATTGATGAATATAACATGACAATAGTATAATGTTGAAATCAACGCGTGAAAATTGCATTCTAGTGGCGGTACAGTCGCTCTCGGAGTTCGTTTGTACTTATGCAATGTTG
The DNA here is from genome assembly GCA_944547425.1 of Eupithecia centaureata. NCBI lineage: Eukaryota > Metazoa > Arthropoda > Insecta > Lepidoptera > Geometridae > Eupithecia > Eupithecia centaureata. Next base: position 13,314,907 of record OX155693.1, read on the forward strand.
CGATTTTAATAAATAGCACAAAATTGGACTTTTGTTTGATGTTACTGTCGAATCTTATGAAATAAGTTTTTTAATATTATTAATTACAAAACTTATTGGTATTTTCAATTTAGTTACCAACTGGTAGAGTGGGACACCGATTCTCGTTCATCATCTCAGGAAATCTGAAATTTGTTTCCCATTGTGTCAATAAAATCTCTAAGTTATATCCAAGTATTTATAAAAGTTATACCATGAATAAACTCACTAAATTATCCGTGTGGGTAAACCAACAAAATAATAAAGAGATCGTCCTCATCGCGACGCAAATTGCGCGAAAACATCTCAAGTTGCCCGATCACGGCATAAATACCCTCCCCCCTCTCACCCGCCCGCCTCGTAAAACTATCAAACACTCTCGCACAAAAACATCATTTTCCACAAACAAGAAGTACCATAACGACGCATAACATACTAATACATGTAACATAATAATATGGCGTCGAGCGTCACCTCATTCCGAAAAACAAAGATGGAGCCTCCAGCTCTCCCCACCCCGCCGCCCCCCGGGGGGCCACGGTCGGAATTATGTTATTCTTAATTTAATTTCATTAGGCTCCGAGATTGCGCAGGTTTATGTCGACCGAGCTATAATAGCCGGTTACGCAGCCTGCAACTTAATTGTTGGCGAATTTTGTAGCGTTTTGTTTTATTGATGGCGGCGAAACTTTTATGTTCTTGTTTAGTATGTCTATTCGTGAATGGAGTGCTTTACTGCATAGTATTCGCTACTATTACGTGCAGTGTCTGCTCCTTAATAACTTAAATGAACAGATAGCTTTGTAGACTTGTATCGTAAACTGACTTTTTCATTGTGGTGAGTTTTTCAGCCTGGATGTAAAGTCAGAAAACCAATTAGGCACAAAAACGCCAAGCGCACTCCCGCCGAAAGCCAGCGGTGCACTTCTAATTCCAAACTAACAAACTTTTGGGCACTAATAACCATAAAGAAGCGGAACACCGAACCAATTTACTACCGGACGGTCCACGCAAAAAGTCTATCATAACTTCTCTCGCAAACAAAACTCCAATTGAAAACTGCATCCGAAAACTGGAATTTTAATTCCCTGTAACATATGCCGGCCCACCCCCTCGGCCCTCCCAGTGGGGGCAGTAATTAAAAAAATGTGTCCCAGTTCATTCGTGCCCAGTGCGACCGCAGCACCTCCCTAACTAATTAATAATTTCGAACGAAACGGCTCGCGAATGCTCTAATGGTTTTGGGATTTTAATAATAATCTCGCTTTGTTGTAATTAAATTGTTTTTGTTGATATTTATGTCCACTGAAGGTTGGGCGTCGTGATACAGGCGAGAGATAGTCCTCAGTGAGCTGCGCAGAAACTAAAGGGAAGCATTCACTGCGGCTCGCGGTTTGACCAACAGTTTGTACTTCTTTTATTGAGTTAGCTTAACTATAACCCCCGATTTCGTAATTTTTAGTTTTAAAATAGTTTTTTTCTGCTTTTGAACACTATGCGAAATAAATTTTACCTTTGTTTGCCAAGTAGTTTTGACTAAGTCTTGTTGTACAGATAATCTAAATACAGATAATCACATCAATTTTTTGAGTGTAGATCTTAACAAGCTTTTGGAACCGCTGATCAGCATCTACGGACCATAAAATTCTTGAAAAATTGTCGTTGAATACATTAAATCAAGCCGTAGTTGTATTGTGATTTGATTTAAAAGTTATAAATATGATACGAATATACCTACCTAAGCACGTGCTTGTAGTCGCATTATAACTCAAAAATGAGTCAAAGTTATAAAACTTTGACTCATTTTTGAGTTACTAATTTTACTCTACTATAAGGCTACTTATTGCTCATGATTTTGGAATTGAAGAATATTTTTGCTGACGTTGTACCCAAAGACGGATCACGTGTGTCATTAGTAATTCCAATAATGTGACATGAACCAAGCCGACGACAACTGTCCGCCTGCTCGCTGCTAAGCTGCGCCACGCTCCACTTGCACTCCGCGCCTTACACACATATTACACATTATTACACTGATATCTAATCAGATACCAGTTAATAAGCACATCGATATGATGCCTTTATTAAAACTCCTGGCCTGTGACGAATAGACAGATATTATGCTTGTTGTAGATAGCATAATCGAATTTAGTTGGATCGTGATAAAGTATCGGTAATCCTTCGAAATTAATCCTTTTATTGGATAATATTGATGGATGAATACCTAGCTTATTGATTTGATAATGTATTACTTGCCTATGATGATAGGCCGTCGACCGTGGGAGTGATACAAGGTATACAATCTACTAACTAAACTATTTAACTCGTAACACTCACTTATTAACTAAAACTCTATTATCGTAGTTTTTTTGTTAGGGTTGGAGCGAAATGAAAATTTATAGTGGCTTTAATTTTTTTCTGCGCTCAACAATGAACTAAACTACTGAAAAATAATTTTTCGCTAATTGTAAACTATTTTCTTGATTAAATCAACTTTGATTCATTTGTAGGTATTTTGGTGTTAATTAAAGAAAATTGTTTCATAATTTAGAAGAAAATGGTTCATAACTTGCGGCAACGTATTTTTCATCTAGGTTTATTCCTTGTACACAGAAAAAATTAAAGAAATACATAATTTTCTCGCCAACACGAACCGAACGATCTTAATAATAGGTACTGTAATCTACGACCAGTTAACCTTTGTTATATGTAAAAAAAGTTTTTTCTAATTTCAAAACTCAAATAAAGCTTACCTACTCAAGAAATAAGGCATCTTAGATCCCATTCAGATTCGTCATAACAATTTTAAGGCACTTTCGATTAAAATCTGTAATACTTTGGTGTGTTCAAATCTGAATTTCATTTAAATATCCAAGGTTCAAAAGATAAATAATTGAAAAATAAAAAAGAGGTTTTACAATATTCTATCGTTGCTAGAGCAATGACGTGAAAAAGACACTTTATTTGTAAGTGCGTGTTCAACTTACCCGTAGCTAGCAGTCGCTTAGAACCTTTATAGCCACAATAAAGCCTAGGAGTACCGCACCTTTTTCATAACTATAATACACTCTACTAAATTTAATGAAAGTTTTACATGACTTTTTACGGAAAACTACTGTAAAGAGCCTGTTTCTTTGAAATAGTTTTAATCAGTTGAGTTGCGTGATTGAGGCTTTAATGTAATAAGCTCTTGTAGCGATATTAACATAATATATAACGATATTTATCTATGTTTTATTTATTTATTTAATAGGACATCCAACATGAGATCACAAGCCGTGGTAAAAACAAGTTATATAAATGTTTCTTATGTCTATGTGTCTCTATAATATAGGACGTCTCAGCGTGCACTATATCAAGATTATTAGCAAATAACAAAAAATAATAATTTGTAGACTATGATATACCTATTGTACCTAATCATAATCTAAATAAATAATGCTGGACAATTCCTACAAAGAAACTATGTTTTGGGAACTAGATAATCCAGGTTAATACAATGGTAAATTGAATAGACATTAATTTTATGTTACATAAAAACAACCAAAACATTTGTAACAAATATCTGCAGATCGAACTAACATTTGTCCCAAGGCGGGAATCGAACTCAACTTCTTGCGTCGCAAACGGACCTTTGCCCACCGAGAACTCTAGTCTAGATTAGATATGATGTGGATCTTTAATAATTTGGAGACAAAATGTGATTTCAAAAGTATTTTCAGCAGGTTACCGACACTCCGCGTGCCGTTCACATTTATTTATTGAGTACATTTACCCGCCTCGGTTTCGCACTGTTTTATTATACGTATAAAGTTTATATATCGATAGATAGAGTAATTCAAGAGGAAGGTTTATACTATAAACCTTCCTCTTGAATTACTCTATCTATCGAAAAAAACCGCATCAAAATCAGTTGCGTAGTTTTAAAGATTTAAGCGTACAAAGGGACATAGGGACAGAGAAAGTGACTTTGTTTTATACCATGTAGTAATTTACCAACAATGAAACATGATTGATTCAGTGCATTATTGTTATAGTAGGTAGGTTTTTGTTTTCTACAGAACGTTTGGTATAACTTTTGTGGACGGTCAAAATAATGGCTTTTAGTATGTAAAAAATTCACAATGATGCTACCTAAACTTTTTTCAGTCTTAATTAGTTTATTCAACTGTGTTTATTAATTTTATTTATTTAATTCGGACTGCCATCAGCTTAACTATTACAATAGAATTTGAAATAGATACAGAAATAGGCATTCACTAATAGAATCATATATTGTCTGTTTTTCTGTTCGTTATGAACCGCGGTGCTGGTGTTTAAAGTAAACTAAAAGTGTATATCTATCTATGTAATGTATTGTATTAATTATATCAGTCATCTAGTACCCATAACACAAGCTCTGCTTAGCTTGGGGCTAGATGATGCTGTGTAGACTGTCCCGAATTATTATTATTATTATTTGAATAACCGAGATGAATAAGCTCAGATGATTTAAGTTTACGAAGCCTTGATAATTGTGTACTTGTATAATTTTAAAGAGCAGTAAGCTTTTCTTAAATAATATAAAAATTTAACAATATGAGAATTTTAAGGGGAAATCTACGTCACTTAAATAATATCCCTCCACCCGTTAGCAATATCACATATCGCAAAATATATTCATAGACCATAAACCAAAACACCAATTACCTAATACAGCTACAAACCAAGAAACAACCCTCGTAACGACGCCATTACCGTAGCTCTACGTGACGGCCGTAACGCGCCGCTGCCGTGACAAGCTTCCGCCGCGCGTCGGGCCTTCCGCCGTCGGGTCCACAATACATCCTTCAAAGGCTTTTGTGATCAAATGTTTATGGGTAGTTGTATTTTTTTATTTATGGGTTCAGGAAGTTGTTTTTGTATAAAATCTGGATTGAAGAGTTTTTTATGTTGCAAAAGCAATAAAATAAAGTAAAGCCACATTTTTAAGAATAAAAAAAGTATATAAGCTATTAAAAATTAGGTACAATTTACCACCGCTTGTAAATTTTGTCTATACGTACCTAGGAATTATGGATATAAAAATATTTACCTAAATAGACTTTTTCCTTGTAATTATTTGAAACTTATTACGTCCTTTAATATTAATCAAATTGAAAACTTTTTTTATCAAAACGATTTTAGAACCACAATCAAATAAATATACATTTGTTAAAAAAGATAAACAATTGAATTAAGAGCGCGTTCAAATCTTTCGTTAGAAGTTCTTGAGATGGAAGATTGACGTGTCAGTCATTTGATACGAAATTAATTTACGTATCTATGTTAAAATTGTTACCTTCATCCTATCTGTTCTGTGTTTAGTGAATAAATATATTGATATACCTTATAGCCTACTGGAATATAGTACACTAAAATGACAGAGGTATGTATGTCGTAGGTTCTTAGTTCAGTTATAATTATCTGTTTCGTCTACACTTAGACCTACGTTTGTTTGGTATATACCTAACTGACGACGTTCTCCAAACAACTAACATACCCTGAACATCAGGGTAGACCTGTTTGTAGAAACTGACCTTACATTTTACTTGGCCATACATTTTAACTAATTATGATCACAAACGTCGTCATGTCTTGAGTTTGACAGCACTTGCAGAAGGCAAGCTCGTTATGACTCTAACAGCTTCGACCAACATCTAACTCAACTGAGAGTCACCTCCTAGGTCCATAGAGGGTACCTAATGTCCGTTTAATCAAAATTCCGAAAGAGTCTACTATTCTGAAGAAGTAACTAAAGTGGTTAACTTTAAGCATCTAATGTCGCTGTAAGGAGCTGAGTGTAGCCGACTCAGTGTAACGGACCCGAGCGTGACGCTTCGGTTACGATCGCTTTGAAGAGAAAGTGGAAGTTTTCACGTCAAGGAAAAATAAAATCTGACTTGACTGAATAGTATAATGTGACTCACTGGACTGCAGCCGGTCCCTCCAGGCCATGGGGTTGGAGACGAGCCCCTGGAAGCCAGGCCAGTAGAGAGGCTTGTGCTGCAGGTAGTGCGCCATGCCGGCCGCCGCGGCCGCCAGCGAGAGGCGCGGGGCGAGCAGCCCGGCCGCGCCCGCCGCCGGGCGCGCCAGGATGTGGTCGATGCCGTGCGGGTTGGCGGCCGGCGGCGGCGCCTCCGCCAGCGAGCTCAGCGCCGCCAGCGGAGCCCCGCCGAAGCCGCCCTCCAGCGCGCTGCGAGAGAACGGCGACCCTCCGCGCAAATCCGACATCGTATACCCCACTTCACTGTTCTGTTCGGTCGCCAGTGTTCAAAACATTGTCCGTGCGTAGGCCGAGGGAGAATGCGCGCGTCCCGCGTGTGCCAGCGACCGCGACCCGACACCGAATGAAAAGCTCGCGGCCTTCGCCGGGCGCGACAAAAAAACGCTTCAATAGAGAACGCCCAGTCAATCTAAACCTTATATCGTCGACGCCGCCCCTCGTCGGACGTCGCTCCGAATGTACGCTCCTCTCGCTCTGGCGTCCATACGAGTGACAGGGACGGGAGACATGTGGTGTTAACACGAGAGCGTAGATTTAACGAATCGCTATTTAATGGCGCTTCTTGTCTCTTTATAATTAAGTCGGGTGCAGTTTTTGCGGTCCCCCCCTACCGCCCGCCCGCCCGGCGACCCCTCACCTAAAAACTATTGTGTTTCGAATAATAAGCCCAATGGTACGGTTTATTTTATGATGCGATTACCTTTTAATTTTTTTGTTGAGGAAATTAATTACCCGTTATTGAGAAATTATCGGATGCGTGACAAATAGGATAATTTCTTTATTTCGTTTATGAGCACAGTCATTCACTACCTACAGATATTATCCGGTAGGTACTTACCTAAATCATTTTCTTTTTTTAAACTCCTGAGCTAAATATTTTTGCTATACTTCCATAAATAAATATAAAATTATCGAAACTTCCCGCTCCTGATATATTGATTTGGGATTTTTATTAAAAGCTTAATAGGTAGGTATCTACTTATATATTACTTGGATCATTATTTTCCATGAGATTAGCTAATTTAAGTTAACATAGGTATAACCAACTAACCTAACCTAGATTAGGCACGTAGGTAGATGCTATTTATATTAGTCTATGAAATTTTGGTATTATAATCCTAAATAGCGTAGACATCTTTTATTTGAACCGAAACTACAAGCAATAAAATCAACAAAAACCCAGACTCAATCACGTACGGTCCATACCTACCCTACGTAAGGCACCGGAAGGATCTCGACTTCGAAGTCATTTGTCGTAATACTCATAAATTACGTGACAAATATTGTATTAATTGACAAAAGCACTCGATACAGAAATACTACACCCATGGCATTAGAGCGCCAACCTACCAACGCGGTGGACGAAATCGGAACTAAACGCTCTCTCGACCAAATCACTGTCTCGTTCTAGAGAGTTGTTTCCGCTAGCGCCGCCGAAAGCTGCAAAGATAAGTTGGTAACACTGCAGCCATCGAACATCTGCTCGAGTTCTTTTATTGCCATTTTCGATTAATTGTGATTAATTGTAGGTATTTAAAGCGAATTTCACGCGCTATTTATTTGTGGAAGTTAGTTTGGAGTCTATGAATGGCGTGTAGGGTCATAGGTAGAGCAATTTTAATGGCTCGAGAAAAGGTCCAGAAAACGTCGTTATTACTTACATTGCATCTTCGCATCATAGCAGTTGTTACAGTAATGAAGGCCTTTTAAATCCTTAACATATCTATCTAATAAAATTAAACAATTGATAATGAATATAATAATATGACAATTTATATAGGTACCTACGAAATAGACTACCTATTCTAAATTAAAATTTCGAATTGAGCGACTCCTCCATTTTACTAAAATGTAGGTCTTGAGCTTTGTTTAGCATGTCAACCTATGCCAGCCAATCTATTAGCCATACCAAAATAGAGCAGTTAAAATTGATATATAATTTTATTTGATAATCTTTATTCCTTCAATTGATTGGTATTTTCTACATTATTAAAATTTGTTTAAATCGTGCCAAATACCTATAAAGCTGTCCAATTAGGAAGGTAGATATTTAGGTATTAGATACAGCAGGTAAGGTTATACTTCTTAAAATCCCTTCAGAGTATAAAATCAAGAAAGACCAGTGTATTTTTTTCACCTATCGGTCAAATAAAACTTAAAATTAAAAAAATAAAGCGCTGGAAGTAGGGTATAAAACTTTATTAGGTATAAATACTATTAAAAATATTTCCATACTAATTCATCATAATCAAACTACGAAAGCAAAATAAAACCATTTTTATCACATCCGGATAATATCATTAGGGATCTAAAACTCAAAAATAACAAACGCACCACAACATTTTGATCCCCTTTTGATCCTCGACAAAGCATCCAAAATGGATCCCGTCCACATCGTAAAGGATGGGGTCTTATTATACGCACTATAATTATGTATTTTGAATAACAGTTTGGTTTGAATGTTTGTGATAATATCAAATCTAGTTTAGAGAATTAACACTAACATGATTAAATTTGTATGAATAATTTTATTAACAACGAAAATTACAATCAAGGAATAGAAAAAATTACAACTAGTATATAGCTACGATTGACACCATTGAGCTAACTGCCGACGGTTGCAAACATGAATAATTGAATACAGGTTATATATTGTGTATACTTAATTACAAGCTCTAGAAGGCAGACTCAAATCTGTTGCATATGTGATTGAAAACATTAATTTGAGCTTGAGCTAGACTATATTGTAACAAAAATGTTTATTTAGGATATTTTGGAGCAGCTGTATGTTTATTGTAAGTGCTGCTACATACACAGAATACAAAGTAAAAATAATAAAAAACAATGAGGTGTTAGCTTGGGCTAAAATAAAGTCATAATGGTTTTTCTTCCCAATGACCATGCGACAGAGGACCTCGGACCTAGAGGGATCATCACATTAAAAAAAGTAAATATGAAGAGAAATAAAAGTTAAAAATTTAAATAGGTACCTACTATTTCCACTTAAAATCAACTTTTGAAATCGCAATATCGCTTACAAACAAACAATGCATGCTGCGTGAAACGAGCCGCACAATAGATCCAGCGCGACGCGCGCACAATGCGCGCGCGCACACCGCGTCCCTTCCGCCGGATGCAGGACAAAGTCAAACCGGGCTTGGCGCAAGTGCTAGCGAGTTCATAATGTAACGTAATCAAATAACTTAATGTAACTATTTGGATAAAATCTTAGAGTAAAGTAAAATAGAAAGTCTACGTCTATGATTTTAAGAATAGGAATAAAATTGATTTGTTTGTGGAATCAGACAAGCATACTTTCTACAAATTATAACCACTTAGTCTTGAGTCACAAAACACTGCAGTAGTAACCCTACTACTGCAGTGTTTTGTGCGGCAGACCAGCCAGCGAGCTAGCAACCAACCCTGGTTGCTAGCTCGCTGGCTGGTCTGCCGTCAGAGCCACTTTGTTGGCATCTCGGATAATTTTCATGAAAAATCTGACTCAGTAAAGTTTAGCTCAGTTACTCGTTGATCAGATCACGGCAAGCCTTGACTGTTCCTACAAGCATGGTGTTTCCACAAGCATAAAGATTATAATATGGTCTACAATAACCGTTGTTATTGGCCTGCAGGTGTGTACCATTCAGTATTTTGTTAATGATGTTATACATTATAAGATGCCAATTTACTGTAGAAACTACCAAAATTTGTTCTTCATTATGTCAATCAAATCCCCTTTCCCCCTTAACGTAGTGTACCTACCTGATTTTACAGCCACTTTATTTGACCGCCTCGCTTCGCTGCCCGCTCGCCGCTCCGCTCGCGCGCCCGCTCGCAGCGGCGCCCCGCCCGCGCCCCGCTGTCCCATTCATCCCCCCGTCAAATTAGCCGACACCTTTGCTTTGTCAGATAAAATCATCGGTTTATTATACACTAACATTGAAGTTTGGCTTTCAGAAAATAGCCCACCGAAATTGAACTCTATGCAGTGTGAATAAGGCATGGGATTAATACGTACTATTTTATTAGGTTTGAGGTATTTATGGATTATAAATATCAAATATAAATTGGATGAGTTATAAAACCGTTACTAATCGTTGGGAAATAAAATGTGGTTCCCAGTTGAGCTATACTGGTAGGTAGGTAACCATAGGTAACCATAATTAAAGAAGGTTTTACTAATACATTATTTACTAGAGCTGTTATTTTGTGTTAGAAGTGTCTCAAATTTCTAATGAGTTGGGTACCTACAAAGCTATAAACAAGAAAGCTAATAAGAACTATCATTAACGGTCATCAATAAAAATCTAATATTAAAATTTAGAACAATATTTTCCGCGCTATTTAAAACTCTTTCTCTGGCTGTCCCGTGCGCTCAATCGCTCTACTTTGGAATCGCCATAAAAAATCAACCTCCCGATATGAAGAATTGAGTACGGTAATCTACGAATTAGAACGAGATGGATAGAAAATGAGATGGCAAATGATGCTGAGGTGTGATTGGTTGGAAAGAATGAAGGCTCCGCCTGCTTGGATACAGTCAGTCACTTGTTTTTTTGTAGCTGTTGCCAACTCAAACATTTTGTGCTAGATGTGGAGGGAATTTTGTATTTTTTTTTTAATTGTTAATTTGATAAAAACGTTTCTCCTTTAAATGACGAGATCAGAATATTAAAGGTCTTTATGTCATCATTATGTTATCATGAATGAATACGATCAAAAAATATTGCCTATAAGATATTAAAATGTTGTCAGTAGATAACCTATTCCTATACTTCTAAATAACTCTGTGCAAAAACCTTGTAATATCTATAGATAAAGTCAAATCTAAGGCGCTTATTTTGACTATGCTAAACTCTTCATTACTTTTATGTATATCTGTGTATCTACAGGCAGTTTTTATTTTTATGGATAAATCTATGTCATATGATATATAATATGGAAGTTTGACCAATAAGTTTAGTGAGTTGGCATCCCCAGTTTTTGTCGTCAGATGAGTTTGAGCAACATGGAGTGCGGACGTGTCGGCGCTACGAGGAACTTTACAACTTTACGGCAATATTTAACGCTAGGCAGGATGACAGTCTTTGAAGGATGGAGAAATATCTTACTGACAGCTTCTATGAATATTTCACACATATTTAAGCTTTAAAATAGAAATATGTGGAGATTTCACCCTGTTCACCTATTTATTTCAGTCATCAGATAAATACGTAGGTACCTATTTAATAAGAAGATTTGTACCAAATCGCTTACATCAAAGTAAGTAAGATATTTTTAGGGATGTTATGAACTACCTACCTTCTAAAAATTGAGGAATAAAATGATGAGTGATGTAAGAACCTAATCGTAAAATTAATTACACAATTCAATAATAATTTAATTATAATCAAGGAATAGAAAAAATACAACTACCTAGCTCAAGCAGAGGGAAATAGATGCAAGTTCGTTAACGAAATGAGACCAATGGAATGATGAATGAAAACTGTCAAAACCACTAGATAATAATTGTATTATCCTGCAGTTTGCTCTGATGATACCAGTGTCGTAAAATATGTCCCACCAATTTTCCTTTGCTTTTCTTGTTTCAACTTATTTTTTTACAAAAAAAATCTTTTTTTAAATCGCGGTGTATTTGATTTTTCTTTTTTTGAGCACTACCGGGACCTATCTACTAAATAACCGCGACCTATCTACTAACTAAAAGCAAAAATTTTACAACATTGTTTTTAATGTGCAAGCGGTTACTACGGTTACTACCCGTATCTTTTTCCCTCTCTGTTTGTGACGGGTATGGTAGGCTTGGACACCTTAGAGTTAAGACGAAAATTACAACTAGCTATGCACTACTGCTTCATTCTTCGCGGCAGAGTGGACAACCCGGAGATACTGAGTAGAGTTAATTTATACGTCCCAAACAACTACTGCAGAACCGGACGCAGGTTTCACCGGCTTTTCGCACAGCCACCAGCACGCACATGTCACGCCAATAACGCACCCACACTCAGAGCTGTCGTACTTTTAAATGCTTTCCTACAGAAATTCCAACATGTCGACATATTCAACGATAATATAAATTATATATATTTATGCTTAAGATCATTTCTTACTTTTAAATGAAATCTGTTGCTTTATGTAATGTTTAATCTGATTATTTATTAATTTTAATGTTATTCTAAATTATTTTCCACCCATATTATTTGATTCTATTCTTCTAGTTATGTTTTGTTAGGTATATTTAGTGTAGTTAGTGTTTTGGTTGTAAGTAACTGTGAGCTAACTACTTTTTTCTTAATAAATAAATAAATAAATAAATAAGCCAAATTTTTACAAAAAAATGATAGCGAAGTGACCAACTGATTTCTTCTATTTATTTATATAATTGCAATTAGCTTAAAATTTGACTTGTCTAAGAGCATTTTGTAAGCCGAAATAAATACATTTATAGTTTTCTGTTTTACTATATAAGCACCTAATGTTGTTGTTTTAAGTTATTTAAATTTTATAAAGATAATAAACTAAACACGGCAATAGTAAACTGTAGTTTATCCTATAAACATCTTTATTGAATCAATAGATAGTGATAGATCAACATACCTTCAGAAACCTTGCATTAGTCAACTTACTTACATATTAACCGCTCTAGTGACACCCTACAAACAGGGAACTATCCAAATTTTAAATTAAATCCCACTTTAATCATAACTAAAACGCTCTCTAATTACATCAAAGGGCCGTGCGATGCGACGCGACACCCTTTCAAAGGGCCTCTATTAGATAGAACTGACGTTATTCAGTTAGAGCAATCGCCTAATGCTGTTTAAATCATCGATGTAGCAAAACAAACTGGAATTAAATCAAAGGGAGGAACCCTCGTGCGATTCTAGTTATTAGGGTTCCGCTTGCCGGTCTAAAGACGAAGAGCAGTGCGAGAGATGCCATAATATTAAATATCTTGGCATCATTAAATCTCTTGTAGTTCCTTTTTATATCAAAGGATTATCGGAACAGGAATTTGAAATAATTTTTCCAATAAGATGCTAATAATTATCCAATGAGTTTTGATCAGATAATCATTATTATCAGCTATCTCTGCTAGATATACCGAGTTCCTTTATTTTGATAAAAACAAAATGAGAACACTCCTATATCTAACTTTGTAGAAAATGAGGCGATTATAATAAAAAAAAAGCCTATTTAACTGTGAACTCCGGAACGTTTAATCAAAAAAGTAGGATCTTCGGTGAATTCGGCACATTAGGACAACATCTTCAGCAGAAGAATAAAGGTCGTGTGTCATGTCAAACTAAAGCGTCATCTTTTCAGTTTGATCGAAATTACATATTTCTCGTCATAAAAATCTACAAACCGAAAACGCCTCATAATAATTTGATAGACATTCCGATATGATATGATATGATATAGTGGTTCACAGGATATGATACTTTCATTTTAATTCGTAGTAGTTAGTATATAAAAAATACCTATCATCTAGAAAACTAAAAGGTATTTCGCTAAGTTGTAACACCGGATTACATTAGATATTTCCGTGCAATAGCGTCGAGCGATCCCCAGTGGATCGAAGCCTTATCTACAGTGACGTTCGCGTATTTTGTGTTGTTAAATGCATCTGTAACACTCGATTGACTCGCGTATACCCTGACATCACTCATGGTTGATCTTTTGCTAGATAGATCACAGGAATGTAGGGAATGGTTTCTATTAGTATCTATTAAATTCCAAATTATCAAACCCATCCAACTCCAATTTTAAAAAGTTAGGCAGTTAACGTTAACTCAATCTTTAATTGTATACTAGTAGGTATTAATTTGTTTCTAATCCTTGATTACAATTTTCTTTGTATATGATATATTAAAAATGGGAAACTTGATAATTCTTTCCGCCAAAACTTCTGAACAGATTGCACTAAATTTTCAATTAAAGATTGAGTTAACGTTAACTGCCTAACTTTTTAAAATAAATATATTATAAATAAATATATAATAAATCTGGAATAAAGCGTCGGCTACTTTTTCTCCCATACAAAATCTCATGAAAATCAGTCGTATATCGTAGAAATAACATTTTTATCGTTTCCAGAGAAACCAATGTGTGGGATGCGATGCCGTGACCAAAAATCATAGACACTTATTAAACAAATTAAATTAAATTTAACACAGTATAATTTTATTAAATGATCTAATTTTCTAAGTGTAGGTTCTAAATGAAGCTCATAAAATAATATTAGAAAAGAAACTCAGACAAGAAAACAGTTTGACAAAACAGTGGTGTCTACTCACAACAATCATTCAGACCGATTGCAACAGGATGCCTAGACGGTCTAGGGCTAGACCTAGACCTTTTGGATCACTAGACATCACACATTTCACTCTAATATAATAACACTTTTAATAAATACTGAATACTAAGACTCGTAAAAATAATTTCAAAATATTAATTCACCGTATAAATTATAAAATTTTCATAACAATCAAAGAATACAGTGGGGAGAGCCAATAACATTACTTCAATAAGGGCCATAATTTATGAAATAACAATAAGCATTTCTTTAAACTTTTTTAATCGCGAAATTCCATTGTATCGACAATGAAATTTATTGTTTTTAATTCAGGTGGAACAGAATCAACGTTCTAGTTGCTTTCCAATAGGGAGGGGAATACTCATACCTATCGATAACTAACAAGATGAGTGAGAAAGTTTACCCGCCTGATGAAAGGCCGGCTCTTTCCACTCTTCATTTTCACAATAGTAGGTAGGTACCTAGTTTTATTGATTGGCTTTTTTATTTTACCTATCTGTATTAAATGCAATTAATTTTTCGGTTTTTGTAATGTATAGGGGTGATTCTTTGAAAACTCATTTTTTGGTTGACTTTCGTGGCACCTTTTTTTTTTGTCGAAATTGCACTTATTCAAAATGAAGATTTAATTTCAAATTTTTGGTAGTATAATGGGATTTTGCTACGAAGTTAAAAAGTTTTAAAATATGGTGTTCACGGAATTCAGCATTTATATAACCGAAATCAAATAGGTATATAAAATTATTGAACATTTATATGTTGAAACATACATTTTGTGTGAACTAGCCTAACATTATCATTATCAAAAAATCAAATCTGTGTAATACTGCGGCGAAACAAACGAGAGCAACTTACCTGTGATATAGTATCGACTGTTTCCCCTCCCTAAAGCTCGGCACCTATATCCGTTAAAGGTAACAGTGCAAGTTTTCCAATAGCAGCGCACCTGGAGATGTTTATTGCAGCACCGCCTCCCCTCAACAGCACATACCATCAATAGCACAACACACCGCGACACTCTGGAGTACTTCGATGTGCTCATTTAGAACATGACTTTGTCCACTGCTGGATCTAGTCTAGCTAGAGCTAGACTAGATCCAGACTAGGTGACTAGGTTAGGGTTTGTGCTGGTCTGTTTCAGGTTCGTCCAGCTGAGTTAGTAATAGTTGTGATGGTGAAAAAAGGTGATGATATTATATTAGGTATTGCATTTACATTAAAAATGAGATTAAGTACAAAATTTATTTACTTGAAACGACTTTAGGTAAAATAAGAATGAAGTTCCCAATTTTCTTTTTTTTAACTTTTGTTCCCTCACAACATTTTTCTAAATCAATCGAATCGATTGATGATTATTTTGTTTTATGATAGCTGTTTCTATCATTTTATAGTATTTTTTTTTCATTTATAAAGAGTGTTTGTGTCTGCAAGAAGGTTCTTAACGTATTTAGGTATAGGTAGATAGTATTGGACCATGTTACTAAGTACCCTTGTTAATTGGGACCGCTTTAGCCGCCGCCCCATTAAAACGTCCTCAAAAGGCTAGTTTAAGGGCCCCATACATTACCACTTTATCCCAATTAGCTGGAGCGCAAACGATGAAACTTTGACGAAACAATAGCAACTGTTGTAATTGCCCTCTGGCGCTAATTGACCGGCCAAATGGCGGGACATCCTTCACAGGCAGGGGCGGACTCAGGGGCACCTGCGTGAAGAAATGTAGTTCACTTCAGAGTTTGTGGTCAATAAAATAACATCAAGGTGCTAAATTTCCATTGACAGTAATTTGGTAATACTTTGTCCAGACAATTTTATTCAAATTATTTGAAAGCGATCAATATACTTACAAAGCTAATATGTATATTATATGAATATTGCTGCACGAGCCACACCGCATCATCTAGTCGCAGTGATACAAAAGTCCGAATAAAATTTATGCGAGGAAATAAAATCCTGGCTTCGAATGGGTTATTATACAAATAAACCTTACTCTCAAATCACTCTATCTATTAAAAAAATGAATAAAAATCTGTTTTAAGATCTAAGCAAAAATGGGAACATACAGGGGGAAGCGACTTTGTTTTATACTATGAAGTGAAGTATTGTACACCAGGTATGTAATGTATCATCACTACATAGTATATAACAAAGTCGCTTTCTCTGTCCCTATGTCTCTATTGTATGCTTTAATCTTTTAAACTACGCAGCGGATTTTGATGCGGTTTTTTTAATAGATAGAGATTCAAGAGGAAGTTTTTTACGTAGGTATAATAAAACCGTGCGAAGCCGGGGCGGGTCTCTAGTATTACATACGTAGATGTTCTTAATAAGTGTAGTATGATACACTGTGTATCTTAGCCTGCCCTAGCTCCGTCCCTGGCGCTGACCTCTCAGGACATTATGTGAGTGCGGCCGCGATTTATGTCCCACTTCTAATGGAACTACGTTTAGTTAATATTACCAACACCCATTCATTCACTCCGTTCACTCGACCATCCACTACTGTGGGTACTTGTTCAAATCATTGGTGAGGACCGATCGCTGATGATGTGACAATGATGTTAAGGAGAAGGCATTGTGTCACACTGTAGGTGTATTTTAGTCTTTCTGGCTCAGGGGGCTAAGGTTCGCCTGCGACAGGAGGTTGCGGGTTCGATTCAATGATGACGACAATACACTTTGGAGTAGAGGTAACGTAATTTTTTTTTCAATATAACTATTTAACTAGTATGGTGTATTACATTTAGGGCGTAAACCGGCGTATAAAAGTTTTTTATATAATATTCTAGGCGATTTTAATACATTTATTTATCTTATAATGTACTTAATCCGATAACAATGAAAACGTTGTTGTTACTAGCTACTAATTTAATAACATCTTTTACAGTTTCAATTGTGAATATTAAATAGGTACCTATAGCTAAGTAGTAACTACCGTAAAAGTATAAATTGACAAAAATGAAGGTATATCACGTCATGATAATAAAACAGTTGAAAAAACTAGCAGTTTGCAACCGTCTGCAGTTAGTTCAATTGTTTCGATTAATAAGGTAGATAGGTACTCGTTTTAATTAGGTTCGTAACCACAATTTCAATTTACTGCTCTGCTAAAGGGGCATCGTTTGAGTTAGGTACGTGTTGTATATTCTGAATATACCTATAAATTTGTGGCTAATATACAATATTGTTACAGCTGTTGAACTTGTACGATAATAGCGCGACCTAGCGTGACGAATTGTAACAAATTGATATTGGCGTCACCTTTCTTATTACATAATACAAAATTTTAGAACTATAGTCATGATCTTCGGTAGTATAGTGGTAAGTATCCCCGCCTGTCACGCGGGAGACCGGGGTTCGATTCCCCGCCGGAGAGATCTATTTTTGCACTCTCATTTTACGTTATAATCTCTATTCCGGCCATTCAGTTACATTTTAATTTAATTTTGTTCCCCCTCTTGCTATCTACATTGTTTTACCCAAGTGTCTCCTGTCGCCATGATTCAAGGAAAACCGCACATAAATCGCCAAAGAGGCCACTTATATTACATTTATTGACACACTTGCGTGCCAAAAACACACTTACGTTACATTTAGCGCCACTTCCTCAAGGGGGGAGGCGGGGGGACGAATTAGCAATACTCTAACCGTCTCGGACGGGACCTTTGTGTTAAAAGCTGGTAGAGCTATAGAGGAGCAGAAGTGAAGGAACTCAAACGATTTTTTGCACCACTTTCTAATCACTTCACAGACACCATCCGGCGAAAAACAAGACAAATTATGACTAATTAGCTTTCAAATTAACACAAACCAAAACAACCTCAGTCTCCTATATTGGGGGTATTTTCTCTTTTATCTGATCTAAGAAGGATTGGAGAAAAACTTATGAAAATCTTCTTTTTTGCATAGTAACTACTTACCTTTGCTCCGGAAAGCATTTCATTTTAAATAAAATATTTATTTTTAATTGTGGAAAAACATCTATTGGCTTTTAATTTATCAAGCGCTAAGACAAGAACTATATTATCTGTTTGTTCTACAACTATTACACTACTCGCGATTTCTTTATAAAATGTTCCGTGTTTTTTATTGCCAATTCTTAGCGATTCCAACGTCTTCTCCGCGAGCTTGTCAATGCGGTGGTACAAATGAGGATTTAGCGTCAAAAAGCGCGTCGCCGCGGCGCCGGCGCACGCTCCCAGCCCGCAACACTAATTCAGCTAATGCCATTACATCGTACGGTGTATGGGCGCTACTCAGAACATCATCATCATCATCAGCCCATATTAGTCCACTGCTGGACATAGGCCTCCCCTAATGAGCGCCATAGCGCCCTGTCTTCAGCTTGACGCATCCAGCATCTGCCAGCAGTCTTTCGCAAATCGTCATCCCACCTGGCCGGAGGGCGTCCTACACTACGCTTACCAATTCGCGGTCTCTACTCAAGAACACGTTTACCCCAACATGACATTTGATACGTTTGCGCCTTAATGGATCGGTAGTAGTTTTATTTTGTCTATTTTAGGAAGAGATACTTAGTTGCTCTTAGAGGCCACCAACCTCTGTCATATCTAATCGTTTTTAAAATTGATAAAAAGATATCTGTTTTATTAGTAATATGATACCTCTACATTATGTAATGTCGTTAGAGTAACTCCAGGTTAAGTTCTCAATAATGTTGATACCGTAATTTTCGAAAGAAGAGAAATTAACCATTTTCCTAACTTTTATTCGATTTAATCTATGTTGTTTTGCAGCCTCTTTTTAGTTTTAGCAAGTTCCAATAGGAACCCATTTGTGAAATTGGCTAAAAAACTCTTTCAGTTCTTTACTCATTGGAGTCGCAATCTATTTTGGAAAAGTATTCTTCATTAGCTAAAACTATGACGATTGGTAAAAAATAGTGGTAAGTGTGAGTGAAAGACGATGTGTTCCGTACCTCAAAATGTATGAAAGCGTCCGAAAATTGCTATTGTGTTTTACCCATACACATCCATCCTTAAAATGATCATAAATCTTATGTTATGCGGAAATTGCGAATTAAGACTTCAGTGGAAACTTAAAATAGTTCGCGTTAATAAACCTATTAGCTACTATCTACTATCCGCAAAGATGTCATAAAGAAAAAAAGCATTTACTACGAACTAAACTCATAGAAACATCAAGCGAACAACAAGGAGCTTAAAACTACCTGAATTAAGAGCAAGTCTATAACAACTTTGTATTCGTTTTAGGAATCCGTATCTCTACGTGTTCTAGTATTTCTTGCGGGACTCTAAAAAGGACACTCGACACACTAAGTGGCCCGCGCTCATCGCAAAAACAGCTCATCTACAAATGGATCTCAAATAAGTTCCAATTCTTATTCCAATTTCGAACCGAATCCATTCCGGATTTATTGGACGTTCGATTAATCTTTCGCTTCCGATTTAAAACGCGCTTATGACTTCCGATCACGACTCTATTCTAAACTCTATAGCCGCACAGCTAAAGTGGAAGTTACAGTGCAAGGTCTTGAAAAAAATAAGCGCTGATGAGTTTGAACCATATCCATAATTTCCAACTCTATTTTGAAGTTACTAAGGTAGGTTTTAAAGTGGAGGGTAAAGGAAAGAAGCAGTAAAAGTGGCAAATATTTATGAGCTTTCGAAGGAAATTCTTTCCGAATGTTTGCATTTATGAAAATATGCTCGAATCAAAAGGGGACCATCGACAGGGTGATTCAATTAGGGCTGTGATTCAATTATTTCACTTTGTGAAAAACATTAACGATCACGTTTGGAGGACGTATAATCCGCCCATATTGTATGAAACAGTATTAAGCCTTTATCAAACAATCCACCAACCCAAATTCAATACATTCCAATTATAACAAAATTTAGGCAAACCGATTTACACAACTAGACAATTTCTTTTATTAATTAGATAATTGAAATAAAATAATGTTGAATAATTCACGCAACATCTAGCCACAAAGTAAGTACCTAGAGCATGTGTTCTACTTACTTTGTATATAAGCGGTATTTAAATAGATATTCAAGATACATATAAATACGCACATTAACTGGCAGAACAAAATCGTACAACAAATTGTGACGGAAATGGAACCCGCAACCAGGTGGAGGATCTAACCTACTTAGAACACCCTGTGCATTGTTAAGAACAGTTTTCCGATCAGGGCGCCATCGAATCAGAGAGGGGTCATAATGTACCCCCTCCCCCCTCCGGCTACTTAACAGTATTGTTACAATCGCTAAGATATTAATTTTGTTAATCTTATTTTGTTTGGTCTAAAATTAGATGGTATATATCGTAGATACCTAGCTATGTATAATAATCCCAGTGAATATACTAAGTAAATGTGATTTTCAAATTTAATCTTATTGGCCTAATCCGCTAATCAATCGCTTCTACATGAGATTGTTCTGTTATAGTGGTAAACTAAAAGCAGAAACACCAGGGCCCAAAGAAACTAAGTAAATATAGGTATTATATTTACTTAGTTTCATACATACAAATTGTTTACCTACATTTGATTTTTGAGCCGTGATGATAATATTTAAATAATAGTGTATGTAGTACCTACTCGATTCGGTGACGTTTATTTCTTATGATGTAGTAGGTAGGTAGGAATATATGTAACTAAATTCAATAAATTGAATTGGAATCGCAAGTATATTTGCAAGTTGATGGCCTACAATATAAAATTAATATCGAAACAGTTCGCCCGCCCCGCCCCGCGCCGCCTCGTAAACTCCCATCCGGCATTAATACACAGAAATCATTCACATCCACCACCTTTATATTAAAAAGCATTACTTTTCCGATTCCAATCCATACAGACAAACATACTTTGACTGTACTTTTGCACACTCGCTTCAATCTCGACCTTAGAACGATAGAAACAGGGTTCGTAGTTGTGTTATAGTTGTCATAAGATGTTGGCGTCTTAAGGAGGTGGGTTCTGGAGATTTCTTTTAATAAGTGGATGATTTACGGTCGTTCGGGCCGCGTCGGCCGCCAGGCGCACGCGTCGCCTTAATTAGCGTACAAAAAGTTAACACCTCTGAAGGCAATTATTCATCTGTGTCTTGAAAAAGGCACTTTTTTCGGGAAAATGTTAACAGTTTTTCATAAAATACCAACAAATACCTACGGAGGTAGTTAAGTCTACGTTTCCTCATTCAGTTGTTTTAGTTTAACTAACCGCATAGGTAGGTATGTAGGTCGCCGAAAAATAATTGTTGAATGAACACGAAATGAATAATTCTTTTGATATTATCACATTGAATCATCAAAGACATTTGTGGATGTTTTTGAAGTAGACGAGCGCCCGCGACCCCGCCCGCGGCGTTCTTACTGAAATCAAAACACAGGTACGAACATCAAACAACCCTATGTGACAGGGTCACCATGAAATCGGCTGCTACTACAGAATAACAAAACAAGACAAACTTAAAAGAAAAACATTATTATAACTTCTTGATTGAAGAAGAATAAATTGTAACTTGACTTAGGCAAATTTGTAAATGGAATTCACTTATTAGATACCTAAAATGTCCGTAAACATACCTATTTATATTTTTTAGCATCTGAAAACTGAAGTCATGGCCACCGCGTCTCCTCTACATCGAAACGGCCTCGTTCTAAATAAAAACATTGCTACCAAATCGCTTCTATTTCCCAAGCATCTGTATCTTGCACCACTATGCTTCTACCGCCCGCCCAATACAAACTGACCCTTACCTCCATAGCAATAAGAGTAAAGGAAGAGTTTGATAATGGTAAAGATATTGGTGTAATATTATTGGTATGAGATTGCAAGCTTCGTGTGTGGCAACATTAAGGCGAATAAAATTTAAATATGGCAACAGGAGCTCTCGCTATAAAAACAAAACAATATAAAGAGGATCCTGAATGTTTCGGTGTTTAGAATCACCTGGCGTGGATAATGGAATTTTATTTATTTTTATTCACGAAACGTGGATAGTACAGGTATTTGAAAGTAGATACAGCTGTTGTTTGGCGGTTTCAGATATAAATTATATGAAATAGTAACGGCAAGAAACTAAATGTAAGTTATTTTTTTTAAACACAACGCAAACATCAAGTCTTAATCATTTGTTGAATATCGAAACGAATAAAACTATTTATTTTCAATATGTTAAGTAAACTGATTAGCATTTATTAGTGAATATTTTCAGCATTAATAATCGAACTTTAACACGGAACAATAATTTCGAGTAAGGCACGAAATATTCGTCGCTAAATAATTTTCGTAGAATTTTCGTAGAGGCTTCTACGGCGTAGCAAATCGTAGACGTACTACGTGCGTACATGCTTCTGCGAAACCGTAGCGACCAAAACATGTTTAGATAGAAGACGTTTTGTACACAGAGAAATCAAATAAATCCTTTTTAGTACCTTTAGGTAGTAATAAGTGAAGCGAAGCACATAAAGTCAGGTGCAGGCAGTAAATACATGTTTTTGCGTTACAAGTAACAGGCGGTGGGCATGCGGGCATTATTCAAATGCGCCCAATAAGGGCATTTACGGCGAGCCATAAAACTACAATCCAACCGCACGAATAAATATCCGACCTTTGGAACTTATAACCTCGGCGAAGACTCAGAGCTACTGGATGGGGCTCACTTGAGAAAGGCTGAACAGCTAATTAATTCATCTTTCGTTCATAGAAACTACCACCATGTCAACATTAATGTTTTTCACTTTAGCGGACAATACCGCTACGGGAAAGTTAGAGAGAAACGGTACTTGTTTTATTTGTAAGACTCACTTTTGCTAGAGATATCACGGCACAAACTTTTTCTCGTATAAAATAATTCTAATATTAACTCTGCATTGTGATTTCTACGTGTTCTGTCTATTCAATCTTACCTTCCTATCTTCTTACTATTATAATAAATGGGAAAGTCTGTGTGAATGTTTGTTATAAGTAAACTCCATAATTACTCAAGTTATTTAGATTAAATTTGGTACCTAGAATAAGACATAGGCTACTAACATTTTCAAAAATTAACCTTTGAGGGGATTAAATAGGGTGGTAAAGTTTGTTTGGAAAAATATTTTTCCTTGGTTCGATAAACTTAAAACTCGGTATAAATAACAGTATGAAATAAATATTTTTTATTTTTACTATACAATGTGATTTTTCGAACCTTGATCAAACGAAATGTGCGGATACACGACACATATTTATCGATAAAAACCGAGATAAAAAAAAATTAATGTTATTTTTTTTAAACACAAGTCAATTACAGATATCAACAGGAATCTCAACTGATTTAATCTAAATGGCAGAAAGTACCTAATTTAAATGGTGAATAACATGACAACGGAAAGAGATAGACCCCCAGTTTTTGAAGGATTTGTAGAATAAATTATGAAGTTTAATACAACATGCAAAAAAGTACACCTTAATTACCCAGTTTTAAAGTTACAGAGAAAAAATTAAATAAAAATCGTTTTTTTTTGTCTTATTTCTAAAAAAATACTGTTTTTACTACGCTTATGTATCGTATTTGTATTTTTTATTTATTTTATTAGCTAGGTAAACTATCTAGCTTTCAAATGAGACTACTTCGAATAAAATACACCATTTACTCAAAAAGAAACGAAGAAAAAACCAGATGAAGTAGTCTTCATTTTAAAAAATATTAAAACTGCTTTGTTTTTGAGATAAATAACATATAATTTTTTTTATCTTGATTTTTACCGTTAAATATGTGTCGTGTATCCGCACATTTCTTTTGATCAAGGTTTGAAGAATCACATTGTATAACCCCTAGGGGTTGTCTAATATACAATGTGATTTGTCGAACCTTGATCAAACGAAATGTGCGGATGCACGATTTATCGATAAAAATCGGAATAAAAAAAATTATATGTTATTTATCTCAAAAACAAAGCAGTTTTAATATTTTTTTAAACTACCTCATCTAAGACTACTTCATCCGGTGTTTTCTTCGTTTCTTTTTGAGTAAATGGTGTATTTTATTCGAAGTAGTTTCATTTGAAAGCTAGATAGTTTACCTAGCTAATTAAATAAATAAAAAATACAAATACGATGCATAAGCGTTGTAAAAACAATACTTTTTTTAGAAATAAGACAAAAATAAACGATTTTTATTTTAATTTTTCTCTGTAACTTTAAAAATGGGTTGTTGAGATGTACTTTTTTGCATGTTGTATTAAAGTTCATAATTTATTCTACAAATCCTCCAAAAACTGGGGTCTAACTCTTTCCGTTGTCATGTTATTCACCATTTAAATAAGGTACTTTCTTTCAAGTACAAAGATCAAAAGGAATCTCAACTGATTTAATCTACATGTTTCTGTTTGTGTTAATGGTGTATTTTATTCGAAGTAGTCTCATTTGAAAGCTAGATAAATTTACCTATCTAATAAAATAAATAAAAAATACAAATTCGGTACATAAGCGTAGAAAAATAATAATTTTTTTTTAATTTAGACAAAAAAAACTGTTTTTATTTTATTTTTCTCTGTTACCTTATAACTGGATTATTAAGGTGTACTTTTTTGCATGTTGTATTAAACTTCATAATTTATTCTACAAATCCTCCAAAAACTGGGGTCTAACTCTTTCCGTTGTCATGTTATTCACCTACATCTACATGGCAGAAAGTACCTTATTTAAATGGTGAATAACATAACAACCAAAAGAGATAGACCCCCAGTTTTTGGAGCATTTGTAAAATAAATTATGAAGTTTAATACAACATGCAAAAAAGTACAACTCAATAATCCAGTTTTAAAGTTACAGAGAAAAAACTAAATTAAAATAGTTTGTTTTTCGTCTATTTTCTAAATAAATATTATTTTTCTACGCTTATATACCGAATTTGTATTTTTTATGTATTTTATTAGCTAGGTAAACTATCTAACTTTCAAATGAGACTACTTCGAATAAAATACACCATTAACTGAAGAAGATACATGTAGATTAAATCCGTTGAGATTCCTGTTGATCTTTGTACTTTACAAAAAGTACCTAATTTAAATGGTGAAAAACATGACAACGGAAAGAGTTAGACCCCCAATTTTTGGAGGATTTGTAGAATAAATTATGAAATTTAATACAACATGCAAAAAACTACACCTTAATAACCCAGATTTAAAGTTACAGAGGAAATAAAATAAAAATCGTTTTTTTTTGACTAAATTCTAAAAAAATATTATTTTTCTACAATCATGTACTGAATTTGTATTTTTTATTTATTTCATTAGCTAGGTAAACTATTTAGCTTTCAAATGAGACTACTTTGAATAAAATACACCATCAGCTCAAAAAGAAACGAAGAAAAAACCAGATGAAGTAGTCTTCATTTAAAAAAATATTAAAACTGCTTTGTTTTTGAAATAAATAACATATAATTTTTTTATCCCGATTTTTATCGATAAATATGTGTCGTGTATCCGCACATTTCGTTTGATCAAGGTTCGACAAATCACATTGTATTTCTGAAATTTGTATGAAAAAAACTCTGGTTCGCCGGCGAAGCTGCGGGGCACATATTGTTAAGAATAAACATAACCCATAATCCTGAGATACTTGGTAAACTCGAGGATCTTGGAGATGTAGTGGTAAGTTGGAATTTATAATATTAGCCAATTTTCTTTTACAAAGTTCAGTTTTAATAAATGAATCGAATTTACATTTTTATAGAGCCCAAATCGACATTGAATAATTCAAATGAGCTTAAAAAGCCTGCACTTACAGCTTTGGCGACTAATTGAATAAAGTACAACCCTCTCGCACAGATATGTTTTGAAACGCACGTGTCTCTTCCACTCCCACACGTAGATCTCCGGTTGTTACAATAATACATGGAGCCGTAAGCGTTACGGCCGCCCGTAACCCGCAGAGGTTAATTCTGCACCTGTACTTAGCTTATTCCAAGACGTTATGTTTTGTTACCGTCTAATGTATGTTACCGTGTGTCACCGTGTGTTACGGGGCTGAGGAATTGGGGATTGAGAGGGACACGAGATTGGTGATGGAATTTAAAAGTTGTTAGTAAGAGAAAATAAATATTTAGAGTCCAAACCAAACTTTATAAACAAATATTTTCAGAACCGAAAAAAAAACTTCTGTCGCTAATATTGTGCAAGAGGTTCTGATTTATTTAAGATCATTCTGGATTCGTTTCATCTAAGTTACAAAAAAGTGTATGATAAATTAAAAGGTATTGTTTCGAGACCGTAATTGTACAACTATTTAATTTTATTGCTATTTCTTTTGTTTTGATTTATGCTATAAAATGTTTTAACACTAATTTCAACTTATTACATACAAATGATTTTTTTAATCTTGAGTAATTTTTACTTATGAAACAAATACAAATTGTAGAGTAAGTACCTACAATAAACTATTTTGTTGCAATCTGCTTTTTATTGTTGTGACTTGCTCTTTGTTCTGTATACTTAGAATGTACGTCAAAACAATGAAGTAGAGTCCGTTTCATGAAAAAAGTTCCACGGCAACTGGTGGAACTAAATTTGACAGATTGCCATATGCTTGCTGGCTTCATTCGGTCGCACTACTACACGCCGCGTCTAGGGGACTTCTTACGTGAAAATCACCTATCTTGTGATTTTTAGTTGTTAGTGACAGCTAAAATTCGCAAGATACTTCTTTGAGTTTGAGTACAATCCTCCTCATGAGTATCATCGGGTCGCGCGGCGTCGCGTGACTCGGGTTTATGTCATAATCGGCGCGGTGGTTCCGCCGTAAAGTTTAGAGCGCGTCCACCTGCCGATCTCCAATCTCACCGTGTGTGCTGCGATGCTTTATGGACGAACTAGGCGCGGCCGCCGGCTCCGCCTCACATTCAGTGGGCACTTGAACTGACATTGAGTAGATAATGTTAGTTAATGGTCGTCCATTCTAATTCTAGGTGGACTGTGATCTGCACTGATTTCTCACATGGGAGTGTATTATGCAATGTCCCCCTGCATAACCAGATGCCTTATTGTCTAACTTGAAATCGATAATCAGTTAAATTCAAATAGATTATCGTGGTACAATGTGCGTAGAATCAAAGTCCAGCCTAGGTTTCAAAGTCTAAAATGGATTGGCGTCTATTAACAGTTGATGTTTATATTCCTTGCTTGTAATTATCGTTGTTCGATTTAAAAAAAAAAGTTGAGTTATAGGGGTATTACACTACACTTATTCAGGCACCCTGACTACCGGGTCCTGAATATCGTCTGGGTCCGGGTCCGTCCCTTAGGGACCCTAAATCTTATTACACCACTCTTAGTTAGGGTTAGGGTCCCTGAACAAGTGTAGTGTAATATACCCCTTTTAGTAAATACGGTCCCAGGCCCTAACCAGCCGACCTCGTTGGTCGTACCATGAATGATATAAAAAGAAAATGTTTAGATAGATAGATAGATAACTTCTTTATTGCACCATCAAAATTTGTAGTAACATTTATTGATTTTCTTTTACTGATTTTTTTTTATGTTATGTTGTTTATTTATCGCTTTATTTAGAGCAAGTACCTACCTGAGTGGTTTAGTTTTAAATGATAAATAGCTTCATATACAAATCTTAAGGAAAGGTCGAGTTCCCTTGTGGGTATTCACAACGAAGTATCGCGAGGCATTAAGTCAAGTGCGTGGCTCATGTTATCAAAGCTACTTGACTAACAATAATTTAATGAATCAAACGACCGCTACCCGCCTTCTCAACTAAAATACATAAATAATGAGAGTTGCCAATAAATTAAGTGAACACTTAATGCCGCTGGTTAAGTTGTCCAACTGTAAGTAGTCTTTAAGTAACGTGTAAGTTGTCGGTAAGTTTCCTCGCGTTGTGCGTCACTACACACACTCGGCTAGTCCGGTGACGTGCGTGCGGTTCATACTGACTTGCGTAGGTAATTAGTTTCTACTCTTAACTAATATTTTATTAACAACGAAAATTACAATCAGGGGATAGAAAAAATAACAACTAGTATATACAATTGAAACCATTGAGCTAACTGCAGACGGTTGCAAACAGTCTAAAGGTAGCTCAATTGATCCATGTCAATACCAGTCGGAAGCGTCCCCAAGACACTGGCTGCATTACCACGCTGTATGGCAATGCTGATGCGCTGAGCCAGATATTCACCAGCTCTCGGGTCACGCGTCGCATCGACCAGACGCTCAGATAATTTTTAAAAACCCAGAGAGCCTCAAGTCCTAACTACCTACACCACTTCCACAACTAAACATGCCCTTAGCTTTGAATAAATATTTTTTAAATCAAAATAAAATAATTAAATAATTATGTTCGTATATCAATTTGAGGCGAAAATCAATTACTTAACACTTTATTTTCTTGATAATAATTTATAGTTTAAAATTGATTTGTCTGACTTCTTTGTTTTAATCCTAAAGAAATACATTAATCGAATTTTGAGGTACTTATTAACATTACCTACTATGATTAAAATGATTAAAATGATTTAAAAAACCCTGTAATTGAAAATGATTACTTATTAAAAAAATCTAAGTACCTACCTAGACTTCTTAATTTTACTACAAAAAGATTAGACTTGATTTGATTGATAAACTACTGTTTAACGTCATTACAACATCACTACTCGGGGCTATGATTGTGCAATAACGCTGTGACGTCACCGCACCCCTTCCTGTCTATAACCAGCACAACAGATCTGCTTCAACAAACAATTCGAGCCCACAATCTTGTCCACGCCTCATCGCCCTTCATTACAACTATTTAGTGTAACATTTAGGTTGTAGCCCACAACTGGGCAAACAGCCGCCCCCGCCGCGTGCCCTCCGCGTGCCCGCCGCGTGCCCGCCACGCTCCGGACACGCGCCAGCGCGGGACGACCCAGTCATCTTGTAATTACAACAGGATTACGAGTGATCGATGTTTCAAATTAGCGATGAATCGAGTGCTTCATGCTGTTATCGACCATTGACCCGTGTCGGGTCACCAACTACATTGGCCTGCATAACTAAGTAGGTATCATACTTAATTTTTTTTTTTCTACTACCTCTAAGTATACAAGTTTGATATTTAAAATTTAAAACGCTTTATCTCAAACTAGCAGCACCTCGCGGTTTCACACACGTAATTCCCGTTTCCGTAGGAATTATAGCCTAGAATGTGTTATTCTAGATGATAATCTACCTCTGTGCCAAATTTCATCCATATCCGTTCAGTAATTTTTGCGTGAAAGAGTAACAAACATCCATTCATACTAACAAACTTTCGCGATTATAATATTAGTAGAATAAGTAGGATTATCTCAGCTTTCTTTAAAATCATTCTCAATAACTATTTATAGGTACCTACTTACATCAGCTTTTACTTGTAGGTAACTTCTTTTAATTATGTATATTTTTTTAAATTACGAATAACAACGAATAAATGGAATGCATCAAAGTGTTCTGTTTGTATTATTACTGGACAAACACGTTCGATATTTGAATCGTGCAATCACGGTGACGTATGAAAACTGTTTGTTTTCCCGCGGGCGACCGCAGCGCCGCGCACAACAACGTACATAAAAACAGAAGCGCAACTCTAAATAGATAAACCATTATCGATACATCTATGAGATGAATAGGAATAGGTCTTGCCATACGACAATTCTAAAAAAATCGATGGATCCATAGTTTGTTAGTAAATAAAGAACTTAAAATTAGGGTTAGTTTGTAACATAAATTCAAACATAGTTTTTGAATTTATAATAAATAAGTGCGCTATAGCGCTCATTAGGGACGCCTTTGTCCAGCAGTGGACTACTATAGGCTGATGATGATCTGACAATACATTAGACAACGGTGTTGTGCCACAGAGAGGCACTTTATTTCTACGCTGGCTGATTATAAAAATAAGTTGCGCAAAAGAGAATTGCTTAAGGATTCGCAGTTGAACAAAAGAGAACTCACAGCATTAATTTTTTTTTTAAACTAAAAACTATATTTATACTTACTTATGGCTGTTTGTCTTAAGTTAAATCTTGAAGGAGTCCGATGATATACAATTACTCAATGTGTGCCTATTTAGTGTTACATAAAATTTGTAAGTATACGAGTTGTTTTTCTGGCGTCACGAGCCACCCGTGGTTACACTTGTGTTTTTGTTTGCAGACGATTGAAGAAGTTCTCGATTCAATTTGCGCAGGAATCCTGTCCCGCGTGTGACTCGCGCATAATGCGGCTAGCCCGTGGACACGGCACTGAGGGTCGTGGCTTACTCGTTTTTACATCGTTTTGTTTTGGCTATCAGTAGAATTTCGAATCGTAGTAGTACAATCAGCCATCAATTTTATAGCTTCAGATTTCAAAAATTTATTTCTCAGAAAAAGCACTTAGACAATTCTAATTTTAAACTATAAATGATAACATAACAAATAAGGAGTTAATTGATTTTCTGTTCGCTTAAATTTATGTGCAAGTTGAAGAAGCTTGGCTTTAGTTATACCTATACATATTATATAGAACCAGGACTAAGAAATACCTAAGTATTTGATATTTTTCATGAGTTAAGTCAATAGGAATAAAATTTATCTTCATCCATGAGAGCTTTATGAAAAAGATGAACGGTATTATACATTTATTAAACATAAGTACCTACGCTATGCAGCATCCTATTAAACTGAGTTGATGAACTTTATCGTAAGCAAAGGAACAACGACAGAGTTCTAGATCCGAGCCAACCGTTAACTACCTTCATAACTTCCCAATGAGAAATCCTACGAAAACAAGTAAAATCAAACAAAGCAAGCAACTCCATCAAACTAACAAAGAAAATAATAATCCAATTCATAAAAGTAATCTAGAAAAATATTTGTTAAAAAAGCCATGTCCACACAAAACCGTTGTTGGATGGAATATTCGATTGGTATTCAATTCGAGCGGAAAAGATCGCCTCGGGACATTGCCCAATTGAATTTGAAAACAGAACATCTCCCTCCCTCCACCCACTGCTGCCCTCTGCTGGGGGCACCATGCTTCTCCAAAAACAATAACAAAAGTTTTGCACACCTACATTAAATGTTTCGTAGCGGTTTTGGTGTATCTGCTACGTAAGTGCTACAAACAGCACTAATCTGTAGTCTGTAGTAGCTGTTTGCTACATGAGTGCTACGCGGCGGCGTCGCGGTTTGCTTTAGAACTGCTACACCATGTCGTAGCTGTTTGCTACGGACCTGCGACACTACAACTTTTTTTATCACAAATGTAAGAAATAGTGAATACTTACAAATAATCCGTATGAAGGGATATTTCCTTGGTAGATAGGTACTGTGCTGTCCCCAGTAAACCGTTCTTTGTGGTGAGCGCAACTGCCCTCTGCCCAGCGCGGCCATTTTCCCGGCCATAGACAAGAGTTTTATTGTTTTTATATTTATTTATCCGCCGGTGTTTTTGCGTTATTCTGCCGTATCGCTTTTGGCGCGCTCCTTTATGACGTAGCAAAGGACGAACATAGGGACGACGGCATTTTGTGGATATTACCCTACATACGAGTTTCAATAAAAGAGGTACATACAATACGTAGGCAATTTGATACAATCGACTAATTTAAATATTTTAAAAACATTACAGCTCCAGTGAACTTAATATTGAAATGAGAAAATAGAGTAGATACCTACACAGGTAGTGTGCATAGCTGTTTCATAAAAGACAAACCAATAAGAAGGAAAATTATGTAGAATATGAACGGAGGAAGTTATATCTTAATTACAGTAGCATAACTTTGGTGTTTGTAGGAAATTATTATAGTTCCTTACCTACCCAACCTAGGCTTTTCAACCCTTGTCCTGTCCACACAAATCCCACGCAGTCAGGTGAAACGAAGGTCCGACTATGATACGTCAGCGCGATTTAGAATAGCCACCCTCTTTTATCGTATCTATACTATCACCAACTTACATGGAAAGCGACGCAGAACATTCTCCACCGTATCGGCACGAGATAAGGTCGACAGTAAGTACGGGCAGTAAGGTGGCACGGTGGAAGAACGAATCAATTCAATAACATACACGTTTGATGCCGTATTCTGCAGATATTACTCAAATGTCGACATTGTGACACAATAAAATGTTTGCAATACAGTTTGAAGGCTTTTAGCTAGAAGTTCGCTTTTGGTTTGGGATACAAATAGTACTTACTAGGTAGTTTGAGTAAAGTAAGTAGATGGTATTATACCTACTGTTTAAAGTACGTAGGAAACATGCAAGCACTACCTAGGTACCTACAGTAGGTACCTACTATTCGTGTTATTTTTACAAAAAGATAGACTGGTTAGGTTTGTTGCATATTTTTGATTGTGACATAATTACTTCAAAGCTACACGTAATTTTTAACGCGTTGCTCACCGCTAGTCGCGACGACCGATGTGGCGCGGTGGGTGAAGGTCCGCCTGCGACGCAGGAGGTTGCGGATTCGATTCAATGAATTTGTTCAAATTTGTTCCGTGGAACAAATTTGTGTACGATCTGCAGAAATTTGTTCCGTTGGTCTGGGTGTTTTCTATGTATAATAAAAAAAATATATTTATCTATGTAATATATTTTAATAAGTATATCAGTCATCTAGTACCCATAACACAAGCTCTGCTTATAGTCACTGGCCTGAATGACTACAAGGTCAAGCTGGCTGCAGAGTGGATACAGAGAAGGGAATCATAGTCATTTATTCATGAAGATATCAGGTAGGTAATGGTCTTATAGTAAATCTATAAAGGTCTCAAACAACAGAATCGACACCAATTATGTAGTTTCAATAATATCTTATTCTAGAGGCGTATTTGTAATCGTTGAAATCTATTTTTTGATTATTTTAATAAATTTTTAGTTACATATATAAATTTATATAAATTATATAAATTTTTAGTACTTAGCCTACTTTTTCGACAACATCTTTACATGGTTTACAAATTTAAATTCACTTGAATTGAAACCAAAGATGTGGAGTAGCGCCCTCTGTTAGTCTGCAATCACACTATATTGTACATTGTGTGACATTGTTACTTTTTCTTTTATGGCGCTGTAGGCAAGCAAAACTGTAAGACAGCTTTTGTAAAAGGTGTCTCATAGAATTTGGTAAAAGGCCTGTAGGTGTACCTTTTACCAAATTTTTACGTCTTTGTCAAAATACTTATAAAATTTTGCATTATGAACTCTCACTATCATCCTTCTTTTTTTTGTCAGTCAGTTTTGTCGATGAGAAAAAACACCAACCTCTCAACTTCAACCAAAACTTCAACTGTCTTAATCAATCAATCAAGAACTTGAAGGATTTTTTTTCATTGAATCGGGCGGTGGGGAAGCAACCGGTCGTGAAGCAACGTGCTTTTATTTTGAGTACAACTAGTGTTAAAAAATACATTCCAAAATGAAAGGCGAACAGAAAATCGATGTTCAGGCACTGAAGGACATCGCCAACAAGCTTAGAATCGACAGTATTGTTGCCACAAACGCCTCGAAATCAGGGTAAGTCCTATAACCTCAATATTTCTACTTGCCGGTTTTTTGCCGCTACTTTGAAGGTCTCTTGAAGGTGATAGGCACAATATACAAACACAAAATACTGTAAATTCTCTTCCACGATTAGCTATTACTTGAATTATAAGCTAACAAACTTTTGATTGTAAATATTCTGTACTGCGACGTAAACGTAAATTTTAGAACCTTGTTCTGCTTTCATTTCGGTTTTCCGGATGCAAGAGGTCACGCTTTAGGTTGATTAGGTATTCAATAAAGTTGGACTTTGTTCTATAAATCCTCATGTGTTTGTTTCTGTAGTTAGTAGTTCAGGTATGCTGTAGGTATCTTCTAATCTAACTACTCAAGTTAGTTCCTAACCTCAAGGCTATTCAACTATGTCAATAGAATTATTTTACCTATGGTGTCGTACTTCATACTATCAATCCTAATTATCTGTATCTACCTACTTAACTCACTAACCAAAGCAGTTTTGACTTCATCATAAAATGTCGTTATCACTCTCAGTATTCAACTAATCATTATTCAACATAGATTGCAATCTCATCCTTATCTCAATGAATGCTGAATAATGAAAATATGAGTATGAGGTATTCATTGGATTCTCATAAAACTAGACTAGAACTTGGGCTAATAGGAAACTTCCTTAGTAGAATATGTAGTTTTATTCAGGGAAAACCCTTTAGCACAAGTTACCCTATTATTCCTTATTTATTTTGGTTCATTCAGAGAACAGTCAAAAATATTAATCTTAAAAAACATCTCTTAACCATTAAAAATTCCATCCACTTCTAGGTATTTACCTTATATCACTAGAAAGTGAAAAGGTCCAGAGTTACTGTTCCATAAGGAGAACAGGGGAAGAAAGATAAATTTATTAGTTTAATTAAGTACACACTCTGTAGAAGACTGCAATAAAGCATTAGCTAGCCATGTTAGCCTTGATTAAATAGGGAGTCGGGCCACATCTTAAAAGTTCCTAGGCCTTCCACAAAAAGGTTACTTAGATCCAGAACTCATTTACATCAATATCTTTTTTGTTACTTGTAAACATCCTTCCTATAGTTATCAGATCTCATATTTCACCTTCATTTGCCTTCCAGGAGACCTTGACCCTCGGCTGACATCAGATTGTATTCCACTATCAGGCCGCACTTACTACACATGATATAATTAATTATACAACCAGTAGATACAAACAATTTAGGCATATTTTAGTAATCAGTCTCCATGCATTTACTCAGGGCATGTGTGTTCTAATTAAACCACTTTAGGTTAGCAACCCTCCACATGTGGTGACTTTATCGATTTGAAGCAGAGAATTCAGTCTCTTGGTAAAAAAGTAAAGTAAAAAAATATTTATTCCAGCAAATAATACAAGTACTTAACCTAATACACACTTTCACGGAAAAGACAAATTGTTACCAAATTTGCAGAATGAAATTTAAAAATAAATTTTATGTTGGCTACCTCACAAGGCTGAGCCTGTATCGAGGAAGCCAGACTACAATGTTACTTTCTCAGAAAATATGCACACTGCTTACACATGGTACTCAGATAAAAGAAAGTCTCTAAAAGACAACAGAATACTGAAGTGGGGACAGTAGCTTCACCACCACAGCTCTGTCTGGTTTGTCTTTTACCTACCACTTGTTTGTTATGTTTGTGTAATAACTAATAACAACTGGTTGAATAAAAGATGATCTGGAGTAAAGTATAAAAAAACACAGCCAATTACAGCCTGATAGAGAACCTCTTCTTCTTTTAATAGTATGTACATTGTTACCCTAGCTGTGTTATACTAGCTGTATTGTTATACTAGCTGTATTTAGATAATAAGTTTACCTCTTGTTTTATAGCTCTTTAAGTTTTTGAATAAAAATTTATTTATTTATATTTATTTATTTATTTACCCATAAGGGTTGAACCTCGAACTATTCGTGCCCTCACTACACTCGGACGCCAAACCCCGTCTCGGGACTAAATAAGTTACTTTCACCCGAGGTAAACACTGTGCATTTCATTACAAATACAAGGAAAAATAAAAAAAAATTATGAATTAGTCCTTCTAGGACAGGCGAAAGTCATAAAGCCATACTGCCTTGTCTTTCGTATTTTTTGAATTCAGTGAATTGTCGCTAAGGCGATTTTTTTTTAGCTTCTGCATTTATTCTGCCATTATCATGGAGTAATGTTATAGCTGTCAGTTGATAACGATTCTCCCTAGGGCTGAAAAGTATCACTTTCAACCCGCTCTTCAGGGAACTTCAGACCTACTTTCAGAGTATGAGTAATGAAAAAATTTACAACAAAAGGAAAGGGAAAAAACTAAAGTTTGTTTGTTGTTGTTGCCAGGCACCCGACGTCATGCGCGTCCATGGCGGAGATAATGTCGGTGCTGTTCTTCCACACGATGCGGTACAAGGTGTCCGCGCCGCGCGACGCCTCCGCCGACCGGTTCATCCTCTCCAAGGTTAGTACTGTTCCAACCAGGAACATAATGTATGCCGGATTCTGCTAACCAATCGCTTTGGGCTGAACACCTCGTGATGCTCAGGTGACAAATAAATAATAATAAATAATTCCGGACAAGTCTACTCAGCATCATCTAGCCCCAAGCTAAGCAAAGCTTGTGTTATGGGTACTAGATGACTGATATACATAATACAATATATTACATAGATAGATTTTTTTTATTATACATAGAAAACAACCAGACCAATGCAACAAAGTTCTGCAGATTGACAAATTTGTTCCGAGGCGGGAATCGAACCCGCAACCTCCTGCGTTGCAGGCGGACCTTCGCCCACAGCGCCACATCGGTCGTCTACGAAAATGGAGCCATAAACAGTGTAGACATAAAAACTGTAGCTGGCCGACAGTGGAGTTGTGAAACCAGAGACAAATGAAATTAGGGGAGGGTTATATCCACTTCAGAAGTAATAGATGCTGACAATCATGATGATTAAGGCTAATTCTAAAACAGCAATGTTACATTTTACAGATATTGTTCCAGGTTTTCTATGTTTAATAAAAAATATCTTCGTATTGTATAATGTGTATCCATTATCTAGTACGATTGATTGACGCTGTGTGGATTGCCCAGCATTATAAAAATATATCAGTGTTCCAGATGTTGCTCAGTTCCACACTGAAAATAGTTTTTAATTATTTATAAAACAAACATTGTATTAGACACATAAGTTATACACTTGCTAGTTGTTTCTATTTTGCTTCTTCCACTAGTGGACTAAAAATTGAAGCGAAGGGGAAATCAATAATAACTTTATTTCAATTATTATTTTGATAATTATGTACTTATAGTATTAAATTTGACTTGTCTAAGTGCTTATTTAGGAAGCCTAAAGAAATAAAGATATTGATGTAAGTACTGAAGTCATTGAATACGGGATATTTGCCACGTTCTTTCGTGATCATGGCGGTTGAAACGATGACAAAATATCGAAAAACTCAAAAGAAACCAACACTGAAGTCGAATACGGTATATTTACCAAATATCCCGTATTCAATGACTTTAGTGTTAAAAACCATGATAGTTTTAAAAGTTATATTGATTGACTGATTTCTCCTGCCAGGGTCACGCCGCCCCCATCCTGTACGCGGCGTGGGCGGAGGCGGGGCTTTTCCCGGTGGCGGACCTGCAGAACCTTCGCAAGCTGGAGTCGGACCTGGAGGGACACCCCACGCCAAGGCTCAGCTTCGTGGACGTGGGCACGGGCTCGCTGGGCCAGGGGCTGGCTGTCGCCGCCGGCATGGCCTATGTCGGGAAGTACTTCGACCAGGCGCCCTACAGGTAGGCTCTCTGGCGGTCTGGGTTTGAAATTATCAAGATAAATATCCCTCTTGATAATTATCACGATAATTATCAAGATCAATGAAGCTGATAAGTGATAACTGTCCGACTGTCCTTTGGTGAACACTGGTCTAAGAGGCTTTCAGACAAACCGAGACACGGTTTTAGTTAAGCTTTTTAAATAAAATAAGTGCACCAGTAAAATAAGTGCATGTATAACATAACATAAATAAAAAAAAAGATAATTATCAAATCAAAGTAATCTTTTCAGTTCATATTTTGGGTAAGGGGCAATTTAAATATTTCCGATTATATTTATCAAAGATAATTATCAACATACATATATTTATCTTGATAATTATCAATGGTAATTATTCGTACCCATTTTCGTTAAATCCATTCAATTGATTTGAAACTTAATTGTATGCAAATTTTTGACGTTTTCTACGCGTTGTGTACAAAAATACTTTCATTTTCACAATTTCTAAATTCAGATTCTTTATCTATACAGTGGCTGACGTCAGACTGCGGATGATGATGATGATATTGATCCGTTTATCAGTTTATGCCTCCATGTAATATTTATGAAATTACGGAAAATTTTTACCTAACCAATATTCTATAATATTCAATATTGGATATAATTAGGTGCTAAAATAAATGATTCTAAATAATTCCATAACTCTCTAGTATGTACAATTATAACAAACGGAAAATAATTCTTGATAATTTTAAAATACCGGAATTCCCGAAGCATATCCATACTAACCTATCATTTGATGTCATTGACCCTAAATCGTTCTACCTATTCCGATCAGTGGTGATGTGTTCTGTGTGCTGGGCTTGGAATACCGGTTCGACTGACCTTGACATGGTACCGGTACTTCTTTGGTAGGTATCGATACAAATTATACCGGTACTTTTTGAGAACCGGTATAATTGTACTTTGTGGGGTACCGGTACTTTCATTGGTACCGGTACTAAAGTATCGGTATTTTCTATAAGTATCGGTATAATTACCGAAATTATGCTCAAAAGTACCGGTACTTTTCAACAATTTTATTTTGAGCACGCGAGAGTGAAAACTGATTAGAAAAGACGAACGAGACGACGCGGGAACCGCTTAGAATACCGGTACTTTAAGTACTTCAAAAGTATCGATACTCGAATTTAACGAAATGAAAGTACCGTTACTACCGTTAAAGTACCGGTATTATGGGTACCGGAATCAAGCCATGTCTGTGTGTGTTGCAGGGTGTACTGCCTGGTGGGCGACGGCGAGGCGGCCGAGGGCTCGGTGTGGGAGTCGCTGCACTTCGCGGCGCATTACAAGCTGGACAACCTGGTGGTCATCTTCGACGTCAACCGGCTGGGCCAGTCCGAGCCCACCTCGCTACAACATCACGTAATTAATAAATAATTCCGGACAGTCCACACGGCATCATCTAGCTCCAAGCTAAACAGAGCTTGTGTTATGGGTACTAGATGACTGATATACTTAATACAATACATATATTCTAGCCATCCAGCTTGTAGAATGTTTACTAATAAAGGCACTGACAAGTCATTCAGCTGATGAAGGGGTAAATAACATTTTTAATATTTAGGCTAGCTCATATCATACCTGCAGCTTCTTTTTCTTGTTTAGGATACATAATTTAGGTTTTAATTGAATATTATTAACACAAATATAGAGAAAACAGCTCATTTTTCCTCATTTACATATCCTTACACAAGCAATATAGGTACATAAAATACTAAAAATAAGAATAATTTTGAGTCAGTGTGATTATTGTAATCCTATTCAATAAACTTTACTTATAGAATACCTTTAACGGAAGCTAAAGGAAGACTAAATAGGATTAGATAAAAAAATCAAGGAAATATTTATTTTGTATAACTTAATTCAATCATTAACTTTAGATAATAGTAGGTAAGTAATCATTTTTGAATCAATTTTTAAAACATAAAATCAGTCTATAGATTCATCTCTCTGTTCTTTATTCTTTTTTGGGAAATTTTTGGTAGAAAGTAATAATGTAGACAGGTCGGAAACCAATTATCTGTGATGTGTTGATGTTTCTACAAATATCCAATGATATATTTATTATTCACATTACCTATCTGTATACCAACTAGTTCTCTAATTTTCATTTCTTGCTATTAACATGGCTTTCAAAGATATTTCTCAGAAAATCATTATGAAAAGTAACCAAAATGTTTGCAACACGGGATGTCAAAACAGATATTTGTTAGGGTTGGTAGTGTTACAAAGACAAAAATATCTGTCGATTATAATCTTCCATTATTGACCTCATGATGCCGAAATGTAAATTGAAATAACTAGATGTTGAATAGAATTTGATGTAAAGATTAAAAAAATCACAAATCTAATAGAATGTATGGTTGAAATCATATGAATTCTGCAAGGCCTGTATCATTTTTTAGTGATAACCCTAGAAACAGCTGATTTTTGTTTATTTACCAAAATTCTACAAGCAGGATGGATAGGGTATAGATAGATATATTTTTTGACAGGGTTACAGGTAAAGTCGGCCTAGAACCTGGAGGGGGTTGTAGTACAAATTTACTGTTAAGAATGAGAAAGCAATTCATCTACTACACATAAATTGCAAATACAAAAAAATTAGAGGCTAAAATCCCAAATCAAATAGGCCAATAGACAAAAAATCGATATTAAAAAAAAAACTTCAAAGTCCAATATCTTGAAAACGGTTGAGTAGGGTGTTTCATAGTCAAATCAGTCAAGAATTATGGGAGCTACAACCCCCTCCAGGATCTAGGTCGACTTAACCTGTAACCCTGTATCCATAGTTAACACCCAATAATGTTCACTATATACAGTTTATGACCAAAACCTCGCTCAAACTGTACCAGGGACGCAGGCGGCACTCGCATGAGGATATGCGGTTAGCTAGGCTTGCACCAATGTAGGAGAAAAAATTACGGCAACACCCGAGTCAGAAGGTAGGCGGGTCGCAGCACGTCCCTCGCGCACGTTAAAATAAATTAAATTTGACTTGTCGAAGTGCTTATTTTGTAAGCCTAAATAAAATAAAGGTATTGATTTACTGTTAGCTGTTGGTCCTGCGCCTGACCTCTCTGGTCGTGTCAGACTGCCGTCCCATTGCATTGTGAGACTTGAGTTGAATAGAGTAAACTTGTGTTCTGTCACACTCTAGTAAAATAAAAGTA
This sequence comes from Eupithecia centaureata, assembly GCA_944547425.1. Lineage (NCBI taxonomy): Eukaryota > Metazoa > Arthropoda > Insecta > Lepidoptera > Geometridae > Eupithecia > Eupithecia centaureata. The sequence goes on from OX155693.1 coordinate 13,355,817, forward strand.
TATTTTATTGATGGCGCCCTGTAACTGACCTGTAGAAGAAGAAGTGAGAGTTCGCAGTATGGCAGCATGGCGTCAGAGCGTGCAGCCACATCCACGCCATCGACTCATGTGCACTTCCAGCCAATGACTTGTATTTAGATATGATAAAGACATGGTAAAAAATTCCATTCTGTAATATCGACAACCGTACGATAATGTGTGCTCACATAGAGATAACGTTCATACATTCTGTTTCTCTGTGTCACATCTTATTGATAACATCTTTCTTCCTACTAATAGAAGCGTTTTACATAAAATAAAACGCATATTAATTTACTTACCTTGGTAAACGTTTATATAACTGAGATAGGCCTAACATTTCCCGCCATATAAATAAGTATTGGCTTTGACTTTCTGTAAAAAAGTACTAGCCAATCAGTAACCTCGTCCAAAGAGGAGTTGGCCAATCCGGTGTCTTCCCGCCACCGGCCGCTACGTCAGATGTACGCTTGTAGCGCCGACATCTTTTTTCTTCATTGCGTCGAATATCACCAGGCAGAATTTAAAATGTAAACGTTTACCAAGGTAAGTAAATTAATATGCGTTTTATTTTATGTAAAACGCTTCTATTAATTTGACTGTACCTTGGTAAACGTTTATATAACTGAGACGTGTTTGTTATCGCCTGGTGGTGAAGACACTCAACGCCAATGTGAACTTACTATTTTTTAAATAATGTTATAATCGTAAGCCACCTCGCTTTGAATGCAAATTAGTCATTGTGACATTCAAAACTGCAATACGTATGGTCCAAAAAACAATTAAAATAGCCTTATATAAACAGATGGCTGAAATAATTAAAAGACATTTATGTCTTGTTTCGACTGGTTCTGAAATCAATATCATAGAGATATCATTTTTAAACAAATTTATCGCACTCTATCATGATGATGATAGAATGTGCCATCGATCCTAGTATAATAAATAAATAATTCTGAACAAAACCCCACACAGTACCATACAATAGGGCCGCCCAGCTCAGCATGAATATGTTCTGAGTGATTGGGTACTGATGACTGTTAAACTTATAACAATAAATTGCTAAATATGTTCGTATTGTATCAGTATACCTAACTGTATAATAATACTTCAGCAGCTTAACTTCTTTTAGAAACAGTTTTTGCAACTTTTGCAATGTGTACCTTCAGTGACAATAAATCATTGCACAACTGAAAACTAAAATATCTGCTCCAAAATGCGAGTAGGTAGTTACTAGGTATTTAACTCATTAATTTTCTGGACATAGTACTCGTTTTAACCAATAAAAAACATGTGGGAAAACAGTTATTACATTAACATTTCAATTTATTGCAGTGCGCTGTAATACCTGAGTAGGTACTTTATGAACCTTTATAACTATAGTGAAGCTTTGTATGTTCATCTAAAATGTCCAGTTATGGGAAGTTCTTATAAAACATTTGAATAACTGGTTTTTCCTCCCCACAATGTTTGGACTAGATTACAAGTTTTGCAATAATACTTTTGTACATTTCCACTGTTGAAGCGTAAGAAATCTTAGATCCGATACACATAGCTAAAAATACAGGTATATCTATTTCTTTTTCCCTTATAGGTACTTGTTTTGTTCTTAAATACGCACTGGGTATCCTTCTAATGTTATTCGAATATCATACCGAATAGATTTACAAATTCTCACCCGAGAGCATATAGGTACTTAATATAGAGAGGTCTATTGAGACATCAATAAAATTAAGACCAATAATGGTAACTAGCAAACCCTAGATTACTAAGCAGCTTGTGACAGTGAAACCAAGTTTACTTCGAGAACCAACGTTATTTGTAACACTGTAGGTATTATACTTGTGCATGAATACCTCACCCATTGTCAATGTACCTCGAAAACAAGCTCTTCATTTGAGATGAAGTAGTGTCTGTTGTACTACAATGTTTATAAAATAATAAACAAGAACCATTTTCCACTTAACTAGTAGTTATGTTGAAACATCTCACGACAAATTACTGAAAATCTGACGTCATCGCTTAAGAAGAAGAGATAATATAGATGCACTTTTATTCTTATTAAGTATCACAGAGTGCTAGAGTTTAGAAGCTGACATTGATCGCTTACTTGTAAAGAATAGTGTAACACTATATAAAATATAAACAGTTCTTTACGTCAAGGACAGTGGCTGTCCTTTACTGACGTTCAAAAAGAAGACATTGACGACTTTCCAAGGTTTTTATTACTATAGTGCGCAAACCCTCAATTGCTCACGGTCATTTCTAAGAATGATGATGATGATGATGACAGTTTCAAATATTAATTCTAAAAATGTCCTAGTATTTGCGATGTCTAATACAGTTGAGAATACATTCAACAATTTATCATACAAAGCAGTTAAAAGAAATGCCACTTATGATAAAAAGTATGATGAGGGTAGTTGTAAATAAACGCGTGAACGTTCATTACCGTACACACCTTTATACAGATAACCAAGAAATGCCACCGGTTATAAAAAGTATGAAGAGGGTTGTTGTAAATAAACACGGGAATGTTTCTTATCGTTCACACCCTTATCGTTCCCACAATCATAAATCCGGACATGGGTTGAGTACAATTCAGAGCCTATACAGGTAGCTATATGACATAGTGCCGCAACGCCAGTACTTTCACCAAATCTCCTTCTTTTTGTCTGACAAGTAGTCTTTTAGACAATGTACTCTTAAAACAGTCAGGCCAGTGAGTGAGCTAGACCGATACATTTGCGTGGACATATCCACTGATAGACAGTATCTTGATACTGAAGGCAACTTTGTGAAGATATTGTGTTTTTGGTAGACGCTACCTTATTTATACTAACAACTATCTCACGCACGCAACATTCAAATTCGTGATGGAATGAGGGATTTCGTATCCCTATTCTAATAATAGGCACTAAATTTTTAATGCGGGTGGGCAAGCATTTATCTTATAATTCATTTCCATAATTATTCGTGGTACCCACCCTACAATTGTTAATCATTTTAAAGAACTTGTCTCGTCAATGAGAAGTTTTGTAGGTAGACTGAATAACTTATATGTGTGTTAACCTTAGAGATCTTCCTGCGATCTCATGAATCCAAAGGGTTCTTATATCTGCTACCGTTCACATATCATACAGTGTGAAAAATAGTAACTCTGGGTTAGACTATGTAGAATGTAATTTAACTCGAGGGCTTCGGCTTGCCCTTAATTCACAATGACACCTCAACTAGCTGCTATACGCAATTTATAATTTGCCTATAAAAATATCAGCCAATCGATAAATTTATCAACCCATCACGCTTATCAGCCCGAGTTTCTTACGATATTCTTATATGACTTTTGTCACAAGTACGGTTTATCAGAAGATTTTATTATTCCTTCAGCTAAACAGCTCCTTCTGAATGTTAATGTCTAACAAGAACAGAAACTCCGTCTATATAGGTATCGAACCTCCCGAATCTTTTGTTGATAGGTATGCAATACACGAATCATATACATACATAGATATTGGTAAGACATTTGTCAATAGGTACGCGATACCCTGCACTTTTTATTTTGATGCTTCTATTTAATAATAGTTAACCTTCCTGGAAGTTCTAGTCAATAGGTACGCGATACCCTGGACTTTTTATTTTCATCACTGTTGGAGGTGCACCACGATGCTTTTATAGTTAGCCTTCCTGGAAGTTGTTGTGAGTAGGTACGCGATACCCTGGAATTCATCGCTGGTGGAGGTACACCACCACGATGAATTCCTTTATCCAAACAAGCAACCCTTTCTGAAGCTTATGTAAACACATATTTATGTTGAATAAGACTCTTCATTCGAGAATAATGCTCATTACGTCCAAGGCAATTTAAAGCTGAAAAATATTCGGTTCGCCCGAATTTTATATGTCATCTCAGCCGTGCGAGGGAGCGTAATAAATCCTGCGAGGGTTTTATTATATACTTGCAAGGAGATGACAATGCGCCAGCCATTGTAGCCCTGCGAGGGCGTTAAAACAACACTGCGAGGGTTTTTATTTCTTGTCCAAGATAATCCAAAGCTGAAAAATATTCGGTGCGCCCGAATTTTATTTATGTCATCGCAGCCCTGCGAGGGTGCGTTATGAACCCTGCGAGGGTTTTATTATATATTTACTTGCAAGGAGATGACAATGCGCCAGCCATTGTAGCCCTGCGAGGGCGTTTAAACAACCCTGCGAGGGTTTTATTCCTTGTCCAAGATAATCTAAAATTGAAAAATATTCGGTGCGCCCGAATTTTATTTATGTCATCGCAGCCCCGCGAGGGTGCGTTATGAACCCTGCGAGGGTTTTATTATATATTTGCAAGATGACAATGCGCCAGCCGTTGTAGTCCTGCGAGGGCGTTAAAACAACCCTGCGAGGGTTTTATTCCTTGTCCAAGATAACCTAAAACTGAAAAATATTCGGTGCGCCCGAATTTTATTTATGTCATCGCAGCCCTGCGAGGGTGCGTTATGAACGCTGCGAGGGTTTTATTATATACTTACAAGGAGATGACAATGCGCCAGCCATTGTAGCCCTGCGAGGGCGTTAAAACAACCCTGCGGGGGTTTTTATTCTTGCAAGAATGCACGAGGTGTTTTGCTTAAAAATCAAGGTACTTAGCTCATATTGAAGAATAGGAACATAGAACATATCAGTATTTCTCCTTGAAATGTATCTTGTCAATCGTGGACTTAAGAAACATGTTTATATTTGCATTTTCTACACTTCTGTTTCGTACAAAAACAATAGGCAATTAAATATGTATCTACCCGCTCCTGAAAAAAAAAGTTACTTTCTTGCCAACCTAGATTAACACTCAGTGCCCTTGCAAAACCAACTGCTCTGTGCAATGGTTAGGCAGTGAATAGGTTAGACAACCTAGTAGATTAATCCACCCGACGACATTGTGCAGATACACTCAACATATCATATTTTGTATATTCGCGTATAAATTACGGGCAGGTGACAACCAAACGTATCGTACATCGTACGCGTTGCCCACGTGGCTGCGTGGCCCAGAATAACCAAAACAACGATATTTTAAAGTACTCACGATGTTATTTCCATTACCATCCAATATTGACCTCCTTCTCCAGTTGTCTTTCAAGTCTCGTTTTCACGATATCGGTCAGAATTTTGCATATTATATCGTGTTTACATCCTTGCTAGAAAAATAAGTATTTTAGAACATAGCAACATATAACCTCAAAATAAATTCGAACGAATCGAACGGAAAAACCGTTAATATCTTACTTAGGAGTAATAGAAGCAAAATTATGTCACTGGCACATGGGATGCCAGGTAGTTGTAAAAAGCTTCGGCTTTTGTCATTAAAACAAATATAACCACGTGCTTTCGAGCACAAATAATAAGAAAAATGTCACGGTCTTAGTGCAAGGTAGTAAAAAGGCGTATGCTTTCGTACTAACCATGCGACATGTGTGCGACTCGTGGTCTCCAACAAAATATAAATAGAATGGACTCAATAGTCCAAAAACAAATTACGAAACTTATTTCGCAAATTACCATTTTATTGAAAAAATATGGGTATGTAGTGGTGTAGACAAAGAAAAATGTACTTACGCAGTAATGCAATTTTACACCAAACCTTTAGAATACTACTTTGCAATAATCCTTGTATGCACTTTGAAATATTTTCTGGAATATTTCTTTAAAAAGCGTGCTGCGTATTTGGTAGCACGTCTGTACTCGGCGGGAAACTAAACGCCAATGAAGAAAAAAGATGTCGGCGCTACAAGCGTACATCTGACGTAGCGGCCGGTGGCGGGAAGACACCGGATTGGCCAACTCCTCTTTGGACGAGGTTACTGATTGGCTAGTACTTTTTTACAGAAAGTCAAAGCCAATACTTATTTATATGGCGGGAAATGTTAGGCCTATCTCAGTTATATAAACGTTTACCAAGGTACAGTCAAATTAATAGAATGATCACGAAAGTTTGTAAGTATGGATGGATGGATGTTTGTTACTCTTTCACGCAAAAACTACTCAATCGATATGTATGAAATTTGGCACTGAGATAGATTATAGTCTGGAATAATACATAGGCTATATTTTATCCCGGAATTCCCACGAGAATGGGAATAAAAGTGTAAACACACTGAAACCGGAGGCGGAGCGGAGAAGGCGTGCGAGTTGTATTCTATTGGAACATATGAAAGCCTACACACACACCGCAGGCCGTGGCAGCGCGGTGCCATAGGAAAAACCGCCACGCCTTCGCATCCGCTCCGCCTCCGGCTTCTGTGTGTTTTCAACTTAACACGGGTGAAACTGCGAGCTGCTTTTAGTTGACAAATAAACGAACTAACTCCTTCCCCCGCAGCTGGAGATATACGACGCGCGGCTGAAAGCATTCGGGCTGAACTCTGTCGTGGTGGACGGACACGACGTGTCTGAGCTGGCCAAGGCGCTGGACGCGGCCGCCGCCACGCCGGGCCGCCCCACCGCGCTCGTCGCCAAGACCTTCAAGGGGAAGGGCTTCCCCGGGATCGAGGACCTGGAGAACTGGCACGGGAAGGCGCTGGGAGCTGACGGGGATAAGATCATCAAGGTTAGTCTGACAGCTAACATCGACTACCGACCGTACGGTGAAACAGCACTGTTCGCTCTCGACTGCATTTTTACGACATTACAGCATATCATAGCGCGCGCTCGCATCAGTTCTTGTCAGCCACTCAAATCGGGCGCATATAATTATCAGCCTTCACAGTGTTTGGAGCAAAATTTTATCTATCAAATATTAACTTATGATTCTTAGAGTGTAAGACCGTACAGACTGCTCCGTACTTAACCTTATTTTATCTTCAGTTTTTACTACATATTCGCATAAAATTACAATATTTTCAGTACTTGAAACAATAATATCTATTTATATCTTTTCAGGATATTAAAAATTGAAGCAGCTAAAGTTCATTGGATAGTGGAAATGTTTCCTAATCTTTTAAACATTCACTTTGAAAATCACTTTTACATAAACATTAACACATAGTTACACGTTGTGTGCTGCAGTACATTATCATTATTTTGGATGAATACATTAATATCTATTTCTATTATGAGCTATATTGTAAAGAGTGCGTCATGTCCAGTGACGCGACCTAAGGTGTCTCGGAACACAGCGCCGCCGTGGTGGCTCCCCGAGCTCCTGTAGCACACACATAGTGGCAACCAAGGTTTTGGTTCCATGTATTAATTATTTCTACTTTTTAGGGTTTCGTACTCAAAGGTTAAAAACGGGAACCCTATTTCTAAGACTTCGCTGTCTATCTGTCCGTCTGTCTGTCACCAGGCTGTACCTATCGCAAGAACCACGATTAATAGACAATTGAAATTTTAAATTTTTTGTTTTTCTGACCACTGTAACAACAAATACTAAAAACAAAATAAAATAAATATTTAAGGGGGCTCCCATACAACGAACATAATATTTTTGTTTTTTCGTTTTTATAGATACGAAACCCTTCATGCGCGAGTCTGACTCGCACTTAGCCGGTTTTATTTAGTTATAGCTTACACTGTATATTTCGTGGGCACCAAATAAACTTGTTGTAATTGTTATCTAAATAGTAAGGGTGTGTACTTGCAGCACCTGGAGTCTCAAATGAAGTCGTCCAAGATAACGCTGAAGCCGCGCGCGCCGCTGGCCGAGGCCCCGCGCGTGCACCTCGCCGACATCACGCTGTCGGCGGCGCCGGCGTACAAGGCCGGCGAGCTCGTCGCCACGCGCCTCGCCTACGGCACCGCGCTCAAGAAGATCGCCGACACCAACATGCGGTCAGTAACTACTACTGTAGCCCGCTGTCTCTCCAGCCAGGCACAGCTATTGTGCTCTACGGTAGGGTGGGAAAAGTTACGTCACATCGTCATCAAATGCGTACAGTATTTGAAATTAACTTCTACTTCAATAAATAAACACCGCGCCGTTTAGTCGTTAGTGACTATACAAATATACAATATCATTATTGTCTTTTTTTACCGAAGTAATAATAATAATCGTTTATTCAGACACAAGATCCACATCATCACAAGGCACACTAAATATTACAAATAGCTAATTAAAATAAATTAAAACCTAATCAAAAAGAGCTACCTACAGGAGAGGTACATACGATTGTACATAAGTGAAGAAGAAAGAAGTGGTCGATGACCCTAGACTACTTACATGCTTTTGTCTACAGCACACCTAATAACCTTTAACTTACCTTTCAAACAACGTGGGGAGGGTTTGCCGTTACCACCAGGCTCGGGAAGTGGATGGTCGGTCATTGCAGTAAAGATGTTACAGAATGCTTCCCTTTTGGTGACGTACGCTGCGACCGCCTCGGCGCTATGCCATCAATCTATTCAGTCATTACATCATGACATCGATGGCGCAGCGGGCGAAGGTCCGCCTGCGATGCAGGAGGTCGAGGGTTCGAATCCCAACGTGAGACTATAATTTGTGTACAGTCTGTTATTTGTTTTCTATGCATGACGGTATATCCATAAGCACTGTTACAATAATATGGACATAGCTTTATAGTTGTGTCCTTCTAAACAGTGCAAGATGAACGTGTGTGTCGTACTCACGCGGCCGCCGTCGGTCGATGTGGTCAGTAGCATACAGACAGCTTTATTTTAACTAGCACCTTCTCACGGCTTTGCTCATTGCTGGAGCAGATTATGGTTAGTTAGTCTGTAATAATGTATGTATGTGTGTGTTTGCAGAGTGATCGCGCTGGACGGAGACACTAAGAACTCTACATTCAGTGACAAACTGCGCAACGCCTACCCGGACCGGTACGTTAATTTAACATTATACCTTTAACACATAAGCTATAAAGTTAGCCCACTTTCCACCAATCTCTTTTGAAAGATATCGTAATTTTTTTTCAAGTAATGTTATATATTTTATTTAATTGATAAACAAATGTTTACTTAATTTTAAAATCCTATAAGGATTGCGATTGTTGCTATTGATTGTTATGTGGATTCTCAGCTACATTTGTTGAATTGTGAAAATGTTTGATGAATGATTCAAAAACTGAGGTTTTGATTCACGGTAAATTAAATTTTATGTTCTTAGTAACAAAACTTTGGATAGTTTTCTATCCTGCAAAGCGTGGCGGGTGTAAATTTTCCCAAAAAAAACAGAACTACTCAATAAGACAAGTCAAATTTTAAACTTTAGGTAGGTACGTAATTATCAAAATTAATTACTACCTACATAGTATAAATGAAAAGTCGCTTTCTCTGCCCCTATGGCCCATCCCTATGTATGCTTAAATCTTTAAAACTATGCAACGGATTTTGATCCGTTTTTTTCTAATAGATAGTGATTCAAAAAGAAATAAAGTGTTAAATGATTTTATCTTCGCTTCAATCTTTAGTCGTATGATGGTGGTATAAAAGTAATATACTGATGCTATATGCAGATACATCGAGTGTTTCATCGCGGAGCAGAACCTGGTGGGCGTGGCGACGGGCGCCGCGTGCCGCGACCGCGCCGTCGTCTTCGCCTCCACCTTCGCAGCCTTCTTCACCAGGACCTTCGACCAGGTCACACACTACCATATACTAACTCTGCTACTCACTCATTTATTTCAGATTAAATCCTTACAATATTTACAAACTAATTTATTAAATTAAGTGTCATACAGATTTAAATAAAATAATTACGTAATGTTATATAATTATACAATAATTAAGTTATAAATAGTTAAGTTGTCAAATTTAAATGGAACTTAACAGTGGCATTTACCCATTAATATTGTCATCCATTTATATTGAATGGGACAGTCTAGACGCGATATAAACCCTGTCAACGTTTTTTACTTTTTTCGCTGAATATAGAAACAAATACCTACATAATGTACCACCTATAAAAGTCTTATTCTACATACACTAGAGTAATTAGTATAAAGGACGGTTTTGTCGCTTTAAGCGATCTTTTGTAGGCAACTGAGGTGCACTGCGCATGAGATAACAATATCTCTACTGTGGTAGTTCCAATATAAATATAAAAGAGAAGAAAAATCTGTGAATTGATACTGAAAATAGCAGTAATAGCACTCAGCCGGTAACACTACAGCTGCCTTGCTGTAGTGTGCTGGATGAACAGTGCTATATGAAGCTGTGTGCGAAGCGACGCGCCGCGCTCACGCACTCGGCGACGTGGACAGGACATTCAGACATTACCTAGTGTATTATCTTAGTAGTATTTTAGGTACCGAATAAAATAACTAATTTGATTTACCACAATATAGACTTGAATAGTTATGGTAGCATATATCATGGGAATTATAACGCTTTCGTAAATTATTAGCAAAAAAAAAATTGTTTTGTCAGAATTAAGAATTAAATTGTTTTCATTAAGTTTTGAGTAGTAATGGTGAAACGGATCCAGAATTGATCCCTGAAGAACACCAATATTAGACCTCATCACCACATAGTATAAAACAAAGTCGCTTCTCTGTCCCTATGTTCCTATTTCCCTATGTCCATTTGAATGCTTAAATCTTTAAAACAACGCAACGGATTTTAATGCGGTTTTTTTAATAGATAGAGTGATTAAAGAGGAAGGTTTATACGTATAAAATAAAGCCGTGCGAAGGGCGGGTCGCTAGTATTATATAAATAAACATTAGTTTGTGTTTGCGAACTGTGACGTTTACAACAACAAGCGGACAAGAGTGTTCGTTATTTACAACTTCAATAGTTATTATTACCATGTTCCCGTTCCTTAACAGTAAGTTTGTAATTGTGTAACAGATCCGCATGGGAGCCATCAGTCAGTCCAACATCAACCTGGTGGGGTCACACTGCGGCGTCAGCATCGGCGAGGACGGGCCGTCCCAGATGGGGCTCGAGGACCTCGCGCTCTTCCGCGCCGTGCCCACCGCCACCGTCTTCTACCCCTCGTGAGTACACTCCCGTGCCCGCTTTGGGGGTTAAGGTGGTATTCCTCCAAATGGCTACAGAGGAAGATTTTCCCTGTACCGGGTCGGCCCAACTGGCCCACTTACCCGGGGTCTTTCGACCGACAGTTGATGTCGGAAAGTTCTATATAGGCCAGATGTTGTTGAACAAGCGTTTGCGCGATCTAGCATTATGGGTCACGTGATCTACTTTTTGCACTCAGAATTTTTGTTATTTCATTTTGTAGTTCAGCTCACATCATGTTGTATGAGGTAACTACACCCACCGCCAGGTATACATAGGTATAGTTCGCGTCATGTAAGAAGAACGCTGGCGGTCAAGCTGCGCAGAAGGCGATTTACGGGTCTATTTGGAGGTAGGCGGTGGGGCGCGGGGTGGAAGGGTCATGCGCCGCATGCTTGCCGGTGCGCTATTGGTTCGTCAGTTGACATTTGCTATCACACGTCACGTTTCTTGTCAAAATACCATCGCGCACAAAAGTTTACGAAATGGTTTTACATTTTAATGGTTTTTGGAAATTATGCACAAAGGTAAAGGAAATAGAGGTAGAGACCGATTACTGTAAATGCGATCATTTGGTAGATATGATTACAGAAACATTTATTATTCGTGTAAGGGATGATGATTCTGACTCAAATAATGATGAAAGCTCAAGTGACGACAGCGACGATGATGATATAGCCACCTCCAGTATCAATCCCGCGTCCTCATCTAGTTTTCACGTCACCCAAGACGACTTACGACTACGACGGATGGAGTTGCTACATTACATTATTTTTTTGTAATTAGATTAAACATTCTAAACTGAATCGAACTTGTTTTTAATTTTATCTAATATTATTTTCTAATAACCAACACCAAGCTGCGAGTGAAATATTAGTTAAAAATAGGCAAAGCAAATTGGCATAGTACTATCGTACGCGAGTGTACCCATGCGCGAACATACCCCTTCCACTTTCTTCCAGCGCTCTTTTTACGTGACGCGACCTATAGTAGTAAAGTGTGTTCCCGCGCCTATAGATAGTCGCGTGACTGCTTTATAAAGATTCGCCTCCTCGTGAAGTAGTCAAGCCAGCAGGTCAATATCGAAGAAAGAAGTTGAAACTTACACTCTCATAAAATATAAATAAATAAATAATGCTGGACAATCCACACAGCATCATCTAGCCCCAGCTACTCAAAGCTTGTGATATGGGTACTAGATAACTGATATATTTAATACATTATATGACATAGATAGTTTTTTTTTTTATTATACATATTAAACACCCAGACCATCGGAACAAATTTCTGCAGATCGTACACAAATTTGTTCCGAGGCGGGAATCAACCCGCAACCTCCTGCGTCGCAGGCGGACCTTCGCCCACCCCGCCACATCGGTCATAAAACCATCTAAATTGCTAATTGCTGTAATTTTTTAATAAATATAAAGAATCGAAAATTCAGTAAAAAGCAGTTTCTATTTCTATTAATCACCTAATACATAATCCATTCAGTTGAACCTGAAGTTCAACAAAGTGTGAGGTTGGTTGTGTACATACAGTAATGGTATTGTTTGTAGCGACGCGGTGTCGACGGAACGTGCCGTGGAGCTGGCCGCCAATACGAAGGGCATCTGCTACATCCGCACTTCGCGTCCCAACACCAACATCCTATACCCCAACGATGAGCCCTTCAAGGTAACTACATACTGCTGCAATAAAGTTGAAAACACACAGAAGCCGGAGGCAGAGCGGAGGCGAAGGCGTGCGAGTTGTATTCTATTGAATCATATGAAAGCCTACACACACACCGCAGGCGGTGGCAGCGCAGTGCCATAGGAAAAACCGCCACGCCTTCGCCTCCGCTCCGCCTCCGGCTTCTGTGTGTTTTCAACTTAAGCCTTTACAATAACGTCTATAAATATTGCCAATAATTCTGGTGGTTGGATACAGGGTGCCACGTAATATATACTGGGCGTCGCAAAGCCATGCCACATGGAGGGAAAGTACCTTTAATATTGTAGAACATTTTACTGAAAGAAGACCTCATTTTGATTTTAAAAATAATTTAAACTGCTTTCAAATATTGTTTCGTCCGACAATGAGTTGTATTGTATTCTTCTGGCGAATGTTTTGTAAGAACGCTTAGTTGTAAAGTATAAACTTTAAACCAATCCCTTTCCCAGTTAAAAGATTAAACGATGGCTCCTTTACACTTTTATTTTTTCCTTTTTGGTATTTTTGGATAATCTATTCTCTATTTGTGGAAACTGCTTAGCTTATTTTTCTAATGTTGATTTTTTTATTTTGTAGTTTACAACTACAGCTTTTTGTTTCCCTACGATAAATAAATAAATAAAGTGTGTGTACGTTCGTTGTAGGTGGGTCAGGCCAAGGTGGTCCGTCAGTCTGCCAAGGACCAGGTGCTGCTTATCGGCGCCGGCGTGACGCTGCACGAGGCGCTCCTCGCCGCAGACACGCTCCAGGCGGAAGGTAGGCACCGCTGCATACTATCACTGAGGTGGTCCGTCAGTCTGCCAAGGACCAGGTGCTGCTGATCGGCGCCGGCGTGACGCTCCACGAGGCGCTCCTCGCCGCAGACACGCTCCAGGCGGAAGGTAGGCACCGCTGCATACTATCACTGAGGTGGTCCGTCAGTCTGCCAAGGACCAGGTGCTGCTGATCGGCGCCGGCGTGACGCTGCACGAGGCGCTCCTCGCCGCAGACACGCTCCAGGCGGAAGGTAGGCACCGCTGCATACTATCACTGAGGTGCTCCCTCAGTCTGCCAAGGACCAGGTGCTTTGCTAGGTCTAGACTATACAATGATGTGTGTATTGTGCAGTTGTATGAATGTATGTGTTTCAGGCATCGAGGCGCGCGTGCTGGATCCGTTCACCATCAAGCCGCTGGACGAGGCGGCCGTGCTGTCCGCCGCGCGCGCCGCGCAAGGTCGCGTCGTCGTCGTCGAGGACCACTACCAAGCCGGTGCGTACTCTCTCTCACACACACACACCACTCGTTCTCCATCAAGCCGTTGGACGACTTCTACATCAACATCCCAGGATAACCTAGCGGTTAATCCTTCATGGTCCTTCGAGCCGGATCGAGCACTCTCTGTCCTGTGCAGTGTCCACCCGCCATGTCTTAACAGGGTCCTTCGAGCCGGATCGAGCACTCCCTGTCCTGTCCGGTGTCCACTCGCCATTTTGTAACAGTCGTGTCGTGTCCCGCAGGAGGTATCGGCGAGGCGGTGCTGTCCGCGCTGGCGCTGGAGCGCGGCGTGGTGGTGAGTCACCTGTGCGTGCGCGAGGTGCCGCGCTCGGGCCCGCCCGCCGCGCTGCTGGACAAGTACGGCCTCTCCGCGCCGCACGTCGCCGCCGCCGCCAGGGCGCTGCTCAAGGCCTAGGCACTTACCGTCTGATGCACACGTCACACTAGGGCTGCGGCCAAACGAACGTAATATTAAGAGTTGTCAGTTGGCCAATCGAGCCTCATAATTTGAGTTGTCAGTTGAGTAGTGTCGGTCGCATAATTTCTGCTGCATTTGGTATCATAGAAAAGTCCTGTTTGATTCACACGACGGCGACGCAAAATGATTTATCTGCTGACTACGAGAAACGACTCACGACTCAAAGAATTACGCTCGTTTGGCTGCAGCCTAATAAGATCAGCCGGAGTCTACCGCCTCTGTGTGTGAGATGGAGTCAGATAATTACGAGAATGACTACTATAACGGTCCACCCAATTAAAAGACTGGGTTTTACATTACGTTTGCTGATAATTGGTCGATATTTACCAGTCCATCGGTACCCAGTCGTATCGATGCGATTTGCGCAGTTAACACAAAGGTTGTATCTAGTTATCTGGCTTCTATCAATAGATTTATTATTTTTAAGATTAAATTTCAAAAACTGTTGCTTTTCTAAAAATGAGCAAATGGTGGAAAACTGGCTAAATATTTTGTGAACGCCATTTGCGTAAATAGTTCGGAAAATATTGAGTATATCATTCCTCATAGTGACATTCCTCTGGGATCAACACAACTAGTTCCTAAGACATAATCGTTATAAGAGTAGTTAAGTTGTCTGTTTACAATGGTTGCTTTACTTTGATGATGTTTTTCTATCTTTATATTATATGGAGTGTTGTGAATCGGTGCCTTATATGCACGCTGTAATATATATATCTGCTTTTGGAAGTATTTATGAGAGATGTGAACTATATTTCTGCTACAATATACAAAATATAAAGTCTGATCGACTCAAATTATATTTTATAGGTCAGGTTTTTAAGGGCTTCCTATATTTGTTATGAATCATACACAAAATGATTTGGTTAAATTTTTATTGGTACATTACATTCCTGTTGCATTTCTTCGGAATCTAGGTTTTGTGTAATAAAAGTTTGAGTATAAAAAAACTGTTTCAATTATTTAATAAAACATTAATTGTATTAACATTTAATATAACAAAGTATAAAAACTTATAGTAATGACTAGAATAACTCAATTTACGTATGTACAGTACAACCAATCCCTTATTTCCTTACATTAGAGGTCTCCTGACTAGTTCTGTTAGTAATTGTGTCTGAACACTCGTGCCCTCGTCAGATCTGAGGCACAACAATAAGTACAACGAATGCTGATCTCACACTTATTGATTTATAAATCTCTTTGCACTCGAAATCGAAGCAAGATTTATATGAATACTATTTAACACTGTACTGTTATTGACTGGTTATTTACATGAACACAATACATTATGTACAAGCACTTGTATTTACACTTAACAATAATCTTGCGGACGGAGTGGCAACACACAAACTTTAGTTAATTTTCACTTAAAACTTTAAATGCATTATTTGGCCACCAGCATTGTCTTTAGCGCTGAAGCAATATCAGAATTGCATCCATTAGAAGCCTTATATTAATTTTTCACAACATCTTCAAATACAACAACACTTAGAGTTACCTATCAATTTACAAGCTGAGCTCCGAATGAATGAATACTGGAGGATAATCGACTAGTTCTTTGGTGGTTCACCCCCACTCGGCGGTCCCCTCCGGGGGCGCGGGGGCAGGTTCAATGACCTCGTGCGCAGCCGGGGCCGCCCCCCGCGCCGGCGCCGCTCCCCCCGGCCGCTCCTCCAGCTCCCCCGGAAGGTAGTCCTTCCAGCTCCGGAACAAGTACCGCGTGAACTTCCGGAGCTGTCTGAACTTGCAGTAGGTGGCGCCCTCTGCCGACTGAAGTTGCTGCGTTTGGATCAGAAACCCCTTCTCCTTGAAGGTCTGCTCCAACTTCTCCCTCTGCAGGCTTTTCCTTGACTTTCGTTTCTTCTTGTTCAGATCTTCGCTGACCTGTCCCTCGTTGATGTGAGCGAGAGATGACTCGCCGGTTTCGGGCGGCGCGGAGCTCGCGTCCTTGTGCAGGAAGTCATAACTCTTGTTCCCTTTGTTGCCGGTCCCGCTGTAGTAGCGGAAGTTCCCGCCGGAGTCCACGGAGAGCATCTTCTTCTCCTGCAGCGAGGGTTTGGATCCGCCCGTGAACTTGAACTTGCAGATGCTGACTTCCGTGGTGGGCGCTGTGGAGCTGCTCTTGCTCGGGATGGGAGGAATGAAGATGGCGGATCGTTTTCTCTTCACCGGACCTTGGGCAGTATTCGGCGAGGCTCGCTTCATCTTCTGTTCCGGACTTTTCTTGGCTTCCTCCACCTGCTTTATCACCTTAGGGTCGAGCAATTCAGAGATTTGCTTTAGAACTAGCTTGCTCTTGCTGTCTTCGGCCGAGGTGTCCGTGGAAACGCTTTCGGACACGCTGTTCGGTGATGAAGGTCCCTTTTCGTTCATGACCGGAAGCTGTCCGGCGGCGGCTAGTCTTTGATAGTAGAGGAGTTGGGTTTGCAGCGCTAACGGATGCATGTAGACGCCTGCGTTTGGCCAGTACACGTATCCAGGAAACTTCCCTTCGCCATCAGGGCTTGACGTGGATTGCGCGGGCTCAGAAAGCGTTGGGGAGATGGTTCTCTGCTGTCGTGACAGGTCGGGCGAGCTGCTCGCGGTCGCGGGGACGAGATTTGTATTCCTTTGAATTACTGATATGGCATTGGGTTGCTCACACTTTAGACAATCCAAGTCAGGTTCCTCAGTCTTGACCTCGGGCAAAGAGGTATAGATGTTGCCGAATTTTTTCTGAATCTGTATTTTGAGGTCGTGCAAGTCTCTTATGCAGAGATTCAGGGGTTCGTCGTCACTGTGCAGAGGCCCCTTTAACGTTAGAGGAGCTTCCGGCATCGGGGCGTCCGGGCTGTTCAATCTAGGGGGCGATAGATTCTCTAGTCTTCGTTTGTTTTCTTGGGACAGTTTCCTCTCGAGCAAACTCGAGATGATCTTGTTTTGGAGGTCAGTCTTCGGGCTAGGCAGAGGTTGGTTCTCCCTGAAGGGTGGACACATGGAGAGAGGGTTCAGGCGGTCCTGCGCGGGCGGCGGCTGGCCGGGCACCACGGTGCCGTAGTTCTCATATATGAGGTGGCAGATGTCCGCCTTCTTGGGCTTCCGTCCGCGCCTTGGCTTCGAGTTATTCAGCGTCATTTCCCCCATGTACGGTAAATCTTCGTACGTGACGATTTTGCTTGGCGCTATCGCGGGGTTCTTCTTTTTCTTTTCTTCGTGTTTCACTGCCTGCTTGGGCGCCATGTTTGGAACCGTCAGCGTTCCTGTTTCATCCTGAATCCCGGCGAGGCGCTGCGCCCAGATTTTGAAGGTTTCATTGGTTATGTTGTTCAGATCAAAGTTCTGCTCCTTTGGCTTCTCCGTCTTAGGTTTCTGAGGGAGCTTAGCGTTGGCTCTCTGCAGGCTCTGTTCGTAGTGATCTAAGTACTCCTGCGGGAGAGCCTGGTGGTGGAACTTGAGCTTCCACCGGTTCTTCTGGCGACTGCGGCCGTGCTTCTGCTTGGGCGGCTCGGCCTTCTCGAGGCGCTCCTTGCTGGTTGATAGGAGCTGCTGACGGAGCAGCTCTTTGTTCTCGGACCTGGAAAGAGAACGTCCATTAGCCTTATTCAGTCGTGGTCGCAAATAGCCTATCTCCCTCTATTTGATATGAACCTACTTGATATGATTCTGATGCCTAGGATTTACCTACTACGTAAGTTGTTTGTATTTGCCATACCTGGTGGTGGCGAGCGGGCCGGGAGCGGGCGGCGGGGCGGGCCACACGTCGCCGCACATGGCGCGCCGCATCACTTCTGGAACAAGGGAACACGTGAGCTCACGAAGGGAACACGATCGACGACGGTTCCTACTATCTATTGCATATTGAGTTTACCCGGAATTAACGCTCTGTATGAGTACATTATTGATTAAGGACTGCTGGCAGATGCTGGATACGGCAAGCTGAAGACAGGGCGCTATGGCCCTCATCAGGGGAGGCCTATGTCCAGCAGTGGACTAATATAGGCTGATGATGATGATGAGTACAGTGGAGGATCTTCGGTGCGGTGTTTTAATTAATATTATAGAAAAACCTAGTAACCTAGACTTACACCTGAAACCTTTAACCACCCCATATCTTGATAAGTAATGCTGTTTGCAGCTGTCGCGTCTACTTTGGGATAAAGGTCCATAAATATCTGCGGACGGACATACCTAGATAGGTACATCCGGGCGGAACCTTAGGGCTAGGATAGGTACCTCCTCTGAGAATACTTGGGATTATAAAGGTACCTTCTAAACCAAATAAAAAGAGACAGGTAGGTAGGTACTCATTGAATCCAGTTCGGAAACTCAAACTCTCCTTTAATCAATACTATTTTTCAGGCTTTCAGCGCAATCATAAATTAGGAAAATTCTTATTTATCAATCTGAGTGCAGGTCAATAAACTCAGTAACGCCGTTAATCATAAGTAGTTTACGATACGACTATATCGTACGACGAATGCCTCGTACTCGTGCGATTGTATTCTGATAGGTATCTGTTCCAGTTTTCAGGATCAAACCATTAAAAAGAAAATATGACAATTATCAAGCAGTCAAGAACAGCCACTAAATAAATTCATTTGTATTTTTTGGGTTTTAAACTAAGAATGTATCTAGGTAGGTTGTAAAACTATTTTCAACGCGGAGATCCAAATACTTTACATACCTACCTACCTATTTAGTTAAAAGCTTAAAAGGTTGTTATTTTCGACGCAGAAAAACAGAATATTTCGTTAGATAAATTAATGTTAAAGTTGTTGTTTCTTCTATTTGTAAGAAGCGCTGCAACAGTTTTCCCGAAGCTTTTCTCGGCGAACACTGAAACCGGAGCTGGTCTGAAAATACTTGGCTCCGCGCAAGGCGCGCGGCGAACCATTTCGCAACATGGCTAGCGTTACCGGCGATCGCTTTAGGGAAAACCGACCGAACCTTATTATAGAAGCTATTAAATAAACCAAAATAAACAGATGACAAACAAAACACTCCAAATAAGACGATAAGCCGCAGAACGCTTGGCTCCACATCTGGATGATGATTTCAGATTCGGTCCATATCGGATGCTTATAAGTTTAATTTTTTATTGATTACCTACCTCGACTTATTGGCTGACACTATGGATCTTGCTTGCTAATGTACTATTAACGTACGTTTTTCCAGTTCCAAAAAACTCTTTGTAGGTTAACATTGCTTTTATTGTACCTAAATAGGTAGGTACTATCTACTTACCTTGTTAGAAAAATCCCATAGATTATTCAGAAGATTATAACAGGTGCCTGCCTAATGCCAGATTGTATTTCAATGTTCAATGACGTTAATAAATCGCAATGGAAAATTATCGATCTTATTGTAGCAAAGCGTCATTCAACGATAACGGAAATGATTTGGATCTCTTCCAATGATTATTTTGTCATCGACAATCATTAAAATACCTACATAAGTTTGTCGTTATCCTCAATACAGCTTAAAATATGTACCTACCGTAAAATAACTTACCGTATGAACAGTTTGTTTGTTCATGAGTAAAAACTCCTCCACCTTTCAAACCAAAATTAGCAAAACGTCCGTATTTTGCAAATTTTGATTTGATTTGTGTTGGTCTAATGGAAGTTCTTTATCATTTACCTTTATAGTCCTTTATAGCTATAGTAGGTACCTACCGGTTTGTTTGTTTACATACCTACCTACGTAAATTCCGAATGATAGGTCGATATCAAATCCATAAACTAGGTACCTATAGGTACCTCTTTTATTTCATTTTATATGCAAATTTAACAAATACCTATACCTAATAGTAGGTTCCTACATACATATACCTATCTACGTATCCTCTTGTTAATAAATGACAATAGAATAAGACACAATACATACTAGTAAATAGTGTGATACCTAATGATCATCTTTTGCCCTATAAGGAGAGTCGCTTCACGGCTATAAATACGAAATGATGTAGAGTCATGTAGGAAGCACTTATTATGTAGCAATATTTCTCAATTGCTCTGCCAACAACAACGCCTAAAAACAACGCGCTCTCAAAATGAACAAATACGTTGGATACCTACTTAAGTCGGAAGACAGCCTATAGGTCCTACTCTAGAATCGTAAGTAGAAAACAAATGTAGAAAAATTGTAGAGTCGGTAGAACGAAAATTATTTGCTTTAATACACCGCCCGCCCCGGCTTCGCACGGTTTTATTGTAAGTATATAAAACTTCCTCTTGAATCACTCTATCTATTAAAAAAAACCGCTTCAAAATCCGTTTCGTAGTTTTAAAGATTTAAGCATTCAAAGGGACATAAGGACATAGGGACAGAAAAAGCGACTTTGTTTTATACTATGTAGTGATCATGATAATGTGTTGTGGGTGTAACTAGAAATAGTTATTCATATCTATGTACACAATATGTATTACACATCTACCTATCGCTAGGTGTATCGATATATGTGATACTAGATGCGCCTCGCGGCTTTTCCCGCGTACCAGAGTTTTTATTTCAAACAAATTTCAGATTTTTTTTACACAACCCCTAGGGGGTTATTTTGTAAAAAAATACGTGTTTTATTTGATTATTCACTCCAAAGTTTGTTAATACCGAGTTTTGAGTGAATCAAACCAAGGAAAAATTATTTTCCATCAAAACTTTACCACCCTATTTAAACCCCTCAGAGGTTAAAATTTAATAGCCTATGTCCTATTCTAAGCCCTATTCTATCTACATACCTACCAAATTTCATTTAAATAACTTAAGAAGTTACAAAGATTACTTATAACAAACATTCACACGGACTTTCCCATTTATTATAATAGTAAGATATAGTAAGATAAGATTATAAGATATATGCCGACGTTGATTTCTATTGCTGAGAGTTATAGGTAAGTATCTACTCATTAAAATCAGATCCGTACCTCTTATTTTATTTTCAACCAACTTTACAAAATAATCGGTACAAAGTTATGTGTACCTATCTTAAAAAGTTAAAGTAGTATAAGTATACAGTAAAAAGTTAATTCTTATCGCAATCGTTAAGATTTCTATCTCGTGTGCAAGTAAAAGTAATTATGTCGTATGTGTACCTATGTATTGTTACAATGTGTTCAATTAATAATATGAATATCATTAGGTATGTAGCTAAGTATCTACGTATTGTTTTGGACTTTAAAGGTAATCTAGTGCTACCCCGCATACCCAAACCACAATTTTCCTTGTTGTGATCTATTGGCTAGACTTATACCAAGTGACGACCATAAGAACCTGAGCAGAAGAAAGCAGCAAAGTTAAAGTAGCATGCCTAACCTACATGTATTTATTCTTCATCTAGTTTGGTCGTATATCCTAACCTTGTGTATGTAGAGACGTAGGTATATATTGCGCGGCTAGAATCAAAGCTTCAGCTACAAGATCTTGGATCTCTTTTTAATCACTAGTAGAGATGTCTCTTGTTTAAATGACTATTTTCAATAAACATTGTGTTGTTGCATTTTTGTCGAGGTGAAGTAATGATTACGTCCCGCCTTGGCGCTCAGCCAAGTGACGTCACGGGCGCGTGTACATGTGTCTGCTCCATGTGCTCGCAATTGGGCTAAGAGGTAACTGAACACACGAGGAATTGGGTGAATCCTCAGTCAGAGGGAGCCAGTGGGACGCACGACTCTACTACTACTAATGTTTCACCAGGCACTTTCGTATCTTCCAATTATTTATACGTAACTATGTTATAATTTTCCTAGCATCGTTCCTAGCAGTTATAATTTTCCGACATAGTCACTATGTGACAAAACTCCATCTACATAAATAAAGATAAAAAAAACTATCTTCAATATTGTAGTAGATTAGGTACCACCGCAAACTTACTAGCGACCCGCCCCGGCTTCGCACGCTTTTATTATACGTATAAACCTTTCTCTTGAATCACTCTATCTATCAAAAAAACCGCATCAAAATCCGTAGCGTGATTTAAAAATTTAAGCATACCTACATAGGGATTAGGGACACAGAAAGCGACTTTGTTATATACTAAGAGTATGTAGTGATAATCATACGATCAATCATACATTTGTTTTCTGTAAGTAGGTAAGTGTTATAACAAGAAGTTTGTTTTCGACTGGTTATAAATAGAAATAGAAACGACATTTTTAAAGCGAGCAAAAAGATTGATGACATGCTTCGGATTTTCACCTTGAGGTTTCCGGCATCACCTACTACTTGTGGCTGTTCTCCGAGATTCATGATGTCAAAGCTGAGATGAGAGTATGTCAGAAAACACAAACCAAAATATTCAAATCAACAATGTAACCAATCCAAAATTAAACAATTAGGTATGATACCTTTGTTTGTCCATTTAAGGAATACGTGGATATAGGAAGGGACCTGAATCATCACAATAAACTTAACCAACTTCAGAGGCAATAAATTACAATACCGTATCGGTTAACTTAAACTCCATATAAGCGGAGAACCAAAAATATCCCAAACTTAATAAGAAACATGACGTTTCTGTCAGCATTTAAGTATTTTAACGACCTATAATTTGTATATGGCGATTATTATAGGTGGCTTCTCAAATGTAGAGTCGACCAGGTAGGCGCTGTCGGTAGGGTGGCGCGCTGCCTCTTAATTATAAACGATTGGCATAATGGGAATGTTAATCGCTGCCAGATTTGGCATACGGAGAGACTGAATCATCTT
The DNA here is from genome assembly GCA_944547425.1 of Eupithecia centaureata. Taxonomy (NCBI): domain Eukaryota; kingdom Metazoa; phylum Arthropoda; class Insecta; order Lepidoptera; family Geometridae; genus Eupithecia; species Eupithecia centaureata. The sequence goes on from OX155693.1 coordinate 13,378,938, forward strand.
CATCTCGAGCGTAGGATTCACGCTACTAGCAGGCATATGTAATGGGAGCGGAATCCAAACAAAACAAACGGATATGGAAATTGTTTTACATAACAGTCAGTTTATTATGATGAATATCTTTTGGTTTATTAGTGCTAATGTACTGAGATTGCCGCGTATCCTTATCTCTATAAACGTCAAGAATGTGTAAAAAATTATGGTTTGTTGATTACGTTGACTATAATATTTTCATCTTGGCGTTTTTATCTAGATAGTTGTAAATTACCGGAAATGTTTATCAAGAGAGACTGACAACACTTAAACAGGATTAACCTTGATTTGTATTATTTTGTGTTTTCCTATATTTCAATTGCTGCATATTGCAGTTAGCTAGAGAACTACCTTTCTATGTAGGTAAGTGCTTTCAGTGCTACAACAGACAACATTTTTGGAAATAGGCAAAAATTTACAGACATTTATGTATAACTAGCTGGTGCCCGCGACTTCGTCTGCGCATGATTAGTATTTCGACTACTCGCTATTTTACTTGCATAATTCCTTTTCTCGTGGGATTTTCGGGATAAAATAATATAGCCTATGTGTTATTCCAGCTTATAATCTATCTCTGTGCCAAATTTCATCCAGATCCGTTCAGCAGTTTTTGCGTGAAAGAGTAACAAACATCCATCCATCTATCCATCCATCTATCCATTTATACTTACAAACTTACGCGTTTATCAGTTCAATTCAGTTTGGTTCCCCTGAGCTATACGGGTTTTCAAAAATTTCACACAGCATTTGAACGACGCGTACACACGCGTCGTTCAGATGCTGTGAGATATTTTTGAAAACCCGTATAGCCCAGGGGAACCAAACTGAATTCCGGGATAAAATGTATCCCATGTCCAATCGTCCCGAGTTCCATTCGAATTCATTCAATTCCGTCGTGATGCGCGGTTAAAGAATTTTTCTTTCACCCTCTCTCCCAGGGGAACCTTACCGAATTCCGGGATAAAAAGTATCCCATGTCCTTCCTTGTAGTATGAACTCAAATCGTCCCGAGTTTCATTCCAACTCATTCAGCAGTTTCGGCCTGATGCGCGGTAAAGGATTTTTACTTTCATACCCTCTCCCATGAGAACCTTACTGAATTCCGGGATAAAAAGTATCCTATGTCCTTCCTCGTAGTATGACCTATAATCATGCCGAGTTTCATTTCAATCCATTAAGTAGTTTCGGCGTGATGCGCGTTTACGATACAGACAGACAGACAGACAGACAGACAGACAGACAGACATGAATGAAAAAAATTACAGTTTTGGCTTGAGTATCGATAATAGAGTGCCCTCCAAAAAAAATTTTCAAAATATCTTCAATGTACAGAATTGGACCTGTTACAGTTTTATTATAAGTATAGATAAAAAAAGCAAAATACGGTCACTTAAATGTATTTCCTAGCAAACATTACCTCGATCTGCCATTTATAGCGAGTGATAACCGAATGCTCTTCGCGATGTTTGCTAACAGTAAGCCTGTAACGATTTCGCTGTATTCTTACAAAAAGTACAATTTCGTCAAATTGACACTCTCCAAGTAAGGCTGAAGCTTTCTTGCAGTAATGAGGGACGACTTGTTAACCTACAGACAAACATGACACACATCGCTGTCTCAATCGTGTTGACAGATTTGTCCAATAGCAGGGGAAAGACAAAAGTGTCCAAATAGAATGTTTAATCATTCATTTAGTTAGTACGTTCAACCTGGAATTATGACAATACCGGATACTTAGGTAAACGTAGTTAAGAAGGTTTTTTGGCTAACTCTCGGTTTATTAATGTAAAGCTTGGATGAACAATCGATGGCTCTACCTATTTAATTTAATATTTGAACTGATAAGAAGGATCTTCTTAACATGGAGCACGAATACCAAAAATAAAAACTAATAAGGTTATCAACACCGTTAGTTCTTCCATTGGACTCGCGGTATGATAACCACACAATAGTCTGCTTGATTCTCCGATACCGCGGGTACCCCACTTAGATAACACACAAACAACAACATGAAGCAATTGTGAATAATTTGAATAGATTTTATTTTATTCAGTAGTTATGTCTATAGAGAAAGATAAGAGAGAAAACTTCAGCGATTGTTAATGTTGTGCAAAATAATTATCAGCGTAAATTCACAAATATAATATGATCGTGAAACAAGAAGAGGAAGATAATCACCTCCACCTTCGGGCAGCATCAGGGACATCCAAATCCTTTAGTGAGGCACTGTGCACTGTGAACTTTTAACTGATAAGTGATAAGGTCGCTAGGGTCGGAGCGCGCGGCGTGCTGCAAGCGCGGTGCAGCGTGCGTCGTGGCGGCGCGCACACTCCGGCGCCGCGCCCGCCGCGCTCTCTAATCTAAATACAGACAACGCCGCCGCAACCAAAATCGCTCGTATCACTTTCGGTTTCCATACGGCCTAAAATTAGAGGCCGCTCGCAACAGAAATAAAAACGTTTTTTACGTGTTTTTAGACGGAGCGTTTTTGCAGTTGCCTGGTGGAGTGCCAGCGCGCGCGAAACCCGAGATTCGTGCCGTATTTGGCAGGCGGCTGTCCTTTTGGGTGTTAGTTTCGGCGCGGCTAATTCCAGCCGCTTCCGCCGCGGACTGGCCGCCGCCGCCGCTGCCGCTCGGAGCCCCGAGAGCCCTATAAGGACTACGCGGGATGCTGCTTGCGCCCAAATTAAACCATCTTCGCGAATGCCGATGATCTCACAATGACCTATTTACAACTCTGTGTTTCGGCGCTGCCGTTATGTTGCTTGCTGAAACGTTCGCCTAAAACTTAACCTAAGATGTGATGACTGACATGCCAAATATTTTTATGGTGTAGTCTAGTAGTGAGGGTATAGTATCTATTAATTTCATTTATATTTACTTGATGTATTTTATTACTCCGCCTGAATTTAAACTAATTCGATACAATTGATTTACCTACGATTTTGATACAATTGATTTTCCTACTTGCCTACTGACGAATATAAAATGGTTTATTTAAATCAAGCTAAATAAATTCATATTCAACAGATAATTTTAATTGTTTAAATCTACATGTTGCAAAAAATTAATTTTTACTAATATTATTATGACCGGACCTTATCTTATGTACCTACCTAACAGGCAACTGTATGGTAAATAAATGTTAAATTAGATCAAATAAGGTAAGTTTTTAATCCTATCAATATTATAAAAACTCCGTTAATTTTGCGTCCTGTCGATTTTCATCACTTCTTTGAATGCCTATCAACCGCCGCGCCGCCGCCCGCCGTTACTCAATAAATATGTTACTTAACCTATTTAAAACGACTTAAGTTAATCATCAAGAATAAATCCCAATCTAGAGGAAGTCTAAACATCCCCCTTATTCTTATCCCTTAATCTCTAACTATCGTCGTGGTCTATATGAAAGCTGCATGTTGGGTACTTCGATTTCATAAATGTTTTACTTAGGGTATTCGATATAAAAGTCATATCTAATCCAGCGGCAGAGACGCACAAATGATCTCACAATTTGTTTGAGACAGCACTTGGCAAATAGTTTCATAAATTTCCTCAGAAACATCCAAATGATGGCAACACAATAATAGTAGGTATTCTAGTTTATTTGCAGAATAGAACGCCGCGCCCCGCGCCCCGCGCCCCGCGCCCCGCACCGCCCGCCCTGAATGTCGCTCGCCTAAATATTTGGTTCAATAAATAATTAGGAACCCACCTACGACGTTATTATCAGTTTTAATTTAACGTATAATTAATGATATATTTTTAAAATTAGTATTTATTCAGTAAAGGAAGTAGGTAAATTGAAAAGTGTTTAAATCAGTAATGATAACGTGCCTTTAAGATAATATAATAATATAGGTTCTTCTACAATACAGTACCTATGTACTACTCTGTCAAGAAAGTACCGGGAAAAGATCAATAAAACACGAAATATTATTTGTTTATCTAAATTTATGTCATCGCCTTCAAAGTATGCTCCTTCAGAAACGATACACATACTCCAGCGAATATTCCAATCGTCGAAACATTTTCTAATCGCTTTTTTCGGAATAGAGTTCAAGGTCCCGTCGCGAATTCAGGTTATTGTAATTCAGGTTCAGATGGAAGACGCCACTCTGAAGCTTGTTGACTAGTTTGCATGTGAAACTGACAAACCCATGTCTCATAATCAGCAAAAATTAGTTTCCTGAATTTTGAGTTCGAACTGACTCGTTCTAGCATGTCCTCAGCGAATCTCGTGCGATTGAGTTTTTGGAGAAAATTCAGGTCTTTTGGGACTAGTCGAGCGGCAACATGTTTCATACCCAAGTGATTATTTAAAATGGTACGGATCGACTCGTGAGATACAGAAAGTTCGGCGGCTATCTCTCGCAAAGTTGAATGAGGATTTTCAGTCACTGTTACCTTCACTTTTGCGATGTTAACTTCAATTGCAGACGTTGATGGCCTACCAGAGCGAGGCAAATCTTCCATCACATCTCGACCGGTTTTGAACGCTTTGTACCACTCATAAGCACGTGTTTTTGATAAAGTCGATTCACCGAAAGCCTTCTGTAACATTTTCAGTGACTCCGAACACGAAATTCCATTGGCGATGCAAAACTTAAGACAAACTCTTTGTTCGATGTTTTTGTCCATTGTGAAATTCGCAATACACACTAGATATGATGTAACTAAAAACAGCACTGTATTTAATATAAATAACAGATGCAACTCAAACTCCGCGCCAAAACGGCAAACAGTTGTGCCAACCTAACAACAACAAAAAAAACAAAAATTTGAATTTGGAACCATAAACAAATCATCCATTCCCGATACTTTTTTGACTGAATGTATATCATATCACTACGCTTTACCATTGTATACCTATTCATTATAGGGCTGCCTGGGAACCTGCTGAAATCATCATCTGCATCACTATGATTAATAATACAAACTTACATTCCCGCGTTTCTAGCCCTTACCTAAAGTGTTATGTTAAGGGCTAGAAACGCGGGGAAACCAAATGCAAATTAAAGCTAGAAGTACTTGTTGCGTCTACTGATAAAATCAATTAGATTATGTGATAACTAGCAGCGCCTCGTGGTTTAACCCACGTAGTTCCCGTTCCCGTGGGAATTCCGGGATAAAATATAGCCTATGTGTTATTCCAGACTATAATCTATCTCTGTGGCAAATTTCATTCAATCCGTTCAGTAGTTTTTGCGTGAAAGAGTAACAAACATCCATCCATCTATCTATCCATACTTACAAACTTTCGCGTTTATAATATTAGTAGGATATGAACGGGTCCTAGCACCGTCGCTTTACGAGTAGGCACTAAGTACGTGAGGTCGTGCGACACTGCGTGCGCCCACGGGCCCACACCCGCTGACCCCGATCCGATCCCTCGTAGGAGTACTGCATTCTCCACTTTGATCAATAATATTCAATCATCTAGTTTAATTACTGATTCATTTAATTACATAATTTGTTTTAGTACCTACTGAGTCGATAGATCGCGCGGGACCGTGGCTCTCACTGCGTGAGGCCGTACCCAGCCGTGGGTTATATACGGCTGCGGATGATGATGATAGACTATTGATGGTCTTATTTACCTGCATTTACACTGTGGTACATAAATAATGCATACATGGAGTCTACTCTACACTGAAGAGTCTATTGGCTCTCTCTCTTTTATAGCGGAAGTCGGAACAAACTGCTTTTATAAGGCCTCTACTCTACTATTACAGATACTCTGACAGATGAGCCACGCTTGACTTAGTCGTCTCGTTATAAGTTTCTTTGTATATTTGCAACTAGCGACCCGCCCCGGCTTCGCACGGTTTTATCACTATCACTACATAGTTTAAAACAAAGGCGCTTTTTCTGTCCCTATTTCCCTTTCGACTGCTTAAATCTTTAAAACTACGCAACGGATGTCGATGAGGTTTTTTTTATATAAAGAGTGATTCAAGATATAGGTTTATACGTATAATAAAACCGTGAGAAACCGGGGCGGGTCGCTAGTTATACGTATAACCCTTCGTCTTGAATCACTCTATCTATTAAAAAGAACCGCATTAAAATCCGTTGCGTAGTTTTAAAGATTTAAGCATAGGGATATAGGGGTAGAGAAATCGACTTTGTTTTATAATATATTATGTAGTGATAAATATTGTGGGCAGCAACGGTAGATAATGCTACCTATGTATCGTTAACATGTGCGTGCTCTACCAGAGTCCCTCAGAACTCGGTAACATTATTTCTTGAGGCATAAGTACTAATAAGCGTTTAGACTCAGAGTCAAATTTTAAACTATACGCATAAGAATAGAGAAATACAGTGTAGAAGGGAAACTTCGCTCCGAACGCGTTGCAGGTCACGATATTAGCCTACGCGATTCTGCACGTTAAACGTGCAGCGGGCGGATCCATTCATTAGGGCTGTCACAGCCGGCGACGACGCCGCACGTGATTTTAATGTTTGTGTAGGTACCTACCGCTATAATATGACGTCACAGTCAAGTTATTGTGGTGTGATCGGTTGTAACAATAACTCAAAAACGAAGCCAAATTTAAGTTTTTTTTAGATTGATAAGAGATTATGAGAGGTATGTAAGTAATATTTTCTAACTATTATTTATTAAGATGTAGGTTCCTATCTAAATAATTAGGTAGGTAGGTACCTAATCAAAGGAATGTGAATATCGGTCGTTAACCTTTTCTCACACGCCTCGCCTCGCGGCGGCGCGCGGCGCGGCGCGCGGCGTTGCAGTGCAGTAGCAACCCTGCCAACACGCCTGGACGACAGAGGGGCGGTAAGGAGGTGAAGGGGGAAGTAGGTATATAAATGGCGGCGTTTGGCGTTTGGTTATCAAAGAAGAGTCCCTTCTACTCAGTTATTATTTATTCTTATGCTATACGTAAGTAGTAGTGGAGGTAGTGTTAGTCGACAACCTTCTGTCAGATCCACGCCTTAGGTTCTCTCCTCGCAGGTACTCACAGTTATAATGTTTGAACAAACTGCTTATACGGATACCTGTCTTTACGTAAATGATGACAAACATGAAACTTGCTTACTAATTAGATGTTTTCTTACGATTTTCCTGTTTGGCAAATATTGCTTTGTACTTTGGTAGAATTTCCATAACGTAGTGTGCCCAAAACGAAGAGGTTTCGTGTTTACAGCTCTGTGCTTTATTTGAAAAAGGTCGGACCTCGGAGGCTGGACAGTAGATGCGGTAACACTAATCATAAGTATTAATAATGCCTCACACATTGCGATAAAAAGTTCAACGAATTAATTTGGCTCCCACTAGTCTAATGTCGACGTCGTCGCTCAATGAGTTCAACATTCTGAGTCAATAAATAATGCACTCAGTCAGTTCACGTTGAGATAAGGCTGTCAGGGAACAATGCCACAGAACATGATATGCGCCAAGTATAGGCGTCGGATTGATCAACTTGTCAAAAATCGCCCACGCGCCCTTTCTAGTCCAGTCTTCGGAAGCCCAGGCTTTTCGAATTCAATCTCTACTTCTTTTATGATAAGGTTGAGGCATAGTTTGGGGCACAAATTGTGCATATTCGCCTGTCCGTTTAAATTCGGATGCTATTTCATTGAGATAGAGTTGAAAAGGTGACGGGTTATTGAGATGTCCGGTTTTCGAACTAACACCCTCGCCTCGATGTAATGTGATACCCGCAGCTAGTTGAACGGGATAACATTAGCTCAACCCACACAGTTAAAGACTAGTACCTATTATTTACAGTTAACTTCGCAAAATTGATTGACTAAGTGGATCAACACAAGTAATGAAAATTCATAAAGGTACAAGGTATACTTTATTTTCATCGTACGGTATTCTAACGGAATATTTTAAACATACTCATTTGATTAAGCGAAATAGTGCACCACAGTAGGTAGGTAGGTATATGTGTATATAATGTGAGTAGGTAGGTAAGAGTTACCTGTTGATACCAAAAAGATTGATGTGGCTTTATGAATAGTGCAAACGTGCTCAAACGAGCGAGCCTGCTTGAAAATTATGTGATCTTTAATGTTATGGATTCCCATCACGAGAGGTTCTGGATCCACCCAAAGTGCTGCGCTGCCCACGGAGGCAGGTGAGGCCTCTCATTACGCGACGTAACGCGGGCGGGCCACGTCCATCCATCATACCCGCTTTTTGCTGAGAATCACGCTCCTTTCTGGGAAGCAGACTTGTCACAGGCCGGAGTTTAGGCGAGGCTCGTGCATTCACACAGGTAAGCTCCGAATGAAAAGGGGCCCAGCCCAGACGAATATCCGCTGATCTTCCGTCACTTGCTTTGGTCCTCGATGAACTTAGCAGAGAAGCACGTCGATCCCAATGAAAACAATGTTTTCGTAGAAGTCACCAGTGATGGAAGATTGCTGCAGCGGACCGTTCAGCCAGTGGACCAGCGGTGCTCGCGCGCTGCCGCCGTGACTCACGCGGCAGTGGGAGCCACCTACACCACATCCACTATAATTATAATAATAAACCAGCGCATTTGTCTATAATAAGTCCATAATATTCTTCAACGCGCATTTACGATGCCTACGGCGTGTTATATGGGCCCGGGGCACGTTTACAAATTGAATTGAATGGCTTTTAGCCCACTTCCTTATATGTCATGTTTTATACTAATTTGTTAGGCTAATGTAAGATTTTAGTGAAGTTCATCAATTAAGCGAATTAGATTAATTTGTGAAATCCTGTATAAATAATGATGGGGCCCATAGACGGTCATCAGATTATTTGTCAAATGCTCGCAAATTGATGATACACATCATTTTCTTTCTTTAGAGTCGGAATTAGCCGACGAGTTATGGGTTATAGATAGCCTTCTACGAGGTGTATGGGCGGCCCTCAGTCGAGCCGCGACCACTAGCTAAGTTTGATCGATGAAGATGTCGCTTTCATGAGGACTTTTCTAATTTATATCAAACATTCATAATTTTAATATTTTTTACATAGGTAAAGAGTAGAATATATGTTTTTACAACAGATTGTACTAGACAAATAACATAAACAATAGGTAGGTACAACAAAAATAAAAATATAGCTAACAAAGAACCTTGGTAGAGTCCAATCAGAAAAATAAATTCTTCTCCTTTACCTACAATTCAAACAATACTTACATGAAACCGATCGCTACAAAAAGCAAGGAATGATCATTGGCAAGCTGTAGTCGGTGCTCCGTCGTCTTGGCGTTAATGGGAGCCCTAAGATGGAGGTGCTGCACAGCTATAAACCATACGAGACAATGATATCGGAGCGATAAGTAAGATGGAGGCGCGGCCCAGCTGCTAGCGGGGATCGCTCGGATCACTGGGCTTCTATTAACTTTACAAGTGGTAGGTAGCTATGAGTTTGATACGTTTTACTGTAAGAAATGAGACGAATATGACCACGAAGCGTCATCAGAACCAAATATTAGCCTGCTTAGTTGTTTGGGGCTAAAGCGTAGAGAAGATGAAATTGTTTGTATTATTACTTCTAGCATATAAAATCATGTTTTTTTCTGGAATATCACAATACGATTTTTATTTACCAACATGAGAAGTCTCTTTAGTTTTTTTTGTGTAACTATTAGGCTCGTGATGTCCACGCGGGTCCTAACGGACGAAAGCCAGCATTATGCTGAGTTAGGGCCCTTTTATAAGAACGTTGTATGTATGTACCTCCTATTTATAAGTGCGTTGTGGCTGTAGTTGTTACAAATAAATGATTTTCTATTCTATACTTAACAGAAGTTCGTTGGTTATTGATGCACACCCAGTTCATTATAACCATGGTCTACACACGAAACCATTGTTACATTTTCAACAATCTGCTTCCCTCTGAATTGACAGGTGTGTAGAAAGCGTGCAAACTCGCTAGCAGTACAGCCCCACCCCTATAGGATTATAAGGAAATATCCGCGAGGCCGAACCTGATTGGGCACCACTAAAACGAACATAATTTATGTGTTCCTGGTCCGGCGGCGACCAGTCACCAGGGACCTACTCGTCCACTGCTGACCCTCAACTAGCCGGCTTTGGACTCTGCATTCTAGAGGACGAAAGGTAGTACGTTTTATGATGCACGGGGGGAAACTTTTTTATTTCAATGTTGGCGTGGGTTTTTGTTTTGATCCATATATAGGTACACGCTTACATAAGCATCAGAGGTTTTAAGTTATCAACCAATAAGGGCGTTTTTTCCTAGATGCGTGCGATATTTTTTTTCTGATTTTAACACAAGAAAAGAATTTGCCGCAAACCATTTTCCATGAACCCATGATAAAACACGTTACAATGGTACCTACTACAATGGTAGGGTATTTCATTATCTAAATGATAATATATAATATTCAATACAAAACAAAATAGGAACAAGCTGTTTTTGCTTGAGCCCAGCCAAAACCGCTGAAGCTAGAAAGCTAAAAGTTGGAGGTACCGCACTCAGAATTTCAGCTTTCTTCTTCCTTCAGGCACCAAAACGAAGGGATATTTTTTGAAATTCCACCTCAGTAGGGGGTGAAAACGATTGACACTAATTGACAGTGGTCCGATTTGCTTGAAATTTACAGAGAATACCTACTCAAAACATAAAATTACTCAACATTCAGGATTATTCAATAAACTCCTGAAAACGGGGTGAAATAGCTTAGGGCTTGATGTTATTGATGTGTTTTAGTAACCTTAACCACAGATTTGTAATTTGATTTGATTTGTTCTATTAGATTGAATAAGTTAGTTACAGTAAATATATTAAAAAAAAAATTATTTGTATTATTTTGGTTTATAGTCTGTCATGTCTGCTTGGAACAAAATGGTCAGCCAAAGAAGCACATCCAAAAATACAATCCTCCAACAATAACAGCCTTCACCGTATTACTGGTAATACTGGTATACGAGCGCGGTGTCCATCTGTTGCATTGCAGCATTTGCAGCACTTAGGACGTCTCTATCGGACAGCGGCGCCGGCGCACACGGCTCGCTGTCGGCTCCAGGTGAAGCCCTTCTACTGCCTGGCCTGTGGACTGTCTTGGACACAACAGGCGGGCTTGTAACGTGAAAGAATGGATCCTGTATCGTTTCAATCTATAGGATTTCACGAGCCCTGCGATATTTAGCTTCCTTTCTTTTAAAGTGTGTAAAGGCCGTAAACTCGAACGAGATTTGCTTTTAATTTACAAGTGGATAAATCTGACGGGATGACCAGCCTCCACGCAGTCGCAGAAGGAAGACCACGTGCCTCATGAGCAATGGATGTGATAACATCACTGTAATAAAGTTTTTTAAACTTACGAGATCAGAACACATTATTGTCCCTATATATTTATGTACGGGTATTTATCGCGTTTTTTTACCTTTTTATTCCCGACGTTTCGACAGGTTTACACACTGCCGTGGTCACAGGAAGACTGATGACGTCGGGAATAAATAGGTAAATAAACGCGATAAATACCCGTACATAAATATATATATATAATAATCACTCTAATAGGTACCTATGAATATTCAAGTTGCCACAGTGGCTACTTCGTCCTAAAAGCTCAATCAATCAGGGTGTAATTATAATGTTGATTAGCCTACCGCTATGGAGCGGGCACTGGGCAGCCCGTCAAGGTTCCTTCTATATTCTGTTATCAATATTCCGTCAATCACTGACGACGTGAGAAATTACGTGTAATTAGTGTGTTAACGAGGTGGGAGGTTTCCTAAAACGGCGGATTTAATGAGCTTAATGCTTAGTTCGTGTGTTTTCGCCAAATTGCTAACAGGCATTTTTAAGAGCTAGTTAGGAAGATATTTCGCTAGGCCGACGTTTTTGGATGGTTTGTTTTCAAAAAGATTCCATAAACGCAGAATTTTATGCAGTAGTAGTACGTCTCATATAATTTAATAGACCACGATACTTCGTATTGCTGTGCCTCTCGAATATCGGAACCCTTCGCTTTGCCCTAATGTAGGTAGACCTTAGTAGTACGCAGGTTTCAGGAATGTGCCGGCGGCCTGCGACATCTACGAATAAGTTAAGTAGGTATCCGTGACGTGCTACAAGAATGCACTAAAGCCTGTTCCACTAGCCTGACTAGTCGTAACCTAGTCTAACCTGGTCACACAGAGCGAGGCGCGACATGAGTCCCAAAATCATGAATGCATCCCTCGACACTGGAAACTGAAAAGCTCCCGATGTGACCTTTACCGCGCTTCTACCGGTGTTGGTAGGTCCTTATCTTATGAACATGCAAAACTTCTCCTTATTTAGATTGTAAAGTGTTTATGCATAACTTTATGATTTTAGATTTGCTCATTGCGGATTGCATTTACCTACTATGCCGTTACGTAGGTTTGCTTGGTGTGATACTTATCTGGTATTTTATTGCTAATACCAAGTTTGTAATGTTCTTCTAGCTACTTTACTGTAAGGAAATGTTCATATTATTTTTGCTGGACTAAAACTAAGAAAACATAATCCAACCAAAGTAACCGTTATTACATACTTAATTTTAAACAAAATAATCTGAATGTCTCCTGATTACTAAAAGCTAAAGTCGTTACTATAAGGTCGTAAAGGTACTTACATCTTGATCTATCCTCTTCTCACTTTGTACACACATTGCCATCCACAGAACACAACACATCACATTCCAAAATCTCGAATATCACAACAATGCTGATTTCGAAATAATCCCAAATTAATAAAGTACATTATTCTACAAATAAAACCTATTTAATCGTACAGAAGTTCATTCATCACAATAGAATACGATATTCAAAAATTCAACAATGTCGGTACAATGTTGGCGCGCAATAATTCCAAGATGTCGGTACATCCGCTCGAGCGCGGCCCGCGCGCGCACTGCGCCGGCTGCGCCCGCGCCGCCGCCGACGCGCTCCCTTCACAACCCACTCTCTGTACCTACAGCCTACTTGCACATGTCTTGTAGCCAGGGCCCAAGCAAGTGCTCCTTGCTTTACTCGAATTCACTAAAGGCTATATAATCTACTTGCTATGTTTACTTACCTAAATATCATGAATATCATGATTTAACAGGACTAGACAACACTGTGACAAAATGGCGAACAGCACTGGAAGATCGCATTGTGTGGCGGGTCTAGGTGTTTTTATAATTCAGCAAATCTTTGTGCAGCATGTATGGATTGTGATGCACAGCATCAGCCTCCGCAGATCACCACAGCACATTTTTACAGTTAGTTATTATTTTGACTGTTATTGTGTTATTATTATTAAATCAATCGTAGGTTCTTAAGTACCTATTATTTAAGCGTTTGACCTCCATCTCATACCTAATAGTAGGTACCTAAAGGGAGATATGCGTAACGCTTCAAAAAAATAGGTAATGCCATGAATCAGTGGCGTCTTATTTATACTCGCGGTTAAACGGTAACCGACATCCTGTTGCCTTCAGAGAATGAGTAACATTCCAATCATTTGCGATTCCCACAAATTTAACAATGGGAATACCTAGTATATACTTAGTACAATTCTTCTTCGAACGAACTTTTATATCTTCAACAACCAACACATATCATTCGAGTTGCCTCAATGTAGGTATAATGCAAAGCCTACGTAGGTGGTCCGTTAGCTATTTGTCAAGCGACAGCTTGCCCCGAAACCAGTTTAAAACACATGCACTGTAATAACTTTATCTATTATCAAAGGTAATAACATGACTAACATTTAGGTAAGTATTATGGAAGACGTGCGTCATGTCGGCGAGCTGTCAGAGCTGTCACTGTCAGCGCGAGCGCTAGTCGTCCGCGTCGGCCGGCATGTAGTCGAAGAGCACCGCCTTGCGGTCGTAGCCGCAGCGGAAGAGGTTCCAGGCCACGTCCTCGGGCGAGCTGGCCCCCTCCGCCGACTGCTCGGCGCACTGCTCCAGGGCCTGAGGGGGTATCACGTTAGCGAAATGACCACCTTACATACAGATTTACATAACAACCTGCTAATGGAGGACGATGGTAACCGCAACTGCAGTAAATTAACTTTCTTTTTTTTTTTTTTCAGTGATGTGGCAAGTTTCGGGTTAGGTGCAACGGTTAGGCTCACATCGGCCCCGATCTTAAGAGTTCCTACTGTCCGGGTACGGTGTGGAGACGTTTACATTGGGTAGGTATCAATCAATAAGGAACTTCTTAAAGTCTTCCGCACCTCTGGAACGCTTCATTGTGGAGGGTGACCTAATAATGAGATGTTATTTTGATTCGCAATAACATTCAAAATAACATCTATGAGAATTTCAAAAGATGGGCATCACCAACAGTTTGCTGAGGGTTCTGTCTGACAGACATTGCAGTAATCTGTAAAGGCACTGGATGTTAAGCCATGTGTTAAACAAAATCACTACATAGTATAAAACAAAGTCGCTTTTTCTGTCCCTATGTCCCTTTGACTGCTTAAATCTTTAAAACTACGCAACGGATTTTGATGCGGTTTTCTTAATAGATGAGTGATTCAAGAGGAAGGTTTATACGTATAATATAACCGTGCGAAGCCGGGGCGGGTCGCTAGTTATTAATAAAATTAATTGTAACGTACAGATTTAAAAAAAATTGTTAGTGTGTTATGTACGACATAACTGTATTAGAGTTATGACTGAAGCAATAAATGAATGTAATAAAACACAGTGGAACCTTGGTGGCGTTCCGTCCGTCGCTGCGCACCGCCAGCTTGCCCAGCACGGCCGACTTGAGCAGCTTGCCGTCCTTGCCGACCACCTGATTACAATATTTACCATTAGTACATTATAAAAACAAGGAAATGCTCGATTTTGTGTTGCCTTATACTTATTCTACGTTTTGCCAAGATATCGAGATGTCACAATGTAATCCAAGTAGGGTAAACCACCCTATTGTTGGCATACCCCCAATTTATTGGCACTTGAGTATTTAAACTATTTAATAAGCATGCTGTACGGTGGATCAATGAGAAAATATTTAAAAAATAATTGGTAGGTTTACATTTCACTTAGCTGGCAGAGTCATTGCATGATATGTCATACAAACGGAATTATGATCCTTTGAACTTAGCCTCTCATCGAATCCCGCGAAACCTCTTCAAATTTTATTTTTTTTGCTAAGGTTAGTGGTTTTCAAAATAGTCTTGTTTTGGTCATATGAGTGTATCCGCACAGGCCGAAAGTTTTTGATGAATGTGGTAATTATTTTAAAACATAATTATGCTTAAAAATTACAATTTATTTGTACTGATTTCTTGTTTTAGGCTGTGCCAATGTTTGGTATGTAGAAGAGACATAATTCTAATTTATTGGCACCCCTGCCGATAATTGGATTTTTTAATGAAATTGTTTTTTGTTATCTAAGGTTCTAATTTAACAGATAAAGATTCGATATTGCTTGTGTATACCTAGTTATGCATTTTATACCGTCTGTCCAAATTTTGGCACCATGTCATTAATGAAAAATGTAATTATTGGCTAGCTTAAACAATACTTAAGCACTCCTGCCAAGCCGAGTTCTTTCAAATTTCAGATACAAAAACTAAGAAAATAAAATACAGGATAGACAAAATAAAACAGATAACATTTTATTTATACTTTGTCAAATTACACGTCATAAAATTTTTAATTCTAATAAAAATGAGTATAAAAATATATTTAATTTAATTTTGTTAAAATTTAAAACTCATCGTAGGTGTCGTCGTGAACGTCTTCTCTACAAGCCAGTTTTTTAGTCTTATTTTAAAACTTTCGAGACTCGGTGCGTCCCTAACCTTGTCTCGGAGCTTGTTGTCAAACGCGATAAATACCCGTACATATTTTTTTATAATAATGTGTTCTGATCGCGTAACTTTAAAAAACTTAATCATTGACTCACAAGCTGCTCAGCCAAGTTTTGTTGATATAACTGAAAGCGGACTGATTTATGATCCACCCATGTTGCGTGCCGACTCTCCAAACGAAATAATAATTACAGACTCTAAGACTAAAAAAAATCTACTTCGGAATTGGAAAAGATCTTGGCCGAATCGGAAGACTTTTAGAGATTAGAAGTTGATTTCAATCCTAATAACTTTATTAAAGACTGATTTCAATGTCAATATGATATTTTGTAGGCCTACCTAGGAATATGTAAACTGGTTAGATATTATTATAGGCACGAAGAATATTATAAGTACCTAACAGGTACATCAGGTACATAATAAACCTTTGTCTAGATCCTATGAATTTTGTTTAATATACCCTGATGTCAACCTGGGTATGTGGGGCCAATAATAGGATTACCTTTACATACCAATTATTGGCATTACTGCCAATAATTGGGTTTCTATGTGCCAATAATGGGTCAATATCTGCCAATAAATGGTATAGATACACGTTTTGAAAAAAAACTGAAAATAATAATATTGCGCGTAAAAATTCCGTCTGTTAGAAGGTAAATAACATTCTTTTATTACAGCTCTAATGTCTAAACGCATTTTTAGGAATATTATTTCAGTGTATTTTGATTTTCAGGCATTTTGTTTTGTAACAGCGCTTAAAGTGCCAATATATGGGTGGTTTACCCTATTTAGTTATTAAGTATCTGTCAATTCACACGAAAGCAGTAGCAAAGCAATGGAGCTGCATCGTGCGCTCTAAGTGCGACGGCAGAAGGCCTTTGCTCGGCTGTCAGAGTAACAAACACATCATCAACCTACACTAGTCCACAGCCGGACATAGGCCTCCCCTTATTAGCGTCAAAGCGCCCTGTTCAGCTCGCCGCATCCAGCATCTGCCAGCAGTCTTTTGCAAATCGTCATACCACTTGGCCGAAGGGTGCCCTACACTACGTTTCGCCGTCCCCACTCAACTCAAGAACACATTTACCCCAGCGGTGGTCGGTTCCCTGCCACTTCAGCTTGCTACTCGTCAGCCCAAGCCCCGCGAGTACCTTGCACTTGAGCAGCACGCAGTAGACGTGCCTCTTGAGCGCGCGGTCGTCGGCCAGCTCGCCGGCCAGCAGCGCGTCCACCAGCCGCGGCTCCACCTGCGACTGCGCCTGGCAGGCCGCCGAGTGCGCGCGGAACATCGCCTTCTCTTCTTTACCAAGGATCTGCACAGGAAGGACTCCTCAGGCGAACGCACAACCAACAGGATGGACTTGTGGCACCAGGTGAGGAGCGGTCACACCTCTGCGTCTGCTTAACGTCTACTACCTGCGAGTACGACTAGCCACAACTCGGAGCTAATGCAACGGGTGCTGTTAGATACAGTCTACAGGCATGCCTAAATGTCTGATCTCTATCTGGCATTTCGATCTAACATAATGTGTCTATTGTTTGTCGCGATCCTAATGCGGAATGCCGTTCCGATAAACTTTCCGCAAGTGCCGCAGCACATGCTGCGGATGATCGCTGCATCACAGACATTCCATTGATACTTTTAAATGAGATATAAAATAAGAGATGCTTACGACGCAGTTTTTGCAAGCAGTCACCGTCTGAAAAATAAAACATTTCAGGTTAATGCCAAAGTATAGCCGGTTGGTTTGAAAATATCAGATTGGAACTAAACACATTCCTAGGAGAGAGTACGACTAACGGAGTGACATGTCCCGCGGGGGTCAGCTTCAGACAGATCACTCGTGGAGGAGACGCGGCAGTAAGCCACGAGAGACACCCACCTGAATCAATAGGAGGGATGCAGCCGCGATCGTAGCAAGACTCGCCATAGTAGTCGCGCTCTATCTCGCGGGCGTAGCAAGCGCAGCGGCACGCACACAGCATGCAGCCCAGCGCGCGGCGGAACGAGCACTCGCGCGCCGCCCGGCCCGCGCCGCGCTTTATGCGCGCGCGCATCGAGCCCTCTCAAGCACCCTCTACCACGATACCGATGTAGCGCACACACTGATATTCAATTTCTATGAACCGAGTCAATTCTTAATTTTTTGGAATCGTAGACTAAATGCCATCGAAGATCAACTTAAATTTCGGGTCATCTCGTATTAATTTCACTGTCATTTTTCCTGAAAGAAGACAAGTCATACAAATCTTGCAAGGACTGTACTGAATATGAATGAAGGGAAGATGAGAGTCGACGTTATAGGTAGGCACAAAATTTACTGAAACTAGATTATGTCATGTTGATGAGTTCCGACATTCAGCGGCTCGCTTCGCTCACGTTAGACGAGCGAAGCGAGCCGTTGCGTTCCCGAGAGGCTGTCGCATCGCTCGTGTCGCATCGCTCGTGTCGCATCGCTCGTGTCGCATCAATCGTGTCGCATCAAGTCGCATCGCTCGTGTCGCATCGCTCGTGTCGCATCGCTCGTGTCCCAAAGCTCGTGTCGCATCGCTCGGTGTCGCATCGCACGTTGTCGCATCGCTCGTGTCGCATCGCTCGGTGTCGCATCGCTCTGTGTCACAGTAGCGGGCGGCTGTTTTGACAGCGCATCACAACACGCGCATGTTTAGTCAACACGCTCCGCGGACGCGCTCTCACAACACGGAGCCCGCAAATATGCAAAGATAACACAATCATTTTATATCTTTTGGTATATGTACATGAAAACACCCTCACTATAAAAACACTACTAACAATGTGTGTCCCTTCCAAGTAACAAACGTGCATATCTATTTGAAATTAAATGAATTATAATTATAGAAAAAGGTAATTGTATTTTTACTGGTTTACTGAATTAGCAATCTGAGATCCACCGAAGAACCGACAACCACTGGGTTAAACGTGTTATTGAGTGCAGACCGCGACTCGGCAAAGGTAGTGTAGGACGCTGGCCAGGTGGGATGATGGCTGATATGTAAAGACTGCAGGCTGAATGCGGCAAGAAATAGGCTCTACCTGGCTCATTACGGGAGGCCATGTCCAGCAGTGGACTAACTTAGACTAATGATGAACAGCTTCGGTACACGATTTGGCAACCTAAGTGCGATATATTAATTAATATATTATCTACCATACAATCCTAGACTTTATCAAATAACTGATGAAGGTATTCATCTCTAAGACCGCATCTGAGACAACTCACTAGGCTTCTGAATACAGAAACTTTGTAGACAGCTACTTTCGAATAAAACTAAATAAACTTATACTTACCTAAACAAGCCTTCCGGGAAATTCGTAATTTTTTCACATTTCATATAATTTTCTCGAATTTTTATACTTCATTGACGGATATGAAACTCTGCAAATGAAACATAGATTAAGAGAAGATTACAGACGTTCTAAAGAACCCTATCCGATCAAGGATCGTTCGAGAGCCTCCACATTTGATAACACCTTAGCTTTCCCTGTTGTAAGGTGTTAGTAGAAAGAAACGGAGCATTGCTGGTGACGCGGAGCTGTGTGACGCTGAGCAACGAAGTTGTTTTTTAAGAGGCAACATCATCTCTTGATAGACCACTGTTGAAGGCCTTTTTGAAGGCAATATCTCAAGGCGGCCTCGCTACCTCTGGAAAGTAAACCTAGATACGCCAATGCTGATGGAGTCGCGAGCACTGGTGTAGTGGTCAAAAACCAGTGGCGAGACGAAGGTGGCCTACTAGAGTGGTCACCGCGTCGTCGTGAGGCAGTGGAACGCACCTCTACGTCGAGCAGTCAGTTAAGAAGTCGGTATCGAGCGCTGGCTGCTGGCCTGACGAACATCGCGGGACTCCCGGGGACCGCTGCACGGCGACAAGTGTTACTCGACGATAGGAGTGCCAGGTCTGGCCCACTTACCGATATAAGACCACTTTCATTTGGGCTGGTGTTTTTTTTTAGCTGTTATGGTCCCGGACGTGGTAAGTTTCGATCCTGGCAACCCTACTCGATGACCTCAGTAGCGCAGCGCACGAGAGTCCGCCTGGGACGTAAGACGTTGCGGTTTTGGAACAAATTTGTGGACGATCTGCACAAATTAGTTCCGTTGGTCTGGGTGTTTATGTATAATAAAATATAAGTACGCGCGGGTGTCGGAGCTGCGGTCGCTGCGCCACAGGGACAGGCCCGCCGCCACCAGCGCGCACAGGTCGCCCGAGCCCTGAGGGATGAGGGATGCGTTGGAGCAACGTACCCGTGCAGCTGGTCGATGAGGTGCAGGCAGACGCTGGAGGGGGCGGGCGCGGGGCGCGGCGCGCAGGCTCGCTGCAGCACGCACGGGGACAGCCCCGCCGCCATCAGCGCCACCACCGCCATTTGGAACATCATGCTGCAAGCACTCCTAGCCGCTTCGGTCACTGTGGAGTTTACGGGACGCAAAAAAAATAAGGATTTTTTTTTGGTCAAGGTCATTGACCTTTGACCCCAAAGTTCAAGGACCTTGAGAAAAGTGACCTTGAGGTCATTAACCTCAAGGCCACTGACTTTTTTTTGTGAAAACGTTGGTTTTTGATAGAATCGATGCCGAAAACTTAAATAAATCATTTTCGATCACAAGGTCAGTGACCTTTGAGGTCAAGGTCACTTACCTTTTCTGTAAAAACGTTGGTTTTAGCTGGAATCGATGAAGGAAAATTAAATTAATCATTGTCGAACTCAAGGTCAGTGACCTACGAGGTCAAGGTCACTGATTTTTTTTTTAATTCTTTACCTCGGGGTATTTTTTCATCTTTTTTTGGTTCCATCACGATTCGCCATAGCTCCGGCGCTTCGGGAAGTGCAGCCTCTCCGCCATTGCGTAACAAGGGACAGGCCTGTCCCTTGTTACGGCTGGCGGAGGCTGCACTCCCTTCGCGCCTCCGGCTTATTAAATACACTCTAGGGGCGCCACGCACAAGACCACGTGGAGTCGGGGTACTCTGTGTCGGATCCGCCACTCAAGTTGAACCTAATCAACTCTTATCGGAATGAAAAAAAAGTATTATTTGCTTTAACATCAAAATAACAAACTGCCGGTGCCACCCCCATTGCATTAGAGCGTAATTTTGTATACTGCCACAATCACCCCTAAAGTTTACAGAGTACAGAACGACATTATTTGACCTATAGCGCCGAGGTCATTGAACTTTGAGGTCAATCACCTAATCCAAAGTTGCATCTCTAATGACTCTCTTCACGATGCCATAAAAAAAAATATATGTTATATATACATGAAAAAAATCTTCGAAAATTTTCTAAGTCCAGCTCCCTTTAAAACAGAACGACATACTTTGACCTCTAACGGCGAGGTCATTGAACTTTGGGGTCAATGACAATAACCAAAGTTGGACCCCTAGTGACTCTCTTCACGATGCCATAAAAAAAAATATATGTTATATATACATGAAAAAAATCGTCGAAAATTTTCTAAGTCCTGCCGACTTTCTTTGACCTCTAGCGCCGAGGTCATTGAACTTTGGGGTCAATGACATTAACCAATGTTGGACCCCTAGTGACTCTCTTCACGATGCCATAAAAAAAAATATATGTTATATATGCATGAAAAAAATCGTCGAAAATTTTCTAAGTCCTGCGTCCCGTAAACTCCACCCCGACCGCCGCTTCACCTTCATCTTTCACAATACCGACTCCGACCTGGGGCTCAATTACACTCATTTCAAAACAAAGGTCTCAATAGTGTCATACTATGAAGGAGGCTAAAATGATGTTTGTGCATTTGGTATTCTACTATTTTTTTGAGCTTGAAGAAGAGACTCATAATTAGAATATCAAATTTGTACCTAGTCATAAACGTAGGTAATCGTCACGGTAGAAGCCGGTTTACATTATTCCAGTCCAGTGATCCAGTCCAGTGCTGAACTGGATTCGTAATCGTCTACATTATTCCAGTAATTTAGAAGCAGTTGAAACGTGAACACTACAGTGACAATGATTTCAAAAAGAGATCAGTTTCGAAACTGTTTCAAACGTGCTCAATCACTCTTGCTACAAGAAGTTTTTTTTTTTTTTAATTTCGTCCACTGTGAAACCTTCAATTTCCATACCAATAATGGACAGGTTTTGCAAAGCAGTTTGGTGCATAGGTTTATTTTTATAATGCTCTGATGTTATGTCCCATAAACACGGATTTTCTCTGTGTAGTACCTAGTGGCCAACTTTACAGTTTAGTCTTCAGACAACTTCTTCACCATTGTTAAAACCTTTCTTTTCAGTTAAAATCCACAAAAACAACCAACCCGTGTTCACCTCGTGTTTGTTGCATCAGCACTGGAATGGCATTGGATTGGTCGTCTACATTATTCCAGTTGCACTGGATTGATCGCACTGGATTCAAAAGTAGACCTCGAATCCAGTTACTGGACTGGAATGCTTAATGGATTCAGTTTATTCCAGTGCCGGTTTACATTTTTCCAGTAAGCAATCCAGCACTGGACTGGATCGCTGGACTGGAATAATGTAAACCGGCCTTTATGAATGAACCTCAAAAAGTTTGTGCTAGTAGAATACCAAAAAGAGTATAACACTGACATTTGAACACTTTACTATTATTATTGTGAAGCAATTTATTTTGTGCAATTCGGGCCCTGGTTTTCACTTTGTTATGTATCAAAATGCAAGTGATATTATGATTTCTAATAATTGTTCACGGAACATTTTGAACTAGACGCATGCCATCTTTCGCGCTTACAGGACGCAGGTGACACTTGCACTTGATACATAACAAAGTGTACACCAGGCATCAGTAAAGTACTTACCTACCTACATTACGAGAAAGGGAAGCATGAATTTTCCCAAGTCATGCTTCCCTTTTTCTAGTTACCTACTTGAGTTATAAGTATGAGGCTTGCCACGATACCCCCCTAGGTGGGTGAATTGGGTAGCGCGCTTGTGGCACCGCTAGATACATACGGTTTAATTCGGTGCTTTTCTTGTTTTATTAGACCTTTAAGATACACAGTACAAAATCGTATACGAGGCTATGTAATATACTTACTATATATTATGTATGAAGTATTAATTAAAAATGCGAAAGTATGGATGAATGCATGAATGTTTGTTACCTTTATACGCGAACTGAACGGATCTACTTAGTAAATGGAAATTTTGAATGAACGTAGTTTTAGGCATGGAATAAAACATGTACATTTCATTCCATAAATCAGTTTCCACTTTCCATGATGGGACAGAAATAATCGTGAAGCGTTTCCATAGCAACCACGCGTGCGAAGCCGCGGGCAGATACTTATCCATCCAATGGACCAGTTTACCGGTCAGTGGTGTGCAAGGCGTCTGTAACGTGTGGTGGACTTCCTGTACTAATGAGACGCAGCACAGGTCGCTCCCAACGTGTGCCGAGGCTCGATCACCAGCGCCGAGCACTCGGCTGATCTGTGCTTCAAGTGGCGCAGTGCAAGAGGAACACGCGGCGAGAGGCGAGGGAGCTCCTACCTTACTTCTCGAACATGGCGAGCTCGAACTGTTTGAACTCGTAAAAGCTGTTCAGGCGGAGCGGGTTGGAGAGCCACAGCATGGCGGGGGAGGGGGCAGCGGGCAGACGGAACTGCACTATGATTTACATTCAAATGTAAAAAATCATAAAAATAAGAGGCCAATGAAACGGTATGAAAAACGTTATGAGACAGCTCAGATTATGTCAAAATAGAAGTCATGAATTATTTTCAAATATGTCACTCTTCGCTAATTTTCTAGTTGAGGTTTGTTCACTTTGAGTATCTACATAACAATGTCTCGTATCAAAGGAGGTTTCATTTAAAGTTCTTTCTAGAATTTGTTTCTGGTTAGGAGCGAGCTGCCACGGTCGTGTACGTCTGGTGGCGATGGCGGCGCGCGTTGTCCCACCATCACAGTAGGTAGCTTAGAATGTTATTCCTGCAGGACTATTCACAATCTCCGGTACGCTGACGTACATTTGCAAGAAAATCTAATATTTAACGTGACACGGATACGGAGTTTCTGCAAACCTTATAAATGCAAAGATTCGGCCCGATCCGTCAAATAGTACCTACTTAACTTTAACGATGTCTGCGCGACAAACGTACCTTACCTACCTCTTCACATTCTACTAATTCAGCGCGTCTTTAGCTTATGGAAATATTGATCACCGATGTATTACTAACTCCTCAATTGTAGCGCCTCATCTCATCCTCATCTCAGACCTCGCCCTCGGGAGTATGTTCGATACACATCGATCACCTAGCTTCCTACACTAGGTAGCTGACTCAGCAGGTCAGATTAACTAGGTAATTAGTTCATACGTGACCGCGGAGGTAACGAGCGGTCTCTAGGTCAGCCAGCAGACAGTGCATCACTAGCAGCGATACCAACCGCACTCATTATCATCAGCATCATTAGTCGTAGTTTTACGTATATAAGTTAATGTGCTGCTTATTTCCTAGATACTTGCTAAGTGTGCTTTATGTTCCTAAATAATCTCCGTCTTCGCGTTCGTTTCTCCCGATTTTGAAGATTTAATTTTTACTTTAGGAAAAATAAATTGATAAGAATGTTTTATTTTGCTACGTGACAGCACCTTGCTGCTAAGTAGGCATTCTATGACAATATTAAATTCATTGCGCTGTAAATATTTTATGATATTATTTGCTGATCTAAGCTCGTGTAATGTGAGATACACTGGCTGCCTTTGTTTACTAACAATAAAGGTCAACACCCGTTGTATCCACCCTACTACACGAGCTACTATAGTAAACGAGCTGTGACGATTTAGTAAATCTTCGATTATGATGCTGCTGTTATCGGGGATGTTACTAGCTACGTTTACGTGCTCCCTGACTTCTTCGTTGCTAAGCTTCATGAGTTGCTGCTTTGTCATGAAGTTAGTCAACGTTAAGGAGGTAGGGTCTTGCCACCGCAACCGACGCTCTGTCAGCTGTGATGACGTCAGACCTCTGCTCGCTACGCTGTCAGCTGGATTCTCGTTGCTGTTGAGATAATGCCAACCTTCTGGCGGCAAAACAGGGGTGATTTTTTTCACTCTGTTTGCTACAAAAGGCTTCCAGCGCTCTGTAGAGCCTTTTATCCAGCTGAGCGTTATCTGGGAATCGCTCCAACCATAAACTACGACGGTGAAGTTATTGATGCTTTTGAGGATTTTTGACATGAGTTTTGTCAATAATTCCGCGCTGCATAGCTCAAGACGCGGTAAGGAGGGCGCCTTACTGCTGGGCACTAGACGGGTTTTTGCTGCTGCTAGCACTACTGACACTGAGTCATGCGATACGATTCTTGCGTATACTACACATGCGAATGCTTTCATGGATGCGTCACAGAATCCGTGAAGTTCTATTACGTCACCCTTTTTGCTATTTAGCCACCGGGGGATTTTAAACTGATTTATGACGTGTAAGTCTTTTTTCAGCTGAAACCACTCTTCCTTGATATTTGTCGAAACCTCATCATTCCACTGAACCTCTGAATTTTGCCAAACTTGTTGGAATAGGAGCTTCAGTTTTGTTATCAACGGAGCTAACCACCCTAAGGGATCAAAAATTTTAGAAATTTCAGACAGAAGCATTCTCTTGGTGAACTTTGTCGTGCTCGTTTCGGTAAGATCGCATTGAAAGGTGAATTCATCATCGGTAGAGTTCCATTGTATACCTAACGTTTTTGCTGTGCTTTCCGTTTTAAATGTAAACAATAGTGGCTGATTGCTATTATTTTGTTCTACTTTTTCTAACAGCTGTTTATTGTTTGAGGACCATTTTCTCAATAAAAATCCTCCGCTTTTGAGACACGCGTTCATTTCCGCTATTCTCTGTTTCCCTTCCTCGATGCTGTGGGCGCCTGATACCCAGTCATCCATGTAAAGCTGTTCTTGGATGCTCTTTGCAGCATTCGGGAAGTTATGAATGATAGCTGTCAGCTACCTAGTGTAGGAAGCTAGGTGATCGATGTGTATCGAACACATACAAAATTGACATATGAAAGCCCTTTTTATGGGCTTCGTAATTTGAAATTGTATGGAAAGGACGCACGCGATGGCCATTGAAATGGCTCAAACATGTCAATCTGGATGGGAGGTTTTAGCGTAATCACACAGCTGGTCCAAACCGCTCGTCGCGCAGTAGGTGCCGGCGCTCCAAGCACTACCGCATCACTACTATCTCACACCAAGTCACCATTAGCAACTCATGCATGGCTCGAGTAAGGGCCGGGACAAGAAATGATACAAATAAGTTGTTGCAGGCAGTAGGTAATTAATAAAATCTGTATTTCTGTATTGCTGATGCGGTTTTTTGACACAGCCAAGTGCGTGTCGGGCTCGCTAACATAGTGTTCCACGCTTACTAAATGTAGGTGGTTCTTCTAATAGAAACAGTCTCGAAAAATCTTGCATTTTTTGAGGGTTTAGTACACAAAGGGTAGTAAACAAGGAACACCCTTAGCGTACTGAATAAAAAAAACATAGTTTATCAAGATGCCTATTACTAAGCCTCCTGTCAAGAGATGTAAATTGAAAAAAACTGTTTTTATTTCTAAATCTTTCTTCGGGTCATATCGCGACTCGAACATCAGAATTGAAAATCAGCATCGATCAATGCGGATACCAAAGACATGCGGATACTGATGCTAATGTTTAAATGAATGCTGATCATCAACAACCCTGCTACATATATGCGCATGCGCTGCGACCAGCAGGTGCATTTACATCAAACTTCAATCGATCGAATCAGCGGCTCCAAACTAAACTAAATTATTTGTGCGCTTTCATTATTTTTCTGTTGCGCAAAAAAACTATTATACAACCTAATGGTTATAATTAAGTGAAAATACGCTACGTTCTCAAGTACCCAAGGTACGTTTATTTGGACGATTCACACATTATCATAAAATTACATACATAAAATATACACTTTGAGAAAAATAATACATAAAAAGATAAATTAACTTCTACAAAATAAAACGATGAACATACATAGATGAGCATAATGATCCTAAAAAGCAAAAATGTCTAATAAAACAAATAAAATAATAAGTTACATTTTTTATTAACTAGGGAAATGCCTGGTTGTGTATTGGTCGCAGCCTACAGCCAGTGGACGACTCACTTAAGTTTACAACTCACTAAGGACCAACATGAGTATTGATGGAATTAATTCGGCAATACTTTTGTGCAACTTTGTAAATGTTATGTTTGGTCGCTCTCGCTCCGCGGACATTCGCCCCAATGGTACAAACATTCAGACTTGAGCAATACATCCGCTACAGAGATAATATAAGAGCACCGCAGTGCGCAGCCTGGAATGATATTCGCTTCGTCCAACGATTGGTCTCTATGGACTACTTAACTATGGTCTCAAATAAAAATATAGCCGTCCCTTTCAAATCGAATATCTCAAAGAACGCCGCCTCTGCAGTACAACTGAATCTACTAGAGAAGAATACTCAGAGTGGAATGTTTTTAGAGCCACATTGGAGACGAGCTAGTCGGTCAGGGGGGCTACGAGTATAATGCATGGGCATGTAAGCACGATTCAAAATTTCGATTATTTCTAAAAATTTAATAATAGGGGAAGGGCGGGTAGCCCCTGACGGCGGGTACCCCCGGACACTTCAAATACAAGGTGATTAAGCTCACTTAGAATACAATTAAATACAACTTAAGATGACGCGTGGAATATGAACAAAGAATCTATTCAGTGGTGGCGTATCCGGCCAACGGTTCTCACGTGAGGACAGATTTTATCTCGGATCAATCTATTTACGCTGCTCCTTAGAAAGTTTGAATGCAAAAATCTGTTACTTAACGTTAGTATTCTGACTTAATATAATTATGTCCCCATAGGTAAATGATCAGTCAATCAGATTTTAAGTTATTTTGAAATCAGTTTGATACTTTTGATGTAGTGGTTAAAAACAAAGATTTTGGGAGGTTGGGTACCCCCGGACAAACTTTTAGCGGGTACCCCCCCCGGACAGTTATCAATGTATGATTTGTAATTTTTAGAAGAGCTTTAGTAATTTGATAGTGTTATTTTGTAGATGTACCCGCATATTTAATTCAGGTAGACTATAATAACATGCTCAAAGTAACGAAAAAACCACGGATAGAGGAAACTGGAAAGAGGTTTACAGTAGAGAAGCAGTCAGTAAAGTTTATAAGGGTAGCGAGCAGAGGATTTGGAGAAACAAAAACGCTCCTCATGTGAAAAACCTCGAAAATAAAAAGAAAATTTCCAAGACTTGTTCAGAAATGGGCTGAACCAGAAAATTTAAAATGTGGTGTGACATGAGAGTGAAACTGTATTAAATGATAAATATGTTTAGGTCTTGGCCCATGAACCTTGCTTAGACCTTAATGCGTGTTCTGCTTATTATTATTGTGATGTCTGCCAAGCTGGAAAGCGACTGGGTCAGCGCTAAGGTTGTGTCCGGGGCTACCCGACATTTTTACGGCATGCCAATTATTAGAGGTTTAGATTTTGAAGTTTTTTGTTAATGAATAACGAATATAACTTACTTGAATTTATGATTAATTGTAATATTTCTCAAATGAAATGAAAAAAACATTTTTAAAAGTTTGATAACTGTACCTATAAAAATCATTTAATTTAAGTGTCCGGGGCTACCCGCCATTCAATTTATTGCACACCCCCTAGGAGTTATTGTGTAAAAAAATACGTGCTTAATTATTCAGTCCATAGTTTATGTATACCGAGTTTTGAGTGAATCAAACCAAGGAATAATATTTTTCCATACAAACTTTACCACACTATTTAACCCCTCGAGGTTAATTTTTTTAAATTTTACGATCCTATGTTATTCTAGGTCCGAATCTATTTACATACCAAATTTCATCTATAACTTAAGTAGTTACGGAGATTATCTATACCAAACATTCACACAGACTTTCCCATTTATTATAAGAGTAAGATAGTAAGGTTACTTAATACTTTACATAGACACTCACACCACACACCGCATTCCATGTACCTACCTACTTACTGTGAGCCTGATCAGACCTTGTTTTTTGGAACATGGTAAAAAGTATCTTAAGATACAAGTTTGAGCCCATATTTGAATGCTTATCGTGGTGCGGTAGCGATGCTGGATCTATGCGTTGTCCTAAATTCTCCTTAACTTATTATATTTTAAAATAGATATACATATATGTATTGATTTCAAATCACATAACTTCGAGTCCTCGTGCTATAGCTAGGGTTGCCAGATGTCCGGGATTTCCGCGCGTCTTGTTTCGTGTCCAGTAATAAGGCCTAATTGTCCCGGATTTCAAAAATCCTATCACAAATAGATTTTTAGGACAGGTTGACCTTAGGCCTCGGCTCATAAAATTACACCCCTCGGATTTTGGCGGAACTTGTTTTAGGAGGCGCCGCGCCGGCTTATACATTTGGCTGGCGACCTTTTTTTTTGCTTGTCCCGGACTTGGTAAACTTCGATCTGGCAACCCTAGCTATAGCGTAGGCCCTGCCCACACCTCGCGTGGACCTCGCACAATGTACTCACTAAACAACAATCAATAACAAACAACAAACGCTTATTACTTTCCAGTCATTTAAACGATTAATTGACATCAACAACCATTTCTAGTCATACCTACCTACACATTTTATAAATAACTTAATCGTATAAATACACCTAGTATAAATACGTACCTAGTATAAATACGTACCTAGTATAAATACGTACCTAGTATAAATACGTAGCTGGTATAAATACGTACCTAGTATAAATACGTAGCTGGTATAAATACGTACCTAGTATAAATACGTAGCTGGTATAAATACGTACCTAGTATAAATACGTAGCTGGTATAAATACGTACCTAGTATAAATACGTAGCTGGTATAAATACGTACCTAGTATAAATACGTACCTAGTATACATACGTACCTAGTATAAATACGTACCTTGTATAAATACGTACCTAGTATAAATACGTACCTGGTATAAATACGTAGCTGGTATAAATACGTACCTAGTATAAATACGTACCTAGTATAAATACGTACCTAGTATAAATACGTACCTAGTATAAATACGTACCTAGTATAAATACGTACCTGGTATAAATACGTAGCTGGTATAAGCCGGTTCATTAGAGAAACGAATCTAAAATGGCGACTTGTACTTGCGTTGACAGATAGTACAGTTAGCATCCAAAATTTCAGATCAAAGATTTTTTCAAGTTACAAGTAATAAAAACAAGACCGGGTCGTATTTATTTCAAACTAGCTGATGCCCGCGACTTCGTCCGCGTGGTTTTTTTATTCCTTGAATTATAATAATTTGTAGATCAAAATACCTTATAATGCTTCTTTGAAGACAACATTCGAAAACTCAACAGTATAACAATAACAAACAAGTAGCAACGGAAAGATAACAGAAAATTATAACAACGAATTCGTAACAGTTCAGATCACCAGGCGCATCAAGACAGCGTGAAAGCAAATCAAGACTGTTTTTTTCTGCATACTGTACGCGCGTGAGTGAGTATAGACGGCACTAGTGTGCGAGCGAGAGGCCATGATAAGTGCCGCCATTTAAGATTCGTTTCTTTATTTAATCGGCTTATATAAATACGTAGCTGGTATAAATACGTACCTAGTATAAATACGTACCTAGTATAAATACGTAGCTGGTATAAATACGTAGCTAGTATAAATACGTACCTAGTATAAATACGTACCTAGTATAAATACGTACCTAGTATAAATACGTACCTAGTATAAATACGTACCTATTATAAATACGTACCTAGTATAAATACGTACCTAGTATAAATACGTACCTAGTATAAATACGTACCTAGTATAAATACGTACCTAGTATAAATACGTACCTAGTATAAATACGTACCTAGTATAAATACGTACCTAGTATAAATACGTACCTAGTATAAATACGTATTTCCGCCTCGCGACGTATCACAACAGATATGAACGTTACGTATCACGATCACGTATATTTCGTTGCACAGTTTGAAATGGATCCTCAGCCATGTCTCAGAACACTGACAGGCCGGTCGTTGAACCGGACTTATCGACTGAACACTATCACTATGTAATATCCATTAGAACGTCACTTGCACTGGGTCTATAGTCGTCATCAGTTGAAGGCGCGGGAGACGCCGCGCGCGGCCGGCGGGGTGTTGTGGACTTATTCGTCAAATCCTGGAAATAAAATACTATATTGAATGAATGAATGAAACACTTTATTGTACTCAAAAAATACATGTCTAAAGCTTTTATCTAATTAAAAATAAACAAAAAGGCAGCCTTATCGCTGAGAGCGATTTCTTCCAGGCAACCTAATAATTAGTGATAAATTGATATAGTTATATAAATGAAAAACATACAAGTACCTACATAACTTTCATTGTTTTTTGAATTAGTACTTTGATTGTCAAAATAACTATATAATAACAATAAATAATGTATGTTGTTCTTGAAATGACGTGTAAAGTACTACTCTGTCAAGAAAGTACCGGGAAAAGATCAATAATACACAAAATGTTTGTTATTCATCCAAATTTATTTTATCACCTTCAAAGTATGCTCCTTCAGAAACGATACACTTACGCCAACGAATTATCCAATCATCAAAACATTTTTTAAACGCTGTTTCCGGAATTGAGTTCTGTTCTCGCCGCGAATTCTCCTTTATGTCTTGTACCGATTGAAAACGGGTGCCACGAAGTGGTAATTTGAGTTTAGGAAAAAGAAAGAAGTCGGCCGGAGCCATATCTGGTGAATATGGTGGTTGCTCGATGGTATTTGTTGAGTGTTTGGTCAAAAATTCGGTCACAATGATGGCCTTGTGCGAAGGCGCATTATCGTGGTGCAAAATCCAAGAATTTTCTTTCCACAAATCTGGCCTTTTTCGTCGAATTTGCTCTCTTAAACGCCGCATAACGCTCAAATAATATTCTTTATTTACCGTTTGACCTTCCGGCAAGAATTCCGAGTGCACAACACCGCGATGCGAACACTTTTGCGATGTTAACTTCAATTGCAGACGTTGATGGCCTACCAGAGCGAGGCAAATCTTCCATCACATCTCGACCGCTTTTGAACGCTTTGTACCACTCATAAGCACGTGTTTTTGATAAAGTCGATTCACCGAAAGCCTTCTGTAACATTTTCAGTGACTCCGAACACGAAATTCCATTGGCGATGCAAAACTTAAGACAAACTCTTTGTTCGATGTTTTTGTCCATTGTGAAATTCGCAATACACACTAGATATGATGTAACTAAAAACAGCACTGTATTTAATATAAATAACAGATGCAACTCAAACTCCGCGCCAAAATGGCAAACAGTTGTGCCAACCTAACTACAACAAAAAAACAAAAATTTGAATTTGGAACCATAAACAAATCATCCATTCCCGATACTTTTTTGACTGAATGTATATACAGCACTGACCTGTATCTATACAAGTACGCTGGACTTCTGATAAGCCGGGCTTTAGTGAGCCGATTTGATTTTCGCCATTTTGGCGCTGATCGTAGAAGTGGGTGGGAAAGGAACTAATAATAGAGATGGGACAATGAGATAAAATACATCGATAAAAGACATTTCCGACGAGTTGTATAATTAATTGTACTAGGTAATATTATAAAGCTGACTAGTTTGATTGTTAGGTTGAACGCTCAAATCTCAGAAACTGCTAGTCTTAGGATAAGCCGAAGCCAGACTAACGGGTATTTAGTACCTATGTGGCTAGCTAGATCCAAAAATTAACAGGGAACGTTTTTTAAATAGAAATGTATTTTTTTTCAGGATGGAGTGGAATAGGTAAGGTATTTATAGAAAATAAAAATATATGTACAATCCTTTAATATTACTACAAAATTACACTAAACATTTCATTGAATAGAAGAATAATTTTTGTCAGACATAATCTCCGAATAGACTTTATTACTTAAGGTAATACAATTAATTTTTCCTCCATACAAACGTAGAAAGCTAATTACTCCGCCGTAGTCTTGATTTTATCAAAGAATTTTTAACTCTCTGCAATGCTTTTTTGGATGACCTTTTGCAACCACCTTTTCATGTGGACAACTAGATTGTAGCTTAGACCTTGCCTTCTTTGAAGCAATATTCTGTTGCGGGTTGGAACTTGTGCTTCGACGCTTTCGACCTAGAAACAAAATTTTTGTTTATCAACAACTAAACCACAAATGAAAAGTAAAAATATATCAGTATACTGTTTTATAGCGCATTCTTGAAATAATTTACATACAAGGAACATGACGTGGTCCTAATTTTATTGATTAAGTACTTACCACTCAAGTTGGTATTATTCTGATCCATAATTAATGTTCTTTTTACATCAACAGGTATTGTCGGTTAGGTACAGGGGGTGTCTTATGTACGTCGAAAACCTGTGAATTATTAAAAAATTATATGTATTTGATAATAAAAATCGGTCATCGGCGAATTACGTTCTTGAAAGTAAATAGATATCTATAGCAAAAATATCGATAAGTTTTATCGACAGGTAACTTTGACAGCACTATTAAACTTTATTGTTGATAAAAAACCGGTAATATGAAGATAAATATGTTATTATTACGTATAATAATGAAGATAAGTTTAATTTGTTGAATATTAGCCGAAGATAAGCCGTAAATTCACTTACTTGTAGAATGGAACTCCACTTCCCTTCTGCAGGGCTAGCATGCGCGCCCACGAGAAGCTTTTCTCGTCTTTTTTCTCGACAAAAATGGCGCTATCTCGATTTGTCGACCGATGATGTTAGCATGCGACACCAAATAGTCTTCATGTCACGTCACGTGAATGATTTGGTGAATGTTTATATCACAAACTATATAGGGAAACTAAGGTTATATTATCTGTGGTAACCTTTCTCGTCAAACGCTAAGATGCGCGCCCAAATTTTCTCAACTTTTGACAGCATAACGCGAGAAAACTCCCGTCTTTCAATTTGAGGACGAGAACTCACGAGAAGATTTTCTTGATATTTTTCTTCGAGTTTTGTTGCTCATGGCGGTCCCGTATCAAGAACTAATTATTCATTAGCGTTGTATAGTAACAAAAAATACGAAAAGTAGAAAGAAAATTTACTCAAAAATAAGATATGTTTGCGATTGTCTGGATTTGTCAGATTCATAATTTCAACGGCTATTCACTTTATTTAATTTCTCGGTTGGCAGCCGAATAGATTTCCGACAAAAGATTTCGAAACTTCTTCCTATTGGGGTAAGTATGGAATATACAAAAACCTTTGTACTTATACCTAATATTACAAAATTTTAAGTAAGTATTCTAATAAAGGTGTGCTCGCCTGTAACTACGAGAACAAGTGCACGCTACGGTTTATATTCTGTTAATTAAAGAGTTAAAAAAAACACATTTATGATGAGATATATTTGTGTACTTTAATAAAATTATATTTTAGTGTTAGCTTGGTGACCATCTGAAACAAAGAAACATTTTAGTTTGATACTAAATTATACAGATATTATTATTTATCAACCTCAGTGGCAGAACGGGTAAACCTTGGTCTAAGTTGTTGTAAGAGAAGATAGATCATGAGCTTATGGGTCAAGCAAGTGCATTATAGAAAAGATACCTATATTGTGGCGACTAAACTGAACAAATATTTTAGTTTTAGTTACTTACGTTTTGTGCGATGTCATCTTGCACTCCGTGCCTACCAAAACAGAACTTAAGGCAAATATTATTTATAATATCATTTTTACAATATCAAAGTCTTTAACCCATATATGCCCAAAAGCACGAAAACGACCCAAACTTTCTTCTCCCGCTTGGATGCCTCGAAATTGAAAATCATTCATAAGAAATTGTGTTTAACGCCATTTACGCATTTTATGATAAAATAGCTAATCACCTGAAGCAAATTTTACATCAAAAAAGCTCGATTTCAGTTGAATAGTTGTGGTGAAAGTTATGACTTGATTTTTATGGCGAAATTTTTGCACCGGCTGAGACAAAACCGTAAGTAACTATTTATTATAAGGATTTTAGTTTCTGTTTTTGAATGATTAGAAAAGTAAATATAATACTCTAGATACGTACGTACAAAATTTTGATAATAATATGTTTTTCACTTTGTTATTAGACCGAATATTTTGATGAGTCACTAACGACCCTCTGGGCAGATATGATACCGAATGTTCTCTTTTTTTCTAAGGTCACGCCGAATTCTATCTAACAATGAAATAGTAGATATCCTGGAAAGTTTGCGTGAAAACGAAGGTCTTTAAAACGTTGAGGTCTATTTAGATATTTATTTAATCTTCCTGACAAATGCTTTGCGAAATTAGCATAGTTATTTCGTAGTTTAATTATGTGATTCCTAAGCTAGGTATATTGATAATTTTATTTATTCGGATTACCGAATTTTTGGATTAGGAAGTAATCTTCCTAACTATTGAACATAGGTATTAATACATTAGTAAAAATATAAAACTGGCGTGTAAAAATAACATACTGCGTTTGATTGACCCCTACCTTTTCCACTATTATCAGATAGTTATTTGCCCGCGGGGTCGATAGCGACCCTTCAAAAAAAAGGCACTTTCAGTAACTGAAACTCAAAATAAAAAAATATGGGTCTTATAATATTCCATTAGCAACAACATATGCAAAAATTATGAAAATCGGAGACCTAAATCTTTCTGGGCATATATGGGTTAATACACAAACAAACATACACAAGAAAATCGCGCGCAAATGTTGGAAAAGCTTCTCCTTCTTTTTTTTCTTCTTCTTGCCTTTTCGACTGTTTACCACCATTCTACCAGTGAAAATTAGGCAGTATGGTTTTAAGGCTTTCGCTTGTCCAATAGATGGACTAATATAAAAAAAAAACTACCAGTAAAAATGTTCAAACTACCAAAATGAAGGTGAAACTAAAAAGGTCAGTTTATTTCTTGGGATGCAGTTCACAAAAACCATAGACAATTGAATGAACTAAACGTATGTTCGTCTGGGTTGCTTTCTCTACGCGAGAAGGATTACTCGACAACGAGTATTATGTCTACTGACGACGTCAAAATAGTCGTCGCGCGCGCGACGACTTCAATGGCGCGCATGTTAGCCCTGCTGGTAACGAGTTTTGCATAACTCACACTCTTTCATAGTTTACCTATGAATGCCCACCACTTATTTATGTATGAACTAAATAAATAAGACACAACAAACAAGCTAAATCGCGTTAAACCACCAAAAACACTTTAAAAACACGGGAGATAATACAAACGAGACAACGGCCATTTGTCAGTTACGTCAGATTTAGTTGTCATCCCACGCATTGGGAAGCTTCAAATAGGCACATTCAAGAGCTGTCATTTCAAAGGGTATCAGAGGTCCAGCGTACTTGTATATATAGAGGTCAGTGATATACAGACTATACATGTAGTAGTCCGGTCAATTTAGACATTCGAAGCTACATAAATTCCCACCAAGCTCATCTTCATATTTGAAAAACGGTGGGTGGTAGGAAAAAAATGTATTGCTAAATTTTTTGTAGACCTTTTTATGATCTACACTTATAGATGTAAATCAACCGATTTAAAACGTTTTAAACCAAATTTCGCCGTTTTAAACCGCAAATAAATCGTTTTAAACGGTTGAAAACTCGCATACAACTTTGCGTCATGTCCCGTCATTCTGTTTAAAATCAAACTCACACACTCCCACTCGAGAGTAACAACAAGAGACCGCCACGAGAGTGTAAGTGTGTGAGTTTGGTTTTAAACCATTTTAAACCGAATCAAATTTGCTAATTGAAATAAGGTTTTCAATATCAGAACACGCCGCATTAACAAATTTTAATAGAGTTTTTATGTTCTACATCGGTGAAATCAAGAAAATAGTTAAAATTAAGAAAAACATAGTCATCAACACCGAGGGTTTTAAACCGAAACAAATGGTTTAATTCGGTTTAAAACGGTTTTTTTCGTTTTAAACGGATTGGTTTAATTGGTTTTAAACCGGCCTTACATCTATATCTACACTACAATCTTTTTCTGAGATGTTTTTATGATAAAACTTACCGTTTTGCTGAAAATCGCGAAAAACTCATTTTTTTGACCTTTGAGCTTGAATATTTTTTTTCCTTGCAGGAGAATGATGGGGTACTATCAAATTTTATTTTTCATTGTATTTTAAACAATCTTACCGATTTTCAGCATGGTGGGAATTTATGAAGCTTCACTCTTATTTTTAGGTCTAATTTGACCGAACTATAGACTGTATACAGTATACTTACAGTGTATCAAGTGGTGAGCGGCGCCCTATGCGCGCCCTTGGCCCGCGCGGCCGCTCTGCGCCGGGCGCAGTACAGGCGCAGCAGCACGGCCGCGAACACCAGCGCCACGCCGCCGCCGCCGGACCACGACACGTACACTGTATACAGTATACGTACAGTGTATCAAGTGGTGAGCGGCGCCCTATGCGCGCCCTTGGCCCGCGCGGCCGCTCTGCGCCGGGCGCAGTACAGGCGCAGCAGCACGGCCGCGAACACCAGCGCCACGCCGCCGCCGCCGGACCACGACACGTACACTGTATACAGTATACGTACAGTGTATCAAGTGGTGAGCGGCGCCCTATGCGCGCCCTTGGCCCGCGCGGCCGCTCTGCGCCGGGCGCAGTACAGGCGCAGCAGCACGGCCGCGAACACCAGCGCCACGCCGCCGCCGCCGGACCACGACACGTACACTGTATACAGTATACGTACAGTGTATCAAGTGGTGAGCGGCGCCCTATGCGCGCCCTTGGCCCGCGCGGCCGCTCTGCGCCGGGCGCAGTACAGGCGCAGCAGCACGGCCGCGAACACCAGCGCCACGCCGCCGCCGCCGGACCACGACACGCCGTGCCCGAACACCAGGCACGACAGCAGGATCGACACCGCCTGGGACAAACAATACTATATTCATTACTAGCGCCCCGGCAACTTATTTTGGGATTAACTTTGAGTAAACTTTCCCTCCCCGCGATGCCACGCAACGCTATTATTTCAAAAATTGTGCCAACTTTAAAATTAGTAACTTTCAATACCAGCATTCACAAGGCAAGGCGATGCATGACTCTCAACTTCTTTTGCACATGATTAGTTTTACTTACTTACTACTCAGTTTTTTTTAAATTCTATTTTATTAATTTATTAAGTATATTAAGTACGCTATTATCGGCGAAAAAAACAAAGTTGTAAAATGATTTTATTAGTGAATACCTATTAATTTGACTGTACCTTGGTAAACGTTTATATAACTGAGATAGGCCTAACATTTCCCGCCATATAAATAAGTATTGGCTTTGACTTTCTGTAAAAAAGTACTAGCCAATCAGTAACCTCGTCCAAAGAGGAGTTGGCCAATCCGGTGTCTTCCCGCCGCCGGCCGCTACGTCAGATGTACGCTTGTGGCGCCGACATCTGTTTTCTTCATTGGCGTTTAGTTTCCCGCCGAGTACAGACGTGCTACCAAATACGCAGCACGCTTTAAAGAAATATTCCAGAAAATATTTCAAAGTGCATACAAGGATTATTGCAAAGTGCACATAGTATTCTAAAGGTTTGGTGTAAAATTGCATTACTGCGTAAGTACATTTTTCTTTGTCTACACCACTACATACCCACATTTTTTCAATAAAATGGTAATTTGCGAAATAAGTTTCGTAATTTGTTTTTGGACTAATGCGTCCATTCTATTTATATTTTGTTGGAGACTCACGAGTCGCACACATGTGGCATGGTTAGTACGAAAGCATACGCCTTTTTACTACCTTGTTAGTACAAGTACATACCGTGACATTTTTCTTATTATTTGTGCTCGAAAGCACGTGGTTATATTTGTTTTAATGACAAAAGCCGAAGCTTTTGACAACTACCTGGCATCCCATGTGCCAGTGACATAGTTTCTCTTCTATAACTCCTAAGTAAGATACTAACGGTTTTTCCGTTCGATTCGTTCGAATTTATTTTGAGGTTATATGTTGCTATGTGCTAAAATACTTATTTTTCTAGCAAGGATGTAAACACGATATCTAATGCAAAAGACCGATGTCGTGAAAACGAGACTTGAAAGACAACTGGAGAAGGAGGTCAATATTGGATAGTAATGGAAATAACATCGTGAGTACTTTAAAATATCGTTGTTTTGGTTATTCTGGGCCACGCAGCCACGTGGGCAACGCGTACGATGTACGATACGTTTGGTTGTCACCTGCCCGTAATTTATACGCGAATATACAAAATATGAAATGTTGAGTGTATCTGCACACTTGTGCAAATAACACGTGGCCTACACGCAATGTCGTCGGGTGGATTAACCTATTCACTGCCTAACCACTGCACAGAGCAGGTGGTTTTGCAAGGGCAATGAGTGTTAAATCTAGGTTGGCAAGAAAGTAACTTTTTTTTTCAGGAGCGGGTAGATACATATTTCATTGCCTATTGTTTTTGTACCAAACAGAAGTGTAGAAAATGCAAATATAAACATGTGTCTTAAGTCCACGATTGACAAGATACATTTTAAGCATAAATACTGATATGTTCTATGTTCCTATTCTTCAATATGAGCTAAGAACCTTGATTTTTAAGCAAAACACCTCGTGCATTCTTCCAAGAATAAAAACCCCCGCAGGGTTGTTTTAACGCCCTCGCAGGGCTACGATGGCTGGCGCATTGTCATCTCCTTGTAAGTATATAATAAAACCCTCGCAGGGTTCATAACGCACCCTCGCAGGGCTGCGATGACATAAATAAAATTCGGGCGCACCGAATATTTTTCACTTTTAGATTATCTTGGACAAGGAATAAAACCCTCGCAGGGTTGTTTTAACGCCCTCGCAGGGCTACAAGGGCTGGCGCATTGTCATCTTGCAAATATATAATAAAACCCTCGCAGGGTTCATAACGCACCCTCGCAGGGCTGCGATGACATAAATAAAATTCGGGCGCACCGAATATTGTTCAGCTTTGAATTATCTTGGACAAGGAATAAAAACCCTCGCAGGGTTGTTTAAACGCCCTCGCAGGGCTACAATGGCTGGCGCATTGTCATCTCCTTGCAAGTAAATATATAATAAAACCCTCGCAGGGTTCATAACGCACCCTCGCAGGGCTGCGATGACATAAATAAAATTCGGGCGCACCGAATATTTTTCAGCTTTAGATGATCTTGGACAAGGAATAAAAACCCTCGCAGTGTTGTTTTAACGCCCTCGCAGGGCTACAATGGCTGGCGCATTGTCATCTCCTTGCAAGTATATAATAAAACCCTCGCAGGGTTTATTACGCTCCCTCGCAGGGCTGCGATGACATAAATAAAATTCGGGCGCACCGAATATTTTTCAGCTTTAAATTGTCTTGGACGTGATGAGCATTATTCTCGAATGAAGAGTTTTATTCAACATAAATATGTGTTTACATAAGCTTCAGAAAGGGTTGCTTGTTTGGATAAAGGAATTCATCGTGGTGGTGTACCTCCACCAGCGATGAATTCCAGGGTATCGCGTACCTACTCACAACTACTTCCAGGAAGGCTAACTATAAAAGCATCGTGGTGCACCTCCAACAGTGATGAAAATAAAAAGTCCAGGGTATCGCGTACCTATTGACTAGAACTTCCAGGAAGGTTAACTATTATTAAATAGAAGCATCAAAATAAAAAGTGCAGGGTATCGCGTACCTATCGACAAATGTCTTACCAATATCTATGTATGTATATGATTCGTGTATGGCATACCTATCAACAAAAGATTTGGGAAGTTCGATACCTATATAGACGGAGTTTCTGTTCTTGTTAGACATTAACATTCAGAAGGAGCTGTTTAGCTGAAGGAATAATAAAATCTTCCGATAAACCGTACTTGTGACAAAAGTCATATAAGAATATCGTAAGACACTCGGGCTGATAAGCGTGATGGGTTGATAGATTTATCGATTGGCTTATATTTTTATAGGCAAATTATAAATTGCGTATAGCAGCTAGTTGAGGTGTCATTGTGAATTAAGGGCAAGCCGAAGCCCTCGAGCTGAATTACATTCTACATAGTCTAACCCAGAGTTACTATTTTTCACACTGTATGATATGTGAACGGTAGCAGATATAAGAACCCTTTGGATTCATGAGATCGCAGGAAAGACTCTAAGGTTAACACACATATAAGTTAGGTATTCAGTCTACCTACAAAACTTCTCATTGACGAGACAAGTTCTTTAAAATGATAAACAATTGTAGGGTGGGTACCACGAATAATTATGGAAATGAATTATAAGATAAATGCTGCCCACCCGCATTAAAAATTTAGTGCCTATTATTAGAACAGGGATACGAAATCCCTCATTCCATCACGAATTTGAATGTTGCGTGCGTGAGATAGTTGTTAGTATAAATAAGGTAGCGTCTACCAAAA
Organism: Eupithecia centaureata; assembly: GCA_944547425.1. Classification (NCBI taxonomy): domain Eukaryota; kingdom Metazoa; phylum Arthropoda; class Insecta; order Lepidoptera; family Geometridae; genus Eupithecia; species Eupithecia centaureata. The sequence goes on from OX155693.1 coordinate 13,420,224, forward strand.
ACACAATATCTTGCACAAAGTTGCCTTCAGTATCAAGATACTGTCTATCAGTGGATATGTCTACGCAAATATATGGGTCTAGCTCACTCACTGGCCTGACCGTTTTAAGAGTACATTGTCTAAAAGACTTTACTTGTCAGACAAAAAGAAGGAGATTTGGTGAAAGTACTGGCGTTGCGGCACTATGTCATATAGCTACCTGTATAGGCTCTGAATTGTACTCAACCCATGTCCGGATTTATGATTGTGGGAACGATAAGGGTGTGAACGATAAGAAACATTCCCGTGTTTATTTACAACTACCCTCTTCATACTTTTTATAACCGGTGGCATTTCTTGGTTATCTGTATAAAGGTGTGTACGGTAATGAATGTTCACGCGTTTATTTACAACTACCCTCATCATACTTTTTATCATAAGTGGCATTTCTGTTATCTGCTTTGTATGATAAATTGTTGAATGTATTCTCAACTGTATTAGACATCGCAAATACTAGTACATTTTTAGAATTAATATTTGAAACTGTCATCATCATCATTCTTAGAAATGACCGTGAGCAATTGAGGGTTTGCGCACTATAGTAAAAAAACCTTGGAAAGTCGTCAATGTCTTCTTTTAGAACGTCAGTAAAGGACAGCCACTGTCCTTGACGTAAAGAACTGTTCATATTTTATATAGTGTTACACTATTCTTTACAAGTAAGCGATCATTGTCAGCTTCTAAACTCTAGCACTCTGTGATCCTTAATGAGAAGAGTGCATCTATATTATCGCTTCTTAAGCGATGACGTCAGATTTTCAGTAATTGGTCGTGAGATGTTTCAACATAACTACTAGTTAAGCGGAAAATGGTTCTTGTTTATTGTTTTATAAACATTGTAGTACAACAGACACTACTGCATCTCAAATGAAGAGCTTGTTTTCGAGGTACATTGACAATGGGTGAGGTATTCATGCACAAGTATAATACCTACAGTGTTACAAATAACGTTGATTCTCGAAGTAAACTTGGTTTCACTGTCACAAGCTGCTTAGTAATCTAGGGTTTGCTAGTTACCATTATTGGTCTTAATTTTATTGATGTCTCAATAGACCTCTCTATATAAAGTACCTATATGCTCTCGGGTGAGAATTTGTAAATCTATTTGGTATGATATTCGAATAACATTATAAGGATACCCAGTGCGTATTTAAGAGCAAAATAAGTACCTATAAGGGAAAAAGAAATAGATATACCTGTATTTTTAGCTATGTGTATCGGATCTAAGATTTCTTACGCTTGTACAGTGGAAATGTACACAAGTATTAGGTATTGCAAAACTTGTAATCTAGTCCAAACATTGTGGGGAGGAAAAACCAGTTATTCAAATGTTTTATAAGAACTTCCCATAACTGGACATTTTAGATGAACATACAAAGCTTCACTATAGTTATAAAGGTTCATAAAGTACCTACTCAGGTATTACAGCGCACTGCAATAAATTGAAATGTTAATGTAATAACTGTTTTCCCACATGCTTTCAATTGGTTAAAACGAGTACTATGTCCAGAAAATTAATGAGTTAAATACCTAGTAACTACCTATTCGCATTTTGGAGCAGATATTTTAGTTTTCAGTTGTGCAATGATTTATTGTCACCGAAGGTCGTACACATTGCAAAAGTTGCAAAAACTGTTTCTAAAAGAAGTTAAGCTGCTGAAGTATTATTATACAGTTGGGTATACTGATACATTACGAACAAATTTAGCAATTTATTGTTATAAGTTTATCAGCCATCAGTACCCAATCACTCAGAACATATTCATGCTGAGCTGGGCGGCCCTATTGTATGATACTGTGTGGGGTTTTGTTCAGAATTATTTATTTATTATACTAGGATCGATGGCACATTCTATCATCATCATGATAGAGTGCGATAAATTTGTTTAAAAATGGTATCTCTAAGACATAGTTAAATGTCTTTTAATTATTTAAGCCATCTATTTATATAAGGCTATTTTAATTGTGTTTTGGACCATACGTATTGCAGTTTTGAATGTCACAATGACTAATTTGCATTCAAAGCGAGGTGGCTTACGATTATAACATTATTTAAAAAATAGTAAGTTCACATTGGCGTTGAGTGTCTTCACCACCACCAGGCGATAACAAACACGTCTCAGTTATATAAACGTTTACCAAGGTACAGTCAAATTAATAGAAGCGTTTTACATAAAATAAAACGCATATTAATTTACTTACCTTGGTAAACGTTTACATTTTAAATTCTGCCTGGTGATATTCGACGCAATGAAGAAAACAGATGTCGGCGCCACAAGCGTACATCTGACGTAGCGGCCGGCGGCGGGAAGACACCGGATTGGCCAACTCCTCTTTGGACGAGGTTACTGATTGGCTAGTACTTTTTTACAGAAAGTCAAAGCCAATACTTATTTATATGGCGGGAAATGTTAGGCCTATCTCAGTTATATAAACGTTTACCAAGGTAAGTAAATTAATATGCGTTTTATTTTATGTAAAACGCTTCTATTATTAGCTTTCTGCGTCTATTTTTAATTCTATTGTAATTAGTTAGTTGGCAATCCGAATTAAATAAATAAAAAATAGTAGAGGATAGGTCCCGGAGACCGACCTGCCGGAGCGTCATGATGATGGCGAAGACGACGGCGCCGAAGTTGGCGATGGTGCGGTAGATGAGCAGCTGGCCCAGCGCCGAGCTGGCCGACAGCACGAGACAGTCCACCAGGAACCCGGGATGCTGGAACACGAGGTGTCAAACACTTGTACACACGCCTCATTAGGTACCTCATGTGCAACCTCGCTCTAACAGTTGTAACCATCTGATAGAAGACAAGACCCCAACTCTTCCCGTGGGAAGGCAGAGGGTATACAGGTATCGAATCTTATCGATGTATCAATTGAACTTTTGTAAACATCGACACCGCGCTATACAAATTTGGATACATTTCGAAACTCATCGAATAAAATTTGGGAGTAACTTGTAAAATTTGCCTTGATGATGGCTTCGCACGATAGTTATTTCAGAGGTAAAACTAAAATAATCTTGTCGCTCAGAAATGGCAATCATAAATTTCACATCATGATTGCGTCTGTATTACGAGTAACATGTTTGTATTTATGAAAAGCTTTGGACACACTTACGAGGCCGTTTTTGATTAATAAAATAGAAAATCTTTGAATCTGCAAGGTCGCCCATCAAACCTACAAAGGCTAATCCAAACCTTAACAGCTTTCCGAAACGAATGAGTTTAGTGCCAATTTAATAAATACAGAATACATCACGGTGTGCCGCAAGGGTGAGGCCTGGGACCTACGCTCTTCCACTTAGGTGAACTGTAGAGACAGACAGAATACGTAAAGCCGTGTACAGACTGCTGTAACGTAACATGCAATGTAACACGCAATGAATGCCAGTGTGGACGGGTCTGTGGATGTGTCTTTACTGCGGAATGCGCGCGAACCATGGAAGAAAACACAGCTACCGCAGACTGAGCTATGTTCGCATGCATGCTGGAAAAGATGCGAACACGTACGTGCTCAGTTCGTGCGCGCGCTGCGTCCACACTTATGAAATGCTCCTTTCATGTTACATTGCATGTTACGTTGCATGTTACGTTGTTACCTGCAGCAGCTGCAGATGGTGCGAGGTGTGCGTGAGCGCGGTGGCGGTGAGCGCGACGGAGCACACGTTGACGCAGGCCAGCATCTGCAGCGGGTGCAGCGCGTACTGCTGGAACAGCGCCGCCTGCCAGGTGGACGTGAACCCGTCGCAGCACAGGTACAGCGCTAGCAGCAGCGCGCCCGCCACCGTGCCCACCCAGCCGCGGGCTGCGGAACATATACACAAAAATAACAATCATTTATTTACATCAAATATGAGTATTAACATGGTGCGAGCATGCAATCACTACATAGTATAAAACAAAGTCGTTTTCTCTGTCCCTTTGTGTGCTTCAATCTTTAAAAAGGATTTCGATGCAGTTTTTTTTAATAGACAGCTAGAGTGATTCAAGAGGAAGGTATAAGCTGTTATAGGATAGAGTTTTAAATGATTTATTACTAAAACCAATAGTCCTAAACTATTATTTTAAAATATAAATATATAAAAATAGATGCATGATACTGACAGAAGGTCCCCGTGAAGTCTGCGTGGCTGCCGAAGAGGAACAGGGCCATGCCGAGCGAGATGAGCGCCGCCGTCACATACTCGTAGAGCTCGTACTTGGCGCGCGAGACCAGCTTGCCCATCAGCATCACCGGGATCACCTTGCACGACTTCGACAGCACCTGGACGAAACCACCACCTTCTAATTGATATCCTTTACAATTTATACCTATAGTATTAAATTTCACTTGTCTAAGTTGCTTATTTTGTAAGCCTAAAGAAATAAAGATATTGATTTATTTATTTTACTTATCAATGATTTTATTTCTCGATGACTCATGTAGGTAGGTACTTGAAATTAACCCTGGACGTAACCACATGTAACGATCACCTTCTATTTGATATCGTAAAAAAAAATCTACTTGACTATGAACCTATTTCTTGATGACTCATGTAGGTAGGTACTTGAAATTGACCCTGGACGTAACGATCACCTTCTATTTGATATCGTTTACAGTTTTACTAGTCAATAAGCTTATTTCTTGATGACTCATGTAGGAAGGTACTTCAAATTAACCCTGGACGTAACCATACCTTCTATTTGATATCGTTTACTTATTTCTTCATGAGTCATGTAGGTAGGTACTTGAAATAAACAAACGCAAGCTTGATGATGTTTTATTTACTTACTAGCACTTAGTATTACAAAAACCACTATACAGGTATAGTATCCCTGCGGTCTCCACACTAGGTAAAACCTGTATTGAGAAGATCAGGAATTGGACTATTTTAGTATGAAATTTCGGACTATTTACTATAACGGAACTATAAAGAAATATAAAACTAATGTGTACCTACCTATTGCTACTGTGTGTGCAAGAACAATAAAAAACACAAAGTTTACAAATATGTTTAGAGATTGATTTTCGTGGTGAGTTGACTTGACTAGCAACCAGTGACTTAGAGGGAATGGAATTTGTTTCCTACTTAGATATTTTTAGGATTTGTTCCAACCGACGACAGACAATCAGAATGGCACTGAACTCAACGGTAACTATAGTTAGGTAAAACCTACTAGGTATATTATTTTCCCTCGTATTAAGAAGTCATTGCATAATTCTCATTCAATTATGCAATGAGAAAGTACATTGACGCTGTATTTAAAATGAAGAAATGTACAAGCAACTGTACTTAATCAAAACAAATTGATTACACGGCCGTGTGGTAGGTACCTTCAGAAGGTAGACTTAGTCGCGGTTACATAAGCCGATGCCGGTGCCTCCAAGGTTGAGAGCAATGCCGTGCGACGTGAGAGACGAGAACCTAAGGCGGAGTATAGGCAAGAGATCTGATCATCTGATCTGATCGCTACCTATCGAAAGGGATCAGAAGAATAGATCTGGTACCTAATCCTGGCCATAAGCCATTCCGGCTGTATCGTCGAATTTCCATTTCCAGTACCAAATCTCATTTACATTTCACCGTGACAACCGCAGTGGGATAGCGGGAAAAGTTATGACGTAGGAGGATTTCCGCTTCGGGATAAATGTATAATATCTAAAGATATTTGTTTCGGGAGTTCCGGGTGTTTTCTATTTGGAGTAAAATATCTACGTTGGTTTTGTAATTATTTTATAAAATAAATCAGATCCATAACACAAGCTAGTCTTAGCTTGGGGCTAGCTAGGTGATGCTGTGTGAATGGGGCTACCGTTTTCTTGCTCACCAGTTGGCGCCACTGTAGACTAAGGTCCGGATGTATAGCCCAAAAGGCTACTTTTTATGATCGATGCCGAAAAAAACTTTTAAATCTTGAATCTCTTTAATACTTGAAAAAAAAAATCATGTATTCATTATTAATTACTATCATCATATCGAGTAGCTATAATGCTGTTCAGTTCCGTTTTTTGATTGCAGCCGCCTTTTTTTGCGCTTTTTTTTAAAATTTAGCTTTCAACACGTTTATATTCATCGCCAAATAATCCATATTTGCAATAATTTCAAAATATATCACTTTTGAACAGGTAAATTAAACAAATTATAATTTATGTCACGAAGCCCACTCAAACACATGTAAATTAAATATTTTTGGACCTCACGCAACACTAGCGCCTCTAGTGGCAAATTCACAAGCGTTAGCCCAAATTGTTACGCATTATTATAGTAATTTGGATCAATAGACACACACATAAAATTTTTGGTCATAATAATATAGTGTGATGTGATAATGTGATGATAAGCAGTGACAAAGAGAGGGTTGTTACCTGAGTGGGGAAGGAGACGTATTTGAGGGCCTCGTACTGGCACCAGGCGCTGAGCACGTTGGTGAGCGCGCAGTAGGAGAACTGGTGGAGCGGCGCGGCCAGCGCGGGCCGGCGCGAGCAGCGCAGCTGGGCCAGCGCGGCGAGCAGCGCGCCCAGCCGGTTCACCAGCACCAGCAGCTGCGCGTCCGTGAACCGCGCCGTGCTGCCGTCCAAGAGCACGTACTTCTGCACCGGACCTTCTATTACACCACCTTCAGCTTTTTTTAACTTACATAAATAGGCCGCCCATTGTATGTACTTGTATTTTGTTATGTTCTTTTTTGTAATGTTTTTTCTGGTGTACAATAAAGAATTTTTGTATTGTATTGTAAATAAATAAATAAAACGTTTATTTCTGAAGGTCTTACATATTAGTTTATATAATGTGTTTTAGACCTAGTTCACTAATTAAAGTTTCAATTCCTCGCTCCAACTAAGTTCTAGACTTGTGATGTGGTCGCGAGGTTGAAGGTTTTATTTATCTAAACTTAGTTCAGCTTCTTGAAAACATTGTCATTGTCGTACTCTCTGAAGCAGTCTGACTTTAACCAGCACGTACTGACGAGACGACACGTCCGGTGACCCACGGACCATGATCAAGGTTAGGCTGAAGGAACCCTCCTAGCCTGACTTTCACTAAGGTCCGTGCACGTAGCGTTAAAGTTATAATTTCGACTACACTCTGGCTGCCCTCAATGGAATATTTTTTGTTGGTTTTTATATAATCCTGGATACGCTATACATAATTATAATCTTGAGCGAGAATAATAGACCTCCTCTTTTAAAAGTCTCCACACACTGAAGCCGGAGGCGGAGCGGAGGCGAAGGCGTGCCGGTTTTTTGTGTGACGCCACCGCCTGCGGTGTGTTTGTAGGCTTTCATATGAGTCAATGGAATACAACTCGCACGCTTTCGCCTCCGCTGCGCCTCCGGCTTCAGTGTGTGGAGACCTTAAATCGTAGCAATCGGTTCTGCAGGCCATACACTTCCGGAAATTTTGTCGATATCGTCCGAGCACTCGGCAGACGGTCTGCGAGTGCCGACACCCAGTACCGAGCCGGTGGCATAAGAATAGACAAAAACAGCGTAGAAGGGAAACTTCGCTCTGAACGCGCTCAAGGTCACGATATTTGCCTATACGATTCTGCAAGTTAAACGTGCAGTAGGGCTGTCATGTCACAGCCGGCGACGCCGCACGCGGCTTTTAATATTTGTGTAGGTTAGGTGCCTACCTCTATAATATGATGTCACGGTCAAGTTATTTTGGTGTGATCGGTTGTAACAATAACTCAAAAACGAAGACAAATTTAAGTTTTTTTAGATTGCCAAATGATAATGATAATTACATACACTATTATTATTATTATTTGTGATACACAGGCAGCTCTTAAGCTGATGCGTGTATATCTGAGTCTTTGTCTATGTAAGTCATATTTTCTAAATATTATTGTTTTTGTAGGTTCCTATCTAACTAATTAGGTAGGTACCTAATCAAAGGAACGTGAACATCGGACGTTGACTTTTTCTCACTAAAACGCAAACGCCTGGACGACAGAGGGGCGTAACGAGGTGAAGGGGGAAGTAGGTATATAAGTGTCGGCGTTTGGGACTAGATCAAAGAAGAGTCCATTCTACGCAGTTATTATCTATTGTTATGCCGGTGATAAGTAGCGAGGTGGTCTGACCTGCGTCATGATCTTCTCCTGCAGCAGGCCCCACACGAGGTAGGCGCCCATGAGGCCGGTGAAGCAGAAGGCGAGCTCGTAGGGGCGCGGCGCGGGAGGCTCGCGGCGAGCCGCCTCGCCCAGCCGGGCGTACGGACCGAAGCACGCGAACAGACCGCGCGAGATACACGACGGCGCCCCGCTCCCTGCACACACACACACACACACATAATAACCACCAGAACCACACCAGAAGTGCTCAGTTGTTATACTATACTAGCGACCCGCCCCGGCTTCTCACGGTTATTATACGTATTAACCTTACTCTTGAATCACTCTATCTATTAAAAAAAAATCGCTTCAAAATCCGTTGCGTAGTTTTAAAGATTTAAGCATTCAAAGGGACATATGGATATAGGGGCATAAGCTAAATGAAAGAAGAGAACCTAGTGCTAAGTCAAACCTAACATAGGATTTAAGGCACTATACTAACAAAATATGTAACTTAATTGTTTTGAATAAAATTATTATTATTATATTATATTATTATTATAAGGACAGAAAAAGCGACTTTGTTTTATACTATGTAGTGATTATCGAAGGTCAGGCGTCATTCGATCATGGCTCAAAAATTAAGCAAATCTGCTTAATTTAAGTGCTTATTTTGTAAGCCTAAAGAAATAAGGTTAGGTATTATATTTCTGAATAGCCTATAGACATGCTTGTCTGGGATAGAAAAGGTAAAATGTTAAATTTATGATTGAAAGGGAAGGAATGAACTGTACACTTGTTGCATCTAAGTTAATTTTATGCCATGTATAGCAGATGGTGGTTTTAGTTCTGGTACTTCCTGGCGTCTGAATCCCCTGTGGTAGCTCGGCATTTAACCCATCTTCCACACAAGCTCACCTAGCAGACTAGCCAAACTCGATGTAGAATGTTTGTAAACAAACCACGACACAAAAAAATTAAATTCACTTGCTTGGCGTCGAATTTTAGATATGAGTGTACGAATTATTTAGTGAAGGAAGGATCTTAAATCGACAAGGAGGTAATGTAAATTGCGTATAAAAAAGCGCGGCAACAGAGTGTATTTTAGGTTAAGTATGGGCGGTTTGTTTACAAACATTCTACATCGAGTTTGGCTGATGTATAGATACTGCTATTGCTGGGAGTCATCATCATCATCATCAGCCTACATTAGTCCACTGCTGGACATAGGCCTCCCCTAATGAGCGCCATAGCGCCCTGTCTTCAGCTTGCCGCATCCAGCATCTTGCTCATCATTGCTGGGAGTATCTGGCATTATCCATGAGATGTATTCCCTCACCGAGCTGGTCGAAGTAGTTGGCTCTCTGCAGAGCCTTGTACAGCAGGTAGCCGGGGCCCATGATGCAGGAGTAGCCCGCCAGGTTCAGCACCAGCCGGTATATCCTGGAACAAGGGGAACCTCTCATTGTATGCCCTTCACTAAAGCCGAGTGCATTACAACTTTACCAGATTCAAGAAGCATTATAGATATGAAGTCAAATCAAACTATTTATTAGCAAACATGAGTCGTAGATAACCCTAGATGTAAGCTACTTAATAATCATATTTACTAAGATGTAATAATTACTATCCCGTCCTAGTATTTTTTGTTTAATGCATGCAATCAGGTTTAATTATATTACTTATATCCACTGCTGTCTCATAGTTGATGCTGTGTACACATGCCTAGGGATACAATCTAGATATTATTACTGTGTCTTTTTATGTCCTACATTTGATTGTATTCTGTTTTGTGTGCCAATAAATAAATAAATAAATATTTCAAGACTAATTAATGAGGAAAAGGTGACATGAGAGATAGAGTAAGATTATTTCTCTTTATAGTTTACTGATTCCCTTTATGTCAATATTAATAAATGCAATGAAACTAAAGTAGTTCTACACTGTAAGTTAGAAAATATATCCAAACAACTTTTAAAATTATTAGTGTAGAAGCTACCGCACCATAGGTGCTCAAGTGGGAATAGAATCTAATTTTATTTCTTGTTCCCATTTGAGCACCACCTTAATAATATGATAGGTGCTCAAATGGGAATACCTTTGGTGCTCAATGCATAGGTGCCCAAAAATAGGTGCTGGAACGGGAATACTTCAATAGTTCAGGTGAATTTTAATGATGGTTATTTTTCCATTTGTCCACATCTTCAAAACTTTAATTGACAAAAGTTTATTGTAACTCAATAGGCACAGCCAGAACATGTCATTTCGTTCCATTAACTTTCTCTATGCATACATATGTATTGAGCTTATCATTGTTTATGTAAAAACTGACCTGAATTTCTAAACATTATTCAGATAAGATGGATTATGATAAGAAATTAAACTGATAGTAGGTGCCTACATAACAAAATATTTATAACTAGCGACCCGCCCCGACCGCACGGTTTTATTATATGTATAAACCTTTCTCTTGAATCACTATATCTATTAAAAAAAACCGCATCAAAATCCGTTGCGTAGTTTTAAAGATTTAAGCATTCAAAGGGACTGACTTAGGGACATAGGGACAGAGAAAGCGACTTTATTTTATACTATGTAGTGATTATGTTATTAACCTACACTAGGCCAAAATTATATTTATTTGGCACACAAAATTTTTTTTTTTTTTTTTTTCTATTTTATATCTGCGATCAATTCTTTTAATTATAAGCAGGTGTGTTGTGAGCGCTGGGATTTGCAGGGTGAGAGATCCATTGACCTCTTCTTCCTTCTTTTCATAATCTCAGATTATGTGGTGTCTTTTCAGCCTCTTAGGATAGTTGACGGTTGTCAATTCGGCTGCAAGGCGGTTTGGATGCCGATCAAGCCTGTCCTTGTATGTAGTTGAAAATTGCCTGATTGCTTCTGGTACTGTATCGATTTCGAAATGATCGTGAAGTTCAATGTTTCTCAGAAACCATGGAGCGTTTGTTATGTTTCTTAGTATGCCGTTTTGAACTCGTTGTATGATGGCAATGTTGGAATTACATGCTGATCCCCATAATTGGATGCCATATGTCCATATAGGTTTAAGAACTACCTTGTATATAAGGAGTTTGTTGTCTATGGTGAGTACCGAATTCCTTCCGAGAAGCCAATGTAAGTTACGATATTTCAGGTTCAGTTCATCTCTTTTTTTTTGAATGTGTTTTTTCCAGGTCAGTCTCCTGTCCAGGTGCAGACCCAGGTACTTAACAGTATCGTTGTGTGGTAGTATAGTGGAGCCTAGGTGCACAGGGGGACAGTCTCCAGCGCGGAGGGCAAATGTGATGTGGTTAGATTTTGAAGCACTAGCCTTAATTCGCCACTTGCTCAGCCATTTTGCAATTTCATCTAGCCCGTCTTGGAGATCCTTTGAAGCTTTGTTCCGGTCTCTGCTACTTGCTAGAATCGCAGTGTCGTCTGCAAACGTTGCTGTGACTACGTTTGGTGTTTCGGGTAGGTCGCATGTAAAGATCGTGTACAGGACAGGTCCCAGTACAGATCCCTGCGGTACGCCCGCCTGGATGTCATAGAAGCCAGATGTAAATTCGCCGTCTTTGACTTGGAATATTCTCTGTGAGATGTAGGATTCTAGCAGTGTATAGAAGGGGTGAGGTAGCAGTGTTTTGATTTTACAAAGCATGCCTTTGTGCCAAACTTTATCGAAGGCCTGTTGTATGTCTAGAAAGGCTGCCGAACAGTATTCTTTTTTTTCTAAAGACTTTCTTATTTGGTTAACTACTCTGTGTACTTGTTCTGTAGTGCCGTGTTTCTGTCGGAACCCGAATTGGTGGTTAGGTATTATTGACCGTTCATGTAGGACCTTAAGTATTCGAGACAGCAGCATTTTCTCAAATATCTTGGAGATGATAGGGAGTAGACTTATCGGTCTGTAAGAACTAACTTCGTTGATAGGCTTTGATTCTTTGTGGATCATAATGATTTGAGAGATTTTCCATATGCTGGGGTAGTGTCCTACTCTCATAATGCCGTTGAAGAGTGTTGCTAAGAAGACAATTCCTTTTTTTGGTAGGTGACGGAGAATTTCTTTAGTAATTTGGTCGAATCCCGGAGCTTTATTGTTCTCGAGTTTTTGTATTAGTTTAGAGATCTCTCTGGGTGTAGTCGGTTTCAAGGGTAGATCAAGCTGGAAATCTTGGTTTAATATAGTGTCAACGTCTGGGTCTTCGTTGTGCGTTTCTTCGTTGGGTTTGAAGACGTTGGATAAGTGAGTTGCGAAAGCGTCAACTCTTTGCTGAGGCGTTCTGGCCCATTTATCGTCTTGTTTGAGTGGTGGTCTAGTTTTTTGCGGTTGATTTAGCTCCGAAGTCGCCTTCCACAATGAATAATTAGTTGACCTCGTTGCTGTTAGGGATTGTAGCCGTTGTGTCATAGTTTCGTTCCTGGCATTACTAATCAGGTTTTTGAGTTCCATCGTGGCTCTGTTAAACGCTTTTCTATCATCTATATGTCTATTGCTTTGCCACACCCTGCGAAGCCTTCTTTTTTCTTGTATTTTGTTTCTTATGTTCTCTGGTACAGTGTTGTGCCTATGTTTTTTAGTAGATATTTCTGGCGTAGTGGACCAGCATGCAACTTGTACTGTGTTGGTGAATTCAGTGGCAGCATCTTCGATGTCTTCCGGTGTCTTCAGTGCTATTTTAAGGTTAAGTCTTCGGTCTATAACGTCTCCAAAGGAGTCCCAGTCTGTGTGTTTGTTGTATAATTTATAGGTAGTGTCATATTCTAGTACGATTGCGCTTATTATGAGCAATACAGGAGTGTGATTCGAAGACCCGTCTAAGCAGGGCAGGGTTTTAGTGTAGTATTGTGACATTCCTTTACAAATAAAGAAGTCTATTATGTCTGGAAGTTTGTTTATATCCGTGGGCCAGTGTGTTGGCTCAGCAGTCGATAGCGTAGCGAGTCTATTGATGTCAATTGCCATTTTGAGCTGTCTTCCTCGTGTAGTAGCTAATCTTGAGCCCCAGTGCGTGTGTTTTGCGTTCCAATCTCCTCCAGCCATGAATCTAGTACCGAGTGTGTTGAGGTAGTGTGAGAATTGTTCTTCTTTAATATTATGTTTGGGTGGGCAATACACTGATGAGATGTTAAAGTTGCCTGCTTTTCCTTCTACTGTTATAGTGGTTGCTTGTATGTGTTCAGTACGGTACTCTGCCAGTTCGTAATGTTTTATTGAGGATCGTATGATGATGGCTGTTCCTCCATGTGCGGTTCCATCAGGGTGCTTGGTATCGTATATTGTGTAGTTTTTTATTTTAACACAGCTCTTGCTGGTAAAGTGAGTCTCAGATATTAGAAGAATGTCAAGCTTGTGTGTATCCAATAAGACTTCCACTTCATGAATATTGGGTGCAAGTCCATTGATGTTCCATGTTGCTATGTTTAAGGAAATCATTATGGCAACTTATCGACTAGGGCCGAAATAAGGCCTATGAGCAAAGTCATTTGGCTAAATAGCATGTCCATTTTTTCCATTTGTTTTATTATTAAGTCTTGGAGGACTTGGGTTGGCGCGATGTATTCGGTGCTTGAGTTGTATGGAATCTTCTCAGCGGATTTCCATGTGGTGCGTGATGTTTCTTTCTTGCGTTCTGGTCTTTGGTGATGCGTTGTATTCTCTACCGGTCGCTGAGGAGTTTGTGCTTCTTGATTAGCAACAACTTCCGAGTATGTTGGGTTCGGGTGTTTGTGTGTTGGGTTTTGGTAGGCGGATCTCTGGTACTGTTGCTGGACTATATGTGATGTCTGAGGTGTTTGTCTTGGCCTGGGATTGACTTCGTTTATGGTTTGGTTTCTTTTGATTCTGTTTGGTTTTTCTATTTGGGTCGGTTGGGTATCTGGTTTGCTTTTTTCTTTGTTACGAGGAAATGTGATCGGTGATGGTTTTTCCGTGTGGAAAAAGTTTCTGGACCTTTTCCGGTTTAGAATCTCGCGATATACTTCGCATCCTTTGTAGTTTGCCGGATGTTCCCCCATGCACAGTGCACATTTAGCAGGTGTGTTCCGGTCTTTTTTTGTACAGTCACTCGTTTTATGCTGGCCGGCGCATTTTACGCAGCGGTATGGTCTCATACAGTTGTTCTTTGAATGTCCATATTGCTGACACTTCGTGCACTGTACTATCGTGTTTCTTTTCTTAGGGTCTTCGATAGTTACTGCAGTGTTGTAGATGACTTTGATTTTCTTGGCTAGGATATTATTTGAACTGGGTTCTAGGTTTACAAAGAATGTTGAGGTCGGTGTTTTGTCTGGTCCACTTCTAGCATTGATTATTTCCCCCCGCACTTTATTGCCTGTTTCTTCGAACGCATCAATTATAGCTTCGTGTGGTGTGGTGTGGTGGAGGTTTTTAACTACAATTCTAAAGCATTTATCTTCTTTTCTTGTGAAGGTGTGTCCGATGAGTCCCATTTCTCTTACGAGTGTCATTAGTCTCTTGTAGGGGTCCACCGAGGTACAGTTGACTCTCAGTTGATTTTTAGTAATTATTTTCAGTTTGTATTGCTCTTTTTCCAGTACTGTTTCGATTGCTTCTGTTAGCTTGTTTACATCTTCTATTCCGTAAAGGATTAGTGGTGGAGGTTTGGTGATCCTTTTTATTCTATCATTGTCCCCGGATGAATCTGTTGGCAGGATTGCAAATGAATTTTGCGTTTCAGTGGTTTGCGATTGAGGCGGGGAGTGTGATGGTTTCTTTCGTTTATTTGGTTGTGTCGGAATTTTTTGCCAGTATGGCATATGTGTCGTAGCGACCTTGTAAGGTGACAATTGTTCTGTTGTTGTTTGGATGTTCTCTTCCTGGTTTGCAGATGGAGTGCATGTTAAGGAGTTACTGCGTGGTCTTGCATAGAACATGCTCCTATGAAAGGTCTGTTGGACCAGTCTGGATTCCGGTATTTGCGGACGCGCTTCTTGGATTTCCATTTGTGGCAAAACTGTGCCCCCCCCAGAATACGAAGGGCTGCCCGAGCTAAGCTCAGGGAGGGATTCTCCGATAACGGGGTTATCGGTACCCTCCTGGGGTAGTAAATCTTTCAATTTTGCTGCCATGGTTTCTTTGTAATTTTTTCGTCAGGGTTTTCTTCCCTTTTGGGGTAATTTTTTGTCTTCAGGGTTTTCTTCCCTATGCTATGCTGTGGTAATTTTTTCGTCTGGGTTTTCTTCCCATTATTTAGCCAGGTGAATTCGGTTTTATGGCGCCGAAGTTTCGCCAGTCGCCTTCGTATTTAGCTACTGCGGTCCCGAGGTGAGATGGAAGTGTGCGAAGAACTCGTTGCCAGTGGCAGACTGCAGCATTGCCCAGGAGGGACGACCCACACAGATGGAAGTGAGGGCCCACTAATAGACCGAGGCGTCAGTCTAGAAGTGGCGTGGACGTATACGAAGACTAGTTGGTGCGCGCCTTATAGCCTCGGCTCCGCACACCCGAGGCGTACGCTTCTGGTATTCTTAGCACTTTATAGGTACGAAAAAAATAGATTTAACTGATTTAATGTTATCAAATGGTTTGAGAAACATAGTAGAGTTTGCCACTAGAATAAAAAATGGTTCTTCTACTTCTATTGACTGCGCGGTCACCAACATACAACGTCAAGCCATTTGTATCAAGCCCTTGGCAACAGCTTTATCAGACCATGATGCCCAGTTGGCTACAGTGAATCTCATTTATCACAAACCAGAAAAATTCAGGTACATTGAATCACGTTCTTTCAATTTTGACAAAATAGAGGCATTCGGAGGAGCAATGTTAGCATATGAATGGGATAAAATATTTGACAATTATGATAGCAATAGCTTTATGACATTTACGAATAAATTAAAATGGAATCTTGACATTTTCTTTCCAATTAAAATAAGACGTGTTAGTAATAAACAAAAATGCCCTTGGATAAGTGATAAAATAATAAGTTTACAAAATGACATTAATGATTTATATGTAATTCAACGACAGTACCCCGAAATAATAACAAAACAAGGCCTAATAAATACAAAAATTCAAAAAAGAAATGACCTCATTAAAAAAGAAAAAATAAGCTATGTAGAGAATCGAATTTTGAACTCCAAAAATCCTAAAAAAGAGGTATGGAACATAATAAAGCAAGAAACGAATAAGTCTATAAAAGAGTGGGAATGGGACCTTACGGATAATAAATCTAAGACCAAAATTAAATCAGAATTCATCGCAGACTATATTAATGACTATTTTATTTCAATTGGCACTAAACTACAAGTATCAAATTCACCTAATAAAGTTAAGGCAATTATGTTTCTACAAAAATACTTTACTGAACAGAATATTTTAACATTTAAATGTATAAATCTAGACGCATTGATAAAATTAGCAAAAAATAAAATTGACAAATCCAACACAAAAGATATTTACGATATGACAGGTACCTTTTTGTATCAGATTATGACTTATTTAAAGGAACACATACTTTTTCTAATAAACGGTGTATTAACATCAAATTGTTACCCTGAGTGTCTTAAAACTGTAAGAATAACGCCTCTGTTCAAAGGAAAAGGTGAAATGTCTAACATTGAGAACTATAGACCAATTGCAATTGTACCTACTATATCTAAACTAATAGAGTCAACAATGTCGGACTCTATCATATGCCATTTAGTTGAAAACAAAATTTTGTCAAATAGTCAGCATGCATATAGACCAGGAAGATCCACAATATCGGCCACTCAATGCTTAATAGAGAAAGTATTAAACCACCTTGATGCTAAAAAGAAAGTAGCGGGAGTGTTCCTTGACCTGTCAAAAGCTTTTGACTCTGTCGGCCACGAGCTTTTATTAGAAAAGCTTAAACTATACGGTTTGGTTGGAAATAGTCTGGGTCTTGTTGAATCTTTTTTAAACAATAGGCAACAGGTGGTGGAAATAAAAATAAACGGAAATCGTGTTAGATCAGCCCCCAAAAGCTCTACCATAGGCGTACCCCAAGGTTCGGCGTTAGGAAATACCCTATTCTTGGTGTTCTTAAATGATATGATTCATTTGGATATCAGAGGTGAAATCATCCAGTACGCTGACGATACCACTGTAATATTAGCTGCAGAAAATGTTGATATTCTGCTGAATGATATAAGAGACACAATAGCCAAATTAAGTAGCTGGTTTGATATGAATGGTTTGAAACTAAACGAAAACAAAACGGATGTAATATTTTTTTCAACTATGACGGCTCAAAATACCAATAAAATAACAATACCATTAATGGACGGGAACTCTATAATAAGTTCTAATTTAGTAAAAATGTTAGGTTTTGAACTAGACCCATTACTATCTTGGAAGAAACATATTGAGTCGACCTGTAAAAAAATGGCTAAAGGAATTTACGCGCTAAAACAACTTAGACCCATTTCTTCAGATAAAGCTCTGAAAGACATATATTACGCGTATATTCATTCAATAATGTCTTATGGTATTATTTTATTCGGGAGCTCTACAGATTACGAACGTATTCTTAAATCACAAAAGCGTGCCATAAGAGTATTAATGAAAGCTAAATACAGAGAATCATGTCGTGACCATTTCAAAAAACTTCGAATACTAACATCAGTAGCCGTATACATAATGGAGGTCATAAAATACGTAAAAATTAATTTAAAAGAATACACAATAAGAGGAGAAAGTAGTAAACGTGCCACGCGGCAGAAAATGATGCTTGAGCCGATTCACCATCGACTGAATATGGCAAAACAGCTCCCTAAAATAATGGGCCAAAAGCTTTATAACAAGCTCCCGATAGAGCTTAAACTTATTAAAAATGAGAATAGTTTTAATTTTGAATTAAAAAATCTTTTGCTTGACAAGACGCTATATAGTATTAAAGAGTTTTTAGATAACGACTACAGCAAGTATGAAATAAAATCGACTAAACTACCTGATGGGCAACATCACTTAACCTAAAGTTCAGTCCTAGTTTTAAGAAATTATATTATTATAATCGCCACCTTAGATAAATATATTATGTTATAAAACTCTGACGAGTCATAGTCTCATCATTTAATTTTAAGTAAATACTTTTATTTTATGTATGATGTGTGACAATAAATAATCTGAATCTGAATCTGAATCTACACCAACCCCCCCCCAACACACAAAATGGAATCAAAAGAATGTGCCTCCACAAACAAAGAGGGTATGCTTTGAAGGCGGCCATGTGATTCTAGAGGTGTTTATAGTACACAGAGAGCAGCTGCTACTCTGCAGGTCTCCAGTAGGTTCCCTTATGCAGCTTTTATGACCTGTCATAACTCCATGTATAATAGCAGAAGTCTTACCATGCATATTCAAAATCCACAAAGAAACCGTTCTCCTCGAAGTACCACTGCAGGTAGCTGTAGAACAGCACGAAGCACCAGACGACGCCCGCAAAGCCCACCGTCGCAGCCCTGGAACAAGTGCAGGTCACTACTGTACATACAGGCTACCAGCCTCTTTAATAATACTCCGACTGCATCCTTATTATTGTACGTCCAGAAAGCAATGTGTATCTTATGTTGCTTAAATTATACATACAATAAATTTCTTTATTCAGATGCAAAGTCTATTTTACATAAGTAGAAAATACAATGTATAAAAATCTTATATAAAATATTGCATAATATGTTCACTTTCTATTAGTGTCCCAGTGC
Source organism: Eupithecia centaureata (assembly GCA_944547425.1). Classification (NCBI taxonomy): domain Eukaryota; kingdom Metazoa; phylum Arthropoda; class Insecta; order Lepidoptera; family Geometridae; genus Eupithecia; species Eupithecia centaureata. Next base: position 13,439,003 of record OX155693.1, read on the forward strand.
ACACATTTAGTAATAGGACATATATGTATATAGCTGTCGCTAGCTTGCAAATTAATATTGTATGATGAACAAATTTGGTCCCAAAAGGATGCAATGTGAGCTCTCACAACAGTGAAGTCTGGCACAAGCGCTTAAGGAGAACATGCTTGATGCACTGCAGTACAGGGACTTGTGTATATACAACTAACTTGTGCCCTTGGCTTAGCACATTTTTTTGACATAAACAAGCCTAAAAGTCATCGCGGTCCTATTTTTTATTTTATTCAGTAGTTTTGGCGTTGTGTTTGACCAAACATCTTTACAACGACACAAACTGACACAAACATTTGCCTCTAAATTATATTAATAGTAGTTGTAAATTTATTTTGGGAGATTGCTTATAGTCTGAGATTGAGCGATAGGGCCCAACGGAACACGTAGGTAGGACAATTTCATTTTAGATCTATAAGCAGACAGGCAAGCGACATGGAATATGACAAGTTTATAGGCAGTTGTATTTTAATTTAGCATGTTTAGCAATCATTTAGCGCAGTCAATAATGAGTAATGAAAGCGGTTTCATATTATAAGAACACCTCAGGTACTTAACTACTGTAATGTTTTGGACTTACCCAATCACAACTTTTGATCGCATTTTGCTATTATTTTATTTTCAATTGTACATCAGCAAGATTGAGGCTTTTTTAAATGGGGCATAAAAAGTATATTTATTAAAATAAATTTTCTTTTTAGTACGTATGTACGTTATTTAATTTTAACGTAGTGGTTTTACTAATAATGCTATGATAAAGCAGCACGTGAAACTTCTCTCCCTTCTGGTTCTCGTTGAAAAGAAAAAGAGAGAGAACTGACTGCAGCAAAGCCAAAGCCTTGGCAGCAGAGCTCAAACAAAATCAAAACAACTTCAACTTCTTTCATATGGCTCTCTACAATCTGCATCAGCAGATTGAAATTATGTTTTGAGTTTGACACTACTATCATAATATGACGGACGAGTTGCGATAAGATCTTGGGAGATGCGGTATTGTCACTGACCTCTACTAAGATCAATTACTACGTTCCGTAGGGTAGATGGAGCAGAAGGTCACTGCCATCTTACATGGCGATGTAGCCGTTTTGTTATTGTTTCGGTTTGTTTATATCACCAAGCGGCGACATGTCAAACCGCCGTGAATGTCAAATTGAGAAAATGATAATTTGTGTTTTTCATAAGTTTTATTAAGAGTTGTGTGCTGAAATATATCGAATAGAGAGCCTAATTTATAATTGCTGGTGTACATGTGGGTTGCAAAAGCTGTGTGGTTTCTTTATGTGAAAATATCCTTATGATAGTTTACCATCGTTCAGAACAGTAAGTCTATTGCCGTGGTTTTAGATGATATATCATGTAATTTCTTTGCAATATGTTGAATTATTTGTAGTACATAGAATATTGTAACTGTTGCGTATTGTTTTTCAAAGCTTATTAGCCTCATAATTCGATAATTTACTAAAATGTTAGTACGATACGAAAAAATGACATCTGATGTACCATTTTCATACCACCTAGTGAAGTACTGTTGTTGTCGATAGTTTATTGTCGATGAATGTCTAATACTGGTTGACAAAATGATGATTCAAAAGTAAATTGTCGTAGTTTGAGAATTATACCTACCTACCGAGATAGTGCTAGGGTACCTACATGGACCGTCTAAGTTGGAGTTAGAAATCAAAACTTGATTATGGTGTCGCTAGTAAGATCTAGGAGACTAAAGATTGCAAATATTGCAATGTAGCTAGAAGTTCACAACTAATTCTTATTTTTCACTTCTAGATATTACAAAATATCCAATAACAAAAGAAAAATAGAAACAAAACTTGAGAAGACATGTCTGGGAGCCATCATAGAATTCTCGTTAGTGAATTTTACATTTCCATGTTTCGTGTCACAGAATTGGATATTAAAGGAATTTTGCAACAAACCTTTGAAAATAAAGGTTAAATGATAGCATCCAAGTGGTATCTAAGCACAAAATATTTCAGTTAAGTATAGTGGTTTTTTGAAGAGCATACGTGAAAATACTTTAAAAATAATTTCATTTATGTTAATGTAACTAAGTACCTACCTAAGTTTTCTCACTGCTCATATCCTAAATAACGACGGCAACCAACCATCACCGCTTAACCCCATTTTAAATAAAAACATAATTATTATCAAGAAGATTTATCAAGTTTATGGAAGTTTTATACACCTTACCTTAGTAGGTCTTTATTTATATGCCTACAAGGTCAGGTCGATCTAGATCCTTGAGGGGGTTGTAGTTTCAATCATTACCAGCTGATTAATTTAATCATTATTGACTCACATACTCCAAACTTAATATAAAACCCCACAAACACCCAAAAAATATAGGTGATTAATGAATATTGGTATATCTTTTCAAGTAAAAATACAGCTTGTGGATTTTAAACATAACTGAATTTATTATAAGAATATATTATAATAATATATAATAATGCTGGACAATCCACAAAGCACCATCTAGCCCCAAAGTAAGCTACTCAAAGCTCGTGGTATGGGTACTAGATAACTGATATATTAAATACATTATTATGCATAGAGGTAGATATACATTTTTTATAGTACATTGAAAACAGCCAGACCAACGCAACATATATCTGCAGATCGTTCACAAATTAGTTCTGAGGGGTTCGATTCCCGAACCCGTAACCTCCTGCGTTGCAGGCGCACCTTCGCCCACCGCGCTACATCGGTCGTCATGATCGACATACAATGCAGCGGTTACAACAAACCTGCTTACTGAAATCATAATTTAATCGATAAGTACAGAATTTCACATCACTATTTTCACATTTCAGTAGAATGTCAGACAAGAATCATATTGACCACATACGTATTTGAATGTAACTGAAACTGAACTGAAGAATTATATCTATCTTTTTTTTCATATGGCATACTCCCAAAGAGCAAGAAGTCAAAACAGTGTCAAATGTTCGTTTTTTTAATGTTAACTTATAATACATCTTTGACTTGTTTAAATAGAGGTCAGTGGGATTGTAGTAGTTCTGACTGTTGTGAGTTACTTTAGTGCTTTATTTAGTTTTTTTCCTTTTATTTGTAGCTCATAGTTTCATTTAGGTTTTTGTTCTAATGAATTTTTATTCTTTATTATACAGGGTGTAAGTGTGAACAGCGTTATCCTTGAATCCAGAGGTTCAGTATCATGAGTAGAGTCCAAAACCTATGAGATAAGGTTAATGCCTGTTTTAGTTTCGCAGTATTTTGATATTTTATATCTTCGATATTTTACGCGATATTATGGTCACCTTAGAAAACCAGGCAAGTTTCCAGGTTTGTTTCTAGGTAAGATAAACTGTTTTAAAACAAGTCTAAATTCACAGAATAATCAAAAAATTCAATAGATTAAAGTACCTTTGTAGGCAGGTACACATTTTTGGCGTACTCAACCCTAGGCCAGTTCTTATTCTATTCATAAATGTTCGTCCCTCAGACGAATAAAACTCTCTATCTGCTCAATGAAACGTCATTGCGAGTAAAATACACTTGCGATGTATTTGGTTGTATGACATGAAGGTGCTTAAAAGGTGTATCTGATTCGCTTTACAACTTTGAATCATTTTTACGTTTTGGGCGGTCTGTGAGACGAATGATAATGAATCTAGGGTTAAAGTTTATCATCAATCAAATGCATCTACTATTCAATTTAAATTTCAGTTCTTTGTACAGTGAATGAAATTCACTTACCAAAATAACACGTCACCATCACGCAATCTCCGCACGTTTTCTTACTCGTAGATTAGGTATTATTACACACTCGAAAAAACACAAATTACAGGCCATATGTACGTACGTACGTAGCCTTTATGTCTTTGGGATAGTTTCCTAGCTTGGCACACGTTATCCTGGGATGGAAACAGCTGAGCTCTGCGTACATCGTACGAGCCAAGTTCACCAGAGCGATGGCATAAGGCCCCGCACCATTTCAGTCCACTTTTATTCACATATTTGTAAGACTTCGTCACTCGTTCGTTCTTAAAACAATTGACGCGCAAAAATCTGTGTCAACGACGTGACGACGTGCTCTCCTTAAGCGTGGCGGTCTGTCACTGAGGAGCGATCGGACGGCGCCTGCGCGAGCAGGCGGGTGGCGCGTGCGGCACTGCGGCGCGGCGAGGTGCGGGGCAGTGAGGTGCGGGGGTGTTTCTACTTACCTTAGAGTGTTTCTACTTACCTTAGAGTGTTTCTATTTACCTAAGAGTGTTTCTACTTACCTTAGAGTGTTTCTACTCACCTAAAAGTATTAACAACAAGTCATCAACAAAACTACTTTCCTTAGAGGGTTTTTACTTACCTTAGAGTGTTTCTACTTACCTTAGAGTGTTTCTACTTACCTAAGAGTGTTTCTACTTACCTTAGAGTATTTATACTTACCTTAGAGTGTTTCTACTTACCTAAGAGTGTTTCTACTTACCTTAGAGTGTTTATACTTACCTTAGAGTGTTTCTACTTACCCTAGAGTGTTGCTTCTCACCTTAGAGTATTAACAACAAGTCATCAACAACACTACCTACCTTAGAGTGTTTCTACTTACCTTAGGAGTGTTTCTACTTACCTTAGAGTGTTTCTACTCACCTTAGAGTATTAACAACAAGTCATCAACAACATAGAACAGCTACGGCTCACGGAGAGGGATCACGCGCATCTCAGGGGGCTGTGTCTCTTCTCACCAGGTATTTGGGGCATTTCTACTTACCTTATTTAGTAGAGTATATTTTATCTACTTGTCACTCACACTTTATACTTAACAAAGTGTAAACCAGGTATAGTTATAGTATTTCTATTTACTTTTCGTTATCGTTATTTATATTTATCTTAGAGTATTCCTACTTACGTTATTTAGAGTATTTCTACTTACTTTATTTCGAGTATTTCAACTTACTTTATATGGTAAACATATAATAATGGTATTCCCTATTACTAATCTGTAGTAACTTCTAAGAACTCTTGTGTTAATGAGAAGAGAAACTAAATAAGAGTTTCGACTCCACTGGCCACCAGTAGCAACTTCGTATCTTACGAACGATTATTTAACGAGTACTTTGTTTAATATCCTACGTTTAAATTTTTGATACGTTTCAAGTTTTAATTAGTATTAATTGTCTCCAACAGATGGCGTCCCAGACTTCCTAACCCGTAAGCTGCAAGAGCATCAAACCCACATCTTACACTCGCTCGGGGCCAGCACACCGCGAGGCTCTGAGCGCGCCAACACTCGTGCTATAGTTGGCAACACTGAAGGCTTTCCAGGCCTCCTATAACGAGGACATCTTCTTTGTTCCGTGCTTAGGCGATGTTTGTACCTCTATTGATGACGCGATTCCTTATTTACTTATCGAGAGGGCGGCCTAAAATGTAACTTGGGGAGTTTTAGTTGGTAACACTGAAGGCTTCCCAAGCCTCCTTTAAGATATCTTCTTTGTTCCGTGCTGTAGTTGGCAGCACTGAAAGTTTACGTCTCGTTAATCGAGGACATCTTTGTTCCGTGATTTAGTTGGAAACACTGAAGGCTTTCCAAGCCTCCTTTATCGAAGACATCTTCTTTGTCCCGTGCTTGGGAGATGTTTGTATTGATGACGCGATTCCTTACTTACTTACTGAGAGAGCGGCCTAAAATATAACTCACGTAGTTGGCAACACTGAAGGCTTAAGGCGTTGTCCTAATTGGGAGCGATCGTACGATGACACGATGCGTTCTCGTCGTGCGATGAGTTCAAACATACAGATTTCATCAGAGTGTCCTATTTGAACCTCGCAAGTAATCGTGCGAGCACATAAAATGCTTAATAATGATCGTACGATCCTTTGATCGTACGATCATGTAATCAAAATAACAGATTTCTTTTGAGTGTCCTAATTGGTTACCTACGCGATGCGTTGACGCGCGAGGGGCGTCATCGTCGTTGACGGCATCACACGATGGACATCGCGCGATCTATTAGGACACCTGTTTGGTCATCGCACGACCACTTTGATCGTGAGATGACAAACGCATCGCGCCATCGTACGTTCGCTCCCAATTAGGACGCCGCCTAAGCCTCCTTTATCGAGGATATTTTCTTTGTTCCGTGTTTGGGAGATGATTGTATTGATGACGCGATTCCTTATTTACTTACTGAAAGAGCGGCGGAAAATTTAGCTCGAGTAGTTTTAGTTGGCAACACTGAAGGCTTTACGTGTCCTTTATAGAGGATACCTTTGTATCATGTTTGTGTAACAAATAAGTAAACATAAACGCACTTTATGTACTTGGCCCTTGTTTTACAAATGAGCTGAATAATCTTATTATTTCTTTCTCAATTGGTTATATTAAAACTTTTATTAACTTTAGTATTCTAGGAGTGACCTAAGACCTAATTGCCCAAGTGCAATACATTGGTGCTAAAAATCATTGAGGATGATTTTTAACTAATTTATATTTATATTATTCAGAATTAATATCATCATCAGCCTATATTAGTCCACTGCTGGACATAGGTAGAATTAATACCTATATCCCATAAATATTAGATTTTACGGGACTTGAATCCGCTACCTTCCCTCAGGAGGATAAATCGCAAACAGGAACTAAACGATACATTAAAAAAACTCTTATGAGAGATTTAACAAACTGTACGTGTGAATTTTGGAAATTCGTTAGTTTAACGGAATTATATGATAAAATAAGTGGGGGCGCTACTTTCACTCCTGTTTGCGCCTTAAGTAACCAACAAGTCGAACATCTTTGGTCTAACTCTAGCACCGTGAGCTTTGTTTTACGCACTGTAATAAAAATAACCTTAAGTCTCTGTTGGAGGTTTTTTTTGTATTTTGTCATACAGATTACAAATTTGCAGTGTACTACTAAGCTGCTAACAAAAATTATGAAAGTCTCCAGACACAGAAGCCGGAGGCGGAGCGGAGGCGAAGGCGTGTGAGTTGTATCCTATTGAATCATATGAAAGATTACACATTAACCGGAGGCGGTGGCGGCGCACCCCTCCGCAATAGGAAAAACCGGCACGCCTTCGCCTCCGGCCCGGACACAGCTTCAGTGTGTGGCGGCTTTTAATGAGATCTCTTTTTGCTTCCTTTGTTTTCATGCATAGTTGTAAGTAAAATAAATATTGTATCGAAGTTCTATATTTCTACTTAGATAAATATTTAGTAAATAAGATATTCTTAACATTTTTGTGAATAACTATTCGTGAACCGTCCAACTTATGCTAAAAAGCATTTATTTTAACATTATTTAGGCTTAGATACCTAAATGTTATAGAATATTTATAAAATAATGTTATACATACTTATAAGACAATAAATTTTGTAACTGTTTTTAACTGTATTGACTTTGTATTAATCAAAGTTAATGTTTTAAGATATGATTAGTTATTATGAATTAACAAACAAAAAATTATTGCCTATCCCAGCATTATCTTGTTTTCGTTTCAATCCTTACCTTAATACCTTATATTTTCGTTAGACCTCATCTAGGCAACCTAGCCTGACTGTTGTTGTAGCTATTAGACAGTCCACGGCATTGTTGACCCACTCTGCAATATCCAGTCAATAGCTTGGATTTTTACACTTGTGTCATAAAAGAAAAGGACACAAAGTGTTAGAAATAATGAAATATACGAGCCTTTTCATATGTTCCATTTAGTCATCAGTCTTGAGTACTTACCTACTTAGAGGCATTTTTCAAATAGACACGTTAGCAAGGATTCTGGCTGATTTTGTAAGGTTAGGTCTTGTTTATGATGCACTATCACAATTGCGAGTAGGTAATATCTATTCTCAACTATAAAAAGTTATAAATACAGGGTGTTAGTGTGAACAGCGTTCTCCTTGAAACCAGAGGTTCAGCATCATGAGTACCTAGAATCCAAAACCGATGAGAAAAACTTATCACCTATTTTAGTTTTGCAAGATTTTGATATTTCATGTCTTCGCTATCGTATACGATGCCATAGTCACTCTACATAATTTAAATACCTACCTACGTAAGTACTTATACCCGCGCCTTGGATCGTAACTTCATTACTTGTGCCCTTCAAAAGACGGGATATTCGCACAGAAGGTGCGCGGGCGCGGCAGGGGCGGCGGCGGCGGTCGTCTCACGTGTCACGTGTCGCCTGGTCGAATTACTTGTGTCACGTGTTTGTGAGCAAACGTTTAGTGTTTATAAAAAATTTCTTTAAACAATGAGTAAAAAATAGAATCATTTTTTTTCATCGTTTTGGATTCTACTCATGATGCTGAACCTCTGGTTTCAAGGACAACGGTGTTCACACTAACATCCTGTATATATTGCTTATTAATATTCTCATATTTTACATTACTTAAAAGCTTGCGGTGTTTTCAAAACGGTCATTGGCAAAATTGCGTCAAAACAGACGCAGAGCCATAATCAAGAACTTTAATTATAGTTGACGGCGGCGGTTCTACAGACAGACGGCCCTAAAAATCCTCTACATATCTCGCTCGGCCCGTTTTCGACACGACAATACGTCAGGCGGCTCCTGCCAAGCAGGGTGAATAGGTACCTACTTTGGACCCTCGGTTTCGCTCTATTGCCTCTTCTTCAATAAGGCGTGTGTTAGAAGTCCGAAGGTCGCGCCGTATCATCTGCGCGATATGCTTGCTCAGGTCTGACCTCTCTGACGAAGTCATTTGGGTGGTTTCAAGTCTTTTTTCATCAGATCCACAGTCTCAACCGAGAGTTTGGACTTCATTTAATTTCGCTGTTTTTTGCAGAACTTGATGCCCTCATCCCTCAACGTTTGGACCAGATTGTGTAGGCTCTCGTCAGCGTCATCAGTAGGTAGGTACCTAGGTTCCAAAGCAACAAATTTGTCCCCGAGAAGCTGCTCGAATTTCCCGGTGACCGCCATGATTTGTATTGCATTACCTACTAGGTCGGAGCGTGGACTTCATCCGACGGTTTCTTTCATGCTTCAAGTTGATATTCACAGAGCCTCGGAGCAGTCGGTGATCAAATCCGATATTGAACCTGTGATCTCGGAGAAATCTCTGAAATTGTGCATGCCGTTTCATACTTATCCGTATTAAAAAGTAAAGGCGATCTCATTTTTTGTCACACTGAAACCTCAGAGTAGGTATAGAACTACTGAAACAAGGTTTATTATAAGTAACTAGATATTAGAAAAGCATTTTTAAGAGAGACGTTCTTTGAAATATACTACTTAAGCACTTACCTGCCTTAATAAATTATGTAAGTAAGTACCTAATTAGCTAGCTCGGGAGGAATTCCCGAGCTAGCTATACACTTCAAAAAAAATGTCATAAATTAAATTATTGAGTGATTTTAGCTTTGTGATGATGATGGCTTCTTAATGGTACATAGTATTCGTAGAAGCCGAAGGTTAGATTACAGTTTTAATACTTATGTATCTACCATGATGACCCACAAAAGTTCTACCCTACCATACTAGAATTATCTCTAGCCTTCTTATGCATGAACTAGTATTTTGTGTTATTGCAGTGTAAAAGTTTTAGGTGGGTACCTAAACTTTTATTATTGTTGTACCTAAGGCAAAATAATCACGTAGATTTGTTTAAAGAGTTTACCTATTGTGACAAAGAAACTTGCATGCACATTAAGTTCCTCTCTTATTGGTTATTTTGAATCTGTACAGTGATATTGATACCAGAGAAAATTCTATAAGACGAAATATAATAACTGTATGAGCTGCCCCACCTTCCCCTATGTCTTTACCTATCGGCATTTCAATATTATAATTTTAGACAGGTAACTTCAAAACAATTTTGACCGCCGATATTTTATGTTCCTTGACTTTGCCACTTTTGACACTATACTTATTCGAGAACCAAAACAGACCATATTTATATTTTGTGCTTTTTTTGACCAATCTTACTTTCTCTTTATTCGAGAGAAGATATTTGCACTTTTCTGCGACTTTTATGAGCATATATATAAATATTTTGTAAGTAAGCACAAATGAAAAATGTGGAGTGATGGAGTGATGTTTCTGCTGGAGTTGGCAGCGACTATCTGTGCCGTGGCGCTGTGCGGCGGAGGCATCCTGGCGTGCGCGCGGCGGCTGCTGCTCGGGAGCGAGGCGCTGCGGGGCGGAGGCCTGCGCCAGGCCGAGGTGCTGGGCTGCGACGAGCCCTCCTGTCCCTATTACAAGAAGAACGCCAAGTTCCTGCTGGTGCCTGCCTCCCGGAGACGACTCTACGGCTCGCCCAGCCGCCCCGTCAACTGACTTTACAACCACTTATTATTATTTAGTTTATAGAATGTTTAGTAAATTAGTGTCGGAACAATGTTGTGCTTCTTTATTCAACGTCCGCTCCGGAGTGCCGCGTTGTGGGCGCGTCTAGACGCGCAATGCCGGGGCAGTTCCTCTCTGGAGAGCGACCACATACCACGGTCCCACCAATATCGCTGGCAGGCACTGAAATAAAGATAGTAGCTCAGTTCAAGTATTGGAGCCACTGGGTCTCCCAGACTCTCTCGGATGACCTAGACATAGAGGGGGAGCGCAGGGCATTATCAGGTAGAGCACATTTGTTGGGCCGAAGATTCGCGCGATGCAGGACAGTCGGAGGCCGAGTGGACGAGGGCCGGTGGATCCCCTCACTCCTGGCTCCATTCTTCTTCAAAACATCTCACTCCACCGTCCTACTCCCTCACTTACCGAAGCAGTTTTCAATTGACTCGTTCTAAAAATAATTCCCTATGTAAATCCTTAATTCCTTAAGTACCTACTAAAATAATAAAACTAGCAAACGACACCTGAAAACATACCCTTGTTCTGTTCAGGTCATTATCATCAACCCATTAGTCCGCAGCTGGACATTAATAGGCGTCCTCTAATAAGCGCCCTAGTGCTCTGTCTCGTCAGCTAGTGCTGCGTCCAGTATCTGCCCGCAGTCTTTCGCAGATCGTCTCTACCACCACCACCCAACACGGTTGTCAGTTCTTAGCGAGATATGGCCAGCCCACTGCCACTTCAACTTGCTTATTCTTTCAGCTAGGTATATCGATAAATTTGGATCTCTATCGGATGTATTCATTACGAATCCTATCCTTCAGAAAAAGTCCTCACATAACTTTTTCCATAGCTCGTTGAGCGACTTTGTACCGGTGGACAAGCCCTATCGTTATGAGTATCCACGTCTCAATTCCGTAAGTCAATCAGGGTTATAGTTTAATTAATGACAAAACATATTCCCGTTTCTAGTTCAGCCTCCACAAAGCTCCTATCAGTACCAAGCCTACCTCGAATTCCTCTCAAAACCTAGTCCGTCAAACAACAACAGGTCCTAGACAGCACAGCACTCCAATAAACAAACAAAATAGCCCATGTATATTTATTGCGTAAGAGCTATACCAGGGGAGGCTTGGCGAAGTCCTTGATGACGGGGTCCTGCTTGCAGGCGGGGCGCGCGAGGCGGCCGGCCAGGGGCGCCGCGCCGCGCGCCAGGGGCGCCGGCCGGAGCGCGAGACTATTGCATTCCACCTACAAAAATAACACTAAACTAATAAGTATTCAATGAATTAATCGTTTCATCATCATCATCAACCTATATTAGTCCACTGCTGGACACAGCCTCCCCTAATGAGCGCCATAGCGCCCTGTCTTCAGCGTGCCGCATCCAGCATCTGCCATCAGCAATGAATCGTTTATTTACTTGTAAAGGTTTCAAGTTTTCAACGGTTTCAAGTTTACTAAATGAAAAACGAAGCTCTTCAGCTTAAAACTTAAACCGCAGACGATACGGCCCTCCTCCGAATTAGAGTAGAGAGAGAGTACCTAACAAATAGTAGTTATGTACCACTTAGGGTGCCTGTCCATTGGAGCGGAGCGAGCCGGCGGCGGAGCGGAGAAACGAGGAAATATTAACCAACAGGATTGCATGAAAAAGCGGAGCGGAGATTCATGGCAATCCTATTGGTTATTATTTCCTCATTTCTCCGCTCCGCTGCCTCTCTCCGCGTCAATGGACAGGCAGCCTTCTGTTGGTAATGAACCCTCGAGGTCACGAATGAGTCTACTCGCCTCGATCCGAGTGGCAAACAGTATCGACTTCTTAGGTAGATGAAGAGAGCTAAGTGTTCCGCTACTGACCGCGCGCATGCGGCGGCGCAGCAACAGCACGGCGCCCGCCAGCGCGCCCGCCAGCACCTGCAGCAGCGCCAGCCCCCTGCCGCACAGCCACGACATTCTGCACGATACTCCTTACATTGCCTCTCCTTTTTATTGCTTTTTGTTTGCCCGAACAATCCTCAAGGAACTGTTATCCTTGTTCGGGTTTTTGCTATAGGTGTTATTGGAGAACATTGGAGAATCTCATTCTATATTATTAATCTGGGTTAGGAAGTAACTGAACAATAAACACGGCTTTTTGATTTTTACATGTTTCTAACTTTTAATATATTCTCTTTGGTTTCTAATTTGACACACATCTAATATTGAAATGACAAATACTCTGTAGATTTAGCCCCTTTTCTCACGAAGCTATTCAAATGCTACGCGACTGAGATGCAAACCATGATGCAAATGAGACTATCTTTTATTATTTGAAGAACAACATTCGTTCGACGATGTCTAGTGACTGTAGCGATGAAGACAATATTCTTCTGTAGTGCAACGCGTGTACGACTCGGGTAGCGTGCGACCAGCAAGGCGGTAGCGTGCGACTGATATCAAACGCATCTTCGACGCGTCTCGTCGTGTGCGAAACTAGTAGCTGAATATGTGAAACTATGTAGTAGTTGAATATGTAGGGCGGCTACTCACAAGCGACGCGTAGGTTACGCGTACGAAACACAAATCGCTTAACAGTCGCTTCGTGAGAGAAGGGCCTTTTTATTTAGGAACATCTAGGGCCTTACCACAAAAACAAAGTTACGACTTAGACACGTGTTTAACGGTTTTTTAACATGGTTTTAATTGTAAATAAAATTAATATTTGCTAAACAACTGTTAAACACGTGTCTAAGTCGTGTTTTTGTTTTTTTGTGGTAAGGCAGCTAGTGTCTACACTACACGTCTGCTGCGTACACCTCGAAGAGCATTATCAAAATGATTTTAGAACAATGAGTTTCAATTTTTTTTCCAAGTCTATGAATATTACCTTACGGAACGTAAGGTACCTAGTTGGTCTTAGGAATATTAAAAGGAAAATAATGAAAGATTTGAGTTTGATTTAGGTACAATAAAATAGGTTTTTTCGAGTGTGCACCGGGACTCTACGGAATAGGCCTCGTAGCACTTTACCTGCTACGCCGCTATCAGAGCTACGCGCCTACGAACATTCCACTTCAGCCTTCTGTAGCCCCGCGTAGCACGCGCACGCGAAGGCTACGATGCTAGGGATCGTAGCACTATATTAGGGTCCATTTTAATTGGAAATAGCTGCACCAATATACTCTTCAATATTTTTCCCCCTTATCTATCTCACTATAGCTAAATGAAGTTAGTAAGTAAATAACAGGAAATTTTCCATGCGTGTGAAGGTGAAGTGAAACAATTAAGAACGTGGTAACTTTTCCGAACGTGTTCCATTTCGTGTAGTTTTCCGAGCACACGTTTAGCTAACAATTACTGTAATCGGACTCAAGGCCCACCGGCGGCTTGCCCAGGGGTCACTGTACCCTAGGAACCTATTCACTTCCGACGACGACGTGGCAATTACGTACAGTGGAATATAAGCAATAAGGTACGAATTACTCTAGAGGAGGTATCTAATCTACGCGTAGGTACAATTTTCTTATTATTTGTTAGGGGAATATTCCTTACGTAACGAAATGGAAGAACATAATTATATACCTAGGTACCTACCTAGTTGCGTTAGTTGAACTGCGAATAGCAACCATCCAATACTTTGGAAACTGGTCGCTACTGGATCGCCACACGGTCAGAAGGTTAGACAATTAGACGTCTCACTCAATGTAGGCGCCAGGTACTATAGGTAGGTACTTGTAGCTAATTGTAGCTCTGTTTACTGATGTAGTACTCGTACGTTGTAGCCCGCCATTCCGCACTCCCTCATGAATACATAATGATCATCACTACACACAATGGCAGATAATATCGCCTAGTTTTTGGATCGCTCTACGAGCTATTGAAAAATAAAAATCTAATTATAATAATGGTAATGTTGTTTGGCAAGACTTCGTGTAACTTACCTTTTTGTGATATAACGACTGCGGCGCGGCGTCCTCGTGGTGACTCGTAGGAACGAACTCACTAGTTCCTTAAGGCGCAAACACGAGCTGAACTAGCGCCACCACTTATTTTATCATATTATAATAATTATAAATGAATTTTAGAAATTCCTTTGTTTAATGTAATTATTACGTTAAACAAAGGAATTTCTAAAATTCACACTTTTAATTTGTTATACCTATACCTAACATAAGCTTGCGTCTGTAGTTAGTAGTAAGTATCATTTTGTCTATTTTAGAAAGAGATACGAAAACAGAGTTCGATACGAAAACAGAGCAACATCGAATCTCTTCCTAAACTGAGAGAACCTCGCGCTATTCGCATGAAACGGCGAACATACCTCCTCCTTTTTCCGAAGTCGTTTACAAAGACTTTCATAACTGATTGTATTCATGGTGCTAGTGTCGAGTGAGGGTGCTCGGCGAGGCTGGCTCCTGGTTCCGCCCGGGATCCATCCATCACGACCGGCAGCGTACGCGACCCTCGCTATTGTGCCTCCTCACGGGTTATTGATCCATTGCAATTATCACAATCCGATTTACCAGTACCGGATTTCTATTTTTTATGAGTGTAGGCCACTTTTTTCCGCCACCCCATGTACAGAGCCGTTCATTAGCAAAGCAAAGCATCAAAGCATAAGGAACCCAAAAATTAAATAACAGCAATAAAAATTGCAAAATCGCTCCAATTCAAACCAGAGAACGTGTTTGACTTTTATCGTCTGCAATCGAGTGACCGTCCTCAGAAATCTGCCGCCCTTAGGCCGCGGCCTATACGGCCTTTTTATAAATCCTGGGCATGCAGTCTCGACAAAGGTAGCGATCGCATAGCGACCGACATCGGTCGCAAAGTCGATTCGACTTAGCGACCGATTTCGGTACATTTTAGTACATTTTAGCGATATTTGTAAGTCTCTACTAGCGGAACCATTATTTTTATCGGAATGTTACGAAAACAACTGTCAACTCTAGCGATCTTTGTCGATAACTGCGAATTTCTTTGCGAGTAATATTGACAGCCCGATAAGTATTTTAGCGATCGTTATCTACCCATAGATTTAGAATTTTTACACTTTATCAACTCATCTTCTGTGTAAAAGGGTTTTGAAGAGTTATCGGGTTTAATTTTTTAATGGCTTTAACGTATCTAGCATTGGATTTGTTCACGGATGGTTCCAATAGTAGAAACTTACAAATATCGCTAAATATATGTGATCGATAAGACTTTGCGATAGGGATTTTGAAAAAAATATCGATTTATCGATATATCGATATTTTTGGCCGATATTTTTTATTCCCATATATCGATATAAAACAATAAATCAAATAATAATAATAATAAATAATCATTAATCCTAATGATAGTAAATTTTCTAAGCGACACTATCATTAAAAACACTTTAAGCAAGAGAAGTGAAGTTAAAAAACTTCCTTGAAGGTTTTTTATCAATAAAATTAAGTATGTTGATAAAATACTATATAAAATACTATTTAATTAAGATTTTCATAGATCAAGACAATGTTCATTGTAAAACATTATAAGTACTTACTACTATTACTATTGAGCTAGGCTTAAAGAATAATGTATTATTTTAAAATAGCAAAATTCTCTGAAAAGTAGACCGATATATCGAAATATCGATGTATTTCTTCACTTCCGACATCCCTACTTTGCGACCGATTTCGGTCGCTATGCGATCTATGTCGAGACTGCATCCCCAGGACTGCGATTTACTATAGATAATAATCGAGCCACCCGTCTCGTTGGCTACAAGGATCTGTATCGATAGGGAAAATATTAGTGTAAAACATGAATCATTTTGTAGATATATTTAGCACAATACTCATAAAATACTATTTTATTTACTGGAAAACTAACTTTGAACGTTGAACGCTTATTTAAATGTTGTTATCGTTTGTCCAACGTATTTAAAGTCCGTTAAAATCCTGAAACTGAACTGAATGGTTTCAGCGACAATTTGGATACTGTGTTCCTCTTAGAAGTGTATGAGGGGGGGGGGGGGTAAAAAAAAGAATGCGCACTATTTTTCTACATCTGGCCTGCGGGCCTACCCTTGAATCCAATCCCAATCTCAATCCAATTCTAATCCGAATCAGTTCCAATCTCACCAAACGTAAAATTGGCACTCTGGAACAAAGTCGAGATTGAAATTAGAATCGAGTATGAGATCGACTTCACATTGTAAATAACAGTGTCAAAATGAAAAATCACGATGCATTAGAACCGCAGTAGGCTCACGCGAAGTGAAGCCATTTCAAGTTAGCCTTTAAAGGCTACGTACATCGCTCGACTCGTCAGTGCATTATATCAAGTTCTACGGGGAAGAGCTCGCTGAATTTCTAATAAAAATGACTTAAGAACTTATTGTGCAGTGAAAGGGTGTCACAACTCTTCACATAATCATCAAAAACAGTCGAAGATTCCATTTCACGGATAATAACAACCTGGAATCTTTTATTCTTGAGTAAAACATTAGTTTGGGCACAAAAATAAATCATAAACAAAGCAGACGCCAATACAATAAAATATTGAAAAAATATTTTATGGCTTCAAGTTAGAGCGGAATTTTGTGTGAAATTATCACTCTATGTCTAGTTACTCTAAGACGATGCGTACCGGCTTAAGGGGCGCCCATTGGCTAAAATCGCGTCAGAAACTACCAGCAAAGTTGACATGGGCAGCCTAATAGATGGCGCAAGCCTACCGTTAATAAAATATAAAATAGTCTTTTTTATCGCCTTTGCCTTATGTCTTCTCGATGAGCATTGGTTAAAATATCACTTATAAGAGCCAAATGTGCCATTTTCTCTTTTAAAATCAATCCGTAAATCACTAATATCCTCGTACAATCGCTAAAAAGTTTACTTTTGGCAACTGTGTAATTTCTATCGCAAACTCGATTCCGTTCTCAATACGAAACGTCAAAATCGCGTCAAGAGTGCCAAAATAGTTGATTTGTTGAGGTTAGTTTCGAGAAGAGTCGATTTCATTTAGTTCCATTCAATTTCACCAATTTCGATTCCAATCGTGCGCTAGTTGCGGGGTCAAGAGTACCAAATGGCATGATTTCGATCCCAATTTCAAATTACGATTGGAATCGAGTCTCAAGAGTTGGCCTGCTGGAATGCAAGCAATTTTTTTGATCGTGAACAGTATTTTTAGTGAGACGCAGTAACAAACATCTAAGCTTTTGCTAAACATTATAAGCACCACGATTAGTCAGAACATAACTATTGAAGTAAACAAAGTATGTTTACATAATTCGATTGAAATGTATTTTTGGCCTTATCCTTTCCTAGGTAATTAATACGTACATGGTGCGACATTATCAATGAATGACTCAGCCAACCTGTAGGCACTACAGACGTGATAACACTGCGGTTTACGTCGCTTAACGTTGCAACAATCTACATACAGTGACGTGGGTAAGGAGGTAAACATTCGTACTTCAAAGTTATAATATTAAGTATCATTGTGTCATAAAACTTCCTACTTTTTCGAAGGCGGTTCAAAAATATGAAAAACTAGAAGCGCCTCGCGGTTTCATCGGCGGTAATTCCCGTTCCCGTGGAAATTCCGGGATAAAATATAGCCTATGTGTTATTCCAGACTATAATCTATCTCTGTGCCAATTTTCATCCATATTGGTTCAGTAGTTTTTGTGTCAAAGAGTAACAAACATCCACCCATCTATCCATCCATACTTACAAACTTTCGCGTTTAATAATGTTAGTAGGATAGCTTATCTAAACAAGCTTAAAACTTATTTTACAAAAACTTTTTAGTACCTAATTATAATCGCAATAAGCAACAATAATATGAGGATAATTTATCTAATAAGTACTAATACTAAACTAAGTAATGAAAATAGAAAGTGAACCACTTTCTGTTCCTAGAAATGGCAAGTGTGTTCGCATAAGTGAGTTGTTTTGTCATTGGAGTTAATTAATTTAATGCGTTGGCACCTCGCTGGGCGCTGATCGAATGGCGCCCACATCGCCCACATCGCCTACATCGCCACATCTTGATAGTTCTTAGAGCCAAAATAACCAGGTAACTACCTACTCAGTTCGGCTGGACTACTCCAGTAGACTGGACCGTCTTTGTTCTGTCTGACGATGGTACAGGTGCCTGAATTAGGCATTTTCTGTCGATAGTTGTCCTGTTACAAAGGGAGGGGCACTGCTTCCTTATTTTAACACCTCTACTGCGACTGCAATTGGCACCTTCACCGGTACAGTTCGATATCCTAAAAAAAATTAGCCGTAACATCGCATTTTAAATTTGAAAATTTCTATTTGTAGAATCTAATCAAGAATCTAATCTAACCAAAACTACATTTGCGGAACGGGCGTGACGTGAGCCGCCTTTGCCCATTCGAAGGCCATAAAGCTTTCTATAAGAAATAAAACGTTTGTGGAAAACCTCCTAATATATTTAATAAACTACCAGCAGCTCTACCGGGAGTCAATGCTAGTGAAGTAAAAACATAAAATCATGCTGCTATCATATTAGGTAGGTACTCGTAATATCTTACGGTTTTAAACGTTTTACGGTTTAAAAAAAATACAATCAATACAAACAAATTAAAACTAGTATTGAAACAATTTGAGATAACTGGAGACGTCTTCAAACAGTCTAGAGGTAGCTCAACTGATTCATATCAATACCAGTCTGTGCGTCCCCAAGACGCTGGCTGCATTACCAAGTGTTTGTCAATGCTGATGCGCTGCGCCAGATACACACAAGCTAGAGTGTCACATTACCAGCGCTTGGCGTCGCATCGACCAGACGCGCAGATATTTCAGTAAAACCCGGAGATAAATACTTTCATTTGGTTATATGAATAGACTTTGATTTGATTTTGATGTAGGTAAGTTTGCGAACGATTAAAAATAGGGACGACAATCGATCTCATTTGATCATTTCATTTATTACCGCCACTAACAATAGGTTCTGTAAAGTTAACCCGTTCAACTCATTTCGTCGTGAAATGTAACATCATTTAGGTACCTACTTGTGTGACATCAAGTAGAGATTGTAAAGCAAATGAACCACTGAATAATTGTTGTCCCATCTTGACTCGAAGCGTATACTGCCTGCTCTGCCAACGACACGAGAAAAAAGCTATCAGAAACAAAACAAAAGCTTTTGTTTTAGAACCCGAATTTCAAACGATGAAAAACAGAAGGCCTATTCCTTCTGTCTTTTTTATGTTGGAAAAACGAAGCAAAAAAGCAGAAAAACAGAAGAAATAGGTATATTTTATTCCTATTGTGGTCATAATAAACAATTAAATCGTAGAAAACTTTCCATATAGCACTATAGGGCTATCAAAGGACCCCGCAGCCTTCATTGCCGGCGCTAGAGTGCGGTGGCGCAGCGCCCGGTGGTAATTAGGGTCAAGCGATGCCGATTTATTTGAGTCGGAGTCGACACGAGAACAATGGCAGTCGGTTTGGGCGCTTCCCGTCTGCTTATGGCGCGCGCCTTGCGGGGCTGTGCCTGGTGGTGCCCTGACAAAGTATTGTTCACATTCTGTAACTAGGTACCTAACACTAGGTACACTAGCTACCTACAATATTTATTATCCTACTGAGATAATTAATGCGTAAGTCTGGGTGATTGTTTGTTACTTGTATCAGCGTAATTACTTACCGTAACAGCCTGTCCAGATAAGGCGCTTTACGCGCGCTTTACGCGCGAGTGCCCTCGCGCGTTTCAATTTATATTGCGTCCAGATGCGGCGTTTTACGCGCGCTCCACTGTTCGCCCGAGTATTTCGACTCGCGCGTAGCACGCGCGAGTCGAGAGTCCAGCGCTTTACGCGCGTAAAGCGCCGTAAAGCGCCTATCTGGACAGGCTGTTACTTTCTGAATTCAAAACGTGCCCTCCTCACGACAGAATCAAACGTCTTCTTTTGAGTCTTCGATAATGCATATTGTTTTCCATTTGACAAATTAATTCCCACGCGGTCGAAGCCGCAGGACGCAGCTAGTTCAAAATAAATGATTTATGCTGGCGTGGCAGACAGCAACAAGCTAATCAAGCCCCAAGCTAAGCAGAGCTTGTGGCATATATTTTGCTTAGAATAACGACATTTTAGATAGATAGATAGAAAAATCTTTATTGCACACTTAAAACTAAGAAACAATTCACAGAAACAATTTATACAAACTTAAGCTACAATTGGCGGTCTTATCACTCAAGAGCGATCTCTGCCAGACAACCTGGAGAGCGATCTCTGCCAGACAACCTGGTTTTAACATAATATCATAAGCTAGCGACCCGCCCCGGCTTCGCACGGTTTTATTATACGTATAAACCTTCCTATTGAATCTCTCTATCTATTCAAAAAACCGCATCAAAATCCGTTGCGTAGTTTTAAAGATTTAAGCATACAAAGGGACATAGGGATATAGGGACAGAGAAAGCGACTTTGTTTTATACTATGTAGTGATAAACACCCAGAGCACCGCTATCAAGTGCACATTGTACAAACATTTGTTCCGGGAACCTACACCTCCTGCGTCGCAGCCGCACCGCCGCCCGCTGCGCTACAGAGCTCTTCCATACCAGAGGGGAACTGACTCGTGCATGCAAGCAGGTAAATACGTAGACCTAGACAGTAACTACTTCTTTGCTACTTAATTATTGTCACAAGGACCAAATAATACTCAGCGCCAGCAAAACAACTAAATAATCCATAAGTTTGAGTGCCTGCTCTAGGCTCTCCAACTAGCTGGTCGATCCTCACCAGCTCTCTGCCTCAGTCCCACGGCTGCCTGCCCCACGACTCAACGTATTTAGTACTTACTTTACAGTACGTCCTCCAGGACCCGCCATACCCACGACAAGAGAAGATAAAGTAATCGAACCGATGCGATGTACCTCCTACCTACTTATCGGTTATTTGAGTACTTGGTCCGGGTATCCCCAATGTTGTACGTCGTGCGTATTTTCCTAGTTGCGCTATCATATCATGTAGTAGGTAGTAAATGAAACCAATTAAATAATTATCAGAAACTTCAATTAAAATGTAACCTTGCTCTTATATTCCAGGAAAACGACAAGTAATAAACGTGTAGTGTGTAAAAGTTTCTCGCGTTTCTCTGATGTCCCCAACAAACAGGGATAGGAGAAACGTTTATAAGGTAGCCAGATTTTCTTTAAGAACCATACTCCACGCGTTTATTTTCTATGATTAAGTAAATGAAAGAATATGAGTACAATATTTAATAGAACCATAATTTGTCAGTTCGATAAATAACGAAGCTTTCGTTAGTTCCGATATAGGTTCTTTCGTTATAGGTTATATCGTGTCGACAGATTAGCTCACCTTGCATCATTATCATTCTCGTTCAAGCTCAGGACTAGATGTGTACTACTGTAGGTAGGACCCATGTTAGATTTATTTTATTAGCTTTAAAACCATTTAAATCACTATTTTTAACAGATTTATGAAATATTGCATTATTTCATTCTGTTCAATAAAATCGTGGACGGAGTACACACTGTCCTCTCCTTATTGCGTTTTTCCTAATTAAATCCATGTTAAATATTTGACACCGATGTCACACCACGCAGACATTGACCCCGGCCACAGATAACACAACACTTTGGCCTCAACTAAGTGGAATGAGTGTAATTAATTATCTCGACTCCCAAATATTAATATAGTTGTAATAGCAGGGCGCGGGCGCTCTCTCTGATAAGATCCTTTATCAAAGCTACAGGGTGTCCCACAGCCACGCACATTACGCACAATACGCACATCCAGGGAAAGTACTTATACCTTAAATATTGAACAAATCTTTGAATCAGGCGAATATTCAAAGATTTTTGAAAATTCGCCTGTCCCTGAACAGGCAATCGAACCCACGAAATAAATATACGTACAAAAATAATAAACCAAATTTAACGAAAGTACCTACTACTGATGAAAATGCTCAATCGTAAGGATTATGTTTTCCCAGGTAATATGGCGTATAACATAAAAGTGAGTCCATATGAAATCTATTAATAACGTTTTCAGACGGGTGGCGAGAATCGAACCCGCAGCCTTCTTGAGTGGACCTTCAACCGCTAATCCTAATTTAATCAAACACTGATTCAAAAATATGTAATTAGTTATTGTAAAATAAGACGAGATTCTCGAGAGTCTAAACTAGTTAGATCTCTACGGTCTTGTGTTCTTTCCCCAGACCATGGGTCTGTGTCCATTATATCAATATCTTTATTTCTTTAGGCTTACAAAATAAGCACTTAGACATCCACGTCCATTAGAATCCCTTCTGTGATTACGGTGGCTGAGGGCTGCCTGCCGACCGCATGCCGACTGTAGGACCGCTCATGGAACTCCCTACCCTGCCGACCCTTAGACTTCCTACCTTAGAAAATGAAATATATCTGCCTAACAACATTTACAACAGCAGCTTAGAGCTGTGATCACCGTGTGAGCCTTCTCTTTAGATGTGCTTCATCCTACACTACTGCTCCATGTGAGCGAAGGCAATCATAAAGCTATGCTACATCGCATCGCTCAGACTTAGAGCGCTGAGTACTGTACCCACCGCGTACTGTAGGTGTGTTCCCGTGAGGTCCCAGACCACCGCGCGCTCCCTCGCACTGCGCTCGTGCCGCGGGAAATAAGCGAATGTAAACGAAAATAAATAAACTTTACGAAATAAAACTAAATCAGGCTAAATATTTACAATCAAAGGCACGAATCCCGTTGATTGTGCTTCTTGGTTGGCAAAGCTTTTTTTAAAGTTTTGTTGAAATTTTAAAAACTTTTATTTGTGATAGTGAAGTGCTGTTTAGGAGGGAAAACACTAGACTTCTGGGTAAGTAAAGCAACCTCTAGATTGTTTGCTATAGTTTACAGTAGGCTCAACTGTAAATACGATTTACAGTGCTGTAAAAGTTACGCTAAAACAGTTTTAAGTTCTTAAACATGTATAAGCAAAGAAAATTAACATTACCTAACAAACATAAAATAGACTGTTTGCAACAGTCTGCAGGTAGCTGAATTGTTTCAATTGTAAACTAAGTTTAATTTGTTTCTATTCTATAATAATAAAATCTTAATTTCTTAAATTCTTAATTTCTTCTGCAATAAACTATAGATTTTAATAATTAAAATTAGTAAGTACCTACTAGTTTAACAAGAAATTAAATACTTAAAATCGCAAAATTTTTCGATATGCGATTCTTTTATTTTTTTATTAACATTTCTTAGATATTCCCCGAGTGCTAAGGCTTACGCACTATAAATTTATCAATCATTATTTTGACAAGGTTCACCCCTTTTTGTATTAGTAAATGTACGTTCTTACTACAAGTAGATAAAATTGTATTCTATTTTGTAATTGTATCCAAATGCAAGCAACTGTTTATCCTCAATCATTGTTGTTTTATTTTTATTTATTCACTAGATGCGCCCCGCGGCTTCGCCCGCTGTCAAGATTTTGTTTGATACAACTTTCAGAAATTTATTACACGACCCCAGGGGTTATTTTTTAAAAGTAAGAAATACATATTTCATTATTTAAATTTATACGTTATTCATACCGACTTATAGTAAATCGAACCAAGGAAAAATAATTTTCCATACAAACTTTACCACCCTATATAACTCCCTCAGAAGTTAATTTTTGAAAATTTTATTAGCCTATGTCATCTAAGTAACTTAAGTAATTACGGAGACAACTGTAACAAATATTCAAAAACGGTTAACAAATATTCACACAGACTTTCCCATTTATTATAATAGTAAGGTAGTTAGAAGTAAGATAGTAAGATAAGATTTATTTATCGATCAGAATGGGATGGGAACTTGTTAAAGTCCATGACCGCTTTGATTTCAATTATGGTTCTATGGCACCGTGATGATTAGGCTTATTGTATATTTTGTACCATCCATTCAATGAATTCTCTGAGATTAGAATTACAAATCCAATGGCATCTGCCGCATAAGTCTGTAATGTAATGTTGGGATACTTTGTAAGACAGAGGTAACATCTGATACATAGCATGGTAAGGCTCGCTGCGATACTGCCTTTTAGAATCGAATACAAATATTTATCTTCGAATGAACACCACCTCTGATACGTTAGGGTACATCTCGTCGGAAGTGAATTGGAATTATTTGGAATACCTTTACTTAGGTAGGTAAGTACTTACCTTCCTTCTTTCCTATGATGTACCTACCTTCCCGTAGGGAAATCACGTTTGTGACAAATTATTGTATTTTTGTGGTTTACAGTAGGTACCTAACCTGCGGTTACTATATATAAAAAAATATAATTCTGGACAAACAACTTTGTGTTTACGAATGACCTAAAGCATTGCCACAAAAAATGTTGACTCAGCCGAAACTGACGAAACTAAAATCATTTTCTGATAGCGGAAGAGCATAATTTAATCGCACGTGTCTCAAGGATAGGCCCACTAGGAAATAAGTTACCTAGTCGCTTTTTAAATTTTAAACTATTTCGTCTCGTAGTGTTTCCATCGCGGTTGTAGTACATATATTTATATTATATATATATATATATACATATTTAACCGGTAGCTGTCTGAAGCCTCGATTACTATAACATCGGCACTCGACGCCCCCGCGTGCCGCGGTGATTGATCGCACGCACTACATAATACTACGATATCAGTACTACTATCTCTACTGGAAACTTAATTAGTTTACAGAAGAGGTTCTGTGACTTATAATAAGTAGTCGGGGTTCATTTTCTATAACTTACTACACAACTTACACAGAAATAATATTTTACATCTATTCTGATATTTTACGAGCAAAAGCACGCAAAAGTTATAACGTGTGAGTTTCTCGCTCACTGCAAATGTCTAACTAAACTTACTGTAGAGACTTACAAAAAAGCTGTATAGATTATTTAAGTGTTTAACTGTAGTTAATTTATGAAGATAAAACAAAAGCATTCTGCCGGTGGTATCGTGATCAACAAGTGATTAGCGCAGTACCTACTCCTATCTACTGTGATGTGGCAGATACGAGAGATCTGTTGTGTACGGACAACGATTGCCTGCTAATGGCTGCTGGCTTGTTTTGATGATCATTTGCTTTATTGTACGTTATTGTTATGTTCATTGATTCAAAATATTATTTTTGTTTATCCATTAACCCCTTGGTGTCCTTAGTTTTCTGTAGTGTACTTACGAATTGGTTCGAGACACTGAAATCATTTATTTCTGTTTTAAGTATGTCGAGGTGTACCTAGGTAACCTATTTATGTTAGGTAACCTATTTGTGTTAGAGCATCAAGCTGAGTCAAGACCTGTCCGACTTACGTCCACACGCATTCTTATCTATCTGCTTATGGATAAGCTGCTTATATGTAGTTCTACCTACTGTCTACCAGAGTGTCTTTTTGTAAGGTACATTAATAAGCTTACAGTACTTCAATAGTCTCTTCGTATGTCTTATAGCTATCTGTACTAGGTACTTTCTAAATAAATAAAAATAGTTTACAGATAACTAGTACAAACTTACTTTAGCGGCACCTATACATTATATTAACTAGGTATATGGGCTATTTTAAACTTAGTAGGTATCTAGGTACTTTCTGTGTTGCTTTATGCTAGTTATAAAATATATATAAACAGGTAAACTATAGCTAGTTTACCTACCTGTTTATAATAGGTACTACCTATTGTATGCTTTTTTGGAACTATAATACCTAGTTTTATATCTTTATTTACTTGTATGTGTGTAGTGTGTCGTTTCGTATAATAAATAATTTTATTTTATTTTAGGTAGGCTTATTTATTTAGGTACCTATTTATTTTGGAACTATTCAAATGGTACTTTATGAAAACAAAGTCAATATTTCTACTTACATATAGATACGTAATAGGTGTATGTTACCGTAATAGGAAAATGTAATAAATTGTAACTGTTATAAAAAACCCTTGTCTAAATCTTCAGTCAAAGAAATCAGAAATCTTTGGTTTTTTCACATCCACATGTAAGAGAGTGGTAATCGGGCGGCGTTCGGATACCTTCGTCGTCAGTGTAGGTAGTGCGTCGTGAATGTCGTGATCGACCTAGGGGCGTTGATGAAAGCGGTGGTTCCGGTGGTAACGTTCGTACTTCGTAGCAAAAGACGACAATTGAGGGTAGATCGATATAATGTATATGCCGATAAAACCTCACTCGCAGTGACTTCATATTCCGTGATCATGGCGCATGAAACTATGCTGAAATATCGGAATACTCAAAACAACTCAAATTCAGTCGGTTTACCTAAATCCCGTTTTAAATGAATTTGTTTGGTGTAATGCGATATTTCTCTTTAGGCAAGTAGCAACATTCTGATAACATAGTGAAAACGTTTCTCTATGGGGTATAAATTAAATAAATCAAAGTCACGCGACTCTTTCAGGGAAATATTAAGGTAAAGAAATAAATATTCTGACTGTAATTTCGCAATAAATCTATGAAAATTTATGTACACACAAAAATAGGAGCTATTTTTGAAAAAGTATATTTGTTCACAATAGAAATACAAGAAATAAGAACACATCCCAATCATCCCATCATTGGGATAACGAAAGGAGGGATAAATAGTGCTAGTGGCTTATTTTTCACATCTTACACATGAGGACAAAAAAATTAAGTGAAGAGACTGGTATTGACATGGATCAATTGAGCTACCTTTAGACTGTTTGCAACCGTCTGCAGTTAGCTCAATGGTTTCAATTGTAAATACTAGTTTTAATTTTTCTATTCTTTGCTTGTAATTTTCGTTGTTAATAAATAAATTATTCCGGTAAGTGAAGAGAAAATCAATTAATTTAGTTGGAAAATCTAAAGAAAGAAACAATGTTTTTGATTTATGATTTCACTAGATGCGCCCCGCGGCTTCGCCCGCATGGAAATTTATTTGTCGGATTTCAGAAATTTATTGCGCCTCCTGGGGGTAGTTTCATAAAAATAAAAAATACGTGTCTAATTATTTACTTTGAAGTTTATTTATACCGAGTTGTGAATGAATCGAACCAAGGAATAATAATTTTCCACACAAACTTTACCACCCTATTTAACCACTTCAAAGGTTAGGTTATTTCCAAATTTTAATATCCTGTGTTATTCTAGGTCCTGAACTATCTACATACCAAATTTCATCTAAATAACTTAAATAGTTAGATACGGAGATTACTAACAAACATTCACAGAGACTTTCCCATTTATAATAATAGTAAAATACTATAATATCCTAAAGGTCTGTTATATTTCTGTTGAAATGGCATATGGGAAACTTAGTTTATCGTTATTGTTTGTTCAGAGCGCGATGAGCCAGGAGCCCTTGGCCTGCGCCCCCGGCCCCCGCTCGTCGTAGCACCATGCACCCCCCGGCGCTCGCCTCCCCGACCCCCTTCCCGGAGTACGACCCCACGGAGTCTCTGTTCGACAACTACACCTCGCTGCTCAACACCACCTTCAATGAGGTATGCATACAACTAGTTGTAACCTTAGTTGTAACAAACATATGCGTTGACGTGTCAGGCGAATCACCCAAGTAGCACAAACCTGTATTGTATAATGTTACATAAATTTCATATCTGTAACTTTAGCATTTATGAAGTATTAGAGTGCACTCGAACTGCAATAGCTGAAAATTAAGCATTCGTCTGTTTATTTATTTATTGGAAAACCAGAAGCTTATTTACACGGAATAACAGTGAAATACTATATAATTATGTATATCCTAGAAAGCTTAAATTAAGGTTTTCACGGCTAAAAATATAAATGCTACTAGGCCTCACGGCGACAACATTGTAATGCTGCGAGCGTTAATGAAATGTTACAAATTGTTACGTTTATTTCTTCAGTAAGTGGCATCCACAGTAATCTAAATGGTGATAGCAGATGAGTCGCTGTCTTTATTTGTTTGTCGTTTGTTTCCGGAGGTGGTGAACAGCACGGCGGCGGGTCCGCTGAGCAAGCGGCCGGCGCTGGGCGTGCTGATCAAGGTGGTGTACTTGCTGGGCATCCTCGGCAACGCGGCCGCCATCGTGGCGCTGCGGCGCGGCGAGCGGCGCGTGCGCAACCGCAAGCATCTGCTGCTGCTCACCTCGCTCGCGGCCAACGACCTCGTCGCGCTGGTGACCGCACTCTTACTCACTACATACCTACTATAAAACTCGCAGAGCCATAATCAAGAAGTTGAAGTTGATACTATAAAACAAAGTAGCTTTCTCTGTCCCTGTATCCCTATGTATGCTTTAATATTTAAAACTACGCAACGGATTTTGATGATGCGGTTTTTTTTTATAGATAGTGATTCGAGAGGAAGGTTCATACGTATAATAAAACCGTGCAAAGCCGGACGGGTCGCTAGTAATCAATAAATAATACTAGGTATCATCTAAACACCCGCTTGCACTTCGAGACATTTATCAAAGTAACATAAAACTATTTATTACTATATAGGTCTACGAAAGCTCTACGAAGGAAATGCATCTTTAGACTGTCTACGTAGCACTACGAAAGCTCTGCAGTAGTTTATGTTCCTTCCACATGCGTGCGGGTTGGATTTTCAAGAGCTACGACACCTCTACATTCTGTTATTACTAATGCTACGATATTACTAAACTCGTGACGCGGTGCACTGCGGACCTACAATACTTTCATATTTGCTACATACGAAGAGTTTCGATATTGAACTATTATTAACTATTATTATAATTGGGGTCTGGTGCACTTGCGCAAAAGACACTTGAGTGAAGGACATTTGCGCGGAAGAACACTTGCGCGAGTGACCATTTGTAGATGTAGTACCAGAAGTGTCATATTATACGTAGTAGAATGTTTATTTTCCATTAATTAATTCAGTTATTTTTGTAATTAAGTGATCTGTAGTATTATTTAATTTGTTGTTATGGCGCATCCACACATGCCCGGCAGCACGGCCGGCGGCCAAACCGGCCATGCCGCCGGCACATGCAACTTTTACCTGCGGCACGCGGCAGTTTTGCTTGCGGCTTCGATACGGAGTGGTAGTGTTGTCGTATTCATATAAATAACGAAATGACCGCTTCAGGCCGGCGGTATAAGCCGGCGGCATGTATGGATGCACCATTAGGGAAATTACTCATAAGTCAAAATATTTGCATGCTAGTTAAGGTAGAGTATACAGGGTTACAGGAAAAATCGTGCTAGATCCGTTAAGAGCGTGGAGTAACCACCATTCCTGACTTATTTCACTATGAAACCCCCTACCCTAAACTTAACCCATTTCGAGATATTCGACTTTTAATTTTTTTATTGAAAAGTGCCGATTTTTAGGCTACTAAATTTATTTTTGTTTATTTTGTGTATCTTATTATTATTATTATTGCATTTTTACATGTGTAATAAGATGCTTTAGGACGTCAATGATTAAAATAGTGCATAAGTTAATTGAATAGACCGTAGTAGAAAAGTGAAAGTTAGGAAATAAAAAAAAAATTAGAAAGTTTATTTTTCTCTAAGGGATATCTAAAAAAATATTATGGCAATTCTTCGGCAAATGTTTTTAAAAATATCTACGTTTCATCAGCTATCTAACGAGGTATAACAATCTAGGGTTTGTATTACATTTCGTGGAAAAAAAGTAGTTGGGACGCTCCAGGTAGCAGTTCTAACGGTCCCGCGCCTATTGTCCTTCAAGTTCAGACACACCGTGAGAGCGAGACAAGTGACGATTTATGTAGGTATGAATGAAAGAAAAAATGTGTAGAGACCGGTTAGGGCTGGGAATACAACAGGGGGTATTGTTTTGGTTGTCAGTCTGCTTTTGTGCTTCGTACATAGTAGATGTGATATCGTTTTGCTCTTTTTCTCGACTTGGCTGTGATTCTGGACTATTTCTTCTGATTTGTGACTACTATACTTGTTAACCGGACTCTGATTTGTACCTGTGATACGGAAGTGTTGAAGATGACGTCCTACACACCTGAGGAATATGCTGATATGCTTATTTGTTACGGATACTGCGATTGTGTATCTGCGCAAGCTCGCAACGAATACGTAACTCGCTACCCCGGTCGTCGAGTGCCGGATGTGGCCGTTTTTGACAGAGTTTATCGAAGACTTCGAGAATCTGGCTCTGTTTTGAGACGTAATACAGACATGGGTAGACCACGAATTGACGACGAAGAACAGGACAATGAGATAGTGCAACGCTTTCGAGCGGATCCGACTACTTCCACTAATATTGTTGCCCGTGATCTGGGACTTTCGCAATGGAGAGTGTGGTTTACAGTGCATACTGCTGGCCTATACCCATACCATTACACGCCGGTACACGTTATTGAAGAAGGAGACCCCGCGAGAAGATTGGACTTTTGCAGATTTATGCTAAATGCTGACGTAGAAGACCCAGATTTTCTAAGAAATATCTTGTGGACGGATGAGTCCAAATTTGATAAAGATGGCATAACTAACTATCACAACGCCCATTACTGGGCCCCAAAAGCACTAAGGAATCCCAATAAGAAAAGAGTGAAGGGGTCCCAACGAAGATTCAGCGTGAATGTGTGGATGGGCATTATCTCCAATCATTTGATTGGACCTTACTTTCTACCGGATAATTTAAATGGGGAAAGCTACGAAAATTTCCTGAGAGCAGACTTGAGTGATTTGCTGGATGATCTGCCACTCAACCTGATCAGGGACATGTGGTTCCAACACGATGGCTGCCCTGCCCATTTCAGGAGAAGTGTCAGAGACTGGCTGGACACAAATTATCCAAACAAATGGATAGGACGAGGTGGGCCGTTGCCATGGCCAGCAAGAAGTCCGGACCTAACCCCCATGGATTTTCATGTGTGGGGGTGCATGAAAAGTCTTGTGTACAGCGAGCCGAATCCAGTTTCGTCTGTGGAAGACCTAAGAGAAAGGATTGTGGATGCAGCAAATAAAATGAGGACCACGTTGACCACTGGAGTAGTGAAGACTGGTCTCCGTAGAAGGATGCGACAATGTATCAGAAATAGAGGCGGCCATGTTGAACATGAACTGTAGAATAAGAAAAAGTTGTGTGAAAACCTTTAATAAATGACATTTCATGCTTACCTATTGTTTTACTTTTACTTTTTAGGGCTAAGTATAAATTTTCTTCTCCACTGTCGCCTATAAAACTAATTTTTTTTCAATGCAATTGAATAAAACCCTAGATTATTATACCTCGTTAGATAGCTGATGAAACGTAGATATTTTTAAAAACATCTGCCGAAGAATTGCCATAATATTTTTTTTAGATATCCCTTAGAGAAAAATAAACTTTCTAATTTTTTTTTATTTCTTAACTTTCACTTTTCTACTACGGTCTATTCAATTAATTTATGCATTATTTTAATGATTGACGTCCTAAAACATCTTATTACACATGTAAAAATGCAATAATAATAATAATAAGATACACAAAATAAACAAAAATAAATTTAGTAGCCTAAAAATCGGCACTTTTCAATAAAAAAATTAAAAGTCGAATATCTCGAAATGGGTTAAGTTTAGGGTAGGGGGTTTCATAGTGAAATAAGTCAGGAATGGTGGTTACTCCACGCTCTTAACGGATCTAGCACGATTTTTCCTGTAACCCTGTATATGCACATTATTTAAATTTTAAGACCAATACTGTTACTTATATTCGTGCAAATAAACATCTTTAATATTTGGCGTCATTAAGTTTTAGGTTACAGAGGTCATAACATCTGACCGAAGACCTAAGACGCTGCCTTGTGGTACTCCATAACGAATTTCTTCGTCCTTTCCTCTCATCATCACCAACTTTAATCCTTTGTTAACGTTCTCGGAGGTATTATGATAGCGGAGAACATCCTAGGACGTAACTACGAGTTACGAAGCTACGAAGAACTATGATGTGAAGTAAGAAAAGTGGGGTCGCGTCGATGTCTTTTGTTTGCTACGTGGATCCATCGTAGCACCGTAGCACATGCTACGAAGGTCTACGTTAAATGGGTGATTCTCCCAGGGTGGAAAAAAACATGTCCGACTCGAAAAATCATACAAAAAGTATCCCTAGCCCTTTGATTTTTTTTATGATAGTAGATTAGACAAAGATAATAGGGGAGGCCTTTTTTAGTTTTTTAATAATCTTATTTTAAATAAGTAAAAATAAATAAAATCCTTGGAAATTCTGACTTCCGTGGTGCGTCCGGACCTCTTGTTCATGTGTTAATAAATTTTTATATCATTTCCTGAAAACACTAGTACTAATTTACATAGGTTCACAATAACCCAGATAGTTACTTGCTTATTTGACGCTATTACTACGCAAAACTAAGCTTTAGTTGACAAGTTACAACGAGATAACTTCGCGTCCGTCGTTTAGCTCTGATTCCCCTGGTGCGCACTAATTCATTCATAAATGCTGTACTTTAACATCTGCGTAAATTGTTGTTAGATCGAGAGAAACTATCAGTCACGCCCCATCAGTGGTGTGTACAACAAGTGTGTATGTCTCCACGTCACTCTGTTATTTCAGTACGTAATCACTTTCCGTGGCTTGGTATCTAGAAATTCTGATTACCATGTTGACTATAAATTTGTTTATGCTTATCCTATTGTTTTATTAATTATGATAATTCATGCCTTTTGTGTTCCTAATTTCGACTGCATATTTCAATGTTAAATAAACCAGCAAATTAAGAAAATTTCTAAGATTTTTTTATTATTTTTGATTTCCGTTGTACTGATTTCCGTGGATTTTGCGGGTTCATTAACATCTCAATAATATTTTTTTACAGTTTTTATGATGTTTTTAGGATAAAAGTTTATAATAAATACAAAATGAATAATTATAATATTTTTAATACAAAGATAAACATTATTAGTGTGATTTTTGTAAAAAGTTACTTGTATTTACAGTAATGATTTAAAGGTATTTTTGTAAAAACTGATTAAAACTACAAACGTCAAATAATTGGTCCTTAGTTTTAAGAAGCTTAATAATCTACTTACTACCGAAAACACATATTTTTATTGATAAACCAACCCATATTTGATTTTGGTGATATAAATTCTGATATCCGTGGACACCATATTTTTAAAATTGAATAACTCCGTAACCATAAAGCCAATAAAGTTCCCTTCACTACCAAAAAATTCAAAATTAAATCTTCATTTAGAATATACTATCATGATGTGCAATTTCAACAAAAAAAATGTGCCACAGAAGTCAGACAAAAAACGAGTTTTCGTAGAATCACCCAAATATGTTACTCGTTATGAGGAAGAAGGGGAAGAGGGTGGGGAAAGTGAGATTATATCAAATTAAAGAAAACTTAATTACCTACACAACAGAGAAATTCCCAACTTTCTGCGATGTCTATTTCGAGATTTATCAAGAGTTGTGTGATTTTTTGCGCAATATTCCACTCGAGCAAGTAGTCATTCACGCATCTAGGCACTCGCGCAAATGTCTTCTCGCACAAATGGTCACTCGCGCAATCTTCTTCTTCTTTCGCGAATATGAATGAAATGAAATGAATGAAATGAAATGAAATGAAATGAATGAAATGAAATGAAATGAAATGAAATGAAATTCTTTATTAAAAAAGAACAGCATAAATACAAACTTGTTTACCTAGTTGGTAATATGCGATCAATTTCTTGTCAGGTAGGTAATAAATAACATAAAATAACAATTTCAAATAATAACAAAATTTTCAAAAATAACAAATAAAACTTAAGAGTTAAGAGACAAGCTGCAGGCATGCGGTCACATAGTAACAAGTTTCTCCTCTTTATTAAATTGGCTGTAGTCGTTATTTAAAAACTCACTTACATTATAAATTGTTTTGTCAAGTAGGAGAGTCCTAACTTTATTTAAAAATGCGTTGTCATTTTCTGTCAACCTTATACTAAGTGGTAATTTATTAAACAATTTATAACCTATTATATTAGGTAGTTTTGTGGATATATGTAGTCTATGTTTATTAGGTTTTAAGTGCATTTGATGTCTGTTACTACGTTTACTTTCAGTCCCTCTCAATACGAAGTGGTGCATATTATGTCTGACATATTTAAGAACTTCATAAATGTATACAGCAGATGATGTGAGAATACCCAGTGTTTTAAAGTGCTCCCTACAAGAGTCTCTATATTTTGCTTTCACAAGGGTTCTGATTGCTCTTTTTTGCATTTTCAGAACTCTTTCGCAATCCGTTGAGTTGCCATACATAATAATTCCATATGACATCGTAGAGTGGACATATGCATAATATATTTCCCTCAGATTTTGTTCAGAAGTAATTGGCCGTAGCTGCTTTAGTGCGTATATTCCCTTTGCCATTTTACAACACGTAGAGTCTATATGCCCTTTCCATGTTAACGCTGGATCAAGTTCAAAACCTAGTAACTTTGTTTGTCTTGATGTCAGTATTGATTTTCCATTGCTTAATGGTACTTTTAATATGGGCTTAAGGGCAGATTGTGCATTAAAGACCATAACGCTGGTTTTTTCCTCATTAAGCGTTAGTCCGTTCATTTTAAACCATTCACCAATTACTTCAATTGTTTCATTTATTTTTATTAGCAGTTCCTTGTCAGAGTCAGCAGATATTATTACTGTAGTGTCATCGGCATACTGTATAATTTTACCTGATGTTTTTTTAAATGCAATATCGTTCATGAATATCAAAAAAAAGGGTGTTTCCTAGCGCCGAACCCTGTGGTACTCCTATTTTTACTGTTCGTGCCTTTGATCTAATTCGTTTTTCGTTAATTTTGACCTCAACAGTCTGCTCTCTGTCTTCTAGATATGATTTTATAAGATTTTTAGTCTGACCCCTTATCCCATAGTATTCTAGCTTCTCCAGAAGAAGCTGGTGACTGACAGCATCAAATGCCTTGGAGAGGTCGAGGAAAATACCTGCGACTTTTTTCTTATCCTCAAGGCATTCAACTATATGTGTAACAAAGCTTCGAGTTGCAGATGTTGTTGATTTTCCCGGCCTATATGCATGCTGACAGTCAGAAAGTAGATTGATACTTAGCAGATGGTGCATAATAGATTCGGACATAATAGACTCTATCAGTTTAGAAAAAGTAGGAACTAGAGTAATCGGCCTATAGTTCTTGACATCTTCGGTTTCACCTTTGCCTTTGTACAATGGCGTGAGCCTAGACATTTTTAATGTTTTCGGGTACGTGTTTGATTTAAGAACATTGTTAATAAGAAAACTGAATTGGTTGCAAAATACAGAAAACATTTGGTATAAAAAGGCGCCCGAAATATCAAACAAATCTTTGGTATAGGATTTACGTATCTTTAAGGCGGCTAATTTCATTATATTGATATTGGATTGATATTTAAATTCCAGTTCCGATTGTGTGCTAACATGTACACTCAGAAAGTCTATAGATTTTTTAATGTCTGGTTTATTAGACACTTGCAATCCTTTACTGATCTGTAGGTACAAAGTGGTTGTTTATATAGTTTGAAATATCTTTGTCCAGTACTTTTTTATTGTTAACGCCATCCACTAAATTCCAATTCCATTCAGATATATTTTTGTTAGTCTCTTCTTTTATTACTGACCATATTTCCTTTTTGGGGTTTTTTGCATTATTGATGCGTTGCTCTACATAGGCTTTTTTATTTGATAATATGGTAACATTACGGTATTCAATTTTATCTTCTATAAGCGACTTTATTTTAGACAGTTCGGGATATTGTCTAAGGAACTGATACAAATCATTAATGTCTAGTTGTGCCTTAATTATTTTACCGTCGACCCATGGGTATTTTTTTGTAGTTTTAATTTTGAAAATTTTTTTAGGTAAATGTAAGTCCATATTGTATAATACTTTTGCAAAGAAATTGTCCAAAGTTTTATCATCATAGCTACCCAGTATTTCATCCCAGTCATATGATAGTAGAGCACATAAAAAGCTCTCCATACGTTGCGGACACATACAGCGTTTTTCAACGCTGTATGTGTCCGCAACGTATGTCCTTATACCTTTTGCCTTTCTTATAATATTAACATCATTTACAGTCCATTTTAATGTTAGAAACAGACCGGTGCCACGTATGCAACGTATGCGAGACATTATTAGTTATGGAAGCTTAAAGTGTGAAAACAGATGTGTCCGCTAGATGCACACTTATCGGACGCAATGCCACCTACGTTTCGTACCTTGCGTCGCGTACGAACGATGCGTGTGCTGTTCTAGTTCCGACCATAGCCGTCATGTAACAGTGCGGTGCTCGCAGGTGGGCATGCTGTGCGCGATGCTGGTGGGCGCGCACGTGGAGGGGGTGCGCTCCCAGCAGTGGTACTGCGGCGCGCGCGTCGTGCTGCGCACCTTCGGCATCGGCAGCGTCTGCATCGCCGTCACCATGGCGCTGGAGCGGTACCTCGCGCTCACCCGCCCCTTCCTCTACCAGAAGGTACTCACACTCCGCGACTGTGCGCTCCATACATATACATCGCCGGCACCATGGCGCTGGAGCGGTACCTCGCGCTCACCCGCCCCTTCCTCTACCAGAAGGTACTCACACTCCGCGACTGTGCGCTCCATACATATACATCGCTGGCACCATGGCGCTGGAGCGGTACCTCGTGCTCACCCGCCCCTTCCTCTACCAGAAAGTACTCACACTCTGCGACTGTGCGCTCCATACACATACATCGCTGGCACCATGGCGCTGGAGCGGTACCTCGCGCTCACCCGCCCTTTCCTCTACCAGAAGGTACTCACACTCCGCGACTGTGCGCTCCATACATATACATCGCTGGCACCATGGCGCTGGAGCGGTACCTCGTGCTCACCCGCCCCTTCCTCTACCAGAAGGTACTCACACTCTGCGACTGTGCGCTCCATACACATACATCGCTGGCACCATGGCGCTGGAGCGGTACCTCGCGCTCACCCGCCCCTTCCTCTACCAGAAGGTACTCACACTCCGCGACTGTGCGCTCCATACATATACATCGCCGGCACCATGGCGCTGGAGCGGTACCTCGTGCTCACCCGCCCCTTCCTCTACCAGAAGGTACTCACACTCCGCGACTGTGCGCTCCATACATATACATCGCTGGCACCATGGCGCTGGAGCGGTACCTCGTGCTCACCCGCCCCTTCCTCTACCAGAAGGTACTCACACTCTGCGACTGTGCGCTCCATACACATACATCGCTGGCACCATGGCGCTGGAGCGGTACCTCGCGCTCACCCGCCCCTTCCTCTACCAGAAGGTACTCACACTCCGCGACTGTGCGCTCCATACATATACATCGCTGGCACCATGGCGCTGGAGCGGTACCTCGTGCTCACCCGCCCCTTCCTCTACCAGAAGGTACTCACACTCTGCGACTGTGCGCTCCATACACATACATCGCTGGCACCATGGCGCTGGAGCGGTACCTCGCGCTCACCCGCCCTTTCCTCTACCAGAAGGTACTCACACTCCGCGACTGTGCGCTCCATACATATACATCGCTGGCACCATGGCGCTGGAGCGGTACCTCGTGCTCACCCGCCCCTTCCTCTACCAGAAGGTACTCACACTCTGCGACTGTGCGCTCCATACACATACATCGCTGGCACCATGGCGCTGGAGCGGTACCTCGCGCTCACCCGCCCCTTCCTCTACCAGAAGGTACTCACACTCCGCGACTGTGCGCTCCATACATATACATCGCCGGCACCATGGCGCTGGAGCGGTACCTCGTGCTCACCCGCCCCTTCCTCTACCAGAAGGTACTCACACTCCGCGACTGTGCGCTCCATACATATACATCGCTGGCACCATGGCGCTGGAGCGGTACCTCGTGCTCACCCGCCCCTTCCTCTACCAGAAGGTACTCACACTCTGCGACTGTGCGCTCCATACACATACATCGCTGGCACCATGGCGCTGCTGGAGCGGTACCTCGTGCTCACCCGCCCCTTCCTCTACCAGAAGGTACTCACACTCCGCGACTGTGCGCTCCATACATATACACCATGCTGCTACGGTGATCCTGATACCACTTAAAGCCATTGATATGATACTATGCCTGACCTCTCCCCGGTCATAAATTCATCTAATAAAAACAAATATAAATGTCCTGTCCCTTCAATCAAAATAAACCCCTGTCCACACGGCTGCCGCCCCGTGCCCGAGATCCAACGGGCATGCTCGCGATGCGCACTACCGCTGCCTGATAAAGGAATACACCGGTCAGACTGTCAACCTGTAGTTAGCTGCGGTGTAGGATATTGAAAAGCGATTGAGTGTGCCCACTTTATCGCGCGTTATCATCAATCACTACTGACTGTTAAGCTTTCTTCTTACAATTTTATTGCCTCATTAAGTTCAGCAGAAATATTAAATCTGAAACCTAGTGACCTAGTTTGAAGCAATGTCACTTTAGGACATAATAGCACATCATGAAATTGTTTCACTTTAAATTGTAAATTCATAAAAATATCTTCTTGTTGAATAAGTCATGAGTTCGTAGATCCTAGAGGCGCGGTAGGTACCTGATTGATAATCCGGGTTTCTGGCGCGATGGCCTGAATTATAAGCAGCGTCAAGAATTTCAAGATATTTTTCCTCCTACTTGAAATTCACCCGTGCTCTAAGAGGTCCAATCAATGCTTGTCAGTCGGTTATAACGTCCGACCAAAACACACTTGTGAAAACTAAACCGAGTTTGTCAGATAGAGGTTTTACCGATAAACGATCTGAGAGCATTATTAAAGGCACCGAGTTTATAAGCAGTTCCTAATCTTACGTTGTTACATTGTTTTATGTTTCAAACAAAATTAACTTCGATAGACAGAAAACTTCGCAAGATAGTTATAAGACGAGCGTCCATGGTAAAAGTTTAAGCGAGCAAGATGTCCATTGATGTTATTTTTCCTCTCGCTGTTATCGTAGAAAGACCTTCGTAAAGATCATAAAGACTAGAATTGTTCTAAGAACAATAGAAACACACCATCTCATACTCATAATGAAATATCACAGGCCTCCGACGTGACCTTGTGCTGGAGTAGAGGACACCGACCCTCGTGATACCAGGATCGCAAGGGTTCTGAATCGCTCGAAAATACTGACACTTAAATAAATAATGCTGGACAATCCACACAGCATCATCTAGCTCTAAGCTAAGCAGAGCTTGGTACTAGATGACTGATATACCTACTTAATACTATAACATTACATAGATTGATATTTTTTATTATACAGAAAACACCCAGAACCCCGGAACAAATATTTGCTGATCATACAAACATTTTTCCTAAGGCGTGAATCGAACCCGCACCCGCCTGCGTCGCAGGCGGACCTTCGCCCACCGCGCCACATCGGTCGTCCACTATCCTTCGTCATCAGAACCCTATGGCGCAGAATAACCGGATATTTGAATCCCCCTTGCCGAGCGTTCATAAAAACATAGGTACTTAGTTTAATATAATAGTTATGGTACACGAATGTTCCATTCCAAACAATGGCATATTCCATAGAGCAAGACATTCCTAAAGGGGCGGGCAATGGCTCACTGTGTGCCAAATCGGGATCGCGACCAAATGGCGTATTGTTTGTACCTCGCTTACCCATCTCAGGGTACTGTTGGCTGGTAATCTGTGCATGGGTACCTACAGCCTAGTACAATAGTGTATTATTGATAACATAACTGCTCATACCTTAGTGTTATATAAATGTAACGAATGTATTTTTTCCCGTGATTGATGTCGTGATGGAGCAGATACGAAGAAATACGAAAGAATACGAATTTAAACATTTGCATGTATTCTTGCGAAAAAGAGTATTTAAAATCTTGCGAATATTCGCGAATTCAAATATTCGTCACATCTCTAGTACCTATCCTATCTATGTAGTTTGTAAATGTATTTTATGACGTGTCCAAGTGCCCTGTAAGGTCTTAAGGAAATAAAGCACTTTTACTTTGACTTTAGTGTACATTTAAGGCACTTACACGATATGTCTTGCTATACTCTAAGTAGGTACTACGTATATTCAAATGTGATTCGATCTAAAGAACCGATTATAAAACTTACAAAAAAACTTAATTTCTTTAGGCTTACAAAATAATTACTGAGTATACAAATAAAATGTTAAACTATAAATGATTACAAAATGAAATATAGAGCATTAATTTATTTTATGCTACTCTACTGCTCAGTCGGCGGAGATGACTGAGTATCCAATACACCGAAACAAATCAGTTCTACATTGAAACATGTCCAAACGATTTACGCTAAAAATAAAAACAAACTATCAATCATCGGAAATTATTAGTTTGTGGTGAAAGCTTTCGATAGAGCAACGCAGATGAACAGTGAGACGTCAGAGTGGCCACATGTGGACCGGGCACTGCGGAGGCATTCCCGAGGTGCGCCTAACTGGGTCACTCGCGAATTACATCCACGTCAAAACAAAATCATAAAACAAATGTGTCGGAGTGCTCGGGCCGCGAAATGGCTCTACGAATCTATCTCGGATTGAACAGGAAAAGTTAAAGCTTATATAAATATCATAAACAAGAGCAATAACTACCTAACAATGGAAAGAAAAATTAAGTATTTACCTATTTTTATATAGAGAGTCAAAGTTAAACCTATTACATTGAATTTTTGTTACTTATAAATTATCTAGTACCTACCTACACTGATAAGCTAGTCACAAATGAGTGTAGGCTACATCACCACTAACGAAACAAATTACGTCTCAGACAGTGCACTGACTTGTGATGATGATGATTAAATCCAGGGATTTCAAATAATCATCATCATCTCAGAATTAAAGAAGAGGTAATATCAAAGTTATTCTCATTGAACAATGACCGGAGTATACACTAGACTAGACAAATAAAATTCCTATATTGTACCTACACGCACAGCTTGAGTTGACATCATCATCATTATTATTTTGGCACGTCTCAATCCCAGACTCTGTTGTTAGTTGGTAACACAAGCTGTATCGCCGTGCTTCAGCCCCCAAGAGAGACCAACTCTACGCAAGCTAAAGCAACCCGCGGCCACCTTATCCCAAACAATGTGGTACGAGCGGTGCGCACGCGCATGTAGGAAGCTATTCTAATTGCGCTCCGGAAGCTGCCGATAACTACGCGAAATTATGCAATGAATCATGGCCTGTTGTATTTATAAGCTTGGTGTAGTATTCTGAGTATTAAACGTCACGGGCGTGTCGGATGCACTGACCGGCTGGGGATGGCGTAGCCATTCGCCTTGCGGGCGGTGCGGACGACAGACGCGTGTCTATAATTAATATCTGTGTTTTATTGGCATTTGACCCTAACCTGGTACAAGTGGCGACCCTGCCAGTGACTAAAAAATAAGAGGTAAGTGCCAATAATTCCAAATAAGCAATTGGTAAATCAACTGACGGCCTAATCTGAGTTGCAAACAAATGCTGGTAAATAATCGCATCGTAGTAATGATTACATGCTCGATGATTCGCCTACCTTGATAAACTGTAAACCCTGTGCCTACATAAATACCATAGTTTATAAACAACAAATACATTATTCGCCGTGCCATTTTGGCGTAAGTTATAACTACCCTCAAATAGGTTAGAAAGATACAAAATTACTTTGTTAGCAAATTTGAGTAGGTCTAACGAAAAGATGATCACCTACCTACATTGTTAAAAAGAAAAAGTTCTGGAATGCTAATATCAGTACCTAAGTAATTAAGTTTATATGTAGTTAGTTATGCTTTCTGAGGTTCTGAGGACTTCCCCAAGTATAAATATTGCAAATCTGTTTGTGACTCAGTTGGGTGACGGAAGTTGGTTGGTACCTAAAAACCCACAATGATAAGATCTGACAAGAGGTAGTTCTAACGAACGGTACCTAAAAACCCACAAAGATATGATCTGACAAGAGGTAGTTCTAATGAACGGTACCTAAAAAACCTATTATGATAAGATCTGATAACAGGTAGTTCAAACGAACGGTACCTACTAATAAATATTTGCATATCAGACAGATATAGTAGAGGTACATAAAGATTTTCACCAAAAAAAAAATGAAATAAAAAAAAATTAAATTATTTATGGTACCTAGTAAGTATAAGTTCGATAAAATTGAACGGATCCAAAATTTATTGACCGTTCTAGCAATCAAATACATGTGGCTTACAGTAGCGAATTAGTTTAAAAAGTACATTTGGTACTAAGTAAACATAATAAACATTCTCTTTATGTGTATGGATAATATATTATTCTCTGAGAAATAATGTAATTAACGACAAGTTGACAAATAAACAGATTGGATCTGAGACTTGTACTTATAAATTGTTTATTTGAGAAGAAAAAAAACTCATAATATTTAGATATCAATAGATTGTTAGAATAGAGTAAACAAAGCTAAAGACTTTCCAATTATAGTTTGTATATTTATAAAGTTTTTGAAATGCATTAATAATATAATACTTGAACTATTTAAAAAATCTAATTTAAATTACAAAGAAATTAAAAGTTCCATGGCAGTTTAGTCTGTTTTGATCAAATTAAAACTACTAAATAATGGTAAATGATAAAATGTGGTTAGTTATCGAAATAGCTAACAGATGGTAAATAGATGTTATACTTATAAAGCAAAGATAATTATAATTAAGGGGAAGAAATAAACTTGAATTATACCAATAATTAGATCGGTTGGGCCGGCTGCAGATTGTTACGAACAATCTAGAGGTAGCTCAACTGATCCGTAATCGATACCAATCGGATGAGTCCCCAAGACGTATTGCTCTGCTGCATGGCAGGCTAGATTAAGAGGTAGTTTCGGTGTAAATCGAAACGGTACCTACCAAAATATTTGTCATTGGCACAGATAGTGTACAATTTTCAAGATTAAAAAAAAAATTGGATTTCCAAGATCAAAAGTATTAAGAGGTAGTTTCGGTGAAAATCAAAACGGTACCTACCAACAAAACATAATTGTTATTAGTACAGATAGTACAAAAATGGTACAAGTATCAACATTAATGAAATTCTTGAATTGTCAAGAACTAAAGTAGTTAAGTAATCTCACGAGATTAAGAGGTAGTTTCGGTAAAATCGAAACGGTACCTTCCCACCAAAAATAATTGTTATCAGTACAGATGGTACAAAAATGGTACAAGTGTCAACATTAATAAAATCCTTGGATTGCCAAGAACTAAACTATAGGTTAAGAGGTAGTTTCGTTGAAAACCGAAACGGTACCTACCAAAAAATCTTTGGATTGCCAAGAACAAAACTATAGAATAAGAGGTAGATTCGATAAAAACGGTCGAAACGGTATCTATCTCCCAAAAATAAATGTCATTGGTACATATAGTACAAATATGGTCACAAGTATAACATCAATTAAATTTTTGGATTGTGCCAAGAAAATGAAGACCTTAAAGGATATTGTTATATTTAATGCAACAGACATACAACACCTCTCGCGAAGAGGGTAACGCTTTTGCACATGAGCGAGCTAGCTCTATAAGATATCAGAAGCTTCATAAAGGATCAATCTTTTGGATCGTGAGGTTTGCAAAAAGTAGATGTAGGTGTATGCATCTAT
Organism: Eupithecia centaureata; assembly: GCA_944547425.1. Taxonomy (NCBI): domain Eukaryota; kingdom Metazoa; phylum Arthropoda; class Insecta; order Lepidoptera; family Geometridae; genus Eupithecia; species Eupithecia centaureata. Next base: position 13,482,880 of record OX155693.1, read on the forward strand.
AGTTATTTTTCACCAAGACAAAACAAATTATCTACTTAGTTCGTAGTGAGAAGAAATACAATACGTATTATGTACGTAATATGGTACTTAATAATGGTCAAAAGAGTACTTACAAATGTCAAAGGGTTTAAAAGTATTCTTTCGTATAAGTTCTAAATTGGGTACTGGTGATATATGGCTAAAATAAATGTACTGAATATTTAATTGAATAAATAAATTTAATACCAATTCAAGCAATACAACCATAATTTGTTTAAAAAGATAATAATGAAAGATATTTATAAAAAAAAAGAATGATATTTACTTATTTATAACATGGAAAATTTCATGTGTCAAAAAGGCGTCCAGCTCAGCATGTATTCTGGAGGACAGACCTAGAAGTTGCCTCCCATCGCTGATTATTTAGCTGCATTTCCTAAATAGACCACAAAAATAATGACCATTTTAGGTTAAATACTTTTGAATAGTACTTCAAATAAATTATTTTTGTAATTAAAACAGCTACAATAACGAGATGGAAAAGTTTCGTTTCTGTAAACATATATTATTTTGTTCGACTACCGAATATTCTGAACTGAACTAAGCTAAAGTAAATGAGTAATTACATGAGAAAACAAATAAATTACATAAAAGAAAATAAAATAATATTACATAAATTAATTGTGAAATTTAACAAATAAATTCATTTAAAGTTACTATTTTCATTGCCGCGTCCCTGGGGGTAAAACTGCAGAGGCTGGGCAGTGAATGGGTTAGTAAATATGTACCTAATAATCTACAATTGAAAGTTGAATGTCGAGTTCCGACCGATATATACCTACCGATATAAAACAGATGTATTTTAATACAATATGTATTAAGTATAAAATGAGGGTGAGCATCAACAACAACCTTTATTATGGTTTAATGATGCACAATTCTATCTGAAAAAAGAGAAGCGACTGAGAAAGACACGGATTAGTGTCAAAAATAATCACTGGGAATGGCTAATAATTGTACCTAAATTATTTGCAACAGCACAAAATGTTAGGGACCATTAATGCTAACGTTTGCGTGGGATCCACAAAGTACCATAAAAGTTTAAAATCAAAAGCTCGGCTGCGTGGAAACATACACAGCCGTGGTTACTGAAAATCGACAATGATGCAGAACTCAGTATCATGAGATTTGTTAGGGTCGTAATCTGGTATTCACACCAAACCCGTGGTATGCAATGAGAAGGCCAACTCTTTCAGTTCAGCCTTGAGCTGATGTACCCAGGCATTCAAAATTTGCTGGGTATGGAAGGCTGTTAAAACGCCACACAAAAAAATTTAAAACTACTAAATGACCATACAAAATTCATATAGGTACTTGCTATAAATTTGCTTAGAGAAATATTTTCTCGGTTAGACACACCAGGTGGTAGCTATACAGGAGGGTAGCCTAACAGTTGAATTATCATCTGATGTTGACCATTAGGTCAACAGTTCAAATACGCAGGTAGTTTGAACTAATTTGCAAAGAGTTCGGTATTTGACTATTTCTTGGTATGTTCCTATAGATTATCAAATATACTTTTAACAGTTCACCTACACAGGTAGTTTTTACTATTTTACAAAGAGTTCGGAATTACACTTTTTCTTTGTATTGAACTACTACTTTTACTTTGTACCTAATAAAGAATAAAAGATTCAAGATTCTTTCAAGAAAATATAAATATATAACTATTCCTAAACATAGAATTTGCTGTTCTGGAAACTAAAGACAAAAATTAATATGCATCTAGAAAGAGATAAGTAACATAATCTAACAAGGTTCAAAAAGTCTACATAATGAGAAGCCCTCACTAAAGAAAACATACTGCCTCCTCTATCAAACCTCTATCCAATTATGTACTTATCTACTACACACAGTCGTCTACAAGATGGGATATGATATACCTAGATTGGAAACTGAAAAATAACTGGAAGATACTTACACGAGAACAACTACGAAGAAACACTCATCATCATCAGCCTATATTAGACCACTATTGGACATAGGCCTCCCGTAATGATCGAGCGCCATAGCGCCCTGTCTTCAACTTGCTGCATCCAGCATCTGCCAGCAGTCTTCCACAGTCCGTCATTCCGCGTGGGCGGAGGGCGTCCTACAATACGTTTGCCAAGTCGCGGTCTCCACTCAAGAACACGTTTATCTCAACGATTGTCAGTATTTCGCGAGGTAAAGTCGAAGAAAACATATGGGAAGATTGCACAGATAAGGACCGGTGATCAAAACGATGACAATGGTTCAAAACAGATTTATCCATTTCGGTTTGGATTAAGTAGTTTGGTAAAAGGTTGTAATAAAGCATCCCTTTCAAATTTAATAAATTATAAGTAAGTCATTTCTTTTGTAAAGAAATAGGTGGAGATGTGATTTAAGTTTCACTAAACAAAATACGGATCATATAGATTAATGAAGCACCTATCTTGTTAATTAAAATTGTACCTAACAGCCTGTCCAGATAGGGCGCTTTACGCGCGTAAAGCGCTGGACTCTCGACTCGCGCGTGCTACGCGCGAGTCGAAATACTCGGGCGAACAGTGGAGCGCGCGTAAAACGCCGCATCTGGACGCAATATAAATTGAAACGCGCGAGGGCACTCGCGCGTAAAGCGCGCGTAAAGCGCCCTATCTGGACAGGCTGTAACAGTAGATATGGTAGGTGTGGTTGTAACCAACCTAAAACTTGTGAGAACAAATTATGTAAATTACATGTACAGGTTTAGCATTTTCCAAATAATATTTAACTATATGTCTGATCTTAGTTGTAATAATTATTGTAGAAAAGTTACAAAAAACATTTTGTTTATTCATTGTAAAAGGTAGATGTAGTATTCTGAGTATTAAACGTCACGGGCGTGTCGGATGCACTGACCGGCTGGGGATGGCGTAGCCATTCGCCTTGCGGGCGGTGCGGACGACAGACGCGTGTCTATAATTAATATCTGTGTTTTATTGGCATTTGACCCTAACCTGGTACACTTGGTAAAGCAAGTTTAATAAATATTGGGATCCTCATCAACAAACGGTGAAGGTGTACCTATATATCAGGTACAATACTTAAAGGAAGGTTCTTAATCTCCTCAAAATGTTAAATTGCACAACACCGTAAATAGGTCGGGATTCATCATTCCATCCATATTCTATCAGAATATCTAATCCATGGATTCACTGACGCAGTTAACCCGAAACACAATCCCAGCCAGGAATAATCATAAATGATTGCAAAATAAAATAATGTTTATTTTCGTACTTATTAATATTTGACAAATAAATTGAATATTTTCCTTTCCATCAATAAATAAATATGTATATGAAATAAAATCTGTTATAATAAATGTTGCGCTGCTTGGCGAGGTTCATGACAATATGATCACGGTAATTTAGACGGATGATTGTTAACGCTAGTAGGCATCATTTGATCAACGTTTAACGTGGAGGTATTTCATTACTTTACCTAATAATATCATCCAGAAAAGTCGTTTCAATGTAGTTTGAAGCGTTCTACAGCACGAGGAAAGTGCGGATTTTATCTAGTTGGTAGGTAACTATAGTTACAGTGCCCCCGGCTCAGAGCAACCTGTTGCAGAGTATTAGACAGTGATCCAATGCCAGGGACCGTCCGAGGCGACGACGTCCCATAAAGCATGTCAACTATCCTACAGGTGTCAAATCCAGAAACTTATCCAGGCTGTTACAGGTCAAGAGGAAAGAGGTAGGTGATTAGGTACTATTGTATCCCCATGATAAATTCTGGCTCTCGTTGTTTACGATCTACAATCCTACTAATATTATAAACGCGAAAGTTTGTAAGTATGGATGGATGGATGGATGGATAGATAGATGGATGGATGTTTGTTACTCTTTCACGCAAAAACTCCTGAACGGATCTGGATGAAATTTGACACTGAGATAGATTATAGTCTGGAATAACATAAAGGCTATACATAATAGGTATAACTGACTCATACACTCACTTAGCTCCTGTGAGTGTGAAAGTGAATCTTGGCCAAAATGCCCTGGTCTAGGCTCTGGGTATCTCACACAAATTAGTTTATTTTGTTTTATCAAGAGCACTTGTGTGGCACTGTACGCTCAGCCTCGCGAGCTGTGCCCAATGCTACTTGTGAACTGTTGCGAAATGAGATAACTTGCCAACAAAACGCTTTTCATTTCGGTCCTCAGCTGCGCTAAGGATTGAAATTTATTTATTTATTTATAAATCATAACAGGTTTCTTTTTTTAACCCTAAGGCGATGCTAAATTTACAGTGTACATATTATGTTTGAAGTAATAAGTTTTCTACAAGGATTCATAATCATTTTTTCCCTCGTCTTTCTTTACTGTCTTAAACGTACTGCGATGTTCCGCGCCCTATAGAACATGACATGTGAGCATGAGCATCGTGCCTTTGCATTTTGGTGTATCGTTGAATGAATGAATGAATGAAAACACTTTATTATACTTAAACCTACCACACAAATAAAGAAAATAATACATAAAATACTACAAACTAAGACTAAGTATAAAGGGCGGCCTCATCGCTTAAAGCGATCTCTTCCAGGCAACCTTTGGATGGACTGGATAAAAAATAACAATAAGACGGTGGCAGTATCGTTGTGATGCAGTGAGGCAGTGGACTAATGTAGGCTGATGATGATGATGATGATGAGTATCGTTGTATGTGTGTTGTGCAGCAAGTGACGTACTACGTGATCCGCACGGCACTGCTGGGCGGGTGGTGCTGGGCGGCGGCGCTGACGTGCGCGCCCGTGCTCGGCGTCGGGCTCTACTACGACGCGGGCGCGCGCGCCTGCCTGCGCTACCGGAACGCCGTCTCCGCCACTGACTTCGCCTACGCCGTCTTTTATGTGCTCTTCGGTAACTATTATAAAATACTAAGCTATATACCTATTGTACCTATTAAATTTGACTTGTCTAAGTGCTTGTTTTGTAAGCCTAAAGAAAGAATGATATTGATTTACTGATTTATAATAATTCTATGGTTTTATATGAAACTTGTTGGAAGTACGCCCCGCGGCTGGGTCCACGTGAAAAATGTTGAAAAGTAGACTGTTTTATTTCAGGCCTAGTTTTCATGTTCCGTTACTATGTTTATGTCATGCGAAGTAGTTCATTCTATAATTCAATACAGCCTTCAATTTGCTGGACAATCTACACAGCATTGTCTTACAGCAACGCTGTCGCTTGAATTGCAAAGCGCTCCCGCTTGTCATGCGACGTGCGGTGCTCTACATCGTACAGTGCCGCAGACTCACTCGTCGCTCACCTCCGAGACGATCGAGAGTGTACAAGTGTCAACTGTTTGTGAATCACGTCAAATTGCAACTCGGATTGCGCTATAAATTGCTTAGTGGCGGCAGATTTGCGGGTATCTGGAAATAGTTTGGTTTAGGTATATGGATCCTTAAGAATATGTTTCAGCCAAACAAATTTGCTCTATCAATTACGTGTTCTTCGAGTTTCGTGAGAAATGTCTACGTAGAGAATTAATGGGTGAAACAAAACTATTCCCATTTCGATTCCCTATCGAAACTATCGCTCCAGATAACGAGATACATTTCGCAAGAACCGCTTCTATGTAGAGCTATTACGATCACATAATATGATCTCCAGAGTTTAATTTAAAGGGGTTTGATTTATTTCGTGTGTTGTCGAGTATACGGGTGGGGTCGTTGCTCTTACAGGCGCATCGGGATACAAGTTTCCAGCTGAACTGGCCTAGGCTGGCGATGATTCTCGTTAACCTGCCTTGAAACTTCCTGCCGTCACAGAACAGAGTCCTCTCTTCATTCAATGTTATCGACGCCCTCCCTCGCTCTGACTCACCCCCCCCCCTCCCCCCTGTCCGCAGGCACGCTGCTGTGCGTGGTGCTGGTGTACTGCAACCTGGCGGTGATCCGCGCGCTGTACGCCATCTCGGCGCCGGGCGGGCACGGCGGCGCGCCGCTGGTCCGCCGCGTGTCGCGCCGCAGCTGCCAGCGCCGGCCGCAGCCGCAGCCGCACCACAACGCGGCCACGGCCGAGGAGGTCGCCTTCAGCCGCCTCATGGCCACGCTCTCCGTGCTCTTCATGATCTGCTGGCTGCCGCAGATGGTAACTCTTTCGCTTCTACTTATAGTTCGTTAATGAACTGAACTTGTTTACTGCGAGGCTTCAGCGATGCGTCCCGGAGGATAGGTCCGGTAGTGTCCCTCCGCAGTACGTCTCCGCTCTGCGAACACTCGTGCGCGCAAAGAGTGCGTCAGTAGTGACAATCGAAGTGTCAAACCAAGCCTTAAACCACGTACCTACCTATTCTTTATCACATTGTATCGGCGAATTTATATTAAATCTAAAAATAACAATGAGTAACGCACCATGAGCGGTAAGTAACACGCTTAAAATTCTGCTTCCGAATAGTAATAAATCGATCATCCACTAGCGCACCAAACCATTCATTCGGATTGACAACAGGATGGGGCATTCCTGACAGCAGACGTACCTACCCATGGGTAATATAAATAAATATTATAAAACTACGTACATGTGTCTGTGTTTTGCAAAAAGTTGATTGCAAAAGGCCGGCGGCCACTTACATTAGGAATTCCATTTCGGAATATCGATTCCAGATTTTGTAAATACTTAGTTGACATCCACACGACACGTTTATAACTTCCCGCTCGGCTCAGTTGAGAGACGCTGTAGCGGTCTTTTCGTTCGGGGTCTAGACGCAAGGCACCTCCTCCATCACATGCGCTGTTTTAAATGGGACAAAACTTCGGAAAACTACAACTACTGTAGGTAAGCGTGAGACAGCGTGTGTCCATAGATTTATAAGATTTACTTACTGCGTTGGAAATGTAGAATCGATATTCTGAAACGGTTTTTGGAAACGGAATTCCTAATGTGTCGTGTAGGTAAGCCGAATGGCCGCCCGAGTAAAAATATAAAAATGAACTAGCAGCGCCTCGCGATTTTACCCGCGTAATTACCGTCCGTGGAAATTCCGGGATAAAATATAGCCTATGTGTTATTCTAGACTCTAATCTATTTCTGTGCCAAATTAAATCCATATCCGTTCAGTAGTTTTTGCGTGAAAGAGTAACAAACATCCATCCATTCATACTTACAAACTTTTGCATTTACAATAAATACCTATTAGTAGGATAGGATTCCAACTCGATCTGCAATAACACCTAAGAATGAAACATTATCTCGTACTATTGTAGTATTGGCAAGCGAGGCACGTCTCGATCAGTAAGTGAAGTATAGATTTGCGGTTAGTATGTGAGTGAGTGAGGGCGGCGATCACTGTCAGGTCGTCGGTGCTCGCCTGCTAGGTATCCCTCAAACTGCCGACCTTGGAGCATTGTCATTATACACTCACTACATACTTACATACTACAAATACGCGCGCAAAATTGTAACTTATTCAAGGAATTTTTCAGGTACCTTATTAGATAGGTAGGTAGGTACTATCTCTGTTTCTAGTACATCAAAGTAATATCTGTTCAGTTGTCTTTTATCTGTTTCTTATCTAATATAGGTATATAACTCTTATCTAAATACCTATCTTCTTAGGTAGCTAGCTACTTTATGTAGATACCTAGGTATTATGTCAAAAAGCTTATTCTACATGTGGATAAGTCAGGCTCATAAATAAATAACGAATGAAAGGATCAATGGTCTACTATCAAATCAAAGATTCGTAGTCATACTAGAATCTTTGTTTCAAATGAACTAGATCAAGATGGCCGCAGTCCTAAGACATTATACAGTCCCATTACCAATGTAAGATAACCGGAGTCAGTGCGATTCCGATGACAAATTGCTAAATTGCCGACTACAGAAGGGACTCAGTTCCCATGAGGTCTATAGCCTTTGCAATGAGAGCCGGTCCTAAATAATCATACTTAAAGAATCTAGATCGGTCAATACTCTGAGATGGGGAAGATTCAAGTCGGTCGTTTATTTACATCACACGCGAAGAACTCCAAGCCCTGGAGATATGTTTGAAGCAGGACAAACCAATTTCACGCGCTGTGATTACACTACTAGCAGTAGGTACCTACGCGACAACATCGACCGCAAAGAATTATATTTTTCAACCAACGACAACTAAGAACAGGGACCTAGCATCCTATTAGTTTGTGACAGGGACGTATTATTTATTCTAGCATTTTTTTCTTGTATTTACGTCATACAAAAATATTATATATATTGTATTATTTACCCGCCGTTGTAGGAGGGACGTGAAACAATGCAATGGTTGGGATACTAAAGCCTTCGTTTAGTGTACCCTGACCCTCTAACCTGGTACCTGGTATCTGCGACTACGATATCTACTTTTTTTATAAGTACCATTTATAGTATTTTGCGTGTGTTAGATAGGTAGGTACTTCACACATACCTACACACTACAACAGTCTTAGGTTGGTTTATCGATATTTTTATCTTCATAATACCCAGTAGGCACTAACATCATCTCCAGTAGGTACTTAAAAACCCTTGTAAACTACTTTATATTCTATTTTATGTATCTACCTATAGTTTAGTATAACTAGTTTTATTACAAGCAAGGAATAGAAAAATTACAACTAGTATTTACAATTGAAACCATTGAGCTAACTGCAGACGGTTGCAAACAGTCTAAAGGTAGCTCAATTGATCCATGTCAATACCAGTCGGAAGCGTCCCCAAGACACTGGCTGCATTACCACGCTGTATGGCAATGCTGATGCGCTGAGCCAGATATTCACCAGCTCTCGGGTCACGCGTCGCATCGACCAGACGCTCAGATAATTTTTTAAAAACTCGGAGAGCCTCGGTACCCCACGGACCTAGGGTCTCGAATCCAAGGGGAGCAAATGCGTAGGCGAGACCTGCATATTTGCGCCTCTTGAGATCCTCGGCCAGATCTGCTGCCGCACCAGCCCTAGCTAGTGGATGTCCTTGAAAGATGGGAAGGAGCAAGTGTGTCGACACATGTAGCGTCCCACACAATGGGCCTCCCCAACTCCCATGGGACTAGTGTCATACCGTCGGGCCTCTTATTTATTCGTTTTATTTATTTGTGTGACATCGCGAACCACAAACAAAGACAGTGGACACTGGACAAACCTTTGGTTTATTGATTGTTTTTGCTATGTAAAGAAAAATACAAAATAAAACCTAACTTTTCTTTTTAAGTACCTACCTACATACACCGCCACCCCATTACGGTAAACAGGAGTTACTCACCCCAAAATGAGCACTCCAAATATCAAGTGTCTAATGACTATCGCAGCGTGGTCAGTCGGTCAGACTGTTCTACTTATAAAATATATCGTCACTGGAAAGGAAGAAATGCTAAACCGCCAATAGGCTACATGTGGGAAATCAAGTTTCAAATGTTTTTTTTCGAAAAAAAAATCGTAACTCGTACATTTTTTATTTTAATTGGTGTATCAAAATGTAATTTACTATTTTAAAATTGTATCTATTTTTATGAAACATTTTTAATTGTACAGCTCTTCTATATCATGAAATAACTGTCGCTTAAGCAAAAGTGTTCTAAAAGTTAGTCAGGAAAAAACTGCTTATCTACCGAAAATATAAGAAAATTAATAATTTAAAAATGCTTATGAATAGCATTCAAATTTTATACAGAAAACATAAAATGCTAAGTTACTTTAAATTATTAAAGTATAGTAAAGAAAAATTGCTAACATATGCTGAATGAGTTGATATGCCTTAAAGAATAGATGCTAAAGACCTAACACGTTTCATAAATATAATACAAAATTGTCTAAAATACAAATTACTATTAAAGTAATGTACATAAAACTTACTTATGATATTAGTTAACCATACTTTTTTGGTCAATGTACACTGATCCACTATGTGTTATTACAAAAAAACAAGACGTACTAATCAATCAGTTTTATTTACTGATCAAATAATCTCGGCGGAGTAATCCGGTTACATTGCGACAGTTCTCCATAATACTACAAATAATCAGTTGCAAAAAACAAACAAAGATCACTTATGCTAAAAGTAATCACTTACTAATTCTTATTGTAATAGCTATTATTTATCCAAACTCACAATTACACTACAATACGAACTGTCACTAAACTGACCACGTTATATCAATAAAAATAAGTACCCACCTAATTGGAAACTATGACTAAGAAATTAATTTCGTATTTTAAATCAGTATATATTCATCATTAAGTCTGAGATCAGTTTTCAGTACCAGGATCAGTCTTCAATATCCTCAATGTCTGTATCTGCCAGAACGTCTTGAACACTTGCTGCATGAGGTAACGATTTATATTCTGGAATATATATTGCAGGAATAGTTTTATTGTTGCTTAATTTTTCCAAATCGTTAAACTTTTTCTTTGAAATTGGCAGTCTAGATTTGTAAATATTCTTTGGCGTTACCTATTACATCGATGTTTTCAATTTCAGTTTAAACATTCATTGAATATTTGACTTCAATATGGGCCGTATGGTTTTTTTTAAATGAAGCTGTTCGAATCTTGCTAATTTTTCTCGAAAGATTGCCTTTGAAGTATTTTTCTGATGTTCCATCCCACCCCATGAAATCTTCGTGAGATAGAAATATTTCAACTTGGTACGGTCTAGGAGCTTTCCTGGCTAAAGCACATACAGTAGCCCATTGAGACGGCGCCCATACAATGGAGCATGCTGCATGGTCATTTTGTGAAAGGTACGGGCCTCGAAGGTAGATTTGGAAATCTCAGTAGTTGGGACGTGCTGCAAGGTTATCGCACGGGGGACACCGGCCTCGAAGGTTGGTTGGCGAAGCTCAGGAGTTGGAGCGTGTTGCATGGTCATTTCGTAAAAGGTACCGGCCTCGAAGGTTGATTGGCGAAGCTCAGGAGTTGGAGCGTGTTGCATGGTCATTTCGCGGAAGGTACCGGCCTCAAAGGTAGGTTGGCGAAGCTCAGGAGTTGGAGCGTGCTGCATGGTAACCCCGCAAGAGGCACCGGACTCAAAGGTAGGTTGGCGAAGCTCAGGAGTTGGAGCGTGCTGCATGGTAACCCCGCAAGAGGCACCGGACTCAAAGGTAGGTTGGCGAAGCTCAGGAGTTGGAGCGTGCTGCATGGTAACCCCGCAAGAGGCACCGGACTCAAAGGTAGGTTGGCAAAGCTCAGGAGTTGGAGCGTGCTGCATGGTAGCCCCGCAAGAGGCACCGGCCTCAAAGGTAGGTTGGCGAAGCTCAGGAGTTGGAGCGTGCTGCATGGTAGCCCCGCAAGAGGCACCGGCCTCAAAGGTAGGTTGGCGAAGCTCAGGAGTTGGAGCGTGCTGCATGGTAGCCCCGCAAGAGGCACCGGCCTCAAAGGTAGGTTGGCGAAGCTCAGGAGTTGGAGCGTGCTGCATGGTAGCCCCGCAAGAGGCACCGGACTCAAAGGTAGGTTGGCGAAGCTCAGGAGTTGGAGCGTGCTGCATGGTAGCCCCGCAAGAGGCACCGGCCTCAAAGGTAGGTTGGCGAAGCTCAGGAGTTGGAGCGTGCTGCATGGTAGCCCCGCAAGAGGCACCGGACTCAAAGGTAGGTTGGCGAAGCTCAGGAGTTGGAGCGTGCTGCATGGTAACCCCGCAAGAGGCACCGGACTCAAAGGTAGGTTGGCAAAGCTCAGGAGTTGGAGCGTGCTGCATGGTAGCCCCGCAAGAGGCACCGGCCTCAAAGGTAGGTTGGCGAAGCTCAGGAGTTGGAGCGTGCTGCATGGTAACCCCGCAAGAGGCACCGGACTCAAAGGTAGGTTGGCAAAGCTCAGGAGTTGGAGCGTGCTGCATGGTAGCCCCGCAAGAGGCACCGGCCTCAAAGGTAGGTTGGCGAAGCTCAGGAGTTGGAGCGTGCTGCATGGTAACCCCGCAAGAGGCACCGGCCTCAAAGGTAGGTTGGCGAAGCTCAGGAGTTGGAGCGTGCTGCATGGTAACCCCGCAAGAGGCACCGGACTCAAAGGTAGGTTGGCGAAGCTCAGGAGTTGGAGCGTGCTGCATGGTAGCCCCGCAAGAGGCACCGGCCTCAAAGGTAGGTTGGCGAAGCTCAGGAGTTGGAGCGTGCTGCATGGTAGCCCCGCAAGAGGCACCGGACTCAAAGGTAGGTTGGCGAAGCTCAGGAGTTGGAGCGTGCTGCATGGTAACCCCGCAAGAGGCACCGGACTCAAAGGTAGGTTGGCGAAGCTCAGGAGTTGGAGCGTGCTGCATGGTAGCCCCGCAAGAGGCACCGGCCTCAAAGGTAGGTTGGCGAAGCTCAGGAGTTGGAGCATGCTGCATGGTAACCCCGCAAGAGGCACCGGCCTCAAAGGTAGGTTGGCGAAGCTCAGGAGTTGGAGCATGCTGCATGGTAACCCCGCAAGAGGCACCGGCCTCAAAGGTAGGTTGGCAAAGCTCAGGAGTTGGAGCATGCTGCATGGTAGCCCCGCAAGAGGCACCGGCCTCAAAGGTAGGTTGGCGAAGCTCAGGAGTTGGAGCGTGCTGCATGGTAGCCCCGCAAGAGGCACCGGCCTCAAAGGTAGGTTGGCAAAGCTCAGGAGTTGGAGCGTGCTGCATGGTAGCCCCGCAAGAGGCACCGGCCTCAAAGGTAGGCTGGCAAAGCTCAGGAGTTGGAGCGTGCTGCATGGTAGCCCCGCAAGAGGCACCGGCCTCAAAGGTAGGTTGGCAAAGCTCAAGAGTTGGAGCGTGCTGCATGGATAAGAGTGCTCGTTGAAGTGTGCGTGCGTATGAATGTATGAGTGTTGCATATGAGTGCGTTATAATACTAACACTACAGTAGTCATTACATACATCTTTTAGAATAAATTATCTCTAAAATAGTTTATACCTTTAAAAAAACGCCATCTTTTTTCTTATAATGGTTTGATTGTTTCATTTAACAAATGTTACTTTTACTAACTTAATGAAATTGTGTAACTAACGCTAAACGAAAATTGCTTAGGCGCCATTGGTACTCAAACCTTATCCTATTATATTTGCTTAAGCGCCAAATAGTTTTTAACGACCGCTATGAATAATTGCTAAGACGACGATATAATAAATAAAATAAAAAAATCCAATTGCTTATAAGGCAATGCCACCTAAAGTAAAAAACAGGTAATATGCTTAAGTGATCAAAAATATAAAAACGTTAAAAGGAAAACATTCTTATGAGTTAAAATACTTCAAAAATATAATACTTATGTAACCTCTGTTCAAAAACATCGTTTTGTAGTCGCTTAAGAAAAGGGAAACGAAGATTTACTTAAATTTTTTGAAACGCTAAAGCGCCAAAATGTGGCCTGATTGCCTTAAAAACTAAACAGATCGACGCAGAAAAAAAAATCCAATCCAATGATATATATAACTCATTTTGGCCATATTGGTGGATAAGCATTTTTTCTTTTCCATTGACGATATGGATTTGTGATTTCTGAATGACGATAATTGATAAGTGGCTCATTTGTTGTTTACCAGCGATGATGGATCGCGCCTCGGTTCGCTTTATTGTGGTCGGTCGTGTGCCTGCTTCATTGACATGCATGTGACGTAGCGCACTCGCTAAAATATTTCATTGTTTCGATAATGGCTTTTGTTCGAATGCCTGCCGGTTATATGGTATGAAACGAAAAACTCATTTTATTTGAGTTCATATTATTTTAGTGTGTCTTCTTGACCGTGTTCATTAAACATAATATAATGCTTTTAAGATTCTGTGATTTATGTAAGGTTTACTTCTCAATACCTATACGAAATTATTAATGACTAGCAGCGCCTCGCGGTTTCACCCGCGGTAATTCCCGTTCCCGTGGGAATTCCGGGATAAAACATAGCCTTCGAGACTACTATAATCTGTCTATGTGCCAAATTTCATTCAATCCGTTCAGTAGTTTTTGCGTGAAAGAGTAACAAACATCCATCCATCCATCTATCCATACTTATAAACTTTCGTGTTCATAATATTAGTAGGATAGGACAAGGCGCCAGTCCCGGCTTCGCACGTGGGTGGACATATATTTTTTTAATATTTTGGCATGCTTGTGCGGTATTATAATCTTGTCCGCGCTGTCCCAGTGCTGGTGTCGAGGCTCGTGTGTTGGGGCAGGTGCCTCTTGCAAGGGGCACGTGCCCCAACACACGAGCTAAGGCCTAGGCACCAGCTCTAAGCCCGTAAACCGGGGAAGTGGGTCGAGGCCAGCTCAGCCCGGTTCAATCTCCTTCTTTTGAGAGCAGTTTTTTTAAATTTCTCGCAAAGCTTCCTCCAAGAGGCCCTCTTCTTCAAGAGGAAGGCTCCCTCTTTGTTATATTCCGTTACTGAATGTCGTGCCATTTTGAAGAAAGATTACCAACCGTCTTTCAACTGTAATAATAAGGCCAGGGAATCCCGCGATCAGTGGTCGCACGCACTGAAACGAAAGCTTATAATGTAATGAAGGTGTAACCGTGTGTGGCAGGTGACGTCAGCGCTGTACCTGGCGCTGGGCCCTGGGCGCTGGCCGCGCCTGGAGCCGCTGGCCAACCTCTCCGACCTGCTGATGCTGCTCAACTACGTGCTGGACCCCGTGCTCTACGTGCTCATGCGCCGCCGCAAGCCGCTCGCCGCCCTGTGCCACTCCCTCGCTAGGTGCTTCAAGAGGGTACTTCACACTCCTTTCATTTTATACCATGACAACACGGAGAGGTGTCCGCGCTCTGTGTGTGCTTATTTCGAGTTATATAAGATAACCGCACAGAGTGTGCTGGTAACTCTTATAGGGGCCAAGCAGCGGCAGTGTAACTCTCTTTTAAAAACAAATAGTAACTTTGATCAGGATGACAATGTATTCACTATGTGCAGCATCCATACCTTGCACCAGATGAAATAACATTTCTATTTCAGAGAATGAATGTGGAAGAAGTGAAAGTGGTGTGTTTGAGGGTGGCGTCAGATGATTCACCGAGGTAGCGATGGTGGCGATGCTTGGCGATGACGCTCCAAACACCGACGATGTAACGTAATGCCGCAGTGCTTGTAATGTCGTACAGCACTAGGCTGTGGCTATGCCATGCCGCTATGTCAAAACATTAGAACTTGCGCCATGAGCTTTTGCTTTGCCGTTCTCTTTTCGAAGTTTTTAGCCAGGCTTCCTCGTATCCGTATCATGAATAATCAATAATCAAAATCTTTATTTCTTTAGGCTTACAAAATAAGCACTTAGACAAGTCAAATTTAATTTAATTCGCCTCAATTTTTTGTCCACTAGTGCATGTCATGCATGAATGAAACTACTGAACCTGTAAGGAGATGCGTACCCCGAAATACAGAATAAAAAGTTGTGTATTCAGTGGCAGTTACAAAGGAAGCTCGCTTGCTCATTGCAAAGTGCTACATAAATCCTTAAAATATTGGTATGTAAGAGTTAAAGTGATTGTTGCAGGGCCACAAGAGGTCGTCGGAGTCCATGTCGATGAAGACGTCGTGCTGCGCGCCCGAGACGCTGGTGGTCAGCGACAGCTCGCAGGGCGACGGCGGCCGGGCCCCGCGGGGGGTCTGCCTCGCGCCGGGCCCCGCGCCGGGGGACGCGCCCGGCCCCGCGCCGCCCACCGCTACGCTGCTGAGGATCGATGCCTGATCACTCCACTCACGAGATCGGCAGACATAGGAAATAGAGCTATTCTACCAAACTTCTGAAATCAAAAGACAATAAAAAAACACAATCATAATTTTAGCCTTCAAGTGTTAATTTTTAAGCTCAGATGCTATCATAATCCATGACACTAGAAGATGCGTTCTTCTTAAAATACCAAAGATTTAATACTCGCCAGTCCTGGATTTGTAAACAGGCCGCATAGGCCGCGGCCTAGGGGCGGCGGCGTCCTAGGGGGGCGGCAGCGTCCTAGGCGGCCGCAGATTTTAGAAGACGGTCACTCGATTGCAGACAATCAAATTGTATGTCTACCATGCGCAGCTAATAATGAACGGCTCAGTACATGGGGCGACGGAAAAAAGTGGCCTACACTCATAAAAAATATAAATCCGGCACTGATACTCGCCAAAGTTGATATCAAACAAAGATGTACAAAACTACTTTCTCATTCAATAAGTTGCAGTTTACTTCACTCTCCAGCTACAATACTTTCATTCACTTATCTATCTAGCTAAAACTGTGGTATTTAGAGAATTAATCTAAAAACACACTCTAGTCGATTAAGAATAATTAGATAGGTATAGTTAACAATAATTATCCATGTTTTAGTATTATCTATGGTCAACCTACACAAGCTAATAATTGTTTTAGCAATGGTTTTTTTGTGAAAAGTACTTAGGTAAGTAGGTGGTAGTTTTTTGTGAATATTTGCTGATTTGAAGATTGAAGGAGTTATCAAAATTGTTTAACAACCTGTCTTATTTGACGTAAGATAGAAGCACTTATGTACCTGCATAGCATAGGTAGAAGAACAGGTTTAATTAAACATTTGGTAGCTTAAATAATTTTTTATTAGTACTATGTAACTAGGGACCTCCATTTTATGTGAATTAGGTAGGTTACTCGTACCTATACCATTCATACTATGTACAATTATTTGAAATAAAAAATAGTTAAAACAACATTTTTCTATTTTATTAATAACAGTTTCACCATCCTCCTTCAGTGACAAATGACAATCCACAATAATTATTTTTTAAGAGCAGATACCTGTGTGTGAGATACAGTTACAGACCCACTTCAGATTAATGATAATAAAGAGAAAAAAAATGCAATAATTTGATATTAATAAATGTACTGAACTGTAGGTATGTGTTATTTATGAACGTATAAATGTTTCGAAATCATACCTGTGTATACCTGGCTGGCTGCGAAGAGGTGGGGCCAGGTGAATAACGGCTACCGTGATTTTTTAGAATCTTTATGGCTAATAAAAGTTTCATAAATTAACCTATGAGGGGGTGAAAAAGGGAGTAAAGTTTAACCCCTTCAGAGGTTAAATTTCCAAATTTTAATAGCCTATGCCCCATCTAGGTCCCAAACTATCTACGTTCCAATTTCATCTAAATAACTTTAGTAGTTACGGAGATTACCTTTAACAAACATTCACACAGACTTTCTCATCACTACATAGTATAAAATTAAGTCGCTTTCTCTGTCCCTATGTCATTATGTCCCTTTGAACGCTTAAATCTTTAAAACTACGCAACGGATTTTGATGCGGTTTTTTTTAATAGATAGAGTGATTCAAGAGAAAGGTTTATACGTATAATAAAACCGTGCGAAGCCGGGGCGGGTCGCTAGTTCATTATAATAGTAAGAGAAGATAGTAAGTTAAGATTTTCCTTCTTACAAGTAAACATAAAAATTTGGTTTCATCCATGCAAAAAACGATGAGTGCACTAATCCTGCAGTCGGATCTTAGACCATACCTATTGGGAATTTAAAATGTAGCTTATGTACTACGGCATGCATGAAGCCATGCTCGAATTTGAAAGTAATCATCTAATGCTTGACTGGACTTCCGGAAAGATGGCTGATCAGTAAAAACGTGTACTTTACACAAAATATTTTAAGAATATAAAATAAACATCAGACAAGGCAATATGGCTGTAATATGGCTTTAGCCTGTTCATAAAAATGGACAAATTAAACTAAAAAAAAAAATATGCTTGACTGTCATTGTCAAATGTGTCAATCAATCAATGCAATGAAATCGATCAGCCAGGCAGAGCCAGCCAGCCAGCTTTAACCGCGTTAGCGTCGTCGTGTAGTGTAGGGTGATTTTTATAATAAAATCTAGACTTTAGTAGTGAAGTGAAATCAGCTTTATAATGTGTAAACTACTGATATAATATTCATATCTAATTTTAATTATCATATTGTTTTGTCTCGTTTTTGTGAAGCTTACACGCCTGCGAAATGTCGAAATGGTGAGTCGTATGCTCCTCGGTGTGAATCATGTAGTTTTTCGACTATATTGGGGTTCGATTGGGGTAATAGTTGGGCGGTTTTTTGGTGAGTTGAATGGATGGGAGTAAAAGCGTTGGTTGTGGGCGCAGGCAGTCGGAGCGCAGCATCCACGAGATGCTGAAGGACACGCCGCCGCTGCGCGAATCCTCGGACTCCATCACGTCGGGCACGGAGGCTCAGTTCCCCAGCTCGCGCTCCATGCCCTTCCCGCCTACATACGGTCAGTCCACACCCTTGCCTCCTTCATTCTTTAATTACAATACTAGATAAGCTCTGACAAGTCAAATATTAAACTAAATATCACAAATGAAAAACAAAGTCTTTTGATTTCACTTCATCTAATGATCTACTAGTAAGTGATAGTGAAAAACATTACATATCTATGGTCATACAATGTGATCGCACAAACATTAACGGCAGTACAAATTATTAATGCAAAGCTATAGTTGGTTGGATACCTGCAAAAATAGCATAAATGCAAGTTTCTGTCTGGATGTAATATGTTGCTTTTAGTTAAAAACCATTCTGGGTTTCCTTTTAAGAATGTACATATGATAGTCTAAACTCTGTGTTTATTGATGTGGCCTAAATTGATTGTTTTTGCTGAGGATACTGCACAAGCTAATGAATCAGTTCAATTCAATCTGTTTTGAGAACTCTTGTTTAAGAACATATGTTTTATCTATTACAGCATTGCAAAGACTGTTTCAATCTTCTTATAACCTATATTTTAATTTATTGGATTATCAATGAGAGTATGGTAATACAGTGTTTGTGCACTTGGCTAGGCTCCATGGAGACCGGCTGCCAAGGTCTAGCTACCCAAAGTTAGTCAAATGAGCAATACCTTCACTGACTAACTCAAATATTTGTTGGTGGCAGTCCTAAACATTTTCTTCATCGGCCGTCTGAAAGGAGACACCGCCGGGGATCATCGACAGCTGACGCCATAATGGCTAAATACATGTTGCAGCAATTAAAACATCTACTTTATATTTAGTAGGGATTTTTTTTTTATGTATGTTAGACTGTAAGGTATTTATTTATATGGGCCTTAGAATTAGTATAGTATTCTTGTGCATTCAATCCAACATGTATAAGCAACATATTGTTCTAGTAGGGGGCACGAACGGCACCAGCCTGGGCGAGGGCGCGGCGGGCGGCTCCACGCTGGTGCGCGCCGGCGGCTCCAAGCTGGACACCATCCGCAGCTGGGGCGTCTCCACCTACAAGTGCACCAAGCAGATACTTTATGAGAAGCTCGGGAAGAGCTCCAGGACTGTTGATACTGGTAAAGATAAACAATTTTACTATCTCCTTTTGCATTCCTATGTAAATCAATGTTAGTCAGCCTATTTTTTTAGAAATTTTATTTCCGCCCCAAAGCAGTACTTTAATACAAGCGGGGCAGGGACGGTACTTCGGCCGCAATGCATGCAATGTACCTATCCTACCTAATGCATCCCAAGGCACCAGGCTGTCTACATGAGTCTAGTGATCCTCTTGTTGTCCGTCATGCAGAGCTGGAGGCCGGCATCTCCGGGCTCCGCGAGACGCAGCGCAAGTACATGGGCGTGGCGCGGCTGAGCGCGGCTCTGACGGCGCAGCTGGCGGGCGCGCTCGCCACGCAGCGCGCGTTGGGCGAGGCCTTCGCCGACCTCGCGCAGAAGTCGCCCGAGCTCCGGGAGCAGTGAGTATCGTGAAATCACGTTGGCCTCCCCGAAAAGATCGCCTCAGTATAGACTGATAGGAGTGATCATTCGTCAGTGAATTGCGGCTAGGTCGACTCCTCCAAAATTGAATTAATTACGAATGTGATCATGTGGGGACATTCATGCTGTTCACATTTTATTTACTTACCTACATAACTTTTAACCTGCATAAACATCCTGTAGGATTGTGGAGCGTCAAGAACAGAGTAAAACCACTATCAGTTATTTTGATAATCTGTCGCCTAGTCAGGCGTTGTGTCGTGCGAGACGATCGATTAGCCAAAAGCACGTTAATTCCAAACCTAACCATAGCTTTCCCTCGCCAGCACCAATCATTCTCTGAGCTGCTCCCAGTGACCCTCACTCGCGGCTGTTCCAGGTTCCTGTACAACGCGGACACGCAGCGCTCGCTGACCCGTAACGGCGAGACGCTGCTGGCCGCGCTGCACTTCTTCACCAGCTCGCTCAGCACGCTCACCGACAAGAGCATGGAGGACACGCTGCTCACCGTCAGGCAGTACGAGGCCGCCAGGTACGCCCATCAACCTTCATAGCTCATTAACTGTAGTCGCCAATACATTGAACATGTTTGCTACCATGGCAAACCCTTTTTGATTTCATTTCTCACTAAACGTGCGAGATTACGAGGCCGCCAGGTACGCCTCCCATCAACCTTCATAGCTAATTAACCGTACTCGCCAATCCATAGAACATATCGACACTCCCTACGTATCTTCGTGTAACTGCCAGATACACACTTATACGTTTGATGCATTTTTGGCATCTACACATGCCAATCTATCATTATAACTTACAAAAAATCAAAAAAGTCTACTCTAAGTACGTTTTTCTTAATCGTATAACTGTCCAACTTCATTATTTTCCCGCCATATAATGCTGTATCTTCCACTTACACACTTTGACGCGGGGGGGACTGAGGTGCGGGTAGCGGTAACTGCCCGTTGCACAGTTCTTGCGCGGACAACGAATAGAATGCGTGTGCAAGTCGTAAATATTTGATTGCTCCAAAATGACAAGTGAGCGTTTCCGATTCCTGAACAATTTAAAAGTAGATGCTACTAAGAAAGGAAAAGCAGATATCCTAGACCCAGCTATATCTACTACAAGACCAGGTAAGTAAATCATAATTAATGATTTACCAACTTCTTGTACTTTTTGATGTTCAATCATAGTTATTAGGTTTCTTGAATGACTTGTGTGTTATTGCCTTCATTGCTGACTATATAGACAATTTATTAGTAAGTACATTTTGAAACTTTACCAAAATTTTTGATAACCTACGTACAAATGTGTAACTACGCACATACATATTTATACATCGGGATTCACTATGATCATAAGGTGTATCTAGGCACTTACATATTTATACTTCGAAAAGTTGTTAAATCAAAATTCGGTAACTGACTTTTACATAGTTTTACATAGGAAAATTATTGAATTAAAGTTATAGTAACCGATGCACTTACATAGTTATGTGTTTGTGTTTTCATGTTATTTTAATAAAAAACTATTATTTTTAACCAATTCAAAAAATCCCAATGTGTATTTTTTTGTTCGCGGATAACTTCGTTGTTTGTGAACCGATTTTGTTGATTCTTTTTTTTTGTCGGAAAAAAGATAATTCCAAGGGTGGCCCCATTAAAATACTGAAATACTCCTTAGAAATTTAAGTAGCTTTTCATAAAAAAATTAATTTTGCTCTTTGTTGTTGTTTTTCAAATGTATCTCCAATGCCATTTTCAGAACATTTTACTGAGGATGACCTAAGCCGAATGGGTGAGATAATATCTGCCAGCGATGAAGAACCTTTTCTTACACCGCGCATTTCCGTCTTGCATTCTGCGAACACTAACGATGATAGTCCTGCATCTTCTGAATTGCATGCCCCAGCTTCCCATATCTTACAATATTCCTTGCAAGCTTGTGGTGGAGGCTCCAGCAATGACACAGGGAACCTCAGCACTTCGATGTAACGATAGTCAACTTGGCATCGCTGTAAGGATTCCAGAACAGCCCAGGTTCCGACTGAGTCAAAGGCCTTCTCATAGTCTACAAAAGCGAGACACAGGGGCTGATTATAGTCTTCGGACTTCTGTATAATCTGCCTCACTGGGTGTATGTGGTCTATGGCGCCATATCCTCCGCGGAACCCGGCCTGTTCTGGTGGCTGGAACTCGTCAAGTCTCCTGGCGAGACGATTCGTGATCACTCGTGAGAACAGCTTGTAGATGTGGCTCATGAGTGTGATGGGTCAGTAATTTTTAAGGAGAGTTTTATCACTGTTCTTAAAAAAGAGCACCACCAAACTCTGTGGAGGACGGCTTGAAGAGGTTACAACACCTCTTCAATGTCGTCCTACTCCTGTATAACGGAGGCTCCTCCTGCCTTCAGAAGCTCTGAAGTAAAACCGTCCTCATCGGGGGCTTTTCCATTTTTAATCTGCCTCAAAGCTAACACGGTTTCGTCTTGACTGACGATGATGTCTGGCAGTTCGTCGGTATAGTGACGTGTCAGGGTGGCTCTGGAATCAAGGTCGGGAACGAGGGGCATGTGCAGTGCACAGACGGCCATAAAAATAATCTATCTCGGCTGAGATCTCCGGTTTCGACAGTACGGTCCTCCCGTCGTGCGTTTTAAGCTTCGTCAGGAAGCTCCTGCCAAGCTCCTGAGTGAATACTTTGGACCTTCGGTTTCACTCTATCGCCTCTTCAATGAGGCGTGTGTTGGAGCTCCGAAGGTCGCGCTGTACCATCTTAGCAATTCGCTTGTTCAGATCTGACCTCTCAGATGAAGTTGCTTGGGTGGTTTCCCGTCCTCTTGTCATCAGCCCCAGAGTCTCATCCGAGAGTTTGGACTTCTTGCCAGTTCGCTGTTTTTTGCAGAACTTGATGCCCTCATCCCTCAACGTTTCGACCAGATTGTGTAGGCCCTCGTCAGCGTCATCAGTGGGTTCCAAGGCAACAAATCTGTCTCCGAGTAGCTGCTCAAACTTTTCGGTGCCCGCCATGATTTGGATTGGATTTGGTCGGAGCGTGGACTTCACCAGACGGTGTCTTTCAAGCTTCAAGTTGATATTCAGAGTGCATCGGAGCATTCGGTGATCAGATCCGGTATTGAACCTGTTGATCACTGAGACATCTCTGAATATGTGCTTGCTATCCGTCATGATGAAGTCGATCTCATTTTTAGTCACAGTGTCGGGGCTTTGCCACGTGGAATCAGGAATCACATTCCTGATTCCATAACCATGCGGGCCTATTACGGGCGTTAGATGTTGACATAGTCAAGTTTGCTATTTCATAATATTAATTATGTGTTCACATTTTGATAATAATTAGGTTGAAGTACTATAATAATCAGGTGAGCATCTACTTCCCTAATAAATGGTATTTTGAGCTCTTTTATTTATTGTTTTATTTAAGATAATTATATAAGAACGACCAATATTAGTGAAAAAAATAAGAAGATAAGTGGGAAAAACCCAATTCACGAATACAGTTTTACATTTCAGGTACTACTAAAATTACCTACCTACCTTAAAATAGGCTTAGTTTCGTAAGCAAGTGAATATTCGGCAAGTAGAGCCTGGCGACCTGTATTAGGTACTGGTCACCAGGCCTAATTTGTCGAAACAAAATATGTAGATGCTTATTATTAAATTATACAATTTCCAACGTTTAAACATGTAATCACCAGTTAAACAGAATTATTCAAATAGATCTACTAAGTATAACCGTGCAACAGGCAGTTACAAAATTGTCATTCTTCTAAGCTTCCACGAAAAAGTGTGTATGTGCCACATAGAGCATTTTATGAGGTTATAAGCACCACGTAAAAATATGTAAGTGTAATAAAATCTAAACCAGTATAGATTGAAATAAAAAAAGTATCCATCATAAACTAGATCTACAGTAAGAGCATCTCACCAATTTTCACAGAAATATCTCAAAAAGGGCCCCAGATATAAGCATTTGAACATTTTCAAATCTTTAAAACGCTCTCCTGTAAAATTTGTGTTTTGCAGATACACAACTATACGTAGGGAGTGTCGATATGTTATTTGCTACCATGGCAAACCCTTTTTGATTTCATTGCTCACTAAAACCTTGATTCACTACACTGGCACACCCATTTTTATTTCATCACAAAACATTTCTGAGAACCTGATGATGACACACCTGTTTTAGTTGTATCAGCAATTGATTTTCCCCTATCTATCTATACTTATAATAAAACTGTAACAGGTCTATCTGTACATTGAAAATATTTTGAAAATTTTTTTTGGAGGGCACTCTATTATCGATACTCAAGCCAAAACTGTAATTTTTTTCATTCATGTCTGTCTGTCTGTATCGTAAACGCGCATCACGCCGAAACTACTTGATGGATTGAAATGAAACTCGGCATGATTATAGGCCATACTATGAGGAAGGACATAGGATACTTTTTATCCCGGAATTCGGTAAGGTTCCCCTGGGAAAGAGGGTGAAAGAAAAATTCTTTAACCACGCATCACGACGGAAGTGAATGAATTTGAATGGAACTCGGGACGATTGGACATGGGATACATTCTATCCCGGAATTCAGTTTGGTTCCCCTGGGCTATACGGGTTTTCAAAAATTTCTCACAGCATCATGCTGTGAGAATTGAACTGATAAACGCGTAAGTTTCTAAGTATGAATGGATAGATTGATAGATGGATGGATGTTTGTTACTCTTTCACGCAAAAACTGCTGAACGGATCTGGATAAAATTTGGCACAGAGATAGATTATAAGCTGGAATAACACATAGGCTTTATTTTATCCCGAAAATCCCACGAGAAAGGGAATTACGCAAGTAAAATAGCGAGTACTCGAAATACTAATCAAGCGCAGACGAAGTCGCGGGAACCAGCTAGTAATCCAATAAAATGCTGCTTTGCGATTAAGAAAAATTTGCAGTTTTTTGTTTTAGCAAAGATTTGCGTTTAAGGAGAACTAGACTTACAGACCTACGACCAGGGGTCCCCCCTAGTCGTAGGTCGGTAGCTCTAGTTCTTCTTAAACGCAAATCTTATATAAAGAAGTTCTTGCAAGTGGTGTGATAGAGAATAGCTTGTTGCTTGCAGTTTCAGCTTTCGGTCCCTCGCCACTAGAGATATAATACTGGTGACTTGTAACTAGAAGAGTAGTCCAAAGGCTGTACTGTTTCAGAGTGGAGTACGACGCATACCGCAGCGAGGTGGAGCTGGCGGTGGGCGCGGGCGCGAGCGCGGAGACGCTGCAGGCCACGGTCAGCCGGCTGCGGCTGCGGTACGAGCGGCTCCGGAACGACGCCGCCGTCAAACTGCAGCTCTTGCATCAGAACAGGGTACTACTTTACCATCTCTATTAAACCTTAACTCACTGCTCTTTCAATAGACATACCATTTGCCATCACACAATACATATGCATACAAATAAATTACATTTTTAAATTAGATATATACATTAGTTTGAGTTTATCTCCAGTGGTAACATATATCACTACATAGTATAAAATAAAGTCGCTTTCTCTGTCCCTATGTCATTATGTCCCTTTGAACGCTTAAATCTTTAAAAGTACGCAACGGATTTTGATGCGGTTTTTTTAATAGATTCAAGAGGAAGGTTTATACGTCTAATAAAACCGTGCGAAGCCGGGGCGGGTCGCTAGTTGCTTATAAAAGCTACATGAAAATATCACCATACTTTTACTGCTTAACATCGCCTAGCTAGATGGTGTTTAAATAAACATTCGAGTAGGAACTACAAGACAATAACTGGTTGCCCTTGTTAAATGTCTATTTATAAAAGACCCTGGGCATACAGGCCAGATGGGCCGGCCCACAGAGGAAAAGATGTCTCTTTAACTTGTAGGCATAATTAATTCATATTCAGCCTTCCAAACCTCACACAGTGCATCATCGTAACCTCCAGATAAAAGTGATGAACAAACAGCTCCTGCTGTTCCACAATGCGGTGTCAGCCTACTTCAGCGGCAACGGCGCGGCGCTCGAGGCGGCCGTGCGGCACTTCAACGTGCTCCCGCCCGCGAGCGCGCCCGCCCCCTCCCCGCGCGCGCCCCCTCAGCTGCCGCTGCCGCCGCCCGCCGAGGTGCCGGCGCCGGCACCCGCCGCCCCCCACGACCACTCCTAGCGAACGCGGAGCGCCCTCTGCGAGTGCCTTGCCCGACAGTACATTACAGAAGCATACATGCAGTCACTAATCCAATACGAGTATTGGAAGCTAGAAGAATGGTTCCATCAGTGAATGAAGGTGGATATAAACTTATAGTTTTCTTACTCACTAAATAAACAAATTTGCAGTTAGCCCAAATCAGGAGCTGTCTTTTCCAATTTAGTGAAATAAAATTTAATTTATATCCACCATTTTGCACTGTTTGAACACTATCCCCCACACTTGAAAAGGATGTAAGTAATGGTATGTTTGCTAGCAGCAAGCTTTGAAACTGAATGTTCCTGTGCCCGTAGCTATTTAAATAGTTGGCTCTTGAACATTATCATATATCCATTACGAGTGAGATGGCACCTGCATAATGAAAGACCTGGAACCTGCAAAAAATTGTACCAAATAGTTAGAGAAACTACAAGTAGGAACAACATAAAGTTTAAAAAGTCTATAAAATATTCACATTTTTATCAGAAGTAAAAACAGCACTGTAAAACCCCTATTGATCTAAACTAGCAAAATTCAAATTGAGTCCACACTGCACACACTATTTTTGATAGTCCAGTATGCAAATATAATAAGCACCTCCATTCTGTTGATAATCATGTTTTCAGTTTGAATGTAAGTACAGCAGGGCTATTCCAATTCACTTGAAATCAGGTTAACTTGTCTAAAACTCTAAATCTGACACAGACTCATGCAAAATTCTAGCAATTTTTGCAGTATTCAATATTTTCTGCATTCGGCAAAATAAAATAGTGCCGCAAATTTTCTATTCAAACCAACAATTTGAGTTAATTATTACCAATTGCTCCATGCACACTTGCATAGCATTTCATTACTTGTAGCTTACTTTCAAAGCTTTACATTGACAAAAATATTATTGTTATTATTTTATAAGAATAAGAAAATCTTTATTTATAGCATTTACAAACTACCTACTACTAAGTTACTTACCTAATTTCTTAAATTACCCAACACCATGCATTACTTAAGTAGTTAGTATTTTATGGTTTATAGCTTTATTTTAATTCCAGTATTATATTGCATTTATGCTTAGCTAGTATGTAATTTAAGCATTTTTAATGTACAATATAATAGAATGTAGGGCCTCTACTCTATGTAGCTCAAACATCATCCTTCCACAGACAAGCTGCCTGCCGTCTGATCATCTAGATTAGTACTTAATGCATTTATTGTTAATGGATCTGTAATCTTATATTTATGTTAGGATGTATTCGTTTTTTGCAAAAGATGTTAATAAATAAAGGATGTGATTGAATCCATGAATGAGCCTTGGAACACCACCGATCGCTGGTCTGACTTAGTTGTAACATTGAGTAATACTTGCCATATTCGTCAGCAGTGCAAGCACCCACTAGTTGGGTATAGTTGTATATTCTCACTATTGTTATCACTTGGCTAAAACTGTTTGTAAAAATATTTTTGAATGCAAAATGACAATATGGATGTAAGTGTATGTAATGTATATGCAGAATAGATCTTTTCTACTAGCTAGTCATTAGTTAAATATATTTATTTATGTAAATTAGATATTTATTTATGAACAAGACATTAGAATAAGTTAACAATGTGTTTATCAAGTTTTTTATGAAATGTAATAAAGATCACTTGGCAATGTATTGGTTTTTATTTCTACTTATTTTGCCTATTAGAATGTTTTTGTCAAAGAAGTAGCAGCTGCATTATAAAATTTTCTGTTATTTGCTTAAAAGCCCATTTTACTTATCTCAATCTTTATTTAAATAACATCACAGCATCAGAACAAAGTTCTGTAAACTCCTATAACCACATCCATGGTTCCATCTCGTAAGGGTGTGTTCAGTATGTGGCAGGTCCAGCCGACTGCAAGAGCCCTAGGCCTTCACAGCTTCCTTTCCACCATCCTCTTTCACTTTCTCTTCACATTCTGCTTTGAACTTTTCCTGCAAAATGAAATAGTAGCTCAGTAAATAGACCTAACAATCAACATAATTTGAGCAAAAAATTACATACCAAGTCGAAGATAACTTTCACAACAAGAGAACAACTGGGGCACGTAGCCACTTCCTCTCCTGCCATCAATTCTTCCTGAAAAAAATATTGTACATGAAGCGCCAGAACTTTTTCCTCTTTCAAATTGGAAAGGAAAATGTTTCCTGGAAAATCCTAACCTTGCTGATTTGGAATTGGTCTCCACAGGGGCACGGATAGTAATACATTTGTTCATCTTCGTCATACTCAAAGTCTTCGATTTCTATTTCGTCGTGGAATATCGTCATAATGTTTAATGAGCCTTTGTCTTCTTGATTTTCAAAATCAATTTTCTCATCCCACACATCCACCTCGTTTTGTTTTGATTTTTTCCTTTCCTATTTCGCCGACTTCGGATAGGTAATTTTTTTGTCTATTTGTCATACATTTTTCTTTCAAAGTTCCAAGAGTTCGTACGATGAAGCACGTTCAAGTTCCATTTACGGAAATTTCCATGGAGCATAGACTCTCAAAGCGAAAACACATGATGTTTCCTTGACGTTGACACCAGAAGAAAAAACTTTGGTTCGATTCTTACCCACATTTCGATAGTCGAAATGTTGAAGCAAATGCTTCAACATGAAGCCGGAGGCGGAGCGGAGCCGCGGAGGCGAAGGCGTGCCGGTTTTTCCTATGGCACCGCTTAGCCACCGCCTGCGATGTGTGTGTAGGCTTTCATAATGATACAATAGAATACAAATACAACTCGCAAGCCTTCGCCTGCGCTCCGCCTCCGGCTTCAGTGTGTGGAGACTTTTATCCCGTTCCATGGATTGTCCATAAATGTTCAATGGGTAGAAGATGGTCTATACTGTCATAGTTGTCAAACGTCACGTTCACATGACGTGAGCTCGCACACGTCATCATTTGACATTTGGTTTCATTGGTTTGGTCATTCTTCCAATGAGAATTTAACTATTCCTGCGTTTCATTCGTGAGGGAGGATGATCGTGGTGGTCTCGCTAAAATTGTTGGATAAATAATTGTAATAGTGGTTCAGTGCCGTAGTTTATGCTCGTGGTGAAATCTGATTAGGTATCAGTGCACCGGACACCGCCAAAATGTTCAGCTGGCTGAAGAAGGAAGGTGAAAAAACAGAAAGTATCGAAAATGTCGTCGAGGGACTCAAGCGGATCTATCGGACGAAATTGCTGCCGCTGGAACAGCACTACCAGTTCCACGACTTCCACTCGCCGCAGCTAGAGGAGCCCGATTTCGATGCCAAGCCCATGATCCTGCTGGTCGGCCAGTACAGCACGGGCAAGACCACATTCATCAAGTACCTGCTGGAGCGCGACTTCCCGGGCATCCGCATCGGGCCCGAGCCCACCACGGACCGGTTCATCGCCGTCATGTTCGACGAGAAGGAGGGCTGCATCCCCGGCAACGCGCTCGTCGTCGACCCCAAGAAGCAGTTCCGGCCGCTCAGCAAGTTCGGGAACGCGTTCCTGAACCGGTTCCAGTGCAGCACGGTGGCGTCGCCCGTGCTGCGCGGCATCTCCATCGTGGACACGCCCGGTATCCTGTCCGGCGAGAAGCAGCGCGTGGACCGCGGGTACGACTTCACGGGCGTGCTGGAGTGGTTCGCGGAGCGCGTCGACCGCATCATCCTGCTGTTCGACGCGCACAAGCTGGACATCTCGGACGAGTTCCGGCGCAGCATCGAGGCGCTGCGCGGCCACGACGACAAGATCCGCATCGTGCTCAACAAGGCCGACATGATCGACCACCAGCAGCTGATGCGCGTGTACGGCGCGCTCATGTGGTCGCTGGGCAAGGTGCTGCAGACGCCGGAGGTGGCGCGCGTCTACATCGGCTCCTTCTGGGACCAGCCGCTGCGCTACGACGTGAACCGGCGGCTCTTCGAGGACGAGGAGCAGGACCTGTTCCGCGACATGCAGTCGCTCCCGCGCAACGCCGCGCTGCGCAAGCTCAACGACCTCATCAAGCGCGCGCGCCTCGCCAAGGTGCACGCCTACATCGTCAGCGAGCTGCGGAAGGAGATGCCCTCCGTGTTCGGCAAGGACGGCAAGAAGAAGGAGCTCATCAAGAACCTGGGGCAGGTGTACGACCGCATCCAGCGCGAGATGCAGATCTCCCCGGGGGACTTCCCCGACATCAAGAAGATGCAGGAGTCGCTGGCCAACCACGACTTCACCAAGTTCCACCCGCTCAAGCCCAAGCTGCTGGAGGTGGTGGACCACATGCTGGCCACCGACATCGCCAAGCTCATGGACATGATCCCGCAGGAGGATGTCAACGTTGTCAGCGAACCTCTCATTAAGGGTGAGTCTGCACATTACTATCCACCTGATGGCTATCTACCTGTGATACTCTCAGTAGGCATGGGTTAAAATACTCATCTAGCCGGGGACATTTAGCGCCTTTCAATTCAAGGCTGTGTGATGTCACATGATAATTTACTTCACAACAGGGCATTGTTACACTTTTATCAGTGATATCTGATACTGACTTGTTGAAATAGTTTGCTCAATATCTATTTAATTTTTAAAACGCCTACCAACTCTAATAATGTAGTGTCATCAGTCCATGATATCACTTTACAAAGTAACATTATAATATCTAATGTGTGCCGAGTGCTAAATTCAATATTGCACCTCCTTTTAAATGAGGTGTGCCATTTATCACCCTGCAAGGGTATAAGCCCATACTGTGCTGACCTTAAAAGTAACTACTGATATTTTTGAACTTGTCCTAATAATAATCTTTTTAATGGGTAGGTATGATTTAGAAAAACATATAATTCCTCTTATCCATATCTAGTTAATTAGAAGTGGTTGAAGTGAGGCGCGGGCGGCGCCCAAGACGCTTATCGCGCGTCTAGATATTGACCTGAATAATCGTTATCTCCCTGATAGCGCGGCGCGATACACGGCGTTACCATCACCTCTGCAATTAGAGACATTAGACGTCTGACTTCATTGCTTGTTTAGCTCATTTTGCTCCCTTCCTTATTGGAATAATGTGCTCTATCTAACTAAACAGATGATTTCATTTTCGATAAGAAAGTTAGGCGATCTGTGTCTAAAAACCCGACCATTCGAAACTTCTTTACTAAGAGTAGGTTAGGTAGATGAAAAGTGTTATAGATATCTTCATAGTCTATATTTATCTAATTTTATTTAATTTTGTATCCTTCTAAAGGAGGAGGCAGAAATCCCTTTGTCTGTAATGTAGTCTGAGTCTGTAATATAACGCTTGGGCATAATATTTGTATGAGTAGTAGCTGTATTATGAGAACTACGGTAGTAAAAACACGAAAGGAATGGTATTCAGCAAGAAAACACGAATTGCGGCAACCAATGACACGTCCCTGTCCAAACAATGGCTCCCGCGTGGAGATGCCATCGGCGACGAAAGTGCCGACGACGCGGCGCCCCACGTCTTCTGGCTCACTGCTGCTATTCTGCGCAGATGTGCACTCTACACACGTTGACCACATTCGCGACACATTTTGATCAGTTTGCTGAGACATCATCCTCCCTTTTCAGGGTTCCAAACCCAAAAGTTAAAACGGAACCCTGTTACAAAGACTCCGCTGTTCGTCCGTATGGCTGTCCGTCTGTCAGCAGGCTATAGGTATCTCATGAAGTTAGACAGTTGAAATTTTCACAGATGATGTAAGTACATATTTCTGTTGCCGCTGTTATAAATAAAAAATACAAAAAAAAGGAATAAAATATATAAATATTTAAGCCGGGTCCCATACAACAGATTTTTTTGCCGTTATTAAGGAACTCGTTCGTTCGCGAGTCTGACTCGCACTTGGCCGCTTTTAAAGTTTATTTTCAATTATTTAACTAGCTGCCGGCTTCGCACGCTGGGTAACCAAATATTTGCGTATGATTTTCGAAAAATAATAGATAACTTAAAGACAATAATGTACAAAAAATAGACCTATTGAGACGCATGTAATGTAGGTTCTTACCTGACGTAAGAAATAAACTTCGACCAAGAGGAGGATAGTAGGTATGATTACGCTATTAATATTCTGTTTTGATCCGTGTTAATATGAAAATTGTACGCATAAGCGAGCGTTAGCAGAAGGACGACCGTCGTCGCACCGCAAGGGTCGCCGCCGTGACCTCTATTGTTGTCTAAATATATTCATTTAGAAACTGGAAAAACCCCTTCAATTTCAGAGATTTTTGCAAAATTGTACGTCTTTCAAGATTATCATCATAAATAGTTTTTTTCTAATAATTAAGTAATTATTTCATAAAAAGCGAATGATCAGATGCGAGTGTCATAGCTTTTTGCAGGCTCAGTAACACGTAAGCCACTAGACCCGCAGGTCACCCCGCCTCTGACCCTCATTGTTCCGAGGACGAGCATTTTCCTCATCCACGGGTACAATAATCCCGCTCAGTCAGAAATAATACTGAATCCTATCTCATGTTATGATTCACTCACTGTCTGTGTAATATCTGAGCTGCCCTCTGGAGTTGAACGAGAGGGGCTTGCAAGTAAATCCTTCTCCATACCGACCTAAGTAGATGAACTAGTGATCTACTTGTAGAATAACATTTGCAATCACTAGCTTTCATCTTTTAAATAGGGTCTATGAATGAAGTCTGTCATTAAAGTGTGAGGCAATAGTCAATTACGTAACACTCTCAGTCGACGGATCGATATAAATGATTAAATCGCCAAGCAGTTCTATTCATTCTTGCAGTTTTCTGCAAATAGCCCGTATCTTGCTGTTGTCCAAAAACCTGCCTTATCTCGAGTCTCCTACAGTCGTAAACGCGTGTTATCGCGTAGTATGGAAGTGTATTCTCCACGTATTCCTCACGATTGCATGCGATTGCGAAACCACTAATTGTATAGCTAGCTGTATGACACAGGAGCGCAGCTACCTGTGGTGTCTAAACTGGATAGAGTTTTATTATGCTGTTAAAGAGTACCTAGCCTAGCCATTCCATTTGCATTTGCACGTGCACGAATCTATCTGTATGTTAGATCGGCAAAGAAACACATCGTGTCCAGTCGGAAGTAAACTATTTCATCTAGCCTTTCTTCAGAAAATCGCATGCAAGTTGATCAGGTTGATTGGTACATACTAATTATTCACACAGCACATGCTATGTGATTCACAAGACGTTTGTTTGTAGCAAGTAACTTTCTGTTTCGATTGCCTACGTACACCTATTTCCCAGTATGTGCGCTGCGCTCGCGCCTTCACTCGCCGCGCCTTGCGTCGCTCACTGATACTGGCCGCACCTGTGCGCTCGCGGCCTTGCCCTTTGTTATCGAGTCTCCATGGCTCGTCCGCTGCCTCCCCTACAATACAACATACATTATATGTTATCGCCTCTAAATCAGACACTATATTAAAATCTGATTTGGATTTCACTTTGTAGGAGCGCGCGCGCATAACGAAACATAAAACCATTATAAAACTGACGCCTAAATCACAAATGTAAACTGAAAGCACAAACTTTCATCCGATCAATGTTAATGATAATTACATGAATGTTAATCAAAGAGACGTTTTGATTTATCATAATGTCGGACGTCGCCGGTCGCTGCTGATCACAGATTCCGGTTAGGTTGTATCGGTTTTCTTGTTCTCGGACATAAATTAGTGCTTATTTTAGTCAGGTTATTAAAAGTCTATAATCAATTTATCGACTGTCACCATTCATTAACGTTCCATTCCATACCATCACCATTCACTTTTTAAAATGTAACATGTTTGGTGATGCGTTAGAACGCTATTAAACATTTTATGAGTTAATTTAGTTTAGATAGCTAAAACATAAAGTGTTCAAGTCTCAATACTTGCTACTTAACTAATAGCCAAGTATAATGAAAAAAATACATTGCATTTGCATGAACGCAATATATTTTGTCATTAAACTTTGAACTCTTACAACTTTGTACAAGTCTATGTGCGTTTGTCCCGTACAAGTCTTGTTTGATGTTTGCAATTAACACAATTGGAACTCAATAAGTTCCAGCAAGTCTACTCTCACTTGGCTTGTGTCTAGAACCTTCCAAAACGTACGTGATTAATAGGAATCCTACTGATCGCTTGTTGTTCGCCGCTAGGGCGAGCACGTTCGGCGCTTTCACACCCAAACTGTTGATCACATCGAATATTATTTTTATTGGTTCACTGTCGCTTTGATGGAATGACTAATGTATTGAAATAATTTTTCCCCAAATTTATTGCAAAATTAAAAGAGGCAGTAAAAAAAATTATCTCTACAGTTATTGTATTAGGCTGTTCGAGCATAGTCTCGCTCGTGTCTATTATGTATGAATGAGCTATTCGCTTGGCAGCGGATTTCAGTACTTCCGCTTAGATAAGACCAGAAGTATGTAGTGGGAGCACAAACCGCACGCTGGACGTATCCAGTAGCGGACGTCGCTGTAAGTGGGCACCGAACGGGCGCTGGGGTAAACGTGTTCTTGAGTGGAGACCGCGACTTGGCAAACGTAGTGTAGGACGCCCTCCGGCTAGGTGGGATGACGATCTGCGAAAGACTGCTGGCAGATGCTGGATGCGTTAAGCTGAAGACAGGGCGCTATGGCGCTCATTACGGGAGGCCTATGTCCAGCAGTGGACTAATATAGGCTGATGATGATGATGATGAACGGGCGCTGGCGCCGGCGCGCGCTCCATGGCTATTACTGGAGCAGACGCTACTCAGTACTCGAGCAGTCCTACGACCACAGATCAGGACAAAGTTTCTTCCTAATAGAGTTAATGCGGAAACTTAATTGAGGGCGCGCTCCATGCGCCGTCTCTCTTATTGTATTGTTTTGTAGGTAGCTATAAGCTTGACTTGATACGAGGCGAGAGAAGTAAAATGAAATAGAAGGGTTTTATAACGTCGAGACTGTTTTGGGCATACTTTTGCCTTACAGGCGTGTATGACAGATACTTGAATTGAACCGATTAGCTGAAAATTGTTCAGACTTCCATCAGTTTGTGAAATGGTTGAAATACCTTTCGATACTGCCTGCCAGAGCTGAGTGCTGGCCAGACGGGCAGCTGTGCGACAACCAGAGCTCTTATAGAAACACTTTCACTAGCAACCGGAAAGGAAACTTTCAAAATATCCTGCTTGGCTTTGACTAAGTCTGAATAGACACCAAATATGAAATGGTGCCAGTAAGTGGGGCAGATTGGTTAGTTCAGTTAGATGTCGACGAGTCTTTGTGTGCCGACTGGAGGTGTCTGATTGTACTGAATTTGTTTGGAGCGCTTTCCCTAGATGAGTCATAGGTACACAAAATAATGCAGCGTGCATGCAGCGAAGGAACCGCGCTCTGCTGCTTTCGGATCCGGAAGTAGATCGAGGAATATAATTATATATTATAAGAAATGTAGGTACGCGTCGGTCCGCACGTCGTACGTACGTGTGCTATTCAGACATCCCTACAACTGTTTTGTTTAATCAAAACAGTTGTAGGGATGAATGCCTGATTGTGATTATAGTTTACAAAACGTTATTGCTCTATCATTAAACATAGAAGTCTTGTATGAGCCAAGCCTGTCCGATACGTTCGTAGCCGGCATGTGCGGAGGAGCCTGTGACCTGCATCGGCTCCGTCAGGCTGCGCGTCGCCGGCGCACGCTCGCCTCGCGCCGGGGTACCCGTTAATGAGAGCGGAACTAATACTTTCTCCGCCTCTTACTGTCACTGCTTTGCTCTCCTGTTGCTGATGCTTCCATCACATAGCCCATTAGGAGCAGGAAGTGGAAGCGAACAGTAATTTGTCGTTCGAAGAGGAGGATATGTGGAAAATATCGTCAAGTTGTGGCACTTCCCTTATCAGTCCTGCTTCTCGACGTATCATATCAGCGCAATACCGTCGGCTGTCGGATTAGCGCGATACAATCAAGTGAAGTGTACGCGGTGCGTGCTCTGACCGCGGTTGTTGCCCGCGCCGCTTTTCATTACACGCCCTGACATTGTTCTCGTGCCTTCGATTCTATTACCGTACGAACCACTGTTCGCCACGACGAAATTAATTCGCTTTTTCAACTGACTTAAGTTAAAATGTAATGATTAAATGCTGTGGATGTTGATTTTGAAACGAAAGATTCAATATCAATAGAACTCCATCCTGTGAAACAAATTAAATTAGCTTTATTATTATCGGAATCAGGAATATGCACAATAAAGTTCACTGACCACGCTGTTGTAAAGACTAAGGAAGTGGCAATTACTGCGGAATCTAGATTGCTCATTAGTTGGATGAGGCATCGCTTGCACATCGCATGTCGCGTGCGCCGCGCGCGTCGCTCCGCGCTGAGCCACAGCGGCGGCGACGACCGACGACGGGTCGGTGGGTCTACTACGAAAGTAATCAGACAGACACCCTTCGCAGCTGACCCCGTGTTAAACTTACACACTGGCAGTCTGTACCACTGCCAGTGTGTAACATCAACTCCATTGTGTCCTTTGTTAAAAGTTGTTATACGACGGCATTAGCTCCTCAACAACCACAAACCTTTATAATTAGAAATGCGATCGGTCCTTGAGAAGTTCCCAGGGCGATTGTTATGGCAACGCTCGACGGCGGCGCGATGTTATTGATTCACGTCGCCAGACTCGTCGCTAGCTTTAGCAGCTACAGTGTAGCTCGACAGCGGCCTCGTTAGCGGCTGACCCAATAGCAGCATCGGTAACGGTAGCCCACTCGATGCCTCACGCACGTCCGCGGTCTATAGAGCGGGTATGGATGCGTCTAATTGTGTTTGTCATTGTCCCTGCATCCGGTGACATCACGTGCAGTGTCCATTGAGGCTCCAGGCTCCATTGTAGAGCCGTCACTTGCCGCTCAATGGCGCCCATTGTGTGCGCATCACGCTGTGCCCGCGCATCTGAACTCTATCGTTTGTTCTTTCAGCGATTGTTGTGCGACCGAGAGAAGTCCTTATTATAACTATAAATAGAATGCATGTCACTGAGACTGATCTGAACATTAAAAGACGAACTCACATATGTATGTACTCAAGTATGTAATTTCATTTACAACATTCAACCGACTTCGAAAAAAGGAGGAGGTTCTCAATTCGACTGTATCTTTTATACCTACATCATACATAACTTATTTATCCAAAGGTAGAAATCGTATCTTAGCGAAAAGGCTGCCAATTGTACTTGTCTTATGTCGATCTTTTTTCTGGTGTTCAATAAATCAATTTTTTATTGTATTTGTGTGGTGTGGTGAACAGATTAGATGATTCTATTATATTTGAACGCTGGAGCTTCTCATGTGGTCCGTCCGCTATAAATGAGCTGAAGTGAAACCGCAGCGCTGTCAGCGCTCAGGCCCGTGCCCTCCACCGGAACACGCCTGGCGGGAGTGCTGGCAGGCTGCTGCTTACATCAGCTATCAAAGGCATTTCATCTTGTTCTTCCCGACTTTATCTCATTGTATTCAAGTACTGGTATGGTCACAAAGACAAATCATCTGACTAGTAGTTGACTTTATGACTTACCAATATTAAATAATGAAATAAAAGAGACAGCTCACAAAATTACATTCTGGGTAGCGGAAGGCTTGTACAGAAAAGAGTTCCATTCCAATCCATCAGTGAACCGTGAATCATACTAATGTCGGTCCACTTCGGCGTGACCCGCTGACGCATGTGTTGCTGTCATTAAAAGTGCTCGCTCGTCGATCGCGAAGGTATCAACACAAACAATTGAAGTCGACAGACTCGCATTTGGAGCGCACATACATAAGTGTCATGCCATAAATGATTGTATATGTGAGCATAGTTGCGGTGGTGTAGCTAGCTAGTGGATTGAGTGAGTTGAGTTGTGAGCACTCCGGTGATTGCGCACGCGCTAGCCCAAGTGGCTAGTTGCCTCCACTAATGGATGCTCCTGCCAGTCGAGGTGGGCGGTCCTGAATCACCTGTTCGCGACATGCTCACAAAAGATTCATGACACGAAGACAACTAATGGCTTATCCTGTTTTTCGTTTACGAGTGAATTGAAAAGACATCATGTTTGAACATTAAATAAAAGAACAATTGGCGTCTGTACCCAAAGTTGAGTGATCTAATGTTTATTGATATGAAAAGTAACGGTTATGAGTGTGAGTGAGTCCACAGCGCAGGCTGCAGTCGCGTGCGCTGAATGGGGTCGCGCCTCGTGGAGCCATTGTACCTACTCCTTCCCTGCTGGCTAAGAGTACCGTTGTCAGCTGATAATACTCATCACAGATATTAACCATCGAATCCCCACAGCGCGAGACTTCGTCTCGTCACTCATAGGCTTGCTTTCAAGATAAAACACTTTCGTCCTAATAAATTAACGTTGTATTTGCGCATGGATATAGGTTTAGACTTGGAATAACACAGGCTATTTTTTATCCAATAAGTCAGATCTTAAATTAAAGAAATAACCTTTACCTGTTTCTTCGCACACAGCAACAAGTATATATAATATTTTTCTGACATGTACCTATGAGTCATTTGGTACCAACTATTAAATGAATCCACGAGACATTCTTAGAATACCCGACCACTCGAATCGTACTCATTTCGCATGTATGTTATGTACCTATGCGATGCGAATATGCATCTTATCATGTTGCTTATGTCAGGCTAATCGATAATGACATCATTGCATAGTGGTTCAGGTCGAAGTTTGTCTATTTTAAGTATTTATCATGTTGACGACATCTCCAAGGGCTGCGCGTCCCGGCGCCTGTTCATACCAACACTTTACTAGCCATTACCTGCTAACAATTTGAATATCCCTAATTAACGAATCAGGCGGGATTAATTACTTTTATTGATTTGCTAGTTGCTACCTACTTTTGAAATGATTGCTATGAAAAGTAAAACAACATTTGTTTAGCACATAATTATATGAGTCTATGATGTGATGACGTATAAGGTTATAGAGCCAAGATCACATTTAAGTAAAGTAGTCAGTTTACAAGCGTCCTTCCCTTTTACAAGCGTTTTTGTGGAAATGTTTTCAGGCTATTTCTATCCCATGGGAACTGATTTATGGTATGGCCTTTGTTTTATTCCAGGGCTAGAACTACGTCTATAAAAAATGTCAGCCCGATCTGTTCAGTAGAAACAAACATCCGTACAAATTTTCACATTTAAAATTATAAGTAAGGATTATCTAACTAATATGAGAAATGTGAAAGTCTGAGTGAATGTTTGTTACAAATTATCTCAGTAACCATTTAAATTATTTAGATGGATTTGATGTAGATAAATTAGGACCTAGAACAAACAAACAAATATGCACAAATAGATAACAGAGCACGCGTCCGTTCTCCGCCGCCTAGAATGCAAAAAAACCTGTATATACATACTTCCCAATCCTAAACCCCCCCTTCCCACCATAGAATCAAACGTCTTATTCTCAGTCTTAGACACCCATATTTTCCATTTGACAAATAAATAAACACGCGGACGAAGTCGCATGGTGCAGGCAGCTAGTGTAAGGTAGGTACTGTATTGTAGATGGGGTCAAGGTCAGAGTTGCTATTCAGAGCAAATTCCTGTTTATCGTTAAAGTTGACATTGCAGCGCTAAGATTTGGCTCGCTGCGGTGTGGACAAGGTCGCGGAGGCGGACGCGCATCCTCCTTAGTGCGAGGATACCGCCTTCCGCCGGCTCCTGGAGACACCTTGAGCCGATCCTCATCACGCTGCGACCCCTTGCTGACATTTACTCCGCTGCCACCGAGCTCTATAAGACGTTCAATTTGTTTTGTACGACAGATAATGCTGCTCTGTTGAACTTTTTTCAACTCCGTGGGAAAGAATAATGTTTCAGGATTGGTCAATAGAATTAATTTCATTTTAACACTGATTACTAACCGCTCACAAATAGCTGATAGTAGGTATGTATTTAGCCTGATATCCTCCTACAAATACCTCTACAATGTAATCATAATCAATTTCCCGTTTGTCATCTGTCACTGAGCACAAACGCACTCTGCGCCCGCGCGTTGTCCGATCTTAATTACTTGACAGTAAGTACCTTCATGAATCCAATGAGCCTACAGAGAAATTTAGGTCTTCGACAATCTCTAGACCTTCTTGAGCTTACATCACAGCCAGGCCACCTGTAATCTAGAGGTGGGTAGTAACATGTTTTTGCAAACAATTGCAAAAACCCCTCGATTAAACTGTTCTCATGCTCTCTTACATTCCATTGAGCAAGCTTAATATCATATGTACTCGTATTTGTTTCATTGTACTCTTAGGTAGAATGCAATTTACTAATGTAACATTGACTTTAAGGCAGGTATCCTTTAAAATACAATGTAAATTTTCCACTTTCAATGATGTAACATAATATGATCTCCCGTGCGCTCGAGTAATTGGCTCGAGCGAGCTCTTCCGTCTGTGGTAATTATCACGTATGTAAATAATGTGATTTATTGCC
The DNA here is from genome assembly GCA_944547425.1 of Eupithecia centaureata. Taxonomy (NCBI): domain Eukaryota; kingdom Metazoa; phylum Arthropoda; class Insecta; order Lepidoptera; family Geometridae; genus Eupithecia; species Eupithecia centaureata. The sequence continues at coordinate 13,523,209 of OX155693.1, forward strand.
GCGTGTTTACGACGCGCCCTGCAGTCAGTAGGATAAGGATATGTTCGTGACCTTCGTGCCTTATGGCGAGGTTTAATAAAACTTTTGACTGGTGGTTTGACTTGTGTGTAACTAAAGACAAGACATAGATATATGAAGCCACCATCCCTTCAAGCCTGACATACGGTTGCCAATGTTGCCATGCGAATTCTGAGCCAAAAAACCAATTAAAACCAATTAAGAAGAAAACAAAATTGCAAAATGACAGATAAAGATTGAGCATCGTAGTAAGAATATAATCAGAAAGAAAACAGTTCCGTAAGAGACAAAACAATATTACACGATATTATTACTAGAATTAGTGAAATACGATCACTAACATGGAACTGGGTAGGAGTTGTCAGTAGGATCCACGATACATGATTAAGTGAAGGGTGAGTGAGTAGTGGATACCACGAGAGTCGAGGACGGAACGTTGGAAATAAGACCAGAGTGAATAAGGTGAGGCAAGCTAAGGACAGAAAGCATGAAGAGCAACGGGGAGACCTGTGCCGCGCGGTGCCTGCGCCACACATGCGACTCCTACTAATTAGTTACACACCTACCTTGATAAATACATTATTAAATAGTGGCAATTTTTATAATTACGTGACTACCATGATTAATTTATGATGAATAAAATTGAAGTGAATATAAAAACAAATAAAACCCCATTTCTTCTATTATTTTGATAACTAGGTATTTAATTTTATACTAGTTTGACTTGTCCATGTGAAGCGTTTTTGATTTTTGATCTTGCTGTTATGCACATGAACTTCAGGTAACCGACTAATACTTCGTTTCTGTGCCGACTGACTCTGAAACTCTGAAAGTATTAATTAAAGTGATCGTATTTGTATAAATATGCGCGATATCGAGCGCACGGCGTCGTGCTCGTGCATGTTTTAGCAGCCTGGCGGCGGCGGCGGAGCGGGCGGGCTCGATATTTCCTCCATTCATTCGTAGGCTTCTCGAAAGTTCTTTTTTAATATTTATTTCCTAGTTCAGTTAGTATTTCAATCATTTGAATTCAAGTTTCGCATGCAATATGGAAAAAATAAATAGTCATAGATTTCAAGAACCAGTAATGATGTTGACGTCATCGTGTATTTATAGTTAAGATGAAAACTGTTTTACCAAGTTCTATAAATGTATGAGCTCAATAACAACAATCCCATCCTAGCATTGTGTTTGTCGACGACATCAGCATCGCCTCATCCAGTTCGCATGTTGTGACACACGCACCAGCACCGCGCACGCGTGCCGTAAACAACTGCTCCCGCGCCTTCATGACACACTGCAAAAGTGCTGATGCCTTCGCATGCCGTGTATTGTTTTGCAATATCAATATCGGCTCGTATTGCAATATCAATTTAGCAGTTTATTAAACATTACATAAATATTATTACAGATGACTAAATCTAAAGCGTTGGAAGTACTTACAATAAAAAGATAGGGTAATGTTTGCTAAGTAGGAACTAAATCATATTGCAATTCACCATTTATTATGATGGCAAACTATTCATCAACTTAAACTCACTAACAGAGATATAGACGTGTATAATTAAATAAACTTATATAAGAGTCTATTGACGGTAAGTTTCAGCAGCCGACATATGGTATGGTACGCTGGTCATATAATCTCCATGTCTCCAACCAGTTGAAACCAAGTGGTGTCTGAGCATCACCAGTAAATAACTGTCACACTCACAGTCCATTGCTGATTCTGAATCGTATCACGATCCAGTCCAGTCTACGATTAAGGTCTCTTGACAAAAAAAAGATTTTTTTCTCGACAAATTGTGTAAATTGTAAAAATGATGCGGATTCATGCATTCCGCGTATTTTTTATTAAAATGCTTCTTTAAAGTCGGTTGTTTGCGCGTATAATGATGCTCTTTTCATGTTGATGTCTTTAGAAAACTATAACTTCTTATAAAAAATGTACGTCTCGGAATAGGATAGGTCCGTACAAGGATATCCTGCCCTATCTATTGTACGCGGCAAGATGCGTTGTCTCTCCGTGCAATTACATGCAAGGCTCCCTCGGAAGTCTCCTGCAGCCAGGAGCTCGTGACTGCTTCTCTCTGACGCGTTATTTACTGCTTCCCGGGCGATCCCGTCACGTTCAGCTGGCTGCACCCATATTTCTCAATTTAGCCTGCTATCAGCTGTGTCCCGACAATCGGCATTGACCTTTTATCTCAATAACTCGTCAAGTTAAATTTCAACTTTGCACTCTTAACACATTGCTACTGTTAACTAGTGCTTGTGAGTTTGCGCGCACCCTTGTGCAATACGTTATGTCCCGCGCACATGGCAAGTCTCCATTGTGACCTCCGTGCGCTACTAGGACGTCGTCATCATCAGTGTTGATTTATTGCAATAAATGTAGATAAACGTTGTGTAATCATGAGTTCTAAAATGAATATTATAATGAATATATGAGATAACAGCAACAGCGATGTTTCTGCATTTGCCAAGACGGCTGAGATGAGGCCCCGTCAATTGATCTAAGCAACAACGGTCCAGTGAGTGGCAAAAACAGCTGATTCACTTTTTGCGCGCATCGTGCTTTGGAAACTACTTTACTGACCTACAAAAGTTGCAACAATACAAATCCTTCGACTTACAAAGATTATTTATTAAATAGACGAAATATATCATAAAACTGTAATCTGGACCGTGACGACACTGACGACTATGACTCAAGGCCCATCGATCTTGTAGTAGAGTAGAGAGAGCTAAGAATGTCTTCGAGACTATTTGATCATAAATCAATATCTTTATTTCTTTATTTAGGCTTACAAAATAAGCACTTAGACAAGTCAAATGTAATAGGTACTATAGGTGCATAATTATCTGAATAATATAAGTAAGAAATAAAGTGATAATTGATTTTCAGTTCGCTTCAGTCTTTTGTCCACTAGTGGAAGAGGCGAAATAGTCCTGTCCTGCCTGACTACGATCACGGTTTGTCTTCATAATAATACACATCCTGCCTGTTGATTTCACAGTATTCAAAACGGGGTCTTAATAAATCTATAAGTAAATCTATAAATAAATCTATAAGTAATACTAAAGTGAAATGAACAGTTGACCTTGCGATCATTTGTGTTGTTTTATGATTATTGTGGTCAGCTCTCGGACGTTACTTCGATGACTAAGATGGGAATCAGTAAATTTGTGTGGGGTCAGCGGTGGTCAGTTCAAAGGCACTTTCTCATTTATTTTCACTTGGACTCACTCGTAGTACCAAGGTACATCGACATCATTCATTACGCCCTTTTAGTAGTTTACGGTCTGGATAACAAATGGAAGCAACGGCCTACACATGATTGATGATAGCGTAGGAATAGGTACCTACTGCCTACTACGTCCATTATTGTAGGCAAGCTAGAAAGCTATGTGCCCGATGGAGTCACCTACGTATACGTGCGTAGTTCGTCGGGAGTGGTGTTTGTCCGGGCCGCACGTACTCCGGCATTGCTAATATAATATTTTCCTAACTGTCGGCTGAAACAATAACATTCGCCTTTGAACTCACTACAGCAGTGCCCTTGCTACACGCCTCCATAGCCCTGTGCGATTTATTTTTGAATGTTGAATCTATTCAGATTCGACTGACAAACGTCTACAAGTCACTTTAAATTTGAAACTTGCCATTGAGCTTATGTCCATTGAGTCATATTTGATGTGGACGAGTCTAACGTCTGACGGTTAAACGAACAATGATGTTAATATAATGATCAGCGTCCCCGGTTGTTGAGGTTCCTAATGTGCGATCTGTACTTCCAGGAGGAGCATTCGAAGGCGTGGAGGACAAGGTGTCCCCGTTCGGGTACGGGCGCGGCGAGGGCGCGGACGCGGGCGCCGGCGACCCCGACTGGATCTGCAGCAAGGAGAAGCCTCACTACGACGAGATCTTCCAGGCGCTCAACCCCATCGACGGCAAGGTCACCGGCGCCGGTACGCACGACCCCTCCCTCTCTGTGCTCGATAGGACGCTGGACGCCTTCCTGGCCTCCTCGCGCAGCTGCGACCGGCTGACGGAGCTGTGCGCGCGCTGGGCCGGGGGCGAGGCCGGGGGCGAGGCCGGGGGCGGGGCGGAGCGCTCGGCGCGCGCGCTGGAGGCGCTGGCCGCGCTCGCGCACAGCGCCGGCCTCCTCGGCCAGCTGCTGGCGCACGGCCGGCCTATCGTCGACGACGCGAGCTCCGTGTCCACGCGCAGCACCCGCCCTCTCGCCCTCGAGGCGCGCGACCCCGATGACGTCAGCTGCCAGGGGTTCCGGTGCCTCGGTGACGAAGAGCCTCGCCAACACGACTACGATGAGCTAGATTTAAACGAGCGTTCAGATGGGGAATCCGATTCCGATTCGGAACCAAGGCTTGGGGCGCGAGCTCCTTCTAAGTCCGGGGTCCTCGGCAGTCTGTGGCGTATGATAAGGATCGCGGTGCTGGTGGTGCTGAACGTGTTGAGTGCGCTGCTGGTGCTGGAGCTGCTGTTCCGCGGCGCGCTGTGGGCGTGCTCCGGCGCACCCTACCTGGAGGTGCCGGCGCCGGCGCGCGCCGCGCCCTGGCGCTGGCTAGCGCCCGCGCCCGACTCCCTCCGCATACATTCCTTCGCTCAACTCCTCCACCACCACAATATCGTCCACATACTCAAGTATTTCCTCAGCTGCTTCGACAATCCCTAGGCGACGTTCCTATCTTAGCTCTCATCTATTGTTCTAGTCGTTATACCTATGGGAAGAATGTTTCTATAGTTCTAGTCAATGTTTAGGGAAAAGTAAGTAGGTAGTAGGTATATTTGTGACTATCTAAGCGCTTATTTATTATTTATTTATTTATTCTGTATCTACTGTACTCACTGAGTTCGCAGGCATACAAGCGGGTTGCAATCAATGATGTCTCAGTCATCTAGATCGAGCCCTACTTAGATCATTTATTGCCAAAAGTGGCTTGGCAGCGATCCTTAGGGAACAGCGGCCTCTCGGTTCATTTATTTAGTCGGCAGAGATAGCTTTTAATAAATACATGTATATGTAGGTATGTAGGCGACGCAGGAGATTGCGGGTTCGAATCCCGTCTCGGAACAAATTTGTGTACGATCTGCATAAATTTGTTCCGTTGGTCTGGGTGTTTCTATGTATAATATAAAATATCTATCTATGTAATGTATTGTATTAAGTATATCAGTCATCTAGTACCCATAACACAAGCTCTGTTTAGCTTGGGGCTAGATGATGTTGTGTGGACTGTCCGAAATTATTGATTTATTTCTTATATGTTTTATTTTGTAACTTCTTATTTGTTTTCACTAAAGCATTTGTTACGAGCCTTGTAGGTATGTTCCCGCGGCTTTTATCCTGCCTCGCCTCGGATAAAAAGTAATAGGTACCTAAGGTCTTTCTCTAGGAAGACGAGGTAAACACCCTCTTCTCGCTAATAGTGCTTTAACACAGTATATTTACTGTCGCTATGTAGGTACAGTATTTAGATAGATGATTTATTCATGAACAATGTTTACAATTGTATCTGAATGTTAATGGTATCAGCGTGTGCGATGGAGAGAAGGTCTATGTCCAGCCGTGGGCGCCAGCATGTGGCCGGAGCTGTGTATGTGTGTAGAGTCTTAGGCTCCTCTAACGGGGTGGTGTTTGGTCCGTAGCCGCGAAGACGGAGATGGTAAAGTCGAAGCTGCCCAACAGCGTGCTCGGCAAGATCTGGAAGCTGGCCGACATCGACAAGGACGGGTTCCTGGACCACGAGGAGTTCGCGCTGGCCATGCATCTCATCCGCGTCAAGATCGACGGCCACGACCTGCCTCTGGAGCTCCCCGCGCATCTCGTGCCGCCCTCCAAGCGCGACTAGCGCCCGCCGCCGGCCGCCGCCGCCCAAGCGGTGCTCAGCTCTGAAGCGGCTGAGCGGGAGACTCTCTCGCCAGCTCGATGTGACGCGGTGGGTTCGCTCCTCGACGACTATTTTTGTAAATAAAATTTTATCATAGGTGTATAGTGCCTAAATTTTTTAGTAAAATTTATTCTTTCTTATTATATTTTTCTTATGAGTTTGTTTAGTAAGTGATGTGATGTGTGACATCCGTTAGCTTGCATCGACCGAGTGAGCCCACTGCTGGACGTGTAGACCGCGGACCGAGCCCGATCACTAAAAGAACTGAGAACATTAGGTACCTACCTAATATTCATATGTATTTGCATAATTTCTAGGTATTTAATTAATATTTTATTCAGAGGCTGTATTTGCTAAATCGAGTCCGAGTATTGAATGTAACGCACCATGTGTCAAGTGTTCCGAGCCCGCGGAACAATAAGCTGAGCGCGGGGCCTGTTTGCTTGTAGCTCGCTTGTCGCCGCGCTTTTTATCTGAATCACTTTTCTTGTGTAACATTGGAAAGCACTTCTCGAGATATCTAGTTGTTCACCTCTGCTCGTGGACCTTCAAATAGGATACAAGTAGTGTTAGACATCTCTTGTTATTGTTGGTACGGGGGTGCGTGGACCCGCACAGCACCACGGCTCGTGCTCGATGCCTCCTCACCAACCGGAGCCTTGTAGCTACGTAGCTTCCATCCATGATAGTACATCTAGCGACGCACGAGACACTCATAAATAACCAACTACTCTGGTATATTTTTCATTAATTGTCTATTTTGAGTCAGAATAAGAAGTATTTAAAAAATTATTTAATGTGCTATGATTAAAAATTGATAGAACTAAAGGATCTTTTGGAATTCATTGTAAACTTAATTTTGTTATGTTGTTCCTATTTATAATATAATCCCCATAAGATTTTACACAGTATCTAAAATTCTCCTTATTTCCCTGAATACTTAAAATAAATGTAAGTACCTACACTTTGAAACAAACAAACACACCAAACGATTAATATTAAAATAAATGTGGACATAAGGTTAATTTCATTCATTTCCTTAATTTTTAGTAGAACTACCTGGTGATCATTTTTTGTTAGATTTTTATTGTGACATTGAAAATCTGTTTAAATATATCTTAAGTTCTTTGTTAACATATTCATAGAAGGGAGGTGAATGTTGAGCACCTGCTTTTAATATTTCCTTTTGTATTGTGAACTCTCGAGTTACTCTGCATTTAACCGGTTTGTTGCTGATGGCAGGACAGGCGTGTCATCATTTTTAATTACTTGTGGCTTATGAAGTTCTTCAGCCTGGTTGAGGTGCCTTGTAGAGACGCGAGCGCCCCCCGCGCCAGACGAGCCACAGAGCTCCAGACAGACTTTGAATATTTTCATTGTCTTACTATATTAATTGTAACCACACCTCCATTCCATGACTGTAACATTTCCATGAATCAGACACTTGCAGAAAAATGTCTAACCAGGCACATGTTGCCACTAGCAACAAAGCCAGTCATTAATGAGCTCCGTGGATTGTTCTGGATTGTCTAGAAGGGCAGTAGATTTGAGGGGTTTGTGTAAATAGGTACAGTTTTATATCGACTAATGTTTTGGAATGTATTTAGGTGCCTGTTTTCTGTGGATATTGAGAAGGCAGAAGGCACTCTTGTTGAACATGTTTTTACATTTTGCTACTACATTATGTGTACATAAAGAAATGTAAATTGATTATAATAATCATAAATTATACATAGTGTGTAATAAATAGTTAAGAAAGCATGCAAGTTCTTTAATTTATACCACCTTTCCTCTAGTCTAGACTCACTCCTCACCAGAATAAGGAACAACAATTATATTATAAACATTTTATTAACAATACCATACCAATAAATTCAAATCTTATCTAGATAAATATGTTGTTAGGAAAAGACAAACCATAATAGCCCATGGTTTGTCTCTTAGTAACATTGATTAAAATTATTTTGCATTGAAGATGATGTTTCCGGATGCCATAAAACTTTAACAAAAATTTAACAAGTAGTGCACAAGAATGAACACGATGATCCAGCAATACTATGAGATAAATGCAATCATTACGCTAGGGTCAGACAGACGAGTCACAAAATAAAAGTTTAAGCTCCACAGTACATTTCATACCCAAATACAACATAAGTCCGGCGAGAGTCTCGGCCAATCCCAGCTGGTCATATACATTAGATACCAGGCAATACTCGAAAGTCTTCTCTCCGTGTCCTATGGACAGGCAGGGCTCGGGTGCCCTCTACTGCGAGGGAGGCGCGTCGGGCGTGGGGCCGGCGGGGGGCGAGCCGCCGGGCGTCTGCACCTGGCGCCGCAGCTGCTCCACCAGCTCCGGGTTCTGCGCCTGCATGTGCTGCGCCAGCGCCTGCCCCGCCTCCAGCAGCGCGGACATGCCGCCGCCGCCCGCCGCGCCCGCGCCCAGCACGCCCGCGCCCGCGCCGCCGCCGCCGCCCGTCGTCGTGTTCATGAGGCCCGAGATGAGGTTCTGCATGCCGGGGTCGGCCAGCATCTCCGTAGCCATGGACAGCAGCGCCGGGTTCTGCAGCAGCCCGCCGAGGTCGAGCGGCGGGCGCTCGTCGTGCGCCGCGAGCCGCTCGTCGGCCAGGCGCAGGTTCTGGCGGTAGGACTCGTTGGCGGGCTCGAGCTGCGCGGCGCGCGCGAAGGCCTGGCGCGCCTCGCGGTGCCGCTCCATGGCGGTGAGCGCGATGCCGAGCCGCCCGTGCGCCTTGCCGTAGTCGGGTTGCAGCGCGAGCGCGGCCATGCAGTCCGCCACAGCCGCCTCGTTCTCGCCCAGCTTGAAGTGCGCTGCAGCGCGATTGCAGAAAAACACGGCGGAGCGCGGATCTATAGCGATGGCGCGCGTGTACTTGTCCAGCGCCTCGCGGTGCTGCTCTGCCTTCATGAGCTCGTTGCCCTCGTTCTTGAGACGCTCAGCCTCGGCGCTGGCGGCGGCGGGCGGAGCCGTGGGCGCGCGTGTGGCTCGCAGCAGCTGCAGGAGATCGGCCGCGCGCGCCCCGTCTTCCGGCGCTAGCTCGAAGGCGGTCTCGACGCACTGCACGGCCACTTCGACGCTCTCACGCGAGTCGGCGGCGAGCGCGTCGCCATCCAGCTGCTGCTTCAGGAAGTTCACGATGCTCGCGGCGACCGCCTTCACCTCGTCCGCCATTCTCGCGATGATTTGTGCAGATTCTCGGTTTAAAAACTTTGTTGTTTCACTACGTCGTCGTGATTTTTCAATATTTTTAGATTTTCACATTACACGAGACCGATGTGATGACAGTTGACTGAGTAAGACGTTGACATCTCCAAACTTTTTTTTTTTTTTTCGTTCTCTGGATGGAAAAATTTAAAGGCCCCAGTACACAATGGCCCATGCTGGCCCACTACAGGCCATCGCCATTGTGTACAGGGGGTAATGGTATATGATGGCGAACAATTGTCAATCGTGGCGCGCAATCGGGGAGTTGTTGGTTTTTTGGGCACACTTCAAAGGAATCGTGGCGTAGCATGGCCTGTGGTGTTTACACAGTCGGCCATTGTTTAGTTCGTCACCGGCTGCTGACCGGGATAGTACATTTTTGTGTTGCGTGCTAGAACTAGAATTTTCGATCATGCCTTGTCCTGTTTCGATGAATGGTCAGCATCCACCATCGCCTTATTCGCCATTTCTTTTTAATAACTTTGTGATGGTACACACCTCTGTAATACTTGTAAACAGTATACAAATAATTAGCCGCAGCCGTAATTACTAATTACGTCGAATTCGACGTCCATCGCAAGTGGTTTGCCAGGCTGCAATGAGCGATGGGCCATTGTGTGAACACCAAGTGATCGTGGCCTATAATGGTGCATTGCAAAGCGTGGCCCATCACAGGCCACTGTGTACTGGGGGCTTTACACAGTCGGCCATTGTTTAGTTCGTCACCGGCTGCTGACCGGGATAGTACATTTTTGTGTTGCGTGCTAGAACTAGAATTTTCGATCATATCTTGTCCTGTTTCGATGAATGGTCAGCATCCACCATCGCCTTTTTCGCCATTTTTTTTAATAACTTTGTGATGGTACACCTCTGTCATACTTGTAAACAGTATACAAATAATTAGCCGCAGCCATAATTACTAATTACGTCGAATTCGACGTCCATCGCAAGTGGTTTGCCAGGCAGCAATGAGCGATGGGCCATTGTGTGAACACCAAGTGATCGTGGTCTGTAATGGTGCATTGCAAAGCGTGGCCCATCACAGGCCACTGTGTACTGGGGGCTTAAGCCATGAACCATTTACGGCTACGAAGAACTACAGAAATGTGGTGACACAGTTTAACATAAAGTACGCGGCGCAAATGCGTTTTTATAGTGCCTCCACACGCCTCCGATATCGACGTCGATCGGGCAGTTCTCCGCCCGCAGAAGCTCACGCAAAATATATATTAACAATTGACGATTATGACGCACTTGCTATATTAGGCTTGGTCATGGTTTGTATTTTTCGATTGGCCTGTCATAGGCGGCTTTTTTTTTGTTGCGGTCGTGGTAATCCTTACTTGTAGTCTTCCAAAGGCAAGTTTCGTTTCTGTAGCTTTCTATAAAATCTGGAAGTAGTTCGCGGTGTCCAACCCTTTCGTCTTCCGACATGTTTCTGTGAAAGCGATGTGCACGTGCGCACACTAGCCAGCTCCGTGAAGTACTGCCGAACTGAGCGATCGCCGTCTACACGCAACGATAAAACTGTGCAAATGTAATCGACAACGATTTATCTGATAGAAATTGCAACTGCCACCGACGAACGATTATCGACAACGATTTTTCATACACACGATCGATAAAACTGCGCAAACTGGTCTGCACAGATTTATCGCTACGATAAATCGTTACGTATGTATGAGGCATAAGACGCACCAGCTTTCTATTAAAAAAAGAAGAAAGTCGGTCCATCCAGAACTTATAACAAAATACCTACAGTTATTGAGATCCTCCTAATTTGTCACGTCGTTTAAAAATGGAACGCATTCAGAAGGATTAGAAAGGATCAAATGATTTAGAACTTCGTATCACATAAAAAATAAAATTACTAATACTTAGGTACTATCAAATTGACGCTAAAAATTGGGTCCTGTTAGGTAAATCCTAATACTTCATATGGATGGATGGACCTGATCACATTTTGTGAGTAGGTAACGTTACTACGTTACCTACTCACAAGATGTGATCTTTTCATTCATGCTGAGTAAATTTTTTGGAATTATAATGTCTAAGGTTCTACAAACTGAACTCATACTAATTAATTAAACACGCAGTTTTTTATTTTTTCGTCCCTTTTCTGGAAAGGTAGGCCCGATAGCGTAGATGACATGTTTTTTAGAAGTCATTTTTGTACTGGGTTTATCGATTTATAGACACAGCCTAGTTTTGGTAGGTGAATAATCTATAGCAGACCCTTTGCAAGGTCTACGTTAGGGTGTAAGGCTCACTTGGACTTCGAATATGGTTTTATTCTTCAACTTCTTGAGGGTATCAATAGTGCTAAATAATGACACTGACATGTCATGTGAAGTTTGACCGGTTCTTGTGATTGAGAGAATGAGTCTATGGCAGCGTTGCCAATTTAGCGACTTTGTCACTAGATTCAGCGACATTTTCGCATGAAAAGCGACATTTTGATGGCTTTTAGCGACAAAAATAATTTAACGACTTTCTTAGCGACTTTTTTATAGTATCATCATCATCATCATCATCAACCTATATTAGTCCACTGCTGGACATAGGCCTCCCCCAATGAGCGCCATTTTTTATAGTGGTATTTTTCAAATATTTATTGACTTAATAAACGAATATCCATCGTTTTTTTCTGTACATACCTACTAATATGTACTCTATTACATTGAAATAAGATCCGGTTTTGTTTATTTAGCTTAATTTATTGCCAAGCCAACTCAAGAATGACTAAAAGGCCTAATAGTACCTATCGTCAATCATCGTGCTAGTAGGGGAATCCCTTTCTGATGTTTGGTTTTGTTATTTTTCATCCGTCATTGACTCCTTATAAGAAATCTGATAAGGTCTGTTGCTTTGCTAGCGAAATAATAACGTAATCGAACATTTGTCTCAAACAAATAACCTTAGGTATGCGTTTTATTAGTGTCTAGTAGTGAGTTACCGATAATGGAATTAAGTACCGGTAAAGAAGAAAGTTTATAGCCAAAACTTAAGGTAGGTAGGTACTTAGTATGGTTTTTTATTTTGCCCTTCATTAATTGGTGGTGGTGAATGAAAGTTAAAAAGATGAATATACCGAATGTTGGTAGATGCGCCTTTTTAACCCAAGAAAGTAATTAATGTATAAAAAAATCTAGCGAGTTCTAGCGACTTTTTCAATTTTACTCATTTAGCGATATCTAGCGACTTTTCACCAGCGTGAGAGCGACATTTACTGTTGTTGAGTTGGCAACGCTGGTCTATGGTCATGAATGGACTTGGGGAGTCTATGGCATGGCATGGCGGAGGATTTGCTCTGATCACCGGACAATGGTTGAAAATCACAATAAAGCCAGTTTTTGATGATAATTAGTCATAAACCCTGAATAATATAGGGCTCCAGCGACCCTGAGGCTTCATCAGAAGTGGGATGGACTCGGGTTCTACAAATTTGTTTTAGATGAATGTGGCGATGGCGAGCGGTGGCTGACGCACGTGGACGCTACGAATGATCGCTGCGGTCTTAAAGGAGTTGTTCTAGGGCTGCGGTACAATAACAGCTACTTGCAGAGAGGATTCCGCGCTTTTCTGAGAATACAAACAAGCGGAATGTTTGATAATGCAAGCACTATGATGGTTGGACCTTAATGTTGGACTGGTTTGTAATGCGTGAAGTCTGGTAAGGTGTGATCGTTCCACAATGACTTATTAGATTTAGTTTCTACGAATAGAAATGATTGATTGGTAGGTACTTACCTATGGTTAAGTTACAAAGGTATTGTGCTAACTATCCTAGCATTTTTGGTTTATTGTAACCAAATCATAACATTTTCATCAATGCTAAAGAATTTGAAAGAAGTTGCATCTCGTATGAGGGAGGGTCGCGGGTTCAAGTCCCGCCGAAGTAGAAAATGTTTGTGAAATGTTTATATTTCTTGAAAGAATTTAGCACTTACAACAAAAATCAGTCAAAGCTGATCAAGTAACCCTTTTGTTATTAAGTTACAAGTCTATATTTAGCTACTGTGGGTTGGTTATAATAAAAGATAGTTTGTGCGATATACAGAGTCTATTCAATACACAGAAACACGGATACAAGAAATGACATTTACGATAATCTATAAACCTTAATTAGGCTATGTGTTTTCTAAGGGAGGTTGCTGGAGTGACTGAGGTGTGACACTGAGGGCTCGGCTTAGCCGCTGTAATTTGCTGAATTAACGAAACGCGTTTGCGCCGCGTACTATATCCTAAACTGTGTCACCACAACCCTATACCTTTGATAAAGGCCCAGTTAAATATGTCATCATGTACATAGTGTGAATAATGATAGCCCTTGTTCTTTGAATCCTGAATCTATTTGTTGTTTCTGTTATAATTTATTGTTTTCAGAGTTCAATAACTGGAAAATACCAAACATTCATGCCAAAAGAGTACAGAACAAAATGGTTTGTCAACAATATTGAATCCTAAAATAGAAGCGGATGATACTCATACTTTGATGATGGGATACCCAATACCCAGAGAGGAAATCAGCTTTACATAGTCTGTGTGAATATCAGTGGAAGGTATCAATATCAGGGAAATGTACAGATGTTTAATTTATTTTAGTTCCAAAGTAAGTATTCGACAACAACAAAGAATCAATGGTTATTGCGATGTTTAACTTTGAAAAAGAATAAAATAAATTTCCTTGTTTTTCCAATTCTATAATAGTACCTGGGATTTGTTAGAAATTCAATCAGTATCTATTAATATTATGGATGATTTATGGTGTATGACAATAAAAATGCCTTCATCGTGTTATGGATGATTTATGGTGTAAGTATGACAACAAAAATGCCTTCCCATTAAGCTAACATGCTATGATGACCAACCAGATATGTTTATGTTGTGTGTAAATATTGTAATTTGTTAAGGTGTCATTTATTTCTTTACTTTGTGTGTTATTTTATAGTTATTACTATCTCAGACTCTGATGTGTTTTGTTGTTAGATTTTGTTCATGTAGGTAACTTATTTGTCAAGAAGCGGAGGTCAAGATCAAAATCAAAATCATTTATTTGCAGACAACGGGTTACAGGTTGTACAGGTGTTTTACAGGTGTTGTTCGGTTTATTGTTGTTTTTGGTCTAGTGTGGTTTCTTGTTGTTTTTGGTCTTTTGTGGTTTCTTGGTGGACGGACATGGTGAAAAGTGCATTGTGGGGCATACTGGGACTTTGCTGAACGAGGTGTGTGCATCTTGGGTTCCTACACCCAAGATTGTCCTCCAGACGTAAACTGTGCCGTCTGGCTGGATGTGTTGTGGGGCATATTGAGAAACGGTGTCTCAATATTAGTTCTCCAGGCATACGGTGTTGCCTGGCTGAACAGAGTGTGTGCGCCTTGGGTTCCTACAATTCCTTATGTTAAAACTTTATTTATTAATCTTACTTGTAAATCTTACTACTAATCTTATTTGTTAATCTTACCTTTCACCAAGCATAATTATCGGACTGACGGACCGAGCCACAGATAAACTGACCAACAATATTAAATTAAAATAGTATTCTAACAAGATTTTAGCATTGAAATTTAAAAGTGTTAGTGTGTTAGTATCTAATAATAATTTTAGGCCTTTGTATTTATATTTTGAATTTATAATGTTTATGAAACTTGTCTTAAATAAATCATTTAATTTTACTGTATAAGTTACCTAGTATGTAAATATGTAGGACCTTTTTGTATTTATTTTTGCGCCTCCAGATGGTCGTGACGTGACTAGGTTGGTTCCCCCTGAAAACCAGCGTTGGGTGCATACACCAGTGTGTGTGAACCCAGCACAATGCTGAGCGGAGCCACGTTTGCCTTGCGCTCTGCTACGCACAAATCGTAATCAGGTAGAGCTTAGCATTAAATAGATTAGTTTAAGTTTGTATTGTAGTAGTTCGTAAGGTAAATAAAAATTTTTCTTTCTTTCTTTCTTTCTACACCCAGGGCTATCCTCCAGATGTTAAGTGTGTCGTCTGGCTGGATGGTGTGTGTTGTGGTATATTGGGAAAACGGTGTCCCAATATTAGTTCTTCAGGCATTGTGTTGCTTGGCTGAATGTCGTGTCCTTATTCTGAACAGTGGTCATGATCAGATTATTGTTTTGTGGTTGTTTAGCATCATGTGTCCGTTCCATCAGACTTTGTTTTAGTGGTATATTCTTTGGTGAATTTGGTGCTGGCTTGTGGTCAAACAGAGTGCTTCTGTTATCGATTTTCTCATCTCAATCACACTGCTAGCTTGTGCAATTGTATCTCATCTGTGGTCAGTAACTATCATTGGTGGTTTGGGTGGTAGGACCCAAAGTACCTGCCTGGTTCGATGTGTAAGGTGCCTGCACTTAAGTGGGTGCCATACTCAAAGAGCTGTTGTTTGTAAACACATAGTCTCGGTTGGCAGACGTGTGGTTGTTGCGCGTCCTTCGGACGGGTCGCGAGTGGGGGTGGTGATGTATGGTTTGTGGATGGAGACCATGCTGTAGTGGTCGCGGCGAGCAGGTGCGGCGCCGGTGCCTGTTCGTGTCTGGCTAGAAGTTACAGGTTGATGTCAGGATTGGACGAGCGCTGTATGTTTTGTATGCAAGAGGCGATACGGTGAGTTGGACAAGGCGGGGAAGACGACGCTCGCTACCTGTGCTGCATTTCATACAAAATTGCATAGTATTTGCCATGAGGCGAGTGCTATTTCTCTGGGCTGGGCTTGTTGCAGTTCTTCGAAGGCAATGGCTATTTGTCCGGTCTGGCTATAGTGTAGTGCAAATGGCTGAAATCGTCTGCTGCCTACAAGAAAGAAAATTCTGCGTCTGTGGTTGGTGTGGCCAACTGCACCTAACAATTACCCTATCTAGCGTGTCTGTTCGTGGTGGCCATTATGTGTCCGTTGTCTTATAGCGTCCGCGGACGGCCGCATGTCAGGTATTGGCCGTATAGACACAGCCTAGTTTTGGTAGGTGAATAATCTATAGCAGACCCTTTGCAAGGTCTACGTTAGGGTGTAAGGCTCACTTGGACTTCGAATATGGTTTTATTCTTCAACTTCTTGAGGGTATCAATAGTGCTAAATAATGACACTGAAATGTCATGTGAAGTTTGACCGGTTCTTGTGATTGAGAGAATGAGTCTATGGTCATGAATGGACTTGGGGAGTCTATGGCATGGCATGGCGGAGGATTTGCTCTGATCACCGGACAATGGTTGAAAATCACAATAAAGCCAGTTTTTGATGATAATTAGTCATAAACCCTGAATAATATAGGGCTCCAGCGACCCTGAGGCTTCAGATTTATCAATCGTTGGACGAAGCAAATTTGCAAATTGCCTCGTCCAACAAAACGTGATATCGTTTTTTGTCACGTTTTTGCATAATTTTGGAGAACTCTCGTCAAAAATTAGTAGGGTTTTACGACAATGAGAGACATCTTGCGTCAAATAATATATCGCTGGGTGTTCCGTTCTTTTCAAAGCTAAGGGGCCCTCTGAGCTCCGAGGCCCTGGTGCACTGCACCGCCCTATGATAGCTACGCCACTGGTAATGGCCGGGCGGGCCATTAGTTGCCAATAGGCCAGCCAGCCACAAATTGCAGAAAAGTGTTTGCTAAGCGTATAAAGCGGTATTACACTACACGTTATTCAGGGCCCGGTAGTTAGGGTGATTAGGGAGCAAGGCTTGCCAGGTCCGTCCCTTGGGGAACCTAAATATTATTACACCACTCTTAGTTAGGGTTAGGGTCCCTGAATAACGTGTAGTGTATTTACCGCTTTTAGAAACAGCTTAAAGAAAATGGTCTATGGTTTGTGGATAACTACTTATTGTACTGTGTTATTGATACCCTATCATGCAAAATGCAGAATAAAACAAAAACCGTAACATACCTACTTGAATTTCGCGCGAATCTGTGTCAGATTCCGTGTCCGTGACTCAGAAAAGAAGTAAAAGAAGAAAGTTATTATTTCATTATTTCTTTTGTTTCAAAGTTAAAAGTCTTTAGAAGTTACTGTGGATTGGTTGAATAAAAGATAGTTTGTACGATATACAGAGTCTATTCATTACACAGAAACACGGATACAATAAAATGACTATTACTATAATCTATACACCTATTTTAGGCTATTTGTTTTTTACGGGAGGTTGCTGGAGTGACTGAGGTGGGACACTCAGAGCTCGGCTTAGCCGCTGTAATTTGCTTATTATAGTATTTTTCACCTAGGAAGCGTTCGGTGACGTTTCAGTTTGACAGGTATGGAAATGAGCTAAGTGTAATCGTAAAAATTTGATTCGATTTTTGACTTGATTTAGTAACGAAAATCGATTATACGTAAAATATTTTCATTAATTTTAAATGACTTTAACAAAGTAAAACATTAAATTAGGTCTATTTATATAAAAACAATAGTAAAAATCTACATTTCCAATAGGTAATGCGTCATAACCTAGAAATAGGACGGTAATAATATCAGCAGATAGGTAGGTATTTGAAAATCAATAACAAATAATCAACAATAATCACAGGTATGTACTTCCGTGATAAAATTTTAAAATGATGATGTTGAAAGTTGCGATTTTAATTTGCGAGAATCGATTTATAGATTTGCTGGAATAATATTTGTTTGCCTCAACTCTATTACGTTCTGTTCTACGCAAAACAAATTGCCTCGGATTTCATAAAATTATTGATTTCTATTTTTTATTACGCGTGGAGGCTAAAATAAATTTATTTTTGGATAATTTGTGTGTCGTGCTATACTTTTATAGCTTAATTCATATGTTTGAAATGAAATAAGAATTGTTTGAATTTTCGAAATTTCAATTTGCCAAAATCTTAGTCAATTGAAATGAAACGCATTCCATCTGTCAGGGAACGCTTCCTACGTGAAAAAGACTTATAGGAACGTTCGATTTATCTGCACAGTCTGAAATCGCTACGATAAATCGTAACGTACATGGGGCTTTAGCCTCATTTAAATTTTAGAGTTTCAAGATCTGAGAGTAATTTTTGAGTTACCTTTCCTTAATAATGAATATTTTTTGTATGGAGCAATATAACATTTTTAAGATGGTTATGTTTATTTAGTAAAATAACAAAATAAAATATGATAACTACGAAATTTGTCGTGGTTGAATATAATCTTGCGGAAGTGTAACTTGTAATGTATAAGGTACTTCCGATCAACAGAAAGATGAATTAGGTATTATTTAAGAATCAGCATTGGATAAGTTTGCTTCCAATATTTATAATTACCGAGCAGCGCCTCGCGATTTCCGGTAATTCCCGTTCCCGAGGGAATTACGGGATAAAATATAATATAGCCTATGTATGTGTTATTCCAGACTTTATTCAATCTATGTGCCAAATTTGATCCATATCTGTTCAGTAGTTTTTTCGTGAAAAAGTAACAAACATCCATACTTACAAACTTTCGCGTTTATAATATTAGAAGGATAGGATGGTGATAGAAAATAGAACAGCTGAAACAAGCTTAGGTATATGTGAAGTGATAGACGAAATTGCAAAATTTAAAGAGCAAGAGAGTGCGAACTTAATTGGAAGTTTGTTTGAAATCTTTTTTGCCGTGTATTGATCTGTATACAAACATCTCATATATCAGCTTTTATAAAATAACGAAGGTCTGGCGGTCGTCGGCTCTTAAAAGCGGTATTCCACTTCACGATATTCAGGGACCCTAACTAACCCTAATTATGAGTGGTGTAATAAGATTTAGGGTCCTTAAGGGACGGACCCGGACCCGGATGATATTCAAGGCCCTGTAGTTAGTTAGGGCCCTGAATAACTTGTAGTGTAATACCGCTTTTAGCTACGAGGAACAAGGCTATGTACTAAGTAGTTAACTGACGTACTTATTTAATACATAGTTATAGATTTTTTTAAATACAGCCTAGTTTTTGGTAGGGGATAATAATTCTAGATACAGCCTAGTTTTGGTAGGCGAATAATCTAGCGGACCCTTTGCAAAGTCTACGTTAGGGTGTAAGGCTCACTTGGACTGACACCGGAAAATGGTTAAAAATCACAATAAAGCCAGCTTTTGTTACAATTTGATGATAATTAAACTCTCAATAATATAGGGCTCCAGCGACGACGGCGAGGCTTCATATTTAAATCAAAGATATTTTAAGTAGGCATGGTTGTTCGTCAACTTCAACTTCTTGATTGTGGCTCTGCAGTTTAATTATAGTAGTGCTAAACAATAAAAAAAAACTAACTCGGTAGGTACTCGGTAGCAGAGATTCTGAATAGCCGCTGTTCTGATAGCAACATGCATGAGGCAGTCTACCTTTATATCTTCTCAAATTTATCCACACTCATTAAATTAATCCTTAGGATGCAATACCGATATATCTGCTTATATGTTGAGAATATAAACGAGGGCCAAGACCGAGGGCGCAGGGCACGGTACTTAGTAGTACTTATACCTCATCCATTCATATATTGCGTATCCGTTACATTACTTTAAGTAATTGTAAATACATTTATATTTTTTAGATCTTTTTATTGTAAACAAATAAATTACTTACATTAGTACTTATTTTAAACTCTTATTTTTAAAAACGTAGTTACATTGATTAAACGGGCACACAGTGAATTTAATGTTTTAACTAGATATTTATTTATGATTTAGGAATATGAGCTCGTCCTACTTGCCAGCTTTTATCCCAAATTATCTTCTGGGTGTATCCTGTTGTGTGCTGATAAATAAATGTATGCGATATATGTGTGTATGTGGTGCGGTGTGCTGCCCCCCCCCCGCCCCCTCAGGGTCCCTCCATGAGGCGGCGGTGCGGGTGGTCGGGCGGCGTGTTGTCGAGCAGACAGGTCCAGTCGCGCAGGCGCGGCGCGCGCGCCCACTCGTCCCGCGGGAGCGCGCGCCCCGCGCCGCCGCCCGCGCCCGCCGCCCCCACCGCCCCCTCAGGGTCCCTCCATGAGGCGGCGGTGCGGGTGGTCGGGCGGCGTGTTGTCGAGCAGACAGGTCCAGTCGCGCAGGCGCGGCGCGCGCGCCCACTCGTCCCGCGGGAGCGCGCGCCCCGCGCCGCCGCCCGCGCCCGCCGCCCCCACCGCCCCCTCAGGGTCCCTCCATGAGGCGGCGGTGCGGGTGGTCGGGCGGCGTGTTGTCGAGCAGACAGGTCCAGTCGCGCAGGCGCGGCGCGCGCGCCCACTCGTCCCGCGGGAGCGCGCGCCCCGCGCCGCCGCCCGCGCCCGCCGCCCCCACCGCCGCGCCGCCGCACCACGCCGTCATGTTGCCGTGCACGGGGCTGCGGTGGAACTTGAACGTCTTCACGAAGAGGGTAGACTTGTACGGCTCCTGGAAAAGTTGCGCATCGTTCATTTGTTTGTAGAGACGTCCTACCGGTACTGCAGGCAGCGTCGATAGAGGAAATAATTGAATATAGGTAGGTAGGTACGTCTTCAGACACACGAACAACAATGGCAGGATTTTGAGAGACGTCATGCGACTCTTACCGAAAATAAATAAAATAAATAACTAATAGGTATCTTAAAAGTAAAAAAAAAGGATATGGATGGTTTGTTACTTCAACTACGAGAATGTCCTGTCTGCATCATTTCTGGTCTGAGTGGTACTCTGGATGAAAATACAGATGAAAATCTATAAATACTACTAACGTGGCAGGAATGTAACTTTAAAGTTCTCTTGACCGTGCCATGCAACTTGAAAACTGTCACGAAGAACATATATTCAATGAATCTATTAATTGTGGTGTATTTCCTGATCTAATGAAGCATAGTAAAATAATTCGATTGTTTAAATCGGGTAGTAGGTCTGACCCTACTAACTTTAGACCAATATCAGTACTGCCTACTTTCAGCAAGTTTTTGAAAAACTTATTTTGCATCAATTACTTAGGCATTTCAACAGCAATGACCTGCTACATTGTAAACAATTCGGGTTAACTTGTAGCAGGTAAACTACTGATGCTGGTGTAGAGTTAGTATATATTTTTGACGACTCTTTTCTTGGACCTGAGTAAAGCGTTCGACTTTGTAGATCACGATGGATTGTTAAACAAACTAGATTATCATGGTATAAGAGGTAAAGCACATGACTGGCTGGCCAGCTATCTACATAACAGGCAACAATGTACCGAAATCACCAAAGTACTACGAAATAACAAAATCAATTTTATAAAGCAGGCATTTAGGTCAGAAAAGTTTTTAAATAATCGCGGAGTTCCTCAGGGAAGCATATTAGGTGCCCTGTTGTTTTTATTATATGTTAATGATCTACCAGATTCCATGTCACATAAATGCATACTCTTTGCTGACGATACAACAGTTATTATAAAATCTGATGATAAACAATTAGTTCAACCGACACTAAATAATGCACTTCTTGACATAGTTAATTGGACAGAAAATAATAATCTAAAAATAAATATAAATAAAACTAAAATTATGCAACTTGACTCATATAATACTAACCCACTAACTCTTGACATTAAATATAAAAATGAAAAAGTAGATGAAGTTACATCTTTTAAATTTTTAGGGATCATTCTAGACATACATTTGAACTGGAAAGATCATGTTAACGATGTTTGCAAAAGATTAAGCCGGTTTGTTTTTGCTCTAAAAAAGATTGGTCAAACTATTTCGTTTGATGCAGCGCTGGCTGCCTATCACGGTCACGTGGCCTCGGTTATGAGCTATGGTTTGTTAGTGTGGGGTAATTCAGTAGATGTGGAAAGAGTGTTTAAAATACAAAAAAGATGCCTCCGAGTTATAAACAAATCATGGTTCCGTGATACTTGCAAACCCTTCTTTGTGAATTGTAAAGTCCTGCCTCTACCATGCATGTATATTAGAGAAGTCTGTGTATTTGTCAAATCATACCCAACTTATTTTACTAAACGCGGAGATGTCATGATTCGGCAAAAAAGGGCCAAGTTTCAGAACCTGCTCTACAAACCACAATATTGTAAGGATATTTATAAGAGAAATGTTTTTAATATGTGTATAATTATTTATAACAAGCTACCAGAGGAATTGAAGGACTTGAATGGAAACTTATTTAAAAAAAAGCTAGATATTTGGTTGCTTTTAAATTGTTTTTATAATGTAAATGAATACTTAAATTTTAAGAAAATTAATTAACGATCTTGTTCTCATAATAATCCATTAATTACATATTATTATTTAACATTTGCACACCTGCTTGCGGGTTGAATACATTGACATCTAATAGCTATAAGATCTTGACATGTAATTTATTGTATTCTGCAAATAAATGATTGATTTCATTTGATGCTTGGGAGAAGTCGCAAGATGCTTTAGGTGTTTTTTGCGACTTATCAAAAGCATTCGATTGTGTCCACCAAGAGACATTAATCAGGAAACTACATCACTATGGAATAAATGACACCTCTTTGGATCTTCTTTCTTCTTACTTAAGTGACAGGATACAAAGAGTTCACATTAATGGGAAAGGGTCTTCGGGGTCTGTAGTCACTATGGGTGTGCCGCAGGGGTCTATCCTCAATCCTTTCCTATTTTTAGATTATATTAACGACCTTCCTGATCTTGTAAAGAATAAACATGAGATTGTACTGTTTGCTAATGATACTTCCTTAATATTTAAGATGAAAAGACACTACTAATTTTGACGATGTGAATAATGCAATCTCACAAGTTGTCCACTGGTTTAATGTCAATAATCTTTTGCTAAATGAAAACAAAACGAAATGCATTAGATTTATTCAGCCTAATGTGAAACAAGTTAAGGCTAATATAAACGTAAAAGGAGAAACGTTAGACATTGTAGAAAGTACTGCATTCTTAGGAATCACTTTAGACAGTAAGATTCAATGGGGCCCACATATAGATAAGCTATCGAAAAGACTTAGTTCTGCAGCGTATGCAGTCAAAAAAATTCGTCAACTTACAGACGTAGATACTCCTAGACTTTTTTATTTCAGCTACTTCCATAGTATTATGTCATATGGCATACTGCTGTGAGGGAACGCTGCAGATATTAACACCGTATTTGTGCTGCAGAAGAGGGCTGTACGGGCAATCTATAATATGGGTCCCAGAGATTCCCTACGTGATAAATTCAAGGAAATTAACATAATGACAGTACCATGTCAGTATATTTATGAAAACCTGTTGTACACTCGTAGAAATATCAAAAAGTTTCCTAAATAAAGCGATATATATAATGTTAATACATTCTAGAAATAAAAATAAACTCGCTTTACCTACAACTAGACTAAACAAGGATAATGTATCTTTCAAAGGGCAATGTATACGTTTCTACAACAAAACTCCAAGTGAGTTGCAAAAACTATCAGGAAATAAATTCATACAAATTGTCAAAAATTTCTTTGTAAAAAGGATTACTATAAAGTATCTGATTATTTAGACGATAAAAAAGCTTGGGACGAGTTTTGCTCCAACTCTGAATTTAACAACCTAACAAGGTAAGTTTCTGTTCGCTTCTTTACCTTAAAAAGATTGAAGTGAACAAAAATCAAAGTGAGCACTTTATTTCCTAGTTTTAATTATTAATAACATGAATTTTATGACGTGTCCAAGTGTCCTGTAAGGTCTTAAGGAAATAAAGCATTTTGACTTTGACTTTGTTTCTGTCCGCTTCTTTACCTTCTTCCTTAAAAAGATTGAAGTGAACAAAAATCAAAGTGAGCACTTTATTGTCTAGTTTGAATTATTTAAAACATGAATTTTATGACGTTACCAAGTGTCCGACCGGTCCTGGATTAATGTGGTTATTGGTCATGACTTTGGTTTTATCCAAATTCATGCCAAGACCGATGCGTCGTGAGGCTAAGGCTAGGCCGTCCAGCATGTGGGTCAGCTCCTCTAGAGACTCCGCCATTAAGACTATGTCATCAGCGCATCGTTGGTGTGAGATGTAATTGCCGTTTATGTTTATGCCTTTACCTTTCCAGTCCAACGTCTTAAACATATCTTCCAATGCGCTCGTGAACAGTTTCGGGGATATGACATCCCTCTGTCTCACTCCTCTGCGCAATTAGATGGGTTTAGACTGCTGGTCCTGTACTTGGACACTCATAGTGGCGGCATCGTAGAGACATCTCAGCACCTCGATATAACGATAGTCTACTTGGTATCGCTGTTAGGATTCCAGAACAGCCCAAGTTTCGAGTGAGTCTAAGGCCTTCTCATAGTCCACAGAAGCGAGACACAGGGGCTGATTATATATACCTACTCTTCAGATTTCTGTTTAATTTGCCGCACTGTGTGCGTCCTGGAAGGCAAGCTCATGGCCTACGAAGGCATGAAAAATACAAAAAGTATAAATACCGAAATAATCATCTATATCGGATAATCATACAGCAAACAATCTGATAACAAACATAATTAGGAACCTCAAAATCATCATAAAACTAAAACTTACACATTTTTTTCGACCAATGTGTGCGAGTGATTTTGTTGCAAGGCTGAAAGTAGTGAGAAACTGTGTTCGATATCAGGCCGTCAAACTTTATAATAAGCTACCAGTCCCGTCCCGCGGAGCCGCCGCCACGCTGCGCAGCACAGTGTCTGTGGAGGGCAGTACCTGAGCCAGCAGAGCGTGCAGCTCGTCCCGCAGGCGCGGCAGCAGGCCGGGCAGCGCCGCGCCGCCGCCCGCCGCCAGCGCGCCGCCCGCCAGCGCGCGCCGCGCGTCCCGCGGAGCCGCCGCCACGCTGCGCAGCACAGTGTCTGTGGAGGGCAGTACCTGAGCCAGCAGAGCGTGCAGCTCGTCCCGCAGGCGCGGCAGCAGGCCGGGCAGCGCCGCGCCGCCGCCCGCCGCCAGCGCGCCGCCCGCCAGCGCGCGCCGCGCGTCCCGCGGAGCCGCCGCCACGCTGCGCAGCACCAGCTCCGGCAGCGAGCTCTGCTCCAGGTCGCGCTCGAACATCACCTGCGCACGGACCGGACACGCCCTCAGGGAATCACGTCTCACTTCATCTTACCGGCAGGTGCTCATCAGTTACCCTGCACAGCTTGTATTTTGTAAGCCTTTGAAATAAAATTATTGATTAAGTGATTTAATGTCAGCCGAAAGAGCACCGGACGTATGGTGTGGACGGGTGAGGGACGACACGTGTGACCTGCGGGTGTGGAGCTCACCTCGGCCGCCAGCTCCCTGGTGCGCGAGGACACGAGGATGGCTGCGCGGCCGGGCAGGGGGTAGCGCAGGGGGGGCGCGAGGCGCGGGGGCGGGGCGCCGCTCCGCCACGCCTCCGCGCGCTCCAGGGGACTCACGAAGCACGTCTTCACTGCAACAACAACACCGAACATTAGGCACCGCGAGAGACGTGCCTCAGTGTCGGA
Source organism: Eupithecia centaureata (assembly GCA_944547425.1). Taxonomy (NCBI): domain Eukaryota; kingdom Metazoa; phylum Arthropoda; class Insecta; order Lepidoptera; family Geometridae; genus Eupithecia; species Eupithecia centaureata. The sequence goes on from OX155693.1 coordinate 13,548,711, forward strand.
CCTGTAAGCGCTTCATTTCAGCATTTTAAGCCAACAAGGCTCTGAATATACTTGGATACAACATTTACAGATATGATATTGTATTCAAAGTCAAAGTCAAAATGCTTTATTTCCTTAAGACCTTACAGGACACTTGGACAGGTCATAAAATTCATGTTATTAATAATTAAAACTAGGAAATAAAGTGCTCACTTTGATTTTTGTTCACTTCAATCTTTTTAAGGTAAAGAGCGAACAGAAACCTTTACCTTGTTAGGTTGTTAAATTCCGAGTTGGAGCAAAACTCGTCCCAAGCTTTTTTATCATCTAAATAATCAGATACTTTATAGTAAGCCTTTTTACAAATAATAGTTTTGACAATTTGTTTGAATTTATTTACTGATAGTTTTTGCAACTCACTTGGAGTTTTGTTGTAGAAGTGTATACATTGCCCTTTGAAAGATACATTAACCTTGTTTAGTCTAGTTGTAGGCAAAGCGAGTTTATTTTTGTTTCTAGTATTAACATTATGTATATCGCTATTTTTAGGAAACTTTTTGATATTTCTACGAGTGTACAACAGGTTTTCATAAATATATTGACATGGTACTGTCATTATGTTAATTTCTTTGAATTTATCACGTAGGGAATCTCTGGGACCCATATTATAGATTTCCCGTACAGCCCTCTTCTGCAGCACAAATACGGTGTTAATATCTGCAGCATTCCCCCACAGCAGTATACCATAAGACATAATATTATGGAAGTAGCTGAAATAAAAAAGTCTAGAAGTATCTACGTCTGTAAGTTGACGGATATTTTTGACTGCATACGCTGCAGAACTAAGTCTTTTCGATAGCTTATCTATATGTGGGCCCCATTGAATCTTACTGTCTAAAGTGATTCCTAAGAATGCAGTACTTTCTACAATGTCTAACGTTTCTCCTTTTACGTTTATATTAGCCTTAACTTGTTTCACATTAGGCTGAATAAATCTAATGCATTTCGTTTTGTTTTCATTTAGCAAAAGATTATTGACATTAAACCACTGGACAACTTGTGAGATTGCATTATTCACATCGTCAAAATTAGTAGTGTGTCTTTTCATCTTAAAAATTAAGGAAGTATCATAAGCAAACAGTAAAATCTCATGTTTATTCTTTACAAGATCAGGAAGGTCGTTAATATAAACTAAAAATAGGAAAGGACCGAGGATAGACCCCTGCGGCACACCCATAGTAACTACAGACCCCGAAGACCGTTTCCCATTAATGTCAACTCTTTGTATCCTGTCACTTAAGTAAGAAGAAAGAAGATCCAAAGAGGTGTCATTTATTCCATAGTGATGTAGTTTCCTGATTAATGTCTCATGGTGTACACAATCGAATGCTTTTGACAAGTCGCAAAAAACACCGACCTCTCCCAAGCATCAAAAATATGAGATACTAACTCTACACCAGCATCAGTAGTTGACCTGCCACGAGTAAACCCGAATTGTTTTCAATGTAGCAGGTCATTGCTGTTGAAATGCCTAAGTAATTGATGCAAAATAAGTTTTTCAAAAACTTTGCTGAAAGTAGGCAGTACTGATATTGGTCTAAAGTTAGAAGGGTTAGACCTACTTACCGATTTAAACAATGGAATTATTTTACTATGCTTCATTAGATCAGGAAATACGCCACAATCAATAGATTCATTGAATATATGAGCTAGATCTGAGGCAATTGTATCAATTAGTGGTTTAATAATTTTAACGGAAACGCCCCAGAGATCTGCAGTTTTTTTTAAATTTAAAAGTTTAAAGTGTTTTAGAATTTCCTTTTTATCAATATGATTGAAATTAAATACTTTCGCATTTAGGTACATTTTTTATGAGTAAAGACTCAGCGATTACTTGAGAAGAGTTTAGATTTTTTGTAGTAGAGATTGGAATGTTAGTAAAAAAGTTTTCAAATGCTTGTGCTACTTCAGCATCTTTTTTGACTGAGCAATCATTAATTTTTAAATTGTAATCATTAACATAGGTACTAACCTTTCCAGTCTATTATTCATTTGAATTAACCTTTATCTCCGCAACACAAAGATCACGGCCAAGTGATTGAATGTTAACCGCATCTATGTATTGTTTGTAGGTGGCTGGTGAGCCGTGATAGTTTCAAATGTTTGTGTGGGAAGCTGTAAGCGAGCGGCAGGTGCGGTTGTACCGCAGAGGCGTACCTTTGATGTCCTCGAGCTGTTCGTGGGTGAGGCGCAGCTCCTGCTGGTTGTCCTCGTCCAGCAGGCGCGCGAGCCGGCCGTGCAGCGCGCGCGCGCCCAGCGGCGCCGACTGCAGCGCGCGCAGCACCACGCAGTTGTGCACCACTGGAACACGCACCGCCCCGTCACTCAAACATGTTCCACTGTTCACTCATTTGTTCCGAGGCGGGTATCGAACCCGCAACCTCCTGCGTCGCACGCGGACCCTCGCCCACCGCGCAACATCGGTCGGTAAAAATAAAAAATAAATACAAGAACTCAATTATTCTTGAAGTGTATTTATTTATTTGACTGACACCTTTGTTTCATTTCTAACTCTATGGACACGGAACAGTCTACTGTAAGGCCGACCAATCAGGGACAGCCTTCGCACAGAACACAGTTTGAAAATTGTAAGATTGTGATTTGACGGTTTCACTTCGATAGATTATAATCTACCGAAAAATAAAGCGTTAAATTTTAAGCAAATGTTACGGTTCACAATCTATCGACAGTTTACAATCTCGCGAGATAGATTGTAAACTAACGTTATTTACAATTTAACGGTGACATATACACAATATAGACTCGGTGTAGCAAGACATATATACCCCACCCCATCCATTCATTCAGGCCCATCCCATTCAGTTGAGTCTCAACATGTAGTGACGCATGTCTAGTGTTAATGCAGCAATTCGACATTGTCTCCCATTATAATGTTCTTGTCTATGGGCTTATTTAGTGGATGTACGTACAGATATAAAACTAGTAAGTATATAGAATAGTAATAAGCGATGCAGTATAGTTACCGGGAGTGACCTCCGCCTCGCGTGCGCCGATGTCTATGACGAGCGCCGTGCCGAGCCCGAGCGCCGCCGCGCTCAGCCGCGCGCTGTCCGCCCACACCACGCCCGACACCTGCGCACACGCACACTCAAGCTAGGTTCATATTGCTGTGTCGGGGTCTGTCGGGGCGCCGTCTGTCGTTTCGCTGAGTGTTCATACTGATGTGTTGTGTTGGGGCGCAACATGGCGCATTTTTAGATCATCTATTCATCGAGTTGTGGCGTCAAAACGTGTTGGTTTTAAAATGGAATCATCTGATACTGACAGTCGTTTTGCTGAAAATATTCAATTTCTATTATTAACCTCTCTTCCTAAAAAAATAATAAATATTTAATGTTTTTACTATTTCTTCCCAAGCACCATTCCTGATACCTTGATCCTTATTTTCTTTATATTTAGTGTCATAGAGTACACTATAATATTGCCGGACTAACTCTATAAGTTAATCAGACATTTTTAAAGTAAGTAGGTATAACTGTGTAGAAAGAATAAAAATTCATACGGAACGAACTGCATCCCACGCGGTTACGCGCCAGAATGGCAGATACACATTGATGTGGCGTGTTGTGTCGCGACAGATCCCCCACCACCTCTCTGGCGCGACCGGGCGCTGAGCGGTTGCCGCCACGACAGATCGCGCCACACCCCAACACAAGCTACTAATGTGAATCTAGTCATATTAAATGTATGAGACCGATAGCGTTCTTTCGCGCCACAACAACACACCCCAACACAGCAATATGAACCTAGCTTCACACACCCGCCCCGCCCCGCCGCACCGCACTGCCCACATCAAGTTCTACTCCAAACTAGCCCGAATATGGTTCAAGTGTTTAAAGTCTATTTTAGTTAAACTTCGCATAAGGCCCGCCACTTGGGTGCGAACCTCGGCTTGGACTGTTGCCAGATGCTATCACACCGATAGGTTTAGCGCATACATGCACGAATGCGCGCATAGATACGGACGGAAGCTGGGAATAGTTTCGCAATTCCGCATTTGCTGCGGTTGCTTATTGGGCAGCATTATTGACAGAAGTATATCGGGGCTGGGCGCCGCCATCTCCGGGTCAGCTGCGGGGCGGCGGGGCGGGGCGGGGCGGGGTGTGAGAACGACTCTCGCTAGGCTAGGCTTTTAAGCACTTCCTCACAATACTGCATATTTTTTAAGCCTTTCTGCTCCGACTGAGCAGACTCAGACTGGTGGTTGCTTTAAGCTTAACTCTGTTACCTATTATATACCTCATAATGTGTAAAAAGCACTTTGGCGAGCGTCTCCCTGAAGAGAGTGGGCGTGAGCAGGGACTCCACCACCACCACCTTGCGCTCCTTGGGGTTCACCAGCACGTGCCTGCAAGTACCATTCTTCACATTACATTACATGTTATAATGTTCTCTGAACCACCATTCTACTTAGATGTCTCTGGACTTCAACTAAATCTCAAGAAAACTATTGTCCAGAGAACCAATAGTGCACAGCATTGTTGAACTCAAAGGTAAATAGGAGTTTTGTCTTTTTAGTAAATGCCTCAGTACCTATTAAACTTTTGCAAAATATATGATATCAATGTCTATTTATTCAGAATTCAGGTAAATGCTTATTTATTAACAATCACAAGATAACATGTCTTGATGGAGGCTCAATTTCATAGTGTTTTAGCTAGCATTGGGAATGTGGGTGATGTTTGTTCATGCATGCCCTAGGGACCACATTACCATGGTGTAACATTACCATTAGTCCATTAGGGGTGTGGGAGGTTTCTGTTAAATACTGTCATTTGGCTAGAATGTGATAGCTAGATGCTAAAGTTAATAAAACAATCCCAAAACATTAAGAAAAGTGCCAACTGACACATTAATAGAATGTTTTTATAAAAGAAAGTTATAACCAAATTACCCATTAGCTAGTTCTGCAGCTAGATGGTAATGTTACTAAACTGAATTTTACATTGATTTTATACATAAGTGTGTGCTAGTAAATAATGAAAAAAAAACACAATCAGCAATTATTATGTACCTACATGCTACATTAGTTTGCATCATATTACACTTTAAACTTAGTCCCTGCACCACCATTACTTTTACTGATACATTTCAGTGGTTGTTAGGTGTATGTAGGAAATAACAGCGAGCCACATATCCAACAAGAGAGATGTCACTTTCATTAGATGATAGCCCATATTGGAGGATTCCCAGCTTGTGGTATTACGAGTGAGTTGATGCCTCAGTTTACCTGAAGTACAGCAAGTGCAGCATGCTGACGAGGTTGTCGTACAGCTCCTCGGCCGAGCCGTAGTCGTGCAGGCGCCTGTAGCCGCGCGCCGCGCCACACCAGAACTGCGAGCGCACGATGCAGCGCGGCGCCGCCTCCCCCGTGAACCCGAACCTGAAGCAACGTGCACATCTCTACAATACCCTAAGGGAACTTACTAACAAAACACCACATTGTGTACCACCAATATACTAAAGGTACAGAATGCTAGATGGACGTGCCCGTAATCATCACACTATAATGAACGTTAAGTATTATTACGGACATTAGCAGAATTGTGTCGAAAAGACGCAGAGCCAAGAATTGATTGAAAAATAAAGCGTTTTAATAATATATTGAATTTATCTTGAGGGTAACTACTTACTTCGTGTATTCGGTGCCAAGATCTAAAACCACCGCTTGCTTCTCTTGGATAAGAGCAATGCCTTCGTATAATGCCATGCTCACGATTAAATACTACCTACTTGATTCAAAACCATGCAGTCGAATTTGCGTAATATTCATTGAAATTGAAATGAAAACTAAAAAATATTTCAATTTTTATGTTTTGTTGATGATGATGTCATTCATTTCACTATTTAACTTCAACTTCTTGAATCTTGCCACATAATCATAGAGCTCGCTTTCTTTTCACCACGAATCTGCCAGTGTCTGTGTCAGAATTTCAATAAACGAAAAACACTCCTTGTAGAATGGCTCTGCCTTGACTTCACTTCTTTGTTGTTTGTTGATGGCAACTTGTATTTCTTAGTAAAATAATTGAATTTAATAAAATTGTATGTCTATGATTATTCTATGTTGGTTAGGGTTAGGCTAAAAGGGGTATTACACTAAACGGTATTCAGGGACCCTAACCCAAACTAGGAGTGGTGTAATAAGATTTAGGGTCCTTAAGGGACGGACCCGGACCCGGACGATATTCAGTGCCCGGTAGTTAGGGCCCTGGATAACGTATAGTATAATACCCCTTTAACGTTAGCCCATAGCTGGGGATACACATGCCAGTAAATCGGGAAAGTAGGTGGCATGAAAGTTACTGGCATGTACGAGTAACTGGCACACTGCTGATACATTTGCAAGTAAAACTGGCATGCATACTGTGCCCTGGCATGCCAGTATTACCCTTGCGTATACACAGGACAGTTCGTGAGAGTATTTCGTACCAATTCTTGCGGACTAATCATGGATAACATTCGAAGTGCACTAAACAAAATCGTGGTGTTACTAGAATGTTGTACTAGTTTGTTCTAGCAATTGAATGTGTAGCAAAATTAATGAGATAAAAAGAAAAAACGAAGACGGGTTAGGGTAAGAGATTGGATTAGTAGAAGGGAAGATTTTGGAGCAAGTAGTTGTCTGCTTAAAGAAATGCTATATATTAATACATAAATGCTACGCCTACGGTCACAATGAGTCGGCTACTGGCATGCCCGTAGCTGTCGCGTCTGTTCACACGTGCCAGGTTAGCAGACCCCGCGTCCCCTCCCCCAACGGGCATGCAAGAAAATCAAATGTTGTGCTAGCTACTTGCAAACTAAGTAGCTAGCTTCCAGTTACAGGCATGCCAGTACGTGAATACACATGACTGTAGCTGGCACTTGCATGGAGCTGGTATGCTAGTGTGCAAGCTACGGGCATGTGTATCCCCAGCTTGATAATAAGGTTTGCAAAATGCGCTAGTGTCAGATTAAAGTAAATTTTGTAGTCATGGCGGAGAGGTTCACTTGGATCAATTATAATTGGTCTACTGAGGATCATCATCAAGTGGTCAAGAGAATGCGGTGATGATGGCTCCTAGAAGTCCCTGACATATTTGTTAAATTAATTTTCCTTTTTTCTTTTTGAATCGATTTTCATATCTATCTTAAGCAGTTTATTAAACATCTCATGACATAACTAACTGGTAGTACCTATAATTAAAAAAAATACGATAACAAGTGGACGAGTATCAAAATGCATGCGGTAACAATTCCTACACCTACTTACTGAAATCATTAATTTAATAGATAACTGACTCGCCCCGGCTTCGCACGGTTTTATTATACGTATAAACCTTCCTCTTGAATCACTCTATCTATAAAAAAACCACATCAAAATCCGTTGCGTAGTTTTAAAGATTTAAGCGTTCAAATGGAAATAGGGATATAGGGTCATAGGGACACAGAAAGCGACTTTGTTCTAAACTATGTACCTAGTGATAAAATAGTGATCATGAAGGTCTCCACACACAGAAGCGGAGGCGAAGGCGTGCGAGTTGTATCCTATTGAATCGTATGAAAGACTACACACACACCGGAGGCGGTGGCGGCAGCGGCGCGGTGCCATAGGAACAACCGGCACGCCTTCGCCTACGCTCCGCCTCCGGCTTCTGTGTGTGGAGTCCTTAAGTGCGGAAATTCACATCATTATTTTGACTTTGGAAGACAAGATTGAAACTGACCATCTTAGGTAAATGTTAAATATACTTAACAGGAATATTTTTTTTTCATAATAAAATTATGGCATAGTTATTCCCTTAGAGCAAGAAGTCAAAACAGTGTCTTAGTTTTTGTTAGATGAGGAGGCGAATGCAGTCATGCTAGAATCTTTGAAAGAGGCATCTGTTGGTATCAGAGGTTGGTATTTAACATCTTTAAGTGGAAATTGTATGATGTTTTTTTAATTATAAGCTTGTGATTTTGTCATAACGATCATTGGCAAAACTTCGTCAGACCAGCAGGGCTATTCAGACTCTCCGCTACCGAGTAATCGATTGGGAATCTGATGTAGATTCGCGCGAATTTCAAATATTCTAGTCGTTTTTATTATATTCTGCATTTTGCAAGGAATAAAAGTACCAGAAAAGTAAATAAATAAATAATTCCGGACAGTCTACACAGCATCATCTAGCTAGCCCCAAGCTAAGCAGAGCTTGTGTTATGGGTACTAGATGACTGATATACTTAATACAATATATAACATAGATAGATATTTTTTATTATACATAGAACACCCAAACCAACGGAACAAATTTCTGCAGATCGTACACAAATTTGTTCCGAGGCGGGAATCGAACCCGCAACCTCCTGCGTCGCAGGCGGACCTTCGCCCACCGTGCCACATCGGTCGTCGTGAAAAGTAGTTAGCCCCAAAACGTAGACCATTTTCTATCACCCCATGTTACAAAAAAATATCAAATAATGGACCTTTCGGTAATATGTTGATTTTTATCAGATTCCGTATCGATGACTCGGTAGCGGAGAGTCTGAATAGCCCTGCTGCTGCAGGGCTATTCGGAAACTCTGTTTACGAGTCACAGACACGGAATCTGAAAGAAATTCGCGCGAAATTCAAATATTTTAGCTGATTTTATTATATTTTGCATTGTGTATGGAATAAAAATACCAGAAAAGAAGTTATTAACAAAACGAACACCATATGTTTCAAAAAATATCAAATTATGGACCTTACGGTAATGTTGATTTTTAGTACTCTCTATATTAATTATTTCTCTGAAAGTTAGTTCAAAATAAAAATTTGTTAAAATATGGCTTCATAAAAATGTTTTACTTACTAATTACGGGAAATTAATTTTTCATTATTTATATTCCGTGTAGATTGCATATTATACAAAACATATTTAAATTTCGCGTGAATCTGCGTCAGATTCCTAATCGATGAGTCGCGTCGGTAGCGGACATTCTGAATAGCCCTGCGTCAGAGCCGTAATCAAAAAGTTGAAGTTGAACTTCGTATAGACTACAATATTCTACCAGTTGAAGCTTTGTTGTCACTTGGTTGTTGTTGATATTACATTTTATACAGGCTGTTGCATTTTAGAACCACACTCGTTTGGGGTGCGGTTCTAAAATAGACTTGAACCCCTCAAGGGTACAAGTTCCAGCACGGCTATTCGAATTCCGCAGAGAAGTCAAGCTCCTTTTCGAAGACTCGCAATCACGCGAATTGGAAAAACATTTCCGATGTTCCGATGATATCACGAGTTTAAAAATGTGTGTAACTATGTAAAAGAAAAAAGTCGCGTGTTGTTCACTCCGCTCGTTTAGGTACGTAGGTATGCGATGATGTCACTGGGGTACGGGGAGGAGTCAATGCTTGAAAGCGTCGCGCCTGCCTGAAAGAATATTGTAAAATTTTTGAAATTTCCTTTATATACCCGTGCGACGACGCCCCGGGACGGGCCGCTAGTATTAAATATAGCTAAGCATAACAATTTAACCTAATTTAGATATCTACTTAAGGCTGTGTTTCAGGCGACCGCAAAATAGTCTCCCTCTAGTAGGGTACCTACCTACCTATTTGAAAGGGATTGAACAAAATATGTGTGAGGTGTTGGGGTGCAATGGACCCAAAAACCCCTTAATTTTTTACCCTTGTTGCAATTTTTTAAAAATTATTTGAACATACTGTATACTTTCAACCATTTTTCAACATTATTTATCAATATTTTAGATTTTTTTGAGTTTTTTAATCAATTATAATATTAAGGGACGAACTTAGGTAACTAAGATAAAGGGCTTATACTTTCGTATGTTTACACGAATAGAACCAAACTTTCCTACCTCCCTGCTCCCTGCAAGACTTCAATACCTTCTCAAATGCTGAAAACTAGGACCCAGCTTGAAGGAGAGCTTGAACGAGCGCTGCCGGCCGGCCCCGGACGAGCAGGGAAGAGAAGCAGGTCCTCGCGGGCGCTGCTGAGGCATGAGCGCCGGGCTGACGCGCGCGCTGCGGGCGGCGGCGGCGCGCCACTCGCCCGCGCTGCTGCTGCGCTCGCGCTCGCCCCGGCAGCCCTACCCGCGGGAGCCCTACCCGCGGGAGCCCTATCCGCGGGAGCCCTGCGCGCGCGCGCCGCTCCCCAGCCGGCGCTGCGCACTCGGCTGTGTCTACAAACTGCTGGACTCATTCATGAATAACTTGACTTGAGGCAAGCCGGGTTCCTTGTCCTACGCATAGCTGATTTTTACATTATACAGGTCCGCTAACACGCAGTTTGCTTGGTCAGGAGTACTCGTATGCCTTAGATCTTCTGTCTTCTGAGCCGCAGGGCCAGAGGCAGATCACGTATCTTATCTAGCGCATGATGCGCAAGCGCACCACATGCGTGACCGACCTGCCCAGTAGTGGGACGTTAGATATTCAAAATGCAATTTCCTATGTCTCCAACCTCCGTTTAATTCTGGAATCAGAGGTAAAGGTTACAGAGAGTTGTTCGTTTCACCATTAGTGTGCCACTGTAACCCCTTTGACGACTTCAGTGGCGCGACGAGCGAAGGTCTGTCGGTCCACGCGCGAGGCAGGAAGTTGTGGGTTCGGTACCCGCCTTGGGACACATATTTGTACTTTGTACGACCTGCAAATATTTAAAACAGGGTTCTGGGTAGTGTTTATCTATAATAAAAAATCTATCTGTTATGTTCAACTATAATGTAGGTAACAGTAATAATTTATGAGTAGTTATAATATCTGTACCCATACCTGAGCTCTGTTTATCTGGGGCTAGTCGATGTTGTGTAGATTGTCTATAATTATTTATTATTGTTATTGACGTTCCCCTCCATGACGTAGGCAGTAGAGCTCTCAGGTCGCGCCGCATACCGCCGGGGTATGATGTAGATGTAGCACACGCGACTTTTTGAATCGCGACAATCTTTTGTCCACTAGTGGAAGAAGCGAAATAGAAACCAGTAGCACGTGTATAACTTATGTGTCTAATACATGTTTGCCTTATAAATAATTACATACTATTGTCGATGTGGAACTGAGCGACATCTGGCCAAGCACTAACGTCATACCAAGACGCATTGACAAAGTGCCCTATCTCACACGACTCTCAATGTGTCTGGCAAGATGTTAAAACCATTTAAATTGTCTGGCTTTTGAGGTAAGATTTGTTTGGTCCCCAAGTAACATTTATAAAATTCAGCTTTTAAACTACGTATATCGAAAGTACAATTGAAATTTGTTACAGTTTAGGGGCAGGGGGTAGCAACTGTCAAAAGTGTTCGGCAATGGCTAACGTGAATTCTAAAGATATCCTGAAGAAAATATATAAAAATTTCACTTACTATACTTTAACGAATTTTAGCTTACTTACTACTTAGAGAAGTGAACTCTCAACCACTTTCCATCCACGAAAACATCGAGCTGAGGATTCTGGTTCAAAATCACGTTCAGGTTTCTCTGCGCGCGACAGATCGGGGACTGCTGACGCGCTACAGTCCTTGGAGGAGTTGGGACAAATAGCCACGGCGGGGGACACGCCCAGAACGGAAGCGAGAGCGATTTTCAGGTAGGTACACAAAGTTGACTTGCTTCACTAAGAAATGTTGGACAGTCTATTTCACCTCTCAGTAGGCGACATACTAGTAGTAGCTGGTCATACAGTCTCCTAGTCTGCAAGGAATTGAAACCTAATGTACCCTGTAAGAACTTAGTGGGGTACATGTATGGATAGTATTCACGTGAGTTTCGGTAGAGAAATCTCAGGAAGCGTTTTTGTACTTTCTCTACTATGAGGCTGTAAGTGGATTCATGTGGATTCCAGACTGAGGAGCTTGACTCTTGAAGTACGTGAAGTACCTAACGTTAGTTAACTTGGATCTTATTAATGGAATGCAGTGTTTTGACGGCATTTGGGTTATTTAATACTGAACAGTTACGCATTACAAAATCCTATAGGCTTTTGTAATGCGTAACTGTTCAGTATTAGTATTAGTAGTCTTTTAAAACAGGTCGCAGTAAGTATACGCATGTGAAAAGTGAGTAGGTATTGCATCAAATTGAACGCCAAGTTCTTTTATACTAACATTTTTTGCTATTACTTTATCATGGAGTATGTAGTTCGAAGTCAATACCCGGGATTCTACGGGATAATATGACTCACTACTTGTCATTAAGATAAGAGGTGCAGCCTATTGTTTTTAATCCAAGTCAATTTTGGTCTAAATCTCGTGGAAATAGATCAGTGTCTTTCTGAGATCTTATGTTAGCATAGATTTTAACATCGTCAGCATAAAGTAGACAGTTTGAATGTTTGAATGAACTACGGATTTTGCTATATCGTCAATCATGATGCTAAAGAGTAATGGACCGAGAGCGGACCCTTTACTTACTCCTGAGCGAGTATGGTACGCAGGAGACGCGAAGCAACAAAGTCTCACAAACTGAGTTCCATCCGAAAGGTAATTGGCAAAAAATCTGAGTAGCCTTGGGGCAAATCCATAGGCGCTTAATTTGTCCAGTAGTACGTCATTATCGACATGGTCAAAAGCTTTATTGAAGTCTAAGGTACTTCTAAGATCTGCTTATTGGGTTGAAAGGAAAGGAAACACGTGTGTTCATTAAGTCATTATTTAATTTCTTAGGAAACACTTTGTAAAAAAATAAAACAAAAAAAAACACCATGTCTTGTTCGATCTAGGATAACAGCCTTATTTATACCTACAAGAAACTTTTCGAAGGCCTAAGTATGAAGTGAAAGAGATGACAATAATTTAACTATTTATTTTACACGAATTCCGTTATTATTATACATATTTACAAACATAGAACAAACAGATCAAGACTGTCACGGTATAAAAAGCTTGAGCATTCTCTCACTGGCGCCCCTACCGCGGCGCCTTCACCGGCGCCCTCGCCCGCGCGCCCCCGCGCCCCGGCTTCGGCTGTCCACTCACGTGGTACATACCGCTTTACAATTTAACATAAATAGCTACCTACATAGTTATCACGGAGCCTGCAGGCCGCAGAGCACGGCGGCGCGCGGCCGCGGGCGCGGAGCCCCCCCCTCCCACATTACACTAGGCTAGTTATTGTCTAGGGCGCACGCGCGCGTTAAATGATGGAGGTGATGAGTCGCGCCTTGAAGTTGACTATCCTCTCGGAGGTCTGCGCGATGCGCAGGATCAGGTCCTGGATGAGGTTGGCGATCCCGCGGTTGGCGATGATGAAGAGCCGCGTCACGGGCCCGGGCACGCCCTCCGTCAGGTTGTCTCCCTTGGCGGCGCCCTCCCCCTCCTCGGCGCCCTCGCCCGCCTGCGAGCCCGACGACGAGCCCGCCACCAGCTGTAACGTCACACTACATTAACACCGCTCTCCGCGCACTCCGGCGATCTACTCGCCTACGCCTCTCCGGCTACGCTTCAAGCATCTACCTACAGTGTTGTACGCAAACTACGGACTAACTACCTCTAACGATACAAGGTGAGACGAAGGAAGGAAAAAAGGTCGAGGCGTCGAGGTGCGAGTACGAAGGAGAAAATTGGAAAGGCAGGTAAAGTGGACGGAAACGAGTGTCACATTCAAAGTCAACGCAACGGTACTCTACATAAATTAAGAGCTGTTACAAAACTAGCTACGAGCCGCCTCAAGGCCCGCGCGAGGAATTTCGTATCGAGGTCGATGGAAGCCGGCCACTCGGCGAGTTGCCCAACGGCGGCCGAACCACCGGCCACTCCACGTGACCACTCGCGTGCGCGAGGGGCGAGCGCGGGCGCCGGAGAGAAGCTCTCGACGCGACCGACCTCGATGCGAACTCGCGGCCTGAGAGGCTCTCGATGATGTATGAGATGAGTACGCAACGACGACGACGCTACTAAGTTACTCCATGCTATCCCCGGTCCCGACGAGGCGCAGCGCCGTCGGGAACCAACTACGTGCTAGGCGAGAGTGTCGGCTGAGGAGTGGTGTGGTGTGGTGGGTGTGGTGTGTACTTGTGTGTCGCGCGCGGAGAGCGAGGCGCGCAGGCCGAGGCTGAGCGAGTCGGTGCCCGCGAACACGCGGAAGGCGCTGCCCGCCGCGCGCGCCATCGCCGCCGGCGCGCCCTGCAACACAACCCTCTCACTCGCACCCGCCCGCCCGACTCGCGCCCGCCGCTCGCACTCAGCTCGAGAGCGCTCCTCTGCATCCTCCGAGAGTTCCTGGCCTCCTTGTACTTCGATGCCTATCAATTTGCTTTCTGTTTGCGCACGAGAGCGGTCGCACGACAGAATGTGGCGATGTAGAATGTGATCACTGCTTACAAATTTCAAGTTAGAATAGAAAAGAAATAGAAATGAAGAAAGTGGGATGCGTTGATGCTAAGTATTTAGTTGTGATTTGAAGTAAGTAGATAGTATTGAAGGAGGTAGGGCGTTCAGACGGACTGGTTTGTGTGTGTTTTTACCCGAACGATGTCGAAGAGGAAGTTCCCGGAGCCGCCGCCGGCGCTGGCGCCGCCCTGTCCGCCGAAACTCAGGAACCTGGAACATCATTAGGACTGCGTTAGAGCCGGCTTCTTCCTGACGTCGCCCTGCTCGGCTCGCGCCTGGGGCGACTGCGTATGAGGCCAGTGCCGAGGCTAAAGTGGTCAGTTTCGGCATGTTTAAGTTGGTGCCGCTGAATGAAGTGGTTAGATCTAGATGGTTCTGTGCACCGCATCGTGCGTGCTGCGCAGTGCAGTCGTAATGTATCGGAGGCGAGCGTGACGTGCGCGCGCGTTCGTTCGAGTTCCGCCGCCAGGCCCGCGACCGAACGCAATCGAAACGTGTGAAAATAAAAGTAAAAACTCGAGCACACTCTCCCACTAGGTATTGTTCCTATTGTGCGCTCGCTAGCGCGCCGCCGGTGACGAAGCCGCAGGCGGAATTTCTTGTCTTGAACGCTCAGAAAGAGTAAACTACACTTTTAAAATGGCGTGCCAGTCGCCGTATTGTCCGTACTTCTATAATTATTACACCCAAATAATGTGTTAATTAATTCGTTGAGGTCAATTTATTTGTACAGACTGGATGTGAAGGGTGGTAAAAGTGTCGGTAAGGTGTGAGCTCATGCAAGTTCTGCAAGAGTTGATTCATTGCCGAGGTTGGAAAGTATGACTTCATAATAATATAGTGGTAGGTGAATGCAAGGTCCACTCCGTTCGTTAGTTTAGTCGAATTGGCTCGAAACACGAATATTGCGGAAATGATAACGTTATAGTGAATGCAAGTGCACCGCGCGGCGCTGCGTGCCGCTACTTGCGACGAGAGGGGAAATCGCTTCGACCTTCAACTAAATTATTAGTATTGTTTTCCTTATAAAACTGCCACTTACCTACGTACCCAACAAATGAAAGAAAATGGGCGGAAAAATGTGTCTCTAGTAAATTGAATTTCAGAAAGCGTCAGCTACCGCTGCACGGTGGTATCTAGAGGTAGGTGGTTCATTGAGATGAGTATTTGTTCACAACACACATAATAGGTATCCATTACCTCTTGTTTCTGTTTTCCTCGCTGCCGTCGACGTCATCGAGCGAGATCTCGTCGATGGAGCCCTGGGCCTGCTGGTCCTCGCTGGCGGCGCCCTGCTGGTCGGCGCCCTGCTGGTCGGCGGCGCCCTGGGCCGGCTCGAAGGCGACGCGCACCTCCGCGTTCTGCGACTCGGCGCCCGACAGCAGCTGGTTCTCCTCGCCGGCGCCCGCGCTCTGCAACAGGACTCAGGTCAGCGGGGGCAGGGGCGGGGCGGGCTCGGGGTGACAATGAATGGGCGTGCGGTCTGCGCGCGCGCTGCCGTCCGTGGCAGGCTGGTGAGGGTGACGTGCGTGACGTCATACCGGCTCGAAGAACAGCGCGCGCTTGCGGCGCTCCGCCGCGGGGGGGGCGGTCTGCGCCTCGGCCGGGGCCGTGCGGGACTCGGCGTCGGCGGCGTCGGCGTCGGCGGGGGCCGTGCTGTCGGCGGGGGCCGTGCTGTCGGCGGGGACGGTGTTGGTGTAGGCGGCGGCGGGCGGCGCGGGGGAGGGCGCGGAGGTGAGCGGCTCGTCGTCATCGTCGTCGTCGTCGTCGTCGTCGTCCAGCTCGACGGTCCCGCCGCCGCCCCCCGCGTTGCCCCCGCCCGCGGCGCCCCCGCGCCCCCCCAGGAAGGCGCGCAGCACCACCGGCCCCAGGGTCTGCAGCACCATGCTGGTGAGCTGCTGTACCTTCTGTTCGATTATCTAGAACACAATCCCACCTAGAACAGACCGCCTCCTCGCATCCGGCCGAGCGCCGCGCCCGAGGCCCGGCCGCGCGCTCCGCCTCACCTAGCTCGGAAGCACAGCTTTGGCTGTGAACGTGCGAACACTATTAAAAGCTGTAAAAGTAGAACTTCATCAAAAACATCCTGGCGCTAATTACATGCAGTTGAGTAATTACCTCGTTTCACATAGGTACTAATGTAAAGTCCCATCCTCGGTTTAATGTATGATAACTGAAACAAAAGGCACGGCACGTTGCACCGCGTTGTTCGCGCGCGTGGTTACCTGCGTGAGCGTGGGGAACAGCTGGCGCAGGATGCCGATGGTGCGCTTGTTGCGCTCGCTGAGCTCTGCGCCCGGCGCGCCCAGCTCCAGCGTCGACAGCGTCTCCTGACACACACACACACACATTACTCTTTGCCCTACATCCTACATCAGACATGTACCCATTACTCTCTTCTGGACATTATTTGGTATAATTTAGATATTCGTTGTTTCCGTATTATGGTCTCAGCACTGCCTTGACACATTGCACTATTCATTGATTCGCATGCTGTTGCTTTCATTGCTACTCTACATGTTTTTGAGCTGCGGCCATATTACCAAAAACTTAATTAAAACTGAAGGTCACCTTCGCGGTACGTAACGGTCGACGGAAATATTTGTCGTTCGGCGTTAGATATTGAATTCATTAGCCTTTCTGCGGAGTTGCGACAGCGGCTCGGAGCGCGCCAAGGTCTCCTCGGGAGGCTGACGATTTCTCTGTTTCCGCGAATTAGGGTCACAACGATGGCTGGGTCAGCCCGCGGGTCGGAGGGGTCAGCCCGCGGGTGGGAGAGGTCAACCCGCGGGGGTCGGAGGGGTCGTGACGCTTCACAGTAAGTACCTACTCGTCGGCTACAATTAGGCAGATAGTTTGAGTACTGTTTTTTGCGTCTTGCTAATTGTAATGTGAGGAGGTAATGAGTGGCGCACGCGACGCGCGGCGTGGGACTTGAAGAGCAGCCTCTCGACTCACGCGGGACCTGCGATCCCCCGCCGCGCGCCGCGGGGTAACTACACTGTCATACGTAGAGTAGCACTGAAGACGGCTAGCAGACCATTTTATGAGTTTTGAAATCACTGCTTTGTGCACGAGTCGGGTCCCGAGATCCTTCGATGTGGGAGATGTAACGGGCAGGGCGCGCAGTCGGCCGGCCACGCCGCCGGCGCACGCGCACGCTCGTTGCCCAACGAGGACGCGCGGCTCCTTCTTATCTTTACTGCCGCTATTATTATTAACGGCTGTGCAATTATTTTACAATGCTAATTAGGTACTCGTAGCATTACCTGTGCACGAGGCTGTTCAATTTTATAATACCTAAGTGTCCAACTATAGTGTTATTAAAGCTCATAGGTTCCCAGATTTAAATAATTTACGAACGATTAGGATGAAGTATCTTCTGAGTTAAAAGTATTGCCGCGATGCTACTTAGATATTTTAGTACTACCGTAGGATTTTAAACAGGAAATTATACCGAACAGAGAGAACCTGAATTGTTACAAATAAAATGAGCAGAAGTTCTAACCTGTGCGCTGGCGGCGGGGGCGATGATCTCGATGATCTCAGGGGTCTGGTCGCCGAGCGCGGCCGGGCCGGGCTGCGGGCCGGGCTGCGGGCCGGGCTGCGGGCCGGGCTGCGGGCCGGGCTGCGGGCCGGGCGCGGGCGCGGCCAGCGCCGCCGCCGCTAGTAGCGCTGCTAGGTACACGGACGTCCTCATGCTGCTGCGATGCTCTCCTCACTGATCCTGACTTTGCTTCTCAGCTTGTTTTCTTTCTCTCCGTCGCAAACGTTCGTTCGTCACCTGCGGAGAGAGGCCGTTAGCTGTGGGCTCGGAGGTCGCGTCGAGGAATAAGCGAAGCGGAGGTAAGGTACCGCACAGGAGTGTGTGTGGTATGTTGTGTAGTGTGTTGTGTGGTGTGTTGTGTGGTGTGTCGCGTGGTGCGCTAGCGGCCGCGCGGGACGGCACGCCGAGGTTGCGCGCCGCTGGGTAACACGGTCTTTGTAAGTCGATGAAAATCTAAGGATATAGATAAAAAAACGCTTTTTTCGATTCAAGTTTGAAACACTGGTTTCAATAATTTTCAGTAATTCTCTATAGGTGCGTTGTATGTGAGTACCTACATGTTGCGTGCCGTCCCGGAGCCCGCGATGTGGCTATGGCCGAGGCAGCGTGCTTCACTCGGGCTACTCATTCTGAAGGAAGACGTAAAAGCTAATGGGCCACTCACTATAGACCGCAGTTCGTACTCGCCTTAATAAACGCAATATTTTCGTTACCCTGAACCAATCTATGCAGCTTTACTAACTCTCTACTTGGTAGCAACCAAGTAGAGTTAGTTAGTAAAAAGGCGAATGAATGCCTGCCTATGTTGGCACTTAAATAGTTATGTCATTGTGTTCTAAAGTTGGCGCATTTTACTTGCAAATGGCGGTAGAGCGGTTTCACAACTCGGCTCTGTTTGCGACGTCGCGCCTCGCGGGTCGGCTCGTTATATCCTACATGAGCCCGGCGCTGTCAGGGCGGGGCGGGGCGGGGCGGGGCGGGGTTGGGTCACTCCATTGTTAGAGTACGTACCAGAGGACGGCGGCGGTTATAGAGCTCACCGATTAACTACACTCTGGTGAAGGTCCTGTAATAGCTCTATGGTAATAATGTCGCTCTGTAATTAAAGGAATTTATCTTAATGGCTAGTAACGAGCGCACGTGTAATGTTTTGCTGCCAGTGGACATGCCTCGTGCCGACGCGGAGCGCACGCGACGCCTGCGCCGGTCTCAAACAATGGCACTGTTACTTAGAGCCTCTATAGGTATATCATTACATTTATCTATAGGTATCTATAGTAGTCTACTATAATAATAGTGTTCTGAGCACAGTCGCGGACACTGGCCCGAGGACTGGCCCGGGGCTGGCCCGAGGACTGGCCCGGGGCTGCCCCGGGACGACACCCGGCTTGGAGGACATCTTCATCTACTCTCACAGGAACTGATGGACGCTTAAAGGTTGATGGAGGGACAAAGGCCCTTGTTTCATATTCATCATCATAATTATGTACAATAACAAGAAACGAAACCTACTTAGCAACGCAAGAATTTGGGTAATTTTATTGTTACGCCTTCAATTATTTCGGTTCAGCACTCACTAACCTTGGTTCATAAATAAAACAAAAAACAAACGAAAAAGGTGATGTTCAAAGTAGAAGCGGTTCCTTTGCATTTCCACACATGAAGTGAAGCCGCGCGCGGGACCTTCTACCACGTGCTTTGTTGTTGTTTACAGGAACAGCTCGTAGGGTGCGATGCTTCCACGATCTTTAATACGACTACAAGTAGCCACTTTACTTCTGCCACTAGTCAAGTGCTCGTACTCATTATGAATATCATCTAGAGCTGTGCATCCTTCGGAAACTGGCGTCTTGACTCCTCTCCGGAGTATCATCTAGTGTGCATACGTGTGTTGCAATCCAAGTGGCTGTTTATGATGTCATAAATGTATGTCTCACTCAAGATACTTGAAATAGCTAAAGTCCTCGTCGGAGCTCCTCAAGAGGGCGCTGGGCTGATGCTCGACGCGGTAACACGTGTCGTGCGCGCGCACGTGACTCGCGCCGCGGGGGCAGGTGCCCACTGAGAGTAGTTGTGATCGGCAGGCACTAATTATTCTAAGACCATCGCCACCCTTTTCAAGTCGTGTTAGTAGATGGTTGCAGAGCGAGGCGGCGCGCGCCGGAGGACGCGGGCTCGGCCGGCGCTCCCAGGCGTACTTCCACAGACCTCCTCATTATGGACTGGTTAAAATAATTACGACATTTAAGTACCATACGTAGATATGTAATTATGATATCTTTGCTAATTAGGTAATGCAATATTGCAATTAACGACTTGTTGCTATACTCTGTGGAGTGTGGAGTGCAGCGCCCGCCAACATTGGCCTACAGGGTGCTCCTGTCCTAAATCTGTCGCTACCAGAAGCTGACCTGATCAGAATCTGACTTTAACTGAATAAGGGGGATCCAAGTGAAAAATCCATCGTTATTTGAGCAATACGCTGCAGTGTCGTACCAGGTATGTCTTCGACTTATTACGCCGATAACAGTTGAGTCTACCCGAGGGCGGTATCGAGCTCACAAAATAATAAACGGTGACGTTGATACCGGAGACCCGCGAGTTACTGAGACAGCACCTGCCCTCGCGGTCCCGTCGCCCGGTCGGTGATGTCGTCAACAGTTACGTGACATGTTGTTTGTGTCCTCAGAGAGAGGAGTTTCCCAACGCGCGCGCTCGGGGCGGGGGGAGGGGGGGACGCTTCCTGCTCATCAGGTGTCAGCGGCATGACCTCGGTGACGTCAGCGCACCGCTGCCTGCAAACGACGAGCTGCTTGTTCGCTGGCGCCGGCTCGTATCCACTGGCCTCCGTCGAGTCGATCACAGACATTACACTTAGATTGTTCCGTCTCTCGATACATTGATGACTCTAATGTTTGCCTTGTAGTAAAACGATTATATTCGTGGGCAGGGAAGTCATTTAGAGGCGTTTAGAGGTCCTTGTTAAAAAGCACTTAAAAATGGCCATGAATGTATTTGATTGGCTGCAGTGTGATAGGTCGGCAGTTGAGGTGATCGAAGGCGCGTCGGTGCGTCGTGCGGTCGTGTCGTGCGTCGTGTCGTGCGGTCGGCGGTGCGGCGTGAGGCGGCCGGACGGTCACGATGCTCTCGATGATCCACTCGAAGGGAGCTATTGTACTCGACCACAACACGACACGAGTCTCACAATGTTTTGCCTTCACCGACTTCATAAGTGCTCACATTAACTCGTGCTGTATATCTACGACCCTCACTTAATGTTATTACCAACATATCAAGTCGAACCGCGCATTAGTAATAAAGTAGCCCGGATTATATGCTATTCAGCGAGTTGTGGCAGGTGACAGGCGCGGCCCTGAACTCTACCAACTGTGGGCTCGGTGTGCACGATGCACACAAAGTACTGAATGTCAATCATACTTAAAAACCTAGCGGGCTTATAATGTTATGTAATTGAAGGGGTGACACAATCGGCACTAACGGGCGCCAAACAATAGAGCACAGGAAGCGCTGGCGAGTGCGTAAGAGAGCTAGAAATGGTACGGAATGGCCACGATTACCGCGCGCCTGCCGCGTTAGATAGCGCCGACAATGCACGAGCCCCCCGGGCCGGCGCAAGGGTCGGGGGTGGGGGGCGGGGGGCGGGGGGACCAGCCTCATCTAAATTTACATATTTCCACATAACCTACGTATTGTGAGCGCGGCGCGGATCCTATTCTATTGAATCACCTATTACGCAATCGTTCTACTACTAGTACCATGAAATGCTCTTCCTTCAATGTCTCTTAATTTGATTACCTATTACTTTTATTTCCTTTATTGAGTAACATTAAAACCGTAATGGTCAACAAACTATGACTATAAATGCTATTCGATATTTCCTGGTGTCGTGAGCAAATATCATACATTAGTGGGTCCGTCTAATGAGCGTCGAGACGAGACTTCGCGGGCGCTCCAGAGACTACAGGGCAGCTCCGCACGAGCGGGAGGACTGGCTTGTTCTGTAACCTTGGGGTTGGCAGTAATGATCTACAACTCTACATACGATTACAATTTACATACATAGATAAAAAAGTAAATTTTTTATAACATTCATTTTAGCTATAAAGATAAATTGAATTTATAAATAATTCTGGACGATACGTACGAGGGTAGATCGATATACTCTATAGTGACCTCAGTTTTTCGTGACCAATGATCATGACGCATGAAACTGTGCCGAAATATCGGAAAACTCAAATCAAATCATGAATACATAATAATGTAGAGGGCCAACAGCATCGGGCACAAAGTATGAGAGTAAGGCGGGGATCGAATCGACGACCTCCTGCGTCGTCGGCGGACCTGCCCGCTCCCTCAGAGGTAAAGCACCAATAAAAGTACTATCGTGTATCAAATTAACGCAAACTAACAGATGTAGGCACCTGAATGTGTGCGTACCCTAGTGCCGGCCCTGGCGCCGACGCTTGCACTAACAGCCCCCGCCCCCGCGCGCCGCCCGGTACCTACACCAGGTGTAGTTAGGAAATAATCTTTGGGGCTACATGATCTCACTATAAACATTATTAATGTGTCATTACTTAGATAGTAAGCCAGAGTTACACAGGCCACAAATTATATTACAGTAGGTTACCGCGTGAGGGACACTGCGCGCGGAGATTGGTTGTACAATCTGTGTGATGGCGTAATGTAAGATCGTCGTATGATATCTCCGCGTTTGTATCGCGCGACGCGACGTAACGTCGATTTGTAGCCATTTGTAACGATATAAATGAGTTTGCGCAAACTGAAAGGCGAGTTGCGAACGTAAAGGTTACAAGCAAATGATGATCTGTACGAGTCGGTTGTATAATCAGTAGATTGTTGTGTTCACGTTGGCGGCGCGGGGTTAGGATTTGTGAGTTGAACCGGAAGATCGCTCGAAGGACGTTCCGCGAGACAGAGGTATGGCGGCTCATAATTCTACGAACGTGCTCAGATCAATGAGTACCGGATGACTCTGCTGGCATGTGCTCTTTATGTGATAATCAGATTTCCCATAAAGCAGAGACCTCAGTGGAGTCAGATTCCATCGAAGGGCTATGAGGACTCCAGCAAATAACAAGTACCTTTATTAAAGAAGGTAGAACTGCGCTCGGGCAAGTGAATTGGTTTCCCTGTGAGTGTGGCGCGCGTGCAGGCGCCCGCCCGTGAGCCCGCACGCACCGCGCTCGTATCTCTCGCTGTGTTTTAAAGCGAACCTGCTCGTTACACTTTATGCGCGTTACACTTTAAGCATACCTAGTTAGTATTAAGAACCCTAGCTTCTAGATAAATCTAACAGGATTTAAGATACTACTAACCAAAATATGTATTTTTCTTGTATCAATAAATTATCTATGTCGATCTATCGTCCTGTGAGCCCGGCTGTCAGTCTACAAAGGCTGCGCCGGCGCCGCCTCGCTGACGCGCGGTGCGTGCGCGCGGCTGCGCTTGCGCAACGCACATCAAACGCACTCTGCATTTGGTACGAAACGTTCACGAAAATGTACTTTGCAATCAAAACAACAATATAATCACCAAAAGAATGAAGCGCTGAATGTTTTGAAGCTCTGCTGCCATTCTACCGAACGTAACATAATAACAACCCTATTGGGACACAAAAGGTTTGAAGATTTGAAAATGCCAGATTTTTTTTATAAACGCTTTTTTTTGTATTTTTTAATGTAGAATTGATGTAAGTATGGCATACCGAAAGAAAATGAAATAGAATATCAATTTAGCTTTTTTACTTTGCTTTACTCACGTCCACCTCACGTAAATATTGTTGCTGAAATGTCAGTTGTAATTAAAAAAACTAGTAGGCTGTGATAATTCGTAAAAAAAGTTACAGCCTAAATAAAACAAACATCGAAAAACTTTTAATTGTAAGCATTAATTGCAGAAGAATTAATTGCAATAACTGGGCTTTTTCATTCCTGGAAAAACTCTCAGACTATTTAAGGCATTTTCAAAGGTTTTCGATGTTTGTTTTATTTAGGCTGTAACTACTAATACCTTAATTTTGAAAAGGCACTTTTACAGCAGGACTTTTTTAAGATTGACTTGGTTTTTGACGATGCCTATTTAGATCTAGTTTAGGTCGACAAAAATTCTTTGTGTTTTATGGATTTTAGGTATTATTTTAGGATCTATAGATATTTTTAACGTAAATAGTGTAATTTGTACTGAAAAGAAAATAACAAAGTGTGCCTAGAGCTCCTGGGGCGGATAAATGTATCGGTGCTCGGAGACACCGCGTCATGTCAGTGGAACAGTCCCGAGGACGGGGCGGCTCGCCCACGGGGAGGGAACACGCGGGCGGGGCGCGGCGGGGCGGGACGGGGCGCGATACCGACGGGGTTTCAACATTAATTGAGTGAATGGTTAACCCGAACAGTACTTGTGTAATCATTTAAAGCTAAAGCAGCGCTATTCATATTGCGTCACTCGACTGTAAATGTAACATTTTGTAGCGAACGGCACTTAACTGTCTACATCACGATCCTACGATAATTTTTACTACTTATTTTAGTAAACTTTAAGGTTATTTTAACGTAAGTGAATGTAATTGACAGCCAAGGCAAATACATACATATATTATTAAAATTTATTTAGTTTCCCGTTAGCGAGGTCCGACAAGGTCGCAGCGAGCGCCGCCGGAGCCGCCGGAGCGGTCGGCGAGACGTCGGCGAGACGTCGGCGAGCGCTCGCTGAGGCCGGGTAGAGGGGTTTCTTCAAATGTTTTAGGCAGTGTTTATGATAATTAGTATTCTAGAAGGCAGGCAGGTGTAGGTCACACGTAGGTCTATGATAGTGTGCAGCGAGCGGCGCGGCGCGGGGCGCGGCGCGGGGCGCGGGGCGCGGGCTGAAAGTGGACCCGTTCGCATTGGCCCACCGCGGGCTGAACGATATGCTAAAAGTAGCTCATTTTGATTGATATTTTTTACTTACACAGCGAACTAAAAACCTTGTCAGATATTTAAATGAAACATAAAGTTACAAACTATTTGTAATTGAAGAAGTTGTTCTGATAAGTATAAGTAATCAAGCGTTCGTCTAATATTATTTGACAGATCGACTTGATTACCATGTTGTCTAGATACCAATACATAAGTATTTGACGCAATATTAAGTTAGAATATGAGATTGATCCAAGCGTGCTCGATCACAAGGTGACTTTCATGCAGTGTTGCAAGTGTTGCGCCACTTCGACGTGTATTAACATGACGTGCATTAACGGAGAGCGCAGCTCATCGGCGGCTGCCGGCGGGCGGAGGTGACCGGCGCGAGCGGGGCGGGGCGGGGCGGGGCGGGGCGGGGCGGGCGGGATGATGCCAGCTACGCAAACTGCTATCTATACAATATAAACGAGTTAAGTTTTAAGAAGCCTGGAGAAACCTGGTAGAGTCTGGGCGTGAGTCTATCAGACTGGACGCCGGCGCCGGTCTGCGTGAGTCGACTGCAGTCAGTTGTTACAACCGATGTCAGATGTTATCGTAGAGTAGTTGGTGTTAGGGGCCTGTGCTTCGTCTCCTCACACATTTTGGAAGATTTCTCGATGTTGTTTTTAAGTTTATGAGACAAAATAGACTCACATGTATTGACTATACCAATCATTGAAATAAAAATACTGTTTGTTTTATGAAGTGTTTCCGATTTTAGGCAAATGATTATACTCATATAAATAAAACCTTTGTATTTATAAAACCGAAGCATATACATCTATACTTATAATAAAACTGTAACAGGTCAAATTCTGTACATTGAAGATATTTTGAAAATTTTTTTTGGAGGGCACTCTATTGTCGATACTCAAGCCAAAACTGTAATTTTTTTCATTCATGTCTGTCTGTCTGTCTGTCTGTCTGTCTGTCTGTCTGTATCGTAAACGCGCATCACGCCGAAACTACTAGATGGATTGAAATGAAACTCGGCATGATTATAGGTCATACTACGAGGAAGGACATAGGATACTTTTTATCTCGGAATTCAGTAAAGTTCCCCTGGGAGAGAGGGTGAAAGAAAAATTTTTAACCACGCATCACGCCGAAACTGCTGAATGAGTTGGAATGAAACTCGGGACGATTTGAGTTCATAGTACAAGGAAGGACATGGGATACTTTTTATCGGGGATTTCAGTAAGGTTCCCCTGGGAGAGAGGGTGAAAGAAAAATTCTTTAACCACGCATCACGACGGAATTGAATGAATTCGAATGGAACTCGGGACGATTGGACATGGGAGACATTTTATCCCGGAATTCAGTTTGGTTCCCCTGGGCTATACGGGTTTTCAAAAATTTCTCACATCATCTGAACGACGCGTGTGCAACGCGTCGTCGTTCAGATGCTGTGAGAAATTTTTGAAAACCCGTATAGCCCAGGGGAATCCAACTGAATTGAACTGATAAACGCGAAAGTTTGTAAGTATGAATGGATAGATGGATGGATAGATTGATAGATGGACTCCAAATACTAATCATGCGCAGACGAAGTCGCGGGCACCAGCTAGTAGGTAATATAAAACAGTAAGTAGTGAATGACCTTGATAGTTTAACATCTTTTGTTTTAATTTGCACAAAGAATAGTTCTTTTACCGACGCCCGCATAATTACAATGTGTCATGTAAAAGACAAAGAATGAATAGCAAGCGCCGGCGCCGGCAAATGTCAAGACAATCAGACCTGCCCGCGGCCGTTGACCCCTGCACTTGTGGGACCTACCTACTACATTGTACTACTGCATTGTACACACATACTCCGACTGCGCTTGCGTCACTGCGACCACAGAAAGGACTTGGCACATCGCTGCTAATTCATTCAGCTAGACTTTCCTCGATCAATAACAGTTTGGGTTCGCCTCTCATGTAACCGTTACTCTATCCTCTATGGTCTGAGACATTGCAGTGATGTCCAGCTGGTGGCACCAGTCGGTAGACTCATGCGAAACGGTAAGTACCAGTCCGAGGGAACTGATCGTTTTTGGTGTAATGTTCTCAAGCGTTGCGCCACGTATTGCACCGCGTGGGACGCATTGTCGCGACCTACGCTGTTGACTGCAAGAAACGGATCTAATTGCTCCAATTAATTTGTCACCTTTAGCTATCTACCGCATAGTAAGTACCTAAGTACGAGTAGGAATCAAATGAGCGTATTCGCTATTCATATATCGACCTGCCGCATTCAGCTGCGTGCGACCTTACAGCCTGTCCAGATAGGGCGCTTTACGCGCGCTTTACGCGCGAGTGCCCTCGCGCGTTTCAATTTATATTGCGTCCAGATGCGGCGTTTTACGCGCGCTCCACTGTTCGCCCGAGTATTTCGACTCGCGCGTAGCACGCGCGAGTCGAGAGTCCAGCGCTTTACGCGCGTAAAGCGCCCTATCTGGACAGGCTGTTACCGTGCATGATTTGGACAGAATGATTGGATCACGGCTGCTCACTATATACATATTTTCACTATAAAAACATTTAATAAACTCTAACTGCCAATTAATTTACTAAAATAAATAAAAAAATGCATGACTATTATGTAAGTCACACAGCGAGCGTGCACCCGGCGCGATACAAAAGACATAAACGCGCTCGCGTAGCACCCGCGTAGCACCCTCTACGAAAGTGCTACGCCGTAGCGATACCACATTTATTTTATTATTTTGTGGTTCTGATAATTTAATTATCAATAACAGTTTTTTTAATCTTATTTCATTATGTACCTACTCAAAGCTATTAATTATTTTTTTAATCTAAAGATTAAAGATGTTTATTTGCACGAATATAAGTTACAGAGTTGGTCTTAAAATTAAAATAATGTCCACATATATTCTACCTTAACTAGGCATGCAAATATTTTGACTTATTACATAACAAATTAAATAATATCGTCTGATTACAAAATTAAATGAATTAATCTGATTTTATCATAGATAATTGTACAACATTAACATTTTACATTTCATGACTGATTTTTGTATTTATTATTGACGCTTTATTTTAGACAGCTAGATGTGTATAACGAAGTAATAAGCTGATTTTTGTTTGGTTGTAAAATACCTAACCTATTGTATTGCATTGGGTGTGCCAGTTAATGTGATTATATATGTTAGTGTGATTGTAAATAAATAAAATGTAAGTAAATGCTAGTTCGTCTATCTGTCCTATTGAGGGGGAGCGAGGGGGAGCAAGAGGGCGTGAGGGGGAGCCTTTGTGTCTCCTTTGTTTCTCGGTCCAGGTGTGTGTTGTGTTGATGCATCAGTGATCAGTACTCAACCAGTCCTTTAAGAGCAGACAGGTGTCCGCGCGCTGAACTCGAAAGAGGTCCACCAAATGTTTGGATGTTTGGCGCACTTTCTGTTCACATTCTCCGAATCAATAATTTACCTTGGTACCTAACCTTCAACAGTACCTCAGTACCTAGGTAATTGTCTGTCCATTGTTTTTATTATCTAAACAGTTGTAAATGGATGGTCAATCGATTGTTTAGTTATTTCCGGTTGAGATGTTCAGCTTGTTATAAAATAATTCTGTTGTGAAAAGAATTTTAATAGATGCACTATTTTTTCTATAATAGGTAATAGGTTTATAAACTCAATTAATATTTCTTAAAACTAATTTTCAAATGTTTGGGTTTGCTTGTTAATTAAAATCTTGGGTTTACCCGTTTGATTGACTTAAAAAAGGAGGAGGTCCAACTGTTATTGACTTATTTCTGGGTACAATTTTGTCATTTTTTATTTGCAAGCGGATGCTTTTTAGCGGTTCCTTTTAAGTGGATCAAGATCTGACTTGTAGGTGCTTTTTCAGCTATTTAATATTGTAAATGTTTGGAGTAGAATGATCTCAGTATGAACAAGTTTTAGTTATTTTAAATACTCGTATACGTGAAATTTGAAAACAGTTCTGAGTTTTCGTATGAACTTTAAAAACAATGTTGTACTTTATAGGACTAAATCCTCGCGAGGCGCGTCAGAGGTCCCTGTGTTTTTGAACACATTGTTTTTGTGTTTGTCGAGAGTGTGTGACGGCGCGAGCCTCTCCTCTGTGATGATGATGTGTTTGCGAGATGTGTCCGAGTCGTTACGACATGTGATTGATGACGGCGGCGGCGCTTGGCCAACGCGCGACCTTTGCGCTAACACGGATTTGAATATATTGGCAAACAGCGACTTTATGAATGCTTAAAAGGTTCTAAGCACACATTTGATATGCGGTTACACATCACGTGTATGTGCGTGGCGCGCGGTAACTTTGTTGTTCGTAACAGCAGCAGCGGTCGGATGCAGCAGAGGTATTCAAGAAACAATGAGTTCCATCTCTCCCCCACTCGAACAAAACACACGGAAATGTTAACAATCCAAGTCATATTGCCGCGGGAAATTATTTGAACAACAAAAATAATGTGAGCGTGTAATTGATGTAGAAGTGCATTTTGAGGCGTTTGTTCTCGTTGACCTGAATGTGAAGTTGTGTGTGTGTGTGAGTGCGCACAGCGAGCGGAGTCGGGCGCTGTCCGAGTTACGAACGAGTGTGACCGGTGTTATGTCACCGCCCCCGCCCGCCGCGCGCTCCGCCCCGCGCGCCGCGCCGCAGCGCACACGCAAACAGCTCTCCAACTCGAAGTGCTTTATTTCCTTTAGACCTTACAGGTTACTTAGACACCTCAGAAAATTCATGTGTTTATATATAATTGAATGAAACAAGGAAATAAAATGCCAACTTTGATTTTTGGTCATTTCAATCTTTTTAAGTTAAAATAAACAGCGATCAAGAAACCTTTACCATTTAATGTTGTTATTAATATTCGAATATACGACATGTGAAAAAATCTTAAGATGAATTGAACTGGTTCTGAAGGTTAATAATAATGAATGAAATTAATAAGGACAGGAAGAAACAGAACGAGTGGTCGTACAATGAGGCCGGAGCAAGGGTCTAGTACGGGGCGTAGGGGGCTCCCTGCGCGGGCCGGTCGCTCACTCGCACAGTTTACGCCGTGGTCCAGCGGGCGCCGCGCTGCGCTGTGCGCCTCCTTTCGCTCTCGGCGACCTCCTTCCGGCGGCGAAAGTGCCCCCGCGCGCCGCGCCCCGCGCTCTGACGTCACCGCACTCTTGACTAACACACTGTAACCGCGCGCCGCACACATACCCGTAAGATATGGGACTCACTTTTGTAGGACATGCTTGCAGATTTCGATTTATTTATACGCCTTGGAATGTTAGTTTTTTTCAGATGCTGTTTTTAATACTAAATAAAAAGTAATTTAAAAGATAAATTTTTAAAATTGTGTTTCTTGAATGTAGGTCAATAGATCTACATCTCAAATCTAAATATAACTAAAACTGTTACTGAACTCGGAGGTCAAACAATAAAAACTAGTTTTTGAAAAACCTCGACATTAATTTTTTGTTGTCTTATGTTTATTCATCGTAATGTGATTAACTTTTTGTAAGTTGGTCAGTCGGGTAACGATCCAATAATGATGTTGCTTTTATAATGCTGCTTGTTGCCTAACTTTGAGGAGCACCTCGCTGTGATTAACCTACCTGTTACACAAACCTGCCTGTCACACAAATCTACCTGTCACACCAACCTGCCAGGCGCACATGATGATGTGCTATCGTGCACTCTAACTTTTCTATGTTAAATAAATAATGTTGTATTGTATTTTGTATCAAACGTGCAGTCTCCACGTAGACTTTAGACCAGCCAACAGCCATATGCAATGAATATAGTGCACAAGTGTTTGCACAAACACAGGTGTACTCTCCATTACCTTATTTTCAAATGTGTAGGTAAGGCTGATCGACGGAAGGAGGAGAGATAAATAATAATTATTCTCAGATCACATAAATCCATAAATCATGTGCTTACAACTAAAATCAAATTTCACAATAATTAAGAATAGAATTAGCGAACACGAATACATACAAAATAAAGCAGGCGTCCTACAGGTGTACGAGCAGGTCGCAGCCGCCGGCGCGTGCACAGCCCGGCCACGGCCGGCGCCAGGCGCCAGGCGCGGGAGATGTCTTTACTTGTCACCTTGCCACAGGTACACCTGAGCAGATAGCCGCGACTAGCTGCACTCCTAAATAACGCTTCATTTATCATTACGTATTTATAACTGAAGGATTGTCTACCGTGCAAGCTGACCGTTCTGTCGCCTTGCTGCCGATCCTACTCCTCGTGCAGGCGAGCGCCGCCTCGCGCCGCCGCACCACCGGTTCACTTCAAATAATAACTGTGTCAACGGAATCTGATACTATTGTTCCTTCAGCCTCACGGAATAAGGGCGCGGGCACGCTCTCCAAACCTTTACGTATTTATTTGTACATAACACGACACCGTGTGATGTGATGACTGTAGGCGCGCTCGTCTCACATACATAGTACTGAGTGACTAGAGTGATTAGATTGCACAATGAACATTATTCTAAGTGTGACATATTTTTGCTCTCTGACAGTAATTTTAAGAAACAAGCTTCTCTCTTATTTTGATATTAAATACTTTAATATTTATTTCTATTATTCAAACTTAATGTTTTAGTTTGTTATGTTCATTAGCGCCTATAACTTTTCTAATTTATTTTATAATGTTTCTATTAGCGGCAACTTAATTGGTGTATAAATCATTCTATCTATAATAGATAACTAAGAAGATTGTAAACTGTTTGTGCCTCAATAAACGAAAAATAAAATAAAATAAATAAATGATTGAGTCAGTGCTTGTGACCTCGGCTGGTGGACGGTCAGCGCCCAGCGAGTCATAGGGCACTCGGCTCACATGGCATAGTGGACGGTTGGCCGACTTGCCTCGAGTGCTTCCTTGAGGGAATAATTTATGTCTGAAGATCAACAAGATCCGTGCAATCGATCTTCGTCGAAATGTGGACTCATCTTAGTTCAGAGAACGGACAAAAACGAACACTACGAAACACGTTACCGAACTTTTATTAAAGGGTGCGTGTGTTGTAGCACGAAAGAAAGGCCATGCTTCAGTTAACATGTTTCTCTTAAATTAAAAACATAATAATTTTCATTTTGTTTTAATTTTTTTAATCTCCTTTTTATTTAGTCTCGCGTGATTTAATCCCTATGCTAAAATAACTCACGAGCGTCAATTATTGTAGAAACCCGAGTCGACCTCGGTGTTCGTTGACGTCCTTGGCGTAAGTGCTCTATGCCCTCGTTGCATCATCTTAATGTCGTGCGCGCAGGAAGCGGTCTGCGCAATGTCACGAGCACGTCATGGACCCGGAAGGTGTCTGTTTACCTCAATGTGTCTAAAATTCAGGCGGAGTGCCGTGGCGGGCGGCGCAACAATACTACTAATATTATAAACGCGAAAGTTTGTAAGTATGGATGGATGCTTGTTACTTTTTCACGCAAAAACTACTACGGAGAGATAGATTAAAGTCTGGAATAACACATAGGCTATCCGGAATTCCCACGGGACCGGCAATTACGCGGGTGAAACCGCGAGGCGCTACTGGTCGAAAATAAAATTGGACAATCCGGACAGCATCATCGAGCTCTAATGACTAACTTGTTTGCGTGGACGTGTAACAGAGAGGAGCTAGCGCGCGCCCGCGAGCCCGGCCGCCGCGCGCGGAGCGCCGACACGCGGGCCTTATGCAACGCCGCGCCGTCTGCGCTCACCTAACAGATCATACAGGAACCCTATGGAGTTCTGTCAGTGCGGGCTCGAGTCCCGCGCCGGGTCAACCGCCCATTGCTACGTCACGCGCTGCAACAACACTTTACAACTACATAGCTGCACGGCTTCGCCTGTGCCTCAGCGCGGGAAGCGCCGGGCGCCGCCCACTAGTGCAGGACTGGGTCCTCGCACGTGGCGAACCCAAACATCAAACTACTAACATTAGTTGTAATGTTCAGAGTAATTTGTAATTTCCCAGATGTGATAGGCTCAGTCGCACACAGTGATACTGCCTCTACAATACATGTGTGTTGCTGAGTGGGTGACGCGCCCCGAGCTCAGATGCTCACTGTGACCCGGGGCGCGGCGCGCTCTCGGACGCGGAGCATGCCACGTGCAGTTTAAAGCATGTGATTGTATCTGACTACAATTATTGTTATTAATTAAAAGTTGCAAGTTTGTTTGTATACACAGTTCCTGCGCTAAACTCTCGTCTCTTTTTTATTAATTCTGCCAAATAGTTAGCTACCTACGTTATCCGCGTAAGGTTTGTTTAATCATTTCAGACCCGATGTGCGGTGCGCGGCTTCTGGTCGCGCCGGGTCCCTCCGGGTCGCGCCGAGTACCCGATCGCGCCGGGTCACACCGGGTCGCGCCCGTGAACTTGAACTTATTGTAGTCTGCGCGAGAGACAGGCTGCCTGCGGCTCGAGTGCAGCCGCCGGCGAGCGCTCTCTGTCCGGTAACGTCCACCGATAAAGCAATAATCTAAAGCGCGAACGATCGGTAATGGTTATTAATTATTAGTAATGATCTATTCGCGGCGAGGCCGGTCGCGGCGGCGGCGGCGGCGGCGGCGGCAGCCCTTCACTGTTGAGAGGGGGGCGGGGCTGACCCTTCAGGAGCGGGTCGGCGGGGGCGCGGGGCGCGGGGGGGCACTCCTGAAGCGACCGGTCGCGCGAGGTCACTAATTGGCGCTGAAGTTGCCTTGGACTTGTTTGTCCATTTCGCGGACTTTTTCAATTCTTGAACTTTCCGAATGTCGCCTTTGCTTCGGGTCATCGAGTTGAATTACAATAATCGCGCAGGTTTCTCGTCGAGAATTATAAACCGATTGGAAGCTGTAAGTGACTCCGACAAGGTCGCTTGTTATGATCGATTAGTTACTGGTGGATTCACCTCCTTGATAATTGCCTTTAGGTGGCGCCAACTATTTGCTTTACATTTAGCGATGCATCCCGAGCTGAGAGTGTATCTAAGCACGGTATGTATGTATATACTATATCTAAGGACAATATACGTATATACTTTGGATTGGTACTAGAGGGTGGTGGGGTGTGAACTCAGAGTACGGCATTACAGTAGATGTGTGCTCTAACATCACATTTGATAAATTAAACATGGCATTGAATTCAAAATCAAAATCAACATGTTTTCCTAGATAGATTAAACTGGTAACAATAGAAAATGTATTATTATTTTATTTTCAATGTAACAAATGGGATAATGAATGCATATATCGTTCATATAATGTGACTATAATAAAGAACTGTAATGTGATGGAATAGAGTGCTCTAGCGCTAGAGCAGCCTGCTTCGTCTCCCGAATGTACGTAATCATCACTAGATATAAGGGAGGGCGCGCGACTGGCCCCACATCGACTGGTCCCACATGGAGTGGGGCCGAGCTGATCCCGCCCGCTCCACCGCCGTCTCTCGGACAGCCTCAGCTCGCTCCTCGTGAGTGCCGCGGGCGGGTGACGAAACTAACTAGTCATTGAACATTTACTTGAACAAACAAACAGTTTAACCTTGTCAATGTATTCATCTCGGAATTTAAATTGTAATTGTAAATTAATCGTTTCGGCGAGTTTTGTAAAACACCCCTCCCCCCAAGGCTCTTCCTTCTGCCGAAGTAACCGTCGAAGACAGAGTCTAAGCTACAATAATAAGATTTTAAATAGAAGGCGATCTCAGAGAGATGTAGCTCCGTAGAGCTGGAGCCGAGGCCGGGCCGGAGCCGTGCGCCGCGGGCCGAGCCACTCGCTAGTGAAATGGGAGAACGCGGGTCGAATACGTAAGGCAGCCGCCGCGGCCGCCGGCTCGGCCTGTCGCAACCGGCCGCGCTTTCCATTGCCGATGTGGATCGAATGTTATTGGCTCATTCATTGTGCAGATATTGATTCGTTTTAGTTTCGGTTGCGGACCGAGAGGGCGGGAGGGGAGGTCGGCCCGGCGCGAGCTCGGCCCGGCGCGGGCTCGGCCCGGCGCGGGCTCGGCCCGGCCCGAGAGCGGCGCGGAGGCGCGCTCGCCCCGGACCGACTCGCTCCAGCGCCGCGCCCGCCGACCTCACCTTGACCTGTTTATGGACCAAATGACTAACGTGCGGACGAACCGCCAGCAGCGGCCTGCGGAGAGGCTGCGACGACCTGCCTGCGACCTCAGGTGAGGAGAGCCAGAGAGGACAATACTGTACTGTAATGTTTGTTGTGGAGTGTACCTACCTACTGGTTCTGTTTGCGACACGTGGTGCGAGACATCGGTCCCTCGGGGCGCGGGGCGGGCGGGAGTCTGCTGCGGGCGGGGAGGACCGACGGGGTTATCGAGAGCGGGACGGTGGCGCAAGGGAGGCGAGCCCGGGGGTGTGAGGCGCGGGCGCGGGGTGCGCGGGCGCGGCGTGTGGAGTGTGTGTGCGGTACGTTACCGAGCGGCGACAGGCGGCGGAGCGTGCGGCTACTGACGGGAGCACTGGGCGGCGCGGGTCACGGACGTGCGAGCGAGGCGAGCGCGCGAGGCACAATGCGCGTGCAGCGCGCCGCGGCCGGCTCTAGCGCGCGCCCCCCGCCGCCCGCGCGCGCGCCCGCCCCACTTCAGCGCTTTCCTCGGGTTTCCCGAAGCTCCGCGCACTTGGCGCGCGCTCCCGCTCCCGCCCGCGCTGACGTCTCTCCGCTCTCCCTCACTCGCAGTGTACTGCAGCATAGGCCGGCGGCGCCTTCACTCACGAGGAGATGGGGTACTTCTTGGGCTCTATGAATACATTATGTGGATTGTTAGGTTTTTTAGAACTCATAAAACTTAAAAGCTTGATGCTCATGAAACCGCCGACCGCACGTCTGCAATAACAAAGTGAATTCACGAATGTCATGCTTGAGTTATAAAGTAGAGTCCACAAACATAGTCCACCCACTTGTAAGTTCGACCGGAATAATGTTCGATCTCTAACGGCGGGACTCCGCCGTCCCTCCGGCGCCCCCGAGGGACTCCTGCAGGGTTGTTGCTGAAGCCGTTTCTTGACACGTCAGGGGATGCTTATGCTGATTTTGGCTAAGTGCGTGTCGGGCTCGCAAACCGAGTGTTCCACACAAAATTAATGTGTGGTTCTTCTAATAGAAACCGAGTCTCAAAAAATCATGCCTTTCTGATGGTTCAGTACTGTAATGCTAGCACAGTTAAACACCTGGTGTCATGAATCCAAAATAAAATAGTTGTTCAGGACCAACTACTGAGCCTCCTCTCTTTATCTGTCTCTCTGCAACTCGAACGTCAGCATTGAAAATGGCATCGATCAATGCCGATGTTTAAATGAATGCTGATCATCCGCAGATGCTGGTATTCGCAACAACCCTGACTCCAATAAATCTATCGGATAACACTAAAGGTAGCCGTCTTACAAAATATTTACTAATAACTATAAATTAACAACTAACTGCTGTTAATAATACTATAAAGAGTGATTGCAGCGGAATGCAAATGACGGTGAATAATGTGCGATTTTCGCGCTAAGGTGAGGTGCTAATTAGCATCGACAACAATGGTGCAGCCCCCGGCGCGTGGGGCCGCCGGGTCGCGGGGTCGCCGGGGCGCCGGGTCGGCGCGGCGAGCGACCCGGCGCCGGGCCGAGGGCGCGTGAGGCAACCACGACATGAGCTCACTGCACATGATGCCGGGTGCAACATGACGACTGTGTGGCTTGAGAAGTATGCGCGAGCTAGCGTGTACCGACTCCTTCATTGTGACACGGCAGCCCGCCCCGGCTTCGCACCAATACATTTATTTTTAATAATAATAGTCGTGAACCCACCGCGAATGCTCCCTCCCCGCGTCCCACAGCCTCGCGCTGGCCACACCGGGCACGGGGTAAGGGGACACCTTTTGGGTTTCTCTTATTGACATAAAAAAACCTGTTGTATAGAGTCCCATTAAATATTTACTTTATACTATTTTTTAGTATTTGTTAAAGCGGCAACAGAAATACATCATCTATGACAAAAATTCTAACTATCACGCTTCATTAGATACAGCCTTATTGAACTAACAAATAACTCTTAGCCGGTATCTATTACCGCATCTTAGCATAGTTGGAAACATTCATGATCCATTAATTGAGTAACATAATGTGGGACTTCCAATAAGATGAACGTAGTATCGACACAAGCGCCCGAGTTGAGTGCGGAGGCGCGGAGAGTCGCCGGCACTGTCTGCGCCTACTCTACTGTTTAAGGGCACCTGATGTACGCTCAGGGAATTTCAATCAAAAGTGTTCCTCCTTGTTGGAGCTCCATAGCGCGCGAGCCTCGGCCCGACCAGCCCGTCCGAAGAGGGAGCATCTCGCCGGCTCGCCTCTGCCTGCGGAGCTGTGGGCTGTCCCGAGGGACGCTCGGCGCTGCCTGGAGCCGGTCCGGAGGGCGCGGGCCCCGGCGGCGGGCTCGGGGCCCCGGCCTCGCGCGCGGTGAAGGCCTGCCCCCCGCCCCCTCGCCCCGCGCTCGTTGACATCTGACTCCGACGCTAATTGACATTTTATAGTTTCACAGGTCTCGGAACTGCGCGCACCTTGACCTGGTTATTCGTCGTGTTTGCATCACTGCTCGCACCGCACCGCATCGTGTTGCATCGCATCGCATCGCGTCGTGTTGCATCGCATCGCACACGTGCCCTGCCCGCGCGCGCGCTTCTGTTCAAGATGAATCGCAGACACGAATGTTATACAACACAAGTGATCGGATACAAAGGACAAATTACGTAGGTATAGATGGTGTTCCAAAATTATTAGTATATTTTCATAACGCAACAATGAACCATCTCGTAATTTGTAGTATTATGTATAAGTGGAGATTGGTCCGCCGGTGTGATGTAAGCGAGGTCCAGGAGTCCCCCCCGCGCCCCCCCGCAGGGGAAGGCTGCAGTGCGAAGTAAGAGGTGCATACAGGCCGTCGCCCGCGGCCGCACTCGACTGCGACTCGCTGCACCCTCATTACAACCGGTACCTACAAACCTGAACCGGTTAATGGCCCACTAAAACTTCCTACATATTCATTACCTAATTTACAGGAAACATATCACAACATCGAATAAAGTCCGTATCACTAGTAGTATGCGTTTACAAATAAAACAAATTTGTTGAACCTACAATTTGTCTACGAGTAGGTAGTGGACAGGCATTATCCTAACTAATGTTAGTTTTATGTATATTAGGTAACAGTTGGTTTAGCAACTAATCTCTTATATTATAAGTAATTATGTAAAGTGTTACCAAAGCAACCCCAACCGTGGACAACATTCGTTCGAGAGAAAGGTTGCACTCGATTCGAGTCCGCCATTAATATTGAGATCGTAATGATCACAAGAGAGCCAACGTTGCGACACACGCTCCCGCGCCCGCACTGCTCGAGTAGTGGTCACTTTGCAAACATGTAGCTACTACTAGACCTGGAATGAAGCACAGGCTACGAAATACGAATAGCTACAGCACGGAGCAGGTTTAGACATTACTTATAGACGGGAGGGCTGTGCGGCGGCAGGCTGAGGATCCCAAGCATATGGAGCCCCGGGGCGGTGGGGGCCGAGGGACTCCGGGTTAGCAACTGTCTGAGCGTCGGGGCGGCGCCACGCGGGCCCGACTCCTGGCGAGTGTCTGCGCAGCGCATCAGCACTGACATACAGCGGGGAATGCAGCCAGTGTCTTGGGGACGCTTCCGAACTAAAATGTATTGATACGGATCATTTGAGCTACCTCCAGACTGTTCGCAACCGTTTGCAGTTAGCTCAATTGTATCAATTATTTAAATTTATTTATTTTATTTTATTGCCTTTGATAGTTTTGATTTGTTTCCATTCCTTCATTGTAATTTTCGTTGCTAATAAAGATTAAATTTAAGATTTCAAATAAAAAATATTGAAATAACGTATCTATAGGATAGGTAGGTATCTATTTTTATCCCATATCGACCAGAAAGCTTCAGAAATAAGAAATTTTACTTTTGTATAGAACCTACGCAAATATACATTATTTGATTTACCGTGGATACAAAACAGCTAAGTGGAAATAATGTTTAAAACTAGATTAATAAAATGGCTCATAAATGAAGTTAGTTTGATAAATGATCACACTTATAAACTTAAGTTCTTTTTCGATAGCTATTTAGTAGTAGGTACCTAGATCTATTCTATTTAGAAGAGGTATTTGTTGTAACACGTTTGTTATGTCTTTGATACCTACTTCGATTTAAGACCTTTAAAAACTTATGTTTTGTACCACGTATACAAGTACACAACAGATATCAGTAATCAATAAATTTGTTTCTTTAGGCTAACAAAATAAGCACTTCTACCAACCTGACAATAACAAAAATGTGCTCATTCTGAAGTAACGCGTGCGATGCGAACCCACGAACTATGTAGTTAGGTATAGGTACCTGCTCGTTTTGGTAAGCTGGTAAATAAATAAGGAAATAAGGTAAAGTAGGTCTTTTGGAATGTACGAATATTACATAAAATTGAATTTGGAACAATAAAAGCAGTAAGTGGGTTGTTTGTTTGTAATGCACTCGATGTGGTGCGTCACAGTCCTTATGCAATGCAGCGGCGGGCGAATGTACCCTGCGCTGTCCGCAAAATTGTATAACACTTTATTTTCGGCGGAGCCCTGTGCTGCGCCGGAGCCCTGTGCTGCGCCGTACTGCGCTGGAGCCCTGTGCAGGCAGGCGGAGTGTGGACACGATGCCCTCATTGCTCTGCGTTAGTTCCTCTTCCGCCCCCTCCACTCCCTCCGCCGGAGGAGCTCCGGCGACGCTCTCGAACTTACAGTTACGAAACGGGGAGATTATGTTTATTGATTTTAGATCCAATTATGTTCGCTACAATTACAAATCTTTCCATTTGTTGAGGAGACCCTATTGAGTAGGTACCTGGAACCTATTGAGGCCTCAAACAACATACCGAGACCTTGGCAACGAGGACAGTCAAATACTCGTAGTACTCACTCCCTAAATGTTTCTATTTGACTGTTTATGAGCTTATTATCAACTGACTTTAAAAACGAGGCGGTCGGCCGGCGCCTGCTAGTAGTAAAGTTAGTGGCGGCGAGTGTGCGTGACGCGCTGTCCTGAGGACAGTGCGCGACCGCGTCTAGCTGTGCGCACACCGCGTCTAGCTGTGCGCACACCGCGTCTAGCTGTGCGCACACCGCGTCTAGCTGTGCGCACACCGCGTCTAGCTGTGCGCACACCGCGTCTAGCTGTGCGCACACCGCGTCTAGCTGTGCGCACACCGCGTCTAGCTGTGCGCACACCGCGTCACCGCGTGAGGCGCTGTCCCGCGGGAACACGCAGCTCTGGTGCGAACCGCACACGACCTCTAGTGTAGGCCGCTGCTCTAAATATAACAAACTCATATAAAATATGGTAATTTGTCTCGGATGTAGTAACGCTCCGCGTTGGGCAACGCATGTAGAGCAGTACCGGCGCGGCGCGGCGTCCTACACGTTCGCCCGCGCCGCGCCGCGCCGGCCGCCTGAGCAAGCGCGCGCGCGCGGCCTGGCTCGCCTCTTCACACCCGCGACGCTGCTGGGACCTACTAGTACTTCACTTTTCTACTAAATAGATCATGATCATCTTTTGGTTGCCTGGACGTATAACTACAAATCTACAAATTTAATTACTGTTTTTTAAGAGTTTAAATTCAGTTCAAACTGTTTTGTAACCTGAAGTAAAAAGTAATCTATACTTGTAAAGAAAACTAAGTTTATCTTTAATTTGAATTTGCCGCGCCGCATACCGACAGGCCTACCAAGTCAAGAATCAAGCCACGGGACAAGAAGTTGAAGCGTTGGATTTACTTCTAGATTTTATTACTGCATGTGCAGGACAACGTCTAGTTAAGTTTTAAGATAACTAGTACTTTTCTTTGGATTTGGTTGAAGAGTCTAGAATCGTACTTAATTTGCAGTTGATATAGAGTAGAATGGGTGCTTGTTAACCACAATAGGCCATAGATCATGTAATAGTTGTAAGAGAGCAATTTATGTACCTATCTTTATGTAAATAAGGTTTATGTACTACGCCTTGTCGAATAGAACAATCTAGAGCTTTCGGGAATTCGTAGAAAGCTTTGGAAAGTTCTGGAATGTGCGAGATCATTCCAGAACATTGTAGAAACTTCCGGAAGCCTATAGAACGATTTCTAAGCCTGTAGAATAGTGTAGAACATTCTCGAAATCCATAGAGTCATTCAGTGCCTTAAGAATATTCTAGTCTTTCAAATGTACGCAAAGTTTCTCGAACGAATCGAAAGGAAAGACAGAGACAAATAGGAATGACAGAGATAGATATAGCTTCCGGAAAACTGTGGAAATGTAAGACAAGGACGGCGTATATAGAAATGAAAGGGATAGAATTATTTCTAGATATTTATCGAGTTTTCTAGAATGTTTTGTTTTGTTCGACGGGCATATAAAAGGCCGAGCTTGTCCGCCGAGATTCATTCAGTTTTGTGATACGATACAGTAAAGATTCATTTTTTAGTTGTGATACAGTAAACATTCAGTCTTTAATAGTGAATAGTAAATAGTGAACTCATAGTAATAGCAATCCAGTACTGCAGTAAGAAAATATAGAAGCTCTTCTCAAGAACAGTCTTTGATTCCACGCCATCTTCACCTTCAACGGAGTTCTCCAATCCAGCAATAGAAAGTGTGCACCCGCTCATTCGTATAGGCCCTTCTAGTGGGATCGCACATTTTATGGTCCTTCGAGCCGGATCGCTGAGGAAGCCTTGAAAGAAGATTGGAATTGAAGATATCGTCATGCCAGTCACACGCTCTGCCGGAAAGGGACGCCAGCCACCGACCACCAGAGCCGGTACGTCGGGGGCACCTGCCTTTACATGGACGACGGGAGGAACCACGGACACGGATTCTACGGCGACCACCTCTGTCACGGGGTCAGCAGCCATCATGTCTGCCAGGGAATCAACCTCTGTCACCGCGTCTACTGTAATCGCGTCTGCTGCGGAGCCAACGGCGACCACCTCTGCCATTGCCACCGCTGCCACTGATGTGACCTCGAGAAGAAGCATAGGTCAACATACTGCCCCGCCGTCTGCACTATCATCCCACTCATCCCCACCTAGCCGCGGGACTCATATAGCAAATAGGGGAATGATGCAGACACTACTGGATCCATGTCTAAAGGAAGGCATGCTGCCGGACCATCACGTTCAGAAGAATTCACGTGCTGGATCCAATTGTTCGAGAAAAAGACTGAAGATAGCAAAGGCTAAAGAAGAACTCGCCCGTCTCCAAGTCGAACTAGCCACAGCGCGTCTGGCTGTGCTTGAAGCAGAAGACAGCGAGGATGAAGAGGATGACAACGCTTCTGAGTTTCCAACTGCGGAAACGCACACCAAAGTGGAAAATTGGCAGTATAACACGCCTGAACCGCCGATAAAACATGAAGAACTTCAGCAAGAACCTGTGGCACTGCCGGAATCATTGAAAACTGAAAGAAGAACTGAAAGAGTGCAGTGCACACCGGCGGGAGCTGTTCAATCGGACTTCAGTCAGCTAGCCGCAGCCATCACACTCGCTGTCAAAGAAGCGGGTCAGCGGCCACGATTTATCGAGCTACCCATCTTCAATGGCTGCCACCAGGACTGGCTACCCTTCCAGGCGGCATATAGAGAAACTGAACACATGTTCTCACAGGTCGAGAACATAAACCGCCTACGGAAAAATCTGAAGGGTAAAGCCAGAGAAGCTGTTGAGAGCCTGCTTATCACGAACACACATCCATCGGACATCATCAAGACACTCGAGAACAGATTTGGAAGACCAGAGTCAATCGCCATGTCAGAGTTAGATGCACTTCGAGCACTACCGCGCTTGAACGAGTCACCGAGGGATATTTGCATATTCTCTACCAAAGTGACCAACGCCGTGTCTACTCTGAAAACCCTCAACTGCGTCTTCTACCTCTACAACCCGGAAGTCTCGAAGGCCCTCGTGGATAAGCTAACTCCAATACTGCGATATCGTTACTACGATTTCGCCGCCATGCAGCCAAAAGAAGAGCCGGACCTCATGAAGTTTGAGAAGTTCATGAAAAGGGAAGCTGAATTGTGCGCTCCTTATGCGCTACCCGAAGCAACATCATCGTACCAAGCCAATTCTTCACAGAAGCGTCTTCAAAAGGTCAACACAGCCTCAGATAACAATCAAATAGATAGAAAGAAATGCACCGTGTGCCAAAAACCGGGACACAAGATAGAAGACTGCGAGGAGTTCATAGCAACAGAAGTCAGCGCCAGATGGGACATCGCTAAGGAGAAACGCCTATGCTTTAGGTGCCTGCGATATAGAGGAAGAAACCATCACTGCCAAGCAAAAACGTGTGGTATTAATAGTTGCAAGTACACACACCACAAGATGCTACACTGTGATCGATCAAATAAGGCAGCGGACTCCAGTGAAGAAAATGAATCTATTAACTCTGCGTGGACTACCAACAAGCAGTCATATCTCAAGATCATACCAGTACATGCGTCGGGACCAAAAGGTTCCATAGAAACTTACGCACTACTGGATGATGGATCGACAGTCACTTTAATAGATGAAGACGTCGCCAACGCAATAGGAGCCAAGGGACTAATCGACCCTCTGAAAATAGAAGCGATCAACTCATTCAAAATTGCTGAAAGGCAATCAAGAAGAGTCAACTTCATGATTAAACGATTGAACAATCATGAAGAACGCATACAAGCCAGAACAGTGAAGAATCTCAAAGTTTCGTCTCAAAAGGTTACCGTAGAGCAAGTCGAAGCCTGCAAACATCTGCAAGACATCGGAAAAACACTGAGTTACGACAATGCGAAGCCACAGATAGTCATCGGTCAAGACAATTGGCATCTTCTCGTAACAACGAAGGTTCGAAAAGGAAATGTAAACCAACCAGTAGCATCCCTTACGTCGCTCGGTTGGGTTCTACATGGTGCACAGACCCGCACACTTGGCCGCAGCTTTCAGTTCGTATCTCATATCATGGAAGCTTCCGATGATGATATAGAAGAAATGGTAAAGCAATACTTCGCAATGGACGCGCTCTACATTAATCCAAAGAGACCAAAGACGGACCCAGAAGAGCAAGCCCTTCGTATCTTGGAACAGAATACAGTCCACAACGAAGAAAATAGAAGATACGAAACAGCTCTACTTGGGCCAAAAGAAGATATCAGTCTTCCTGATAACAATGAGACCTCACTAAAGCGACTCTTCAGTATAGAAAGGAAACTGGATCGCGA
The DNA here is from genome assembly GCA_944547425.1 of Eupithecia centaureata. Classification (NCBI taxonomy): domain Eukaryota; kingdom Metazoa; phylum Arthropoda; class Insecta; order Lepidoptera; family Geometridae; genus Eupithecia; species Eupithecia centaureata. Next base: position 13,592,877 of record OX155693.1, read on the forward strand.
CGAAAATCTGAAAAAGAAATGTAATGAACAGATGGAAGCACTTATAGAAAAAGAATACGTAATGAGATTCCGTCATCACAAGACGGTAGTAAAAGCAGACATGAAGGTGATCTTCGGAGCTTCAAGTTCACCGTCAACGGCATTAATGGCACTTCGACAAATGAAAGAGCAAAGCGGGCATCATAGTGAGATCTGGTCGGATAGTGCAACAAACCTGAAGGGAGCCGACGAAGAACTTAGAAGAACACCCGATGAAGCTACAGCGAAAGAAGTGGCCAAGAAGACCATCTCGTGGCATTTCATCCCTCTTGGAGCATCTTTAAAGCAGTGCTTGGGGACAAGTGTCAGGTACCTTCAACGAGAAAGATACCATCTCAAAAACTAGCTGGCGCACGGCACAAAGATTAGCTGACATCTTTGGACAAGATGGCTATATGAATATTTACCCGAGCTACAACACCGGCGGGAGCCACATGGGAAAGGACCCAGTGTCAAGACTGGCGATCTCATACAACTAATTGACAGCCTCCCGAGAAACGTGTGGGTCCGAGGACGAGTCATAGCAACGTTTCCCAGCCCTGACGGAATAGTACGCACAGTCGACGTAGCAACAAAGGGTGGAATCCTGCGACGGCCAGTTAGGAAAATAGTAGTCCTGCCGATTGAGACGTCGTTGTCCAAGCACCTAGAGTAATGCAAATATTTGCACGGCGGGAGAATGTGCAGGACAACGTCTAGTTAAGTTTTAAGATAACTAGTACTTTTCTTTGGATTTGGTTGAAGAGTCTAGAATCGTACTTAATTTGCAGTTGATATAGAGTAGAATGGGTGCTTGTTAACCACAATAGGCCATAGATCATGTAATAGTTGTAAGAGAGCAATTTATGTACCTATCTTTATGTAAATAAAGTTTATGTACTACGCCTTGTCGAATAGAACAATCTAGAGCTTTCGGGAATTCGTAGAAAGCTTTGGAAAGTTCTGGAATGTGCGAGATCATTCCAGAACATTGTAGAAACTTCCGGAAGCCTATAGAACGATTTCTAAGCCTGTAGAATAGTGTAGAACATTCTCGAAATCCATAGAGTCATTCAGTGCCTTAAGAATATTCTAGTCTTTCAAATGTACGCAAAGTTTCTCGAACGAATCGAAAGGAAAGACAGAGACAAATAGGAATGACAGAGATAGATATAGCTTCCGGAAAACTGTGGAAATGTAAGACAAGGACGGCGTATATAGAAATGAAAGGGATAGAATTATTTCTAGATATTTATCGAGTTTTCTAGAATGTTTTGTTTTGTTCGACGGGCATATAAAAGGCCGAGCTTGTCCGCCGAGATTCATTCAGTTTTGTGATACGATACAGTAAAGATTCATTTTTTAGTTGTGATACAGTAAACATTCAGTCTTTAATAGTGAATAGTAAATAGTGAACTCATAGTAATAGCAATCCAGTACTGCAGTAAGAAAATATAGAAGCTCTTCTCAAGAACAGTCTTTGATTCCACGCCATCTTCACCTTCAACGGAGTTCTCCAATCCAGCAATAGAAAGTGTGCACCCGCTCATTCGTATAGGCCCTTCTAGTGGGATCGCACACTGCATAAAAACTTATTATAACGAAATACGGGAAATAAGGACTTTAAAATGTTGTTTCCTTTGTATTACAGGTATGTTAATCTCATCAACCCATTATAATATAAAAATAAGGATATTGTAAACTGTTGTAAGAAATAAAAACCTTTGTATTACAGATGAAACGCATTTTCGTTTGAAAATTCCCTGCAACAAGCCTACAAACAATTATTTCCATTATATACTTATATGTAATGCATGTAGTTCCGCGCTCCCGACCGGATAGCTATTGTCGTGTACGGTGCTGGCGTCGAGAGGGCACAGACACATACTTTCTTTATAGTTTGATACGAAATTGAATTGAAGTTCCGTATTAACAAACATACACACATACTTCCACTTATGTTATATTAGTAGGAGTTCCTTACCCAAACATGGTTGGATCCAGGAGTCAGCGTGTGGTCTTCCGCGCGTGCCCTCTCGCGATCGCGGGGGCTCACCCCGGCCGGTGTTGTGTTGGCTAATGGCTGGGGTGAGGCCCCGAGTCCCCTGCCTGCGAGCCCCCGGCTGTGTGTCTCACTAGGGTAGTCAGCGGCACGCGCGGCCGCTGAGCGCGCCGGGGGAGCGGACGATACAAGCGGCTCCTCGCGCACGCTCCCTCGCTCGGCTGGGAGCCACATCCAGCTCTTCAACTGTATCTACAGAATAGCTCTGGACCTTGCTTCAGCTCCAGACATAGGTGTCCGAAACTTCACAATTCCACTGGCATCTTGAGATAGACGCACACACTTGTTTTTAATTTTCTATAATTATTGGAATGCTTTCGATTATGAGGCTGCCTCATGAACATATTATATATTTGAGAGGTACACGGAAGGAATGATCATTATGAGAAGGCGGTCATGTCACTCCTTTAGCTACCAGGTAGTCTAGTTAGGTACTGCGCAAGCGAAGCCGCGGGCGAGGCTGGAGCTAGTTCTGTTGAATGTGGGCGGCTTTATTGTGTAAGTTATGAGTGTTTTACGTGAGTTTCTACTTTTGTGTTGAAATTAGATCTAAAATGGGCGCGCTGCCCTCACCGCCGCTAAGCGAGCTCGGCGTGTCACATGCGGCAGAGGATTGGCTCACCATGCGTCATGTGCGGAGACATTTCATGAAGACCAGAGTGTCGACACTACGGAGACACATACAGAGTTGTGAAACTGCATGGTAATGAGAGAGTCATCTCATCGGAGGCCTTAGGTACTGGCAAGTAGGAACCTGTTTAGGTACTAGAACTACAGGAAGGTTCCTTTAGGAGTCTGCAGGGTGCTAGCGGTCATTTAAACAGAAGTCGTTTAAATGACCGTAACACATGTTTATGTGGATGCCCTGCGCGAGCGGCCGGGAGGACACGTCGTGTATGTGATGTGTCGCGTGACCTCCCGCGCTGCTCTGTGCGGTGGGTTGCTCTACTTTCTGATCTCCTCGTCCGGCCGCGCGCCGGCGGACGGGAAAACCCGGCGGCGGCGCGGAGTCACTGCGGCCTCTGGTGCGACGCCTCTGCGCTACTCGGACGAGCCGCTGCCGAGCGGACAGCGACCGCGGAGGCGTTGCGTGATGGCTGGTACTCGGCTTCTCTCGGGAAGTCTATAGTACCAGTTTTAGGAGTCGCGAGAGGCACGCCGAGTGTATTCGGAGGCGCGCCGCCCGCGAGAGGATGTCGCCGCGTCCGATAGATAACACCACTCGGTAGACAAATAGACCGCAACATTTACTTAGTTAAGTTTGTTCCGACGAGGCGTCGCAACAAGGGATGCGCTGGTGCCGCCCGCGGTCCGCCTCGCGCCGGCGGGAGGCTGCAGGGTGGAGCTCCCGTGTGCGGGAGCCGGCGCGAGGCCGGGCGCGGCCGCGGGGCTCGTGAGTCAGGACACGTTGCGCAAGGCCGGCCCCGTAACACGGCGGTGACCGGACGCAGCCTTGGGGTTTATCGAGAGGTGAATGTTGCCCCACGCACACATGCGCGTGCGCGTGTGTGTGTCGTCCTGAATGTTCAGATCTCCACTTCCTGCAGAGCTTTCGCGGCCGACCTCTCCCACAGCTGTAGGAGTCTAACGCCATCCTTATAATGAAGATGTTATTTTATATTGTATCGTTCAGAACCCCGGGCAGCAGGCTCACGCTGCGGTCCCGCCTGCCTCGCCCTCGCGCGGCGCCGTGCTCCGGCTGTCCCCGCATGGGTCCACAGGTACATGTTGTCCGCGACGTGACGTCACAGGGCTGTGTGACGTCCCCCCCCCCCCCCGCACGATGCTCCACTTGACTCAACGAATACGTAACTTGTACAATTCCACGAGTCCGATATTGATCTGTATCTCGGAATGGTTTTTGGTGCAGCCGACGTTTTTGAATATTCAGTGGATATGAAAGTAAATGTTATTAAGTGAATGTGTAATGAAATGCATTGCAATGTATCTGTAACGCGTTACACAAGCTCCTCTCCACGTCGGCCGCCGCTGCTCCGCTCCCCGGCTCCGCTCCACGGCTCCGCTCCACGGCTCCGCCTGGAAACTTCTATGTTGTCTATTGACCCTTTCAAGAACCAACATCTTTCATTGCACCTACTAATGCCAAAGTTGGATGCAGTCTGATATAGCTTTAGAGTAATTGAAAGGGATCTAAGTAGACGCAAATGGGTGGTAAAGCAGACCATGCGGCGCAGCACCATGCGGCGCAAACCCCTTGCTTCGCTTTCAATATTCTATTACATAGGTTCATTACATTATAGCAGTGCACAGACAAACTAATTACTAAATATACTGTAACAATATCTACTACAGTACCTAGTAGTAGTATCTGCGGTAACTCTACTATTATAAACTTGTTCGAGCTGAATACTGTTCTTAGCACTTAATAGTAGACAAGGAGGTATTAACATGGGTTAGTGAGCGAGTGCGCGAGTGAGAGGGCGAGTGGCGGTGCATTTGTTCACAAGGATGTTGTTAATACGTGAGTGTCGGATTAGAATGCACACAGGTCACTAACATAACATTCAATCAGAGGCCCCTCTATGACTTTTGCTTCGTTAACAAAAACTATACAAGTTAAGTACTTAATTATTTTCCTTGTAGCTCCTTTTACCATCCTATACTGATATAAACGACTATTTGCTGTATGACGGCGCGATCTAATTTCATACAAACTATTTACAGATTTTATTTATTTGAGAAACCAAAAGCTAAATAACGATAGATTTGTAAACTACAAGTAATGAAGTTAACGTCAGTTTCCACTCATAGTTTACAAACGTAACTGAACTAGAACTAACTAATAAAAGATTAGGAATTTATAAAAATGCAAACAAGTGATAAATAGAGCCTACCTACTAGTAGAAGTTCCCAGTATTATATTTTAAAACTAATCAACTTTAAACAAAGAATTTAAAAAAAATCTCAATTTAAACATATTTAGTCTTTTTTGCCTGATGTCGGTACCAAATCCTGTAGATTGCCAACTTCCATTGTTAACATTTTAAGTCCTAAAGTTATTTTCAACGCGATAAAAAGCATGCCATGGCGCTTGAAACTGAAACGAATAAATCTTGATAAATATTCCGATTAGATTTGTGATTTCTTTGACAAGCAGGTAGTGCCAAAACTGTTCCGTTTTGTAAAACTTTTCCATTCAGGTGTGACGTTAGCAACTCGTACTAAGGGCACAGCTTTAAACCTTGTCCGCCGCGCGGCCTCGCACTAATCTAGCTGCCTAGTGTATAAGGTGCCTACAGGCTTCATGCATGTATTGTACGTACATACATGTGCTGTGTCTACGACACACTACGACAGCAGTGCGCAGGTCGCCGGGATCAAGGCGGCGGCGGCGCCCGCCCGCGGGAGGCCGCTCCAGCTACACTCACCTATCATACACTTGTCACCAAATGATACATTTAGATTACTGTCACAAGACATTTATTTATTTACAACCACGTTATTATATTTTAAAGCGTGACTTAACTAAGGAAATAATAAGCGGTCCACATACATAAGATGAACACATTATTATAAATATTTATGTACGGGTATTTATCGCGTTTATTTACCTATTTTTCCCGACGTTTCGACAGGATTACACACTGCCGTGGTCACGGGATGACTGTTACTCCAGTTACTCCAGTCATCCCGTGACCACGGCAGTGTGTAATCCTGTCGAAACGTCGGGAAAAATAGGTAAATAAACGCGATAAATACCCGTACATAAATATTTATAATACATAAGATGACCCTGTTAGAGAAATACGAAATGGAGTGCACAGTGAAGCACCCTTACAAAATATACCTCGGTTGTACAGCAACCCTTAGAAATTAAGAATATCTATTGGGTCTACATACATAAGATGACCCTTTAGGAGAAATATAAAATGAGGTGAGAAGCACCCTTACATAATACAAATCTGTTGTAGAACAACTCTTAGAGAATAAGAAGAGGGGTCCGATGTATCCACAAACTAACTTTGGCTTTTAAATAGGTATTAGTAAGGCCTTCTTGATAAGATTTTGTTTGAAAAAAAAACGTTAGTTAATCGCTACATAGTTTATAACAAAGTCGCTTTCTATGTCCGTGTGTCCCTATTTCCCTTTGTAGGTATGCTTAAATCTTTAAAACTAGGTACGCAACGGATTTTGATGCGGTTTTTTTTATAGATACAGTGATTCAAGAGGAAGGTTTATACGTATAATAAAACAGTGCGAAACCGGGGCGGGCGCTAGTGTTTAATAAATAAATAAATTGTGTAGTCTGAGTACGCGAGCGCACTTGCGCTAACAAAAGACTTGAACGCGCGCCGCCGCCTCTGTTGTTCATATCAAATACATGTATTGTGTACGCTTAAGTACGTCTCACTGACATTGGACGCAGCGCAGCCAAGGGTCGGCAGATATCTTCTTTTTGTCATTAGACATCATTCAAGGACCGCGCTATCATTCCTGCGAACACTCCAGCGTCGCTTCACTTACCTCTGTCGAACTACTCGACGACCGGCTCCTTTCACATATCCTTTACCTACCGACGTTACAATTACGTAAATTTTTGTGACCTAAGTGGAATCATTTATTATTATGAAACTGAAAGCTCTCGGTGACGTGCGCGCGATGAAAGGAGTGCACCCCGCGTGCGTGGAGTGGAGGTGACCTCCCCCCCCCGGGCGCGGGCGCGCGCGCGCGGCGCCGGCGCAGGCAGTCCTCATCCAGCCACCATGCCGCGCGCACGCTCGCTCCTCGCGCCCGCGCTGCTCGCCGCGCTGCTCGCCGCCGCGCTCGCGCCCGCCGCCGCCGCGCCGCGCCTCCGCCGACAGCTCGCCGACGACGACGCCCTGCAGCCTCTCCAGGTAACGCACGCAGGCGCATCGTGCTCGCGGCGCCTGCGACCACTTCTTCACTTCGATGCCCCTTAACTCATTTCCCTATAAGTCACTCATCGTCTGAACTATCGACGAGTGTGGTCGCTCGTGTTGATTACTTGAAGGACGAGTGGAAATAAGTTAGGGGGCGCGAGACCGCGTAATATCCACTAACACTGTGCCTCCCGGGCTCGCGCTCGCGGAGGGCACGCGTGCTCTCCGCGGGCGCTCGGCGCCGGGGCGGGTTGCCACACTCCTCGCGCGTTGCGCAGCCAAAGGTCACTGCCGCCGCCGGCCCCGACCGACCTCGGAGCCTCTTTCACCATCCACACATAAACTCATCTATTTCGACAGAAACAATTCAATTATACGCAGCTTCGACTCTCCGATGGTGAAATTGGCTCGGCTTATTAACCTACCTTCTACTATACAGCTATCACGTGCCTCGCTCCCCTAACGTGACCTCTACCGAGTAAACAGACGTGAGGAGATGGAAGGGAGAGGCGCCGGCGCAGCGTCCGGTGACGCGAGGTTGCTTCTCAATACATAGATGTAGGTGTATCGGCTCCAGCACAGAGCACTCAGCTCAGCCCTCGGCAGCTCTACTCCCGGAGTAGGCAGGAGAGGCGCGCGCGCTGTGCCTGCGAATGACGACCTCTGCAGCGCGGTGGGCCGGCCCGCACGTAGGATGTTCGATTCCCACCTCGGGACGATTGTTTCAATGATATACAGATGTACCGAGCGTCTTGCATGTTTTAGCACAGTAAAAATTCATGATATTATAACTAAATAAAAATATTTATTTCATTGAATACTAGCGACCCGCCCCGGCTTCGCACGGTTTTATTGTACGTTTAAACCTAACTCTTGAATCACTCTATTAAAAAAACCGCATCAAAATCCGTTGCGTACTTTTAAAGAATTAAGCATACATAGATAGGGACAGAGAAAGCGACTCTGTCCCACTAAATTATTATTACCTCTGTCCCTATGATGTAGTGATGTAAAAACGTCTCCAGGTTATTTCTATCCCAGGGGAACTAATGTATAGGACGGAAAGTATCCCATGTGTTACTCCAGGGCCGGCTGTAGAACACCGCCGCGGCCTCGAGTGTCGCTCGGCGCCGAACTTTACTCTCAAACAACTCGCGCGGGACGACATTCAGTAATAAAGGTTTTCGCAAATAGCTTATTGAAGAGATCCTACAATTTGTATAATAGCGACGACGACGTTATAATGAGAGACGTTATCGTTAGTGTCGTGATTAGTTAATGCGAGTGCTTAGTTAATGCGAGTGATTAGCGTGACGAGGTGCGGGCTGCGGCCGCGTGCGTCCGCCTGTATGTCACCGGTGAGCGGTGCCCGCGCCGCAAGGCCGACATTTGCATACGTACGGGAGCCGCGCTGCAACGCTCCACATTTGCCGAACGCAACTGTTGTGGAGGCTGACAACCGAACGTACCCGATTCCGGTTCGTTGTCAGACTCAAAACAGTTCCTTTCGCGTTATTCCCAGAGGTGGGTACTTCCTCCGAGCCAGGCGATCCTCATCTAATCCTCCTTCAGTACTAGTGGAATACAATCAAAGTTTTTAGGCAGTCTAACTAAAGTACCGTAGAGAGCTGAATGAATACATAACAAGTGTCAGAGTGACCGGCTGGTAGTACTGCGTAACGAATCGTAAGTAAACACGGCGCGCTGGCGGGGGGCGCAGGGGGGAGGTTGCGCAACCGATGCCGGCGGCGGGCGCGAGTACGCGGGCGCGTGCTCCACTTCCGCGCGTTCGCATCGCATCGCATCGCACAAATAATGCGGTTTTATTGAATGAAGTGTCGTCGCGTCGTATCGCAGCATAACTGTGTCCGTGGGCATCGTCACTGTATTCCGTTGCTTTGAGGTAATTCCGTCTCTCCTCTGCATCACGGGAGCGATAGCGGTTGCCTGGCGGATTCAATAGGAATACTTATGGTCCCCTAGTAAACCGTCCCTAAAGTTGAAAACACACAGAAGCCGGAGGCGGAGCGGAGGCGAAGGCGTGCCGGTTTTTCCTATGGCACCGCGCCGCCACCGCCTGCGGAGTGTGTGTAGGCTTTCATATGATTCAATAGGATACAACTCGCACGCCTTCACCTCCGCTCCGCCTCCGGCTTCTGTGTGTTTTCAACTTAAAGCGGAGTCCCTCGCAGGGTCGCCCCGCGCCCGCGCCCGCGCCGCCCCCGCGCTCCTTCCATCTAACTCTACAAGGGAGTGCTCTTAACAATTATAACTAAGCCTTATTTATTTAATTTGTATTTAAATAATTGTACGTAGGTCCAGAGAGCTCTGTCGAAGTACCGTTCTAGTCTGTATCGGCCGCCGCCGCCCGCGGACCGAGCTCTTTGCACCTAACTCTGTCTCGCTTCCATGGGTGCTCGCATTCATATTATATCCAATGCGCTTTTCCAGAAACTAACAATTAATGCCTCCATTATGTAATGTAAAGCAAGGTCCAATTATTGCAACATTGCGTAATCTCGAATAATTAAATAATTTGGCTTCGCTCCACAACATTAGCTAACCTTGCAGCTCCGCGCTTCCGGCGCTCGCCTCCGCTGTGCACTCCGTACGGAATCAATACTTCATATTTTATTTCTTTACCTTAGTCAAATAATGGCACCCTCTTGTAAGTAATATAATACCCGTGCTAGAGGGTCTCGCTCTGAAGCGCGGCTATCTTAAAGAAAGTATGAACATAATATAGGCTGATGATGATGACTACTACATCGTAAAAGTTAGTCGAAAGAGTAGTAGTTTTAACTTTGACGTTTTTTATATACTGGAATTTATGGTCCAAACGATGTGCATTTAAATGAAATCGTGAGTGTGGTGCCGTTTGCAAAGGTCGTTACAATCCTGACTGAGGAGTGAGGACACCCCGAGCCTCAGAGCATATGATGTGGTGGGCGCGCTCCCCGTGGGTTGGAGACAACACATGGAATAGTTAGTGCGTGCTCCGGACAGAGGAGCGAGAGCACATGGCTCCTCCTGATTATTTAAACAAATCCACATGTTTCTAGCTATTCAAAAAAGGTACAACAGTTGGAGTTAATGTGTACTATCTTTTCAATAAATCGATATCAAAGGACGACAAGTACACAGATTCAAAGTTTCAGTATTTTTAAAACAGACTTAAAAAATATCACACATTGAGTTTTAAACATCTTTAATTTATACTTCAAGCTCTAAAAATTACACGGCATAAGCATTCTAAATTAAAAATAATATACACATTTCAATACGATCGAAACTACGAATATCAATCTTGAAAAACCCAATTTTGACCCGTTTTCAGATTTTTTCTGAAAAATTTTAAAACACATGTTCAGTCATTTTATATTTTGTTCTTTTATTATATATATTTTATAGTATTCTCTGAAAGTTTGCAAAAAAAACTACGATCCCCCTTTTCACCCCCTTTGGGTAGAATTTCCATAAATCCCTTGTCATCGGGTAAAGTAAAGGACACCTACCATTCAATATGCTTCACTAACCGCCCTGTCACTGAGCAGAGTCACGTGTTAGTTGGTGAACATGTTCCGCGTCGAATGGTCTGGTCTGTGTTGATGCTTGACCCGCCGCCGGGCTGGCCCTTCGACTCGAAGGGTACGAGATGTACCTCACTACGAGTTGAAGGGTGTGTACGTTGTTATGTGAGGCGCGAGGGAAGGGCGCAAGCGCGGCCGGACGCTCCTCGTCCGGAGCGCGGCGGCCGAGGTCTGCGCGGCTGTGGCGCAACCGACACGTTTTAGCGATCTTCGGCGCAGTGCAATAGTTCCCACGACCGACTGCAGTAGCTGTAGGTTCAGCGCACACACACAGACTCGTCGAACACTATGCGAACAGTTAACAAAGAAGACATAACGTGTTTATAATTGATCCAAGTCGAGTGAGCGTTATGTAAGCGCCCCACGCCCGCTCGCGCGAGCAACCGCCCCGCTCCCCCACGCCGCTCCCCCGCACCGCCGCGGCCGGTCTGCGCACGCGCATCCTTCGGGACCACCGAACGCATCCATTCCTAATGTGACTATCTATACATATTATACCTATATTATGTATTGTAATGAGGTAGTTTCCCAGGCGCGGTAGAGTCGCAGCGTTGCAAAACCAATTGATTGACTAACAGCTGGGCCAGTTCCCACGACACGAGAACAAAACATTTGGTTCGTTGCATTCGCCTGCACCGAGCGAGGTGCATCCCTCCTGCCCCCGCGCGCCCCCCGACTCCCCTTGCGCTGTACCTCAGCCGCTATGGTCCCGCAGGTGTCGCCGGAGGGGGGGGTTGCCTTCGGAGATCTCATTCCTAACGTCTCCTAACGCCTGGTTCGAAGGCACCCGGTGGACGTGCAGTAGCGCGCTCGGCGTCAACATTATTTGTAATAGAGACAGGTTGTAGGTAAAATGGTGGAGGTACTATGTATAGAACCGCTGCTTGTGTGCGCATGCGCAGAGGAGGCACCGGCTTGTGCAAGAGGTCACGCCGAGGTCGCTGCGACTAGTTGCGACACTCGACATCGGACACCACCGCTCGGTCCTGTCGCGCCGCGACATCTTGAACCTCTTCACTGAACCTCCTAGAGAACTCACGCCTACCTATCGTTAAACATATTTGTGTAAGAATTGATTCCGGGTAGCTGAGCAATCTTATTAATATTCCGATAAAGTCGTCGGTGAGAACACAAGTGATGTCACTATTATATGAATCTGTCACCGAACTGATATCGGCTGATTGACGGACGGACGTAGTGCGGAGTCGCGTCCCCGGCGTGCGCGGGCGGCAGTCGTGACACAGATCTCGTACAGATCCAGGTCGTTCATTATATTTGCAAGACATCTTGTTTACTGTAAGGCCTCCTCGTGTACGTAAGCGAGGGGCGCTGCCGTCCAACGTTACGGTTGGGCCTCGGAGACATTCCGTGTAAGACGCTGTGCTGTGTGTGCTGGAGAGTGAGTTGTGCTTGTGGCGGGCGGGGCGCGCTTGGAGTCCTCGGGCGCTGCCGGTGGTGGCTGGTGGGAGGGGGGCGGGAGTGCGGGCAGAGAGAGGAGAGAGATGTGACGTGTTGTTGTGTGCAGGAGGCGGGCGGGGCGGAGGAGGCGGCGGGCGCGCGCGAGAAGCGCAAGCTGGAGGGAGCCACGGAGGCCAAGTTCGGCATCAAGAACGCCGTGCTCGGGTTCATCTTCGGGGTGAGTGCACCTCTCTGTCTGTCTCCGTCGCTCGCGCGGCCCTCCACCCGCTCTGACCCTCCCTCTCTCTCCGCTAGAAAATCAACTCGCTGATCGACTCGAAGACGAAGCTGGTGGAGTCGCTGGACCGGCACAACGTGGAGATCAACAAGCACTACGGCATCGAGCCGCCCGCGGAGGCCGGGCTGGGCTCCATCACGGGGGCGCTCGGCCAGGTCATCGGGCCCAAGCTGCAGCTGCTGGGGCCCAAGATCCAGGCGGTGACGGGGCTGCTGGGGGGCGGCAGCAAGGGCTCCTCAGGTGGGGGCGGCGGCCTGGGCTCCATCCTGTCGCTGGTCACCTCGCTGTCGGGCTCCTCCTCCGGCGGCGCGGCCGCGGGCGGCACCGTCGAGACCATCGACTCCTCCGAGGAGGACGACTCCTAATCTCCTCGCTCCCGCTCCCTCCCCCCTCTCCTCCCCCTCTCCCCACCCCCACCCGGCACACTGTACAGTCCCAGTGACCGATCCCCAGACCTTTATATTTATGTTGTAAATAGTATTAGGTGCGCTGTGGTATTTTGATATTAAATATTTTTGTACAGACGAGTGTTTTACTGCGGCACGGCCCCGCACCCCGCACCCCGCCCTGTATATACCCTACACCCTAGTGTATGTAGTTAGAGCTCAGCTACACAAACGAAACACCAACTTACACAAGTGTAATTAGTAATATGTAGAGTCGCATTAACAAACGCTTTAGTTTCCTCTCTAGTCGAGCCTAGTCCTTCGTTTATATTATAGCGAGCATGTAAGTATGTAGTCTCTCGCTTGCACTGCACTACATACAGTGCCACACGCATTCCTGTACTTATCTATTTTATTCTGAGTTCACCTTTCGAACGAGTCCGCGTCGAGGAACGGACACAAGGACGCCCGCTCCGCCTCATTCACTCGGTCGCACGTTCACATTACATTGAGATGCTGCCGACGGTCTGTTCGTAACGATCAGCCTCACGATTTGAATGCGAGTCGAGTGTCAGGGAGCAGGGGTCAGGCACCGCTACTTGTTTTCACATAAATGTTCACGCAATATTTGTAAATGTTATATAATACATAAAGGGTCTAGCTGATTGTGTGAAGCTCTGTCGTCCCACGCCCACGAGCGGCCCGAGCCCGCGGCGCAGGCCTCGCGCGGAGCCCTGCGCTCACGCGGTAGAGCTGAGGGATCGTGCAGCCTCGCATCGCATGCGCCTTCATCTTTTGTATGTAAATAAAGTCGGTCATTGCCGCTACTCAACATGGCCGAGGGCGCCGGTCGATGTTTTCTTTATTGTGTACATTTGAGTAGATATATATATATATACAAGCCCCTTGTTCTTAAAGATATCTCATATGAGTACTCGGTGGACTCTACCACCGCAGTACTTAGTTGTTTGAACTGAAAACTGGTAGAGCTCCGCCCCCGTCCCCGCCCGCGCCCCCTGGCCCCCGTCGTCTCGTCTCAGCGCACCCGTGCCCTCCTCGCGTGGTCACGTGCCAGCGCACCCGTGCCCTCCTCGCGTGGTCACGTGCCAGCGCACCCGCGCCCTCCTCTGGCCGGCAGCACGCGAGTCCTTCCTCCGCAGCGCCCCGCAGTGAGCTCCACCGCGTCGTTTGAACCGGACACAGGGCACTAGCCGTGTACACGTTCTCCACACCTTTCCACCTCTTACTTACAAACTGGCTTCCGTAGAACCTTCTAAATCACCACATTAGTAGTTTAGATAGAAATGCAGTCCTTAAATATTTAGTATAGTTCGCGTCATGTAAGAAGAACGCTGGCGGTAAAGCTGCGCAGAAGGCGATTTATGGGTCTTTTTGGAGGTAGGCGGTGGGGCGCGGGGTGGAAGGGTCATGCGCCGCATGCTTGCCGGTGCGCTATTGGTTCGTCAGTTGACATTTGCTGTCACACGTCACGTTTCTTGTCAAAATACCATCGCGCTCAAAAGTTTACGAAATGGTTTTACATTTTAATGGTTTTTGGAAATTATGCACAAAGGTAAAGGAAATAGAGGAAGAGACCGATTACTGTAAAAGCGATCATTTGGTAGATATGATTACAGAAACATTTATTATTCGTGTAAGGGATGATGATTCTGACTCAAATAATGATGAAAGCTCAAGTGACGACAGCGACGATGATGAAATAGCCACCTCCAGTATCAATCCCGCGTTCTCATCTGGTTTTCACGTCACCCAAGACGACTTAATAGATGGAGTTGCTACATTACATTATTTTTTTGTAATTAGATTAAACATTCTAAACTGAATCGAACTTGTTTTTAATTTTATCTAATATTATTTTCTAATAACCAACACCAAGCCGCGAGTGAAATATTAGTTAAAAATAGGCACAGCAAATTGGCATAGTACTATCGTACGCGAGTGTACCCATGCGCGAACATACCCCTTCCACTTTCTTCCAGCGCTCTTTTTACGTGACGCGACCTATAATGTAGTTTGTCGGTACGTAAAGTAGTCTTGGAATAATTTACCCCACCCGACATCCTTCCCTCTCTCTCGAAGAAGAAGAAGAAGAAGAAGAAAAGTGAAACATGGCCTGATAAAAAGTGAACCTGATGAAATAAAAAGTGATCCGAGTGTACCTGTTGTTTACTTGTAGTAGTTAGTCCCCGTCCCGACGACACGTGCGCGAGGCGCGCCGCGGACGTGCGCGAGTGTGCCAGGCGCGCAGGAGGCAGGCGCAGTCGCCGGCAGTGAGTAGTGCGCTGTCCGGAGCCCGCGCCGCGCCTCACGAGAGCGCCCGCGCCGGCGCCTCCCTCGGCCGGCGCCCGCTCTTACAAGGGAGGGGCTCACCCCGCGACCGACCGCGGCCTGACCACACACACATACACACTTATTATAAATACACTTCCAGTATACTGAGTCCACCACTAACAAAACCATATCACGCGATTGACATCTTTGAGATTTAGTTCTCTTTCAGTCGAGTAGAGCATACATATTTGTAGGTAGGTTATTAGTAGGTTGCACAGTGAGGGGCGAGCGCGGGGCGAGGCAGGAGTGGGGGGGAGGGGAGAGAGTAACTGATGAGTTGTCTGCAGAGTGGCAGTACGTGGAGGGGCCGGGGCGGTGGGGGCCCGGGGGGGCGCTCGGCGCGCCAGGCCCCGGCCTCCAGCACGGAGGATCCCATCCCCACCTTCGACCGGAACAAGGTCAGCCTGGACTTCCCGGGGAACCTGTTTGGGCCATCCGTGTCGCTGCTCATCCGTACCACTAAGGTCGTCGGCGACGTCATACAGGTACCGCACACACATAAACACACACACACACACACACCACTGAAGGTTACAATTGAAATTAAATTCAGCCCCCATCTCGGAAAGAGTGTTTTTGCTCTTCGATATCTGAGTGTCGTTTCTATGCTCTAGAGCAGGGTTTCGCAACCTTTTTGCATTGTGCCTCCGAGATTATAAAAAAAATATTCATACCTCCCTGATCACTGAACAGAATAGTTTTATTCAAAATCACGAGACGAAAGCCATCTTTCATAGTCGAATCTGCCTTCTAGAAATTCTTCTTAGACATCTTCTGGTAATTGCAGAACATGACCAGAAATCCATTAGAGCTCAATACCACTAATGGATTTTTGTTATGTGCCCTAATAATAATACATTTTATTCAAAACTTGTAGAACTATAAAACAAGAGGAACACTCATCATCTAAATGTAACTAGTATAACAATTTAGTCTGAACTAGGTAGTCCCGTGTTTGAGGCGAAAAAGTTCTTAAATCAAACATTGAATAACTAATAATCAACTATGAGATATTGACATTTGTGATTTTGAAATAACGTATCTGTAAATTAAGTTTTTTAAACTTATGCGATCAGAACACATTATTATAAATATTTATGTACGGGTAAATATTTATGCGATAAATACCCGTACATAAATATTTATAATAACGTATCTGTAATATCGGAGAAATACTTTTTGTAATTATGTTACAAGTCTTTATAAGTTACTGTGGGTTGGTTGAATAAAAGAGAGTTTGTGCGAATACAGAGTCTATTAATTAGTTACACACGAAACACGGATACAAGAAATGGCATTTACGATAATCTATAAACCTTAATTAGGCTATGTGTTTCCTGAGGGAGGTTGCTGGAGTGACTGAGGTGGGACACTGAGGGCTCGGCTTAGCCGCTGTAATTTGCTGAATTAACGAAACGCGTTTGCGCCGCGTACTATATCCTAAACTGTGTCACCACATACTGTTGCTTTGTTTTAAATCTTAATCAATGATGACTGTGATTTGAAGTAGGATCAGTCCTGGATTTATAAATAGGCCGTATAGGCCGCGGCCTAGGGGCGGCAGCGTCCTAGGGGCGGCAGATTTCAGAGGACGGTCACTCGATTGCATACAGTAAAAGTCAAACACGTTCACTGGTTTCAATTGGAGTGATTTTGCAATTTTTATTGCGGTTATTTAATTTTTGGGTTCCTTAAAAGAGATGTTATTGCCAATTGCAGGATTCGAACCTTGTATGTCTACCGGGGGGGCCGGAGGAGTTAAGCTAATAATGAACAGCTCTGTACATGGGGCAGCGGAAAAAAGTGGCCTACACTCATAAAAAATATAAATCCGGCACTGAGTAGGATAAGGATATCCGAACACTTCATGTCTCGCCTCTACGGCCCACCACCTGCACCGGTTGGAAAGTCCTGCTCTAAGGATTAAGTAAATTGAATTTCGAACATGGTGTGCACTAAGTTTGTGAATTCAAAACATCATTAGACCTGTTTACCTTTACCTCCGTGGTGCAAAAATTATCATACAACCTTTTTTATTTAATTACAACTTAGATTCTGAACTGAACTTTTTTGGTGTAAAGCATAGTTTATACGAAGCCAACACTGGCTGCCAATACGACTGGCAGCCAGCGCTGGCTAGATATTTGCCTTGTGTAAACAGTTTCTCAAGCCAAGCCAGCGCTGGTAGCCAACGCTGGCGAGAATAGCGCGCCCGTCTATTTGTCTAGCCAGTGACCGCCGCCCGCATCCCGCTCGACCCCCGCGCCAGCGTTTCGGACACGTATAGACGCATCTCGCCAGTCACTGGCGTGTGATTTTTTAGATTTTTGACATTTAACCGTGTGCACACCCGAAGAAAAACCCGTAAATGAATGGCACCGTCTTAACAACAGGGGCCAGGCCAACGCTGGCTTGTATCTAGGCCTCTATCTTGTCTTAGGTGTGTTTCGGTTGGATTGGTGATAGTGAATGACCCCCTGTGCGTGTGTGTGTTGCAGAACTCTGCGGTGCGCTACCAGAGCTTCCTGCGCCTCTTCCGGGGGCTGTTCCGCGGACAGTTCGAGATCAAGGGGCTCGACCCCCCCACCACGACCCCCGCCCCCGCCCCCGCCGACAACGAGGTGCGCCGCCGCAGGGCGCTCCGGGCGGGGGCTCGTCCCACTGCCCACTCTAATAATTAACGTGCTCATTAGTAGATACTCATTAGGTAGGAATGCACGTGGTGCGTCCATGTCACCGAGTCACGATGCTCGAGGCGATGTTCGAGACTAGTGTTTATGGCTTCTATGACGAAGGACTGCTTAATATTAGTTTTTTTTATTTAAAAACCACTTATTTAATGAAAAAACAAATAAAATTATAAGTTTGTATTAATTTTTGTTTTAATTTCAATGTAGACGCATCTGTAGACGCATTTTAATCTTTTGTAAAGGAGCGGTGTTCCGGATCTCTTTGGTCCGGGCGCCCCTTCGTCCCCGCCCTAGCGCGAGCCCGCGGGCGCTCCGCACGAGTCGTGCCCCCCCCCGCCCTCCTGACGGCCGAAGGCTCCCCTTCCCAGTCTTGTTCCCGTGCACCGCTCCCCTTGTCCTGAGTCCGACCCTGGCCCAGCCCGCCCCTCTAAATGTCCTCTCCACATAATTTCCGTACCACTACTACTGTAGGTACTTCCCGCCTGTGCTCCGCGACCCTACGTTTGGTGGAGTTCTTCATTATTTCATTTAGATCTTCAACCGGTTCATCGCAAAACCCAACTGCTAAAAATATAAATTAAATACTACATTTACGTAAATGCAAACCGATCCGCAGCTACCAATAGACACAAATGAAACCCTATTAAAGTAATAATATTAAAAGAGATATCTTTTTATTTTGTTGCTCCTGTTGATGAGTGTGCCGGTAAAGACATCGCTAAGCAATTATAAATAAGTACTTCGAGTTAGTATTCAATCTATAGGCTTACTAATAATATCCTACTTAATATTATAAACGTGAAAGTTTGTAAGTAAGTATGGATAGATGAATGGATGGATGTTTGTTACTCTTTCACGCAATAACAACGGATATGGATGAAATTTGGCACAGAGATAGATTATAGTCTGGATCTGGAATAACACAGAGGCTATATTTTATCCCGGTATTCCCACAGGAACGGGAATTACGCGGTTGAAACCGCGAGGCGTTGCTAGTATAATTATATGTAAGTAGGTATGTATGTATATTCTGTAAGGAATAAACTAAAGTCGGTCACTAGAGCTACACTAGCGCCGCGACTTACGAGCATTTTACGAAAACAGAGTACCTACCTATGGAGGCCTTCAAGAACAACTTCGTATCTCTTCCTAAAATAGATAAAATAAAACTACTACAGATGCATCACAAAAAGCTTATGATAGGTAGGTATAACAAACTGAATGTTTGACTTTTGGCAAATTCTTTGTATAAAGTAATTATATATGACTAGCGCCCCGCCCCGGCTTTGCACGGTTTTATTATACACTACTATAAACCTCACGGAGCCCGAGACCTTTCCAACGAATGCAAAACCGTCGAAATCGGTTCGTGCGTTCTGGAGTTATAGCGTCAGGAAGGATAACCGGACTTATATACGATAAAATAAGTACCTAGTGGTGGCGCTAGAGTACCTCTAGTTAGCCCCTTACAAACTACTGAACAGATTTCTACAATTATTTCACCATTATAATGCTACATTCGACTACTATTCTATCCCTGAGTAACATGGGCTACATTTAGTAGTATTAGGGAGGGATCCCTGCATAAACTTAGATTATGTAAACTTCTTCATATTTGAAGAGCAGTAGGATCTCAAAGATCATGAAAATGTTGATTTTTTCGAAAAGCAGTCTTAATCGCGTGCGCTGAGAAAACAATTGATCATAGAGCAAAATAACGACCTTGTAGAACGCAAATCATTATCTACAAAACATTTCGCGACAACATTTTATGGTATAGTTAAGTCACAAGATGTGTAAGTAGGTGTTCAGCTAGAAAAGGCCTTGGTATTAATCCCTATCAAAATAAATTACTTTTTATTCAAAACTTCTTCAATACTAAATGCACACTTACATTAACTTGAAAATTAATTCAATTCGGACATTCCATTCGAAAGATAGTTATCACGAGTTTAAAATGTAAGTAAGTATTATAAAAAAGTCGCGTGTTCTTCAGTCCGCTCGGTGACCTATGCGATGTAGGACTTTCCTTCTAGGCGAGTCTCTCGCTAGGCCAAGTACCTAGTTCATAGTTAAGACTTTTTAATAGATGCAGTTTAAAACATCCAGAATTTGCACGAAATGGACTTTCATTGGTTCTGTTCAAGGGAAATCATGTCAACTAGGAATAAGATCAACGAAATAAATTTAGTGCTTATTCAAAAAGAGCCCGGCCAAATAAAAATTAGGAATCGATCGAGACCCTGACTAATATCGCAGTCGCAGTCCATAATCCACAGGATTCTTTATAGTCACTAATCCTTCTGGACTGCTACCACGTGAATTGACGTTAAAAAGCGGAATTACAATCAAGCTCTTGACAAATGTATGTCCTCCAAGCATTAGCAGTGAGACGAGGTTGCTTAGAAAGAAATTGTAGGACAATTCAGCTGTTAGCGACCATAGTTCAAATATTAAATGGATGGGCCGCTAGTTAGTAATATAATACTAATTATTTATTCAGAACTAAATTATGACTAATATTATCAAATTAGTACAAAATTATATTTATATTTCGTGGGATAAGATAATGTGTGTGCCTGAACTAGGTAATAAACCTGTTTCTCAGGCAAAATAAAGTGCGAACAACAAATAAAATAAAATAAACCTACATAGGTATATTGTTTATTTTATAATCTGTTACTGATAAAATCATTAAAACAATGGTTACAACACTAAGGTCATTTACAATGGAATATAAACCATGAGAGGTCCCATACTTCGGCATACTGAAGTCTCTGCGAGTAAGGTTTTATCGGCAGATATTATAGCGATTGACTCTCGTGTTGCTTGCTAGTGTGTGCTGCGAGCGTTAGGGTGACAAAACTAAATCGAGCTGTGCTGCGCTGTGCTATGTTTGGTCAACTCATTGACGCAGCACAGCACAGCGCAGCACAGCATGGTTTGTTTGTATCCTCATTAAAATATTAGGCGAGCGAGTTGACCAAACATAGCACAGCGCAGTACAGCGCAGCACAGCTCAATTTAGATTTGTCACCCTTACACCATTGGGTATCGAACTAGCTCAGCGTGCAATGCCAGTAGCACAAGTACTATGGGAATAGAGCATTTTACGAGGACATTAGACCAGCTCTTCCAAAAGTGGACGATGACGGCCCCTTGTAGGCGCTGCAGGCCTTAAGGGGTGGTAAGAGAACCAGAAAAAATGAGCTGTTGTGTAGATTGTAGAGGCTTGGGCGGCGATTAGTAATTTCGACTGGGCTCCCGCAATCGTACCCTGGATTGTGGTCAATCGTTCAACGATTCTTGATAGCGTTCCCATCCTCATATTATTTGTGGGGATTTGATGCTGTGGTGACTCTGTTTGCATGTAATTAAAAAAAAAATCTCAAAGTGGGCAACACAAGTTTGGGAACCCCTGCGTTAGGGTGACAAAACTAAATCGAGCTGTGCTGCGCTGTGCTATGTTTGGTCAACTCATTGACGCAGCACAGCACAGCGCAGCAAAGCATGGTTTGTTTGTATCCTCATTAAATTATTAGACGAGCGAGTTGACGTTGACACAGCACAGCGCAGTACAGCGCAGCACAGCTCGATTTAGATTTGTCACAGACCGCGGAACAACGTGACTACAGTGTGACACTGTCGAAAATGAGAATGAAAGCCGTGCCGCCGCCGGGGGAGACCGCAACACATAGGTACACTGAACTACCTTCAGTTTACATGTTTACCGCATTGTGTCTGTGATCATAACCAAACACCACTTTTACATCCGTAAAAGATTTCGAGTTTTTTGAAGGTTATTTTGATTTGAAACGGGTTTTCACAATGCCTTTTGAAACCCGAAAGTGCGTTAAGCCATATTACCACCAAAAACGGAAAATTTATTGTTATGTAGTAAGACACTTTGATGACAATGCCCACACCAGCATCGAAAGGAAGCGAGTTAATGCCGGACCCACAGAGGACATTATAAACGTGAGCCGACTGGCGCGCCAGGCAGCGTCGAGGCCGCGCCAGGGACAATGTGCAGCCTGTAGCAATACATACACTCATGTATATCCCAGGAATACCTACTATAATTGATAAAATGGCTCGAGTAGTCGCTTTCTGCCTTGACCTGCTGTGTAATGTCTGTGTATCCACTGACTCTACATCGTGCGAATAAGGTAGCTGATAAATATACCAACTAAACACATTGCATTTGTATTTATTTATAAACATTACATCTAGTACATAATTCAATATAGTAGTCAAAATAAGCAAAAATTAATTATCACATAATAAGCATACTTATAATGAAATATCAATATAAATTAGCAAATTACGAATAATACGAATGTCCAAAAGCAAAATTAAATAATTAGATCATATTATTTAATAAAATAATTCTAGTCAATATTTAAAAAAAACATGGATCTTACCGCACCCCCACATATTTTATCACATAATTCCGTAACACACGTTCAGTTTGTTAAACCTTTCTTAAGTTTTTTTAATGCATGTGTGTGTAGTAGTTTTATTAAGTATATCAGTCATCTAGTACCCATAACACAAGCTCTGCTTAGCTTGGGGCTAGATGATGCTGTGTGGAATGTCCGGAATTATTTATTTATTTTGTCTAGTTTA
The DNA here is from genome assembly GCA_944547425.1 of Eupithecia centaureata. Taxonomy (NCBI): domain Eukaryota; kingdom Metazoa; phylum Arthropoda; class Insecta; order Lepidoptera; family Geometridae; genus Eupithecia; species Eupithecia centaureata. The sequence continues at coordinate 13,615,162 of OX155693.1, forward strand.
GGAAGAGCTACGAAGTTGCCTTTGGTGGCAATCAAACTCTTTTTTCGTATCTCTTCTCTTAAAATAGACAAAATGAAAGTGATGAGATGCATTAAAAAAGCTTATGATAGGTTTATCAAACTGTAGGTACGTGTGAATTTCGGAAATACTTTTGTTTTAAGGAATTATATTATAAAACTAGCTGCGCCCCGCAGCGTCGCCCGCGGGGAAATTTATTTATTTGTCAAATATCATATTTTTCTCGCCGTAAAAACCATCCTTGAACTTCAACGAACATTTTAAAAAAAGATTTGGCCAAATTGGTCCAGGCGTTGTTGAGTTATGCGCTTACCAACACATTTTGCGATTCATTTTTATATTATAGAAGATAAGTAGGGGCGCCACTTTGGGTGCTGTTTGCGAAACAAGTAGGTATATAAATCTCAGAAACTATCTGAGAATGATTTCATGATAGTCAAAAAGTAAAGGTAATGCCTTATGTACCTACGAACATAGTTAAATAAGTTTGTTTATGTATACTTTATTGGTTGCGCAAAATAAGCTGCAGTGCTACTTATCAGGGTTCATCAACCTTGAAGTGCGCCGGAGTCGTTCGGGGACGCTTAGAGCTCGACAGAACAGGGTCCGAGCGACCGCTCACATTCACAAAATGTTATTTGTTTATCTAACTTTATGTCATCGCCTTCAAAGTAGGCTCCTTCAGAAACGACACACATACTCCGACAAATAAGTATTCCAATCATCGAAACATTTTCTAATCGCTTTTTTCCGGAATAGAGTTCAGTTTCCGTCGCGAATTCAGGTTATTGTAATTCAGGTTCAGTTGGAAAACGGCACTCTGAATCTTCATGACTAGTTTGCATGTCAAACTCTTAAACCCACGTCTCGTAATCAGTAACAATGAGTTTCCTGAATTTTGGGTTCGAACTGACTCGATTTAGTATGACAGAAGCGACTCTTATGCGACTGAGTTTTTGGAGAAAATTCAGGCCTTTTGGGACTAGCCGAGCGGCAACATGTTTCATAGCCAAGGTATTATTTAAAATAGTGCGAATCAAGTCGGGAAACAAAGTTCAGCTGCTATCTCTCTCAAATTAGAATGAGGATTTTCAGTCACTATTTCCTCCACTTTTGCGACGTTAACTACAGTTGAAGATGTTGATGGCCTACCAGAGCGAGGCAAATCTTCTATCACATCTCGACCGCTTTTAAACGCTTTGTACTTCTCATAAGTACGTGTTTTTGTTAAAATCGATAAGCCTTTTGTAATATTTTAGGGACTCCCAACACGAAATTCCATTGGAGATGCAAAATTTAAGACAAACTCTTAGGTCGATAATTAAGTGCATAATTAAATTCGCAATACACACTAGATATGGTCTAACTAAAAACAGCACTGAAAATAATATAAATAAGCTAAGCCAATCAAACTCCGTGCAAAAGTAGAACACAGTCGTGTCAATCAAAAAATTAGAACCAGAACTGTAGAAAATTTTCCATTCCCGATACTTTTTTGACTGAATGTATAAGTATATTTATTTGCGGTTATGATGACCTTAAATTCAGTACCAAGTTACAAGGTTGTGATGTGCCCTATGTAGTCTATAGGGCACATCACAACCTTAAATAGTAAATCGGTAACCTTTTCAAGGCGTAGCGAGTAACTCTGTAGATTTTAAAAGGTAACCGAGTTGCTATGTTGTGATCTTGAAAAGATTATAATGACCTTAGATTCGTCCAGACTAGGTCGCTTCACAATCCTTTCATGACCTACGAATTAACTCGGTAGATTTTGAAAAGGTTATGATGTGCCCTTGTCTAAATGAATTTAAGGTTTCGAAATTTTGCCCATGACTGATAGTATTTAATGCGAGTTTTGTACTCTGGTAAAATTTCTCTGTAGTTCTTATTATTACTTATTATGCTACAGTACATATTATTTTCTACATGACGTATTACCTAGTTTTTTCTATATTAAATTAAATAAAATAGATCATCAAGTAACCGATTTTCGATGGAATAATGCATAATGGGAGTTGGGTGACTCATTGATTAGGACGCTACATGAGTCGACACACTAGCGCCTCCTTCCAAGGACATCCGCGAGGACTGGTGCGGCGGCAGATTTAGCTGAGGATATCAAGCGGCGCAAATATGCAGGCCTCGACAGAACACTCGCATTTGCTCCTGCTTTAAAAAATATCTGAGTGTCTGGTCGATGCGACGCGTGACCCGAGAGCTGGTGAGTATCTGGCTCAGTGCATCAGCATTGCCATACAGCGTGGTAATGCAGCCAGTGTCTTGGGGACGCTTCCTACTGATATTGACATGGATCAGTTGAGCTATCTCTAGACTGTTTGCAACCGTCTGTAGTTTTTTTATAGGTTCACAAAACTGGTATTTACACAGAAAAGAGACATGGAATTTCTTAAACATTATTTAAAGTAGAATGAGTGTAAAACCTTCTCGTTGTGAACACAGCCGTTAATTGTATCAAGTAGTTACTTATTGTACAAAACTAGTTAGACAGTAAAAGTTTAACAAAACAAAAATATGTTGAAAGAGGGACTTACAGGCTAGGGAGTTTCTTAAAAATGGAAGCTGATACATAAAATATGTCTACATTTTGGCAGATGCTAGAATACATGTATATTATACTACTTAGTTTTAATTTATTTCTATTCCTTGATTGTAATTTTCGTTGTTAATAAGTGATGACGACTCGGTGTCAGTCAACGTCCCCCGAGTCAGCGCAGCGCAGAGTCAGCGCGGCGCAGAGTCAGCGCGGTGCAGAGTCAGAGCGGGCGCAGAGTCAGCGCGGCGCCTCGCAGATGAAGGGCGTGGTGCCGAGGTCCCCCGTGTCAGCGCGGCGCAGAGTCAGCGCGGCGCAGAGTCAGCGCGGCGCCTCGCAGATGAAGGGCGTGGTGCCGAGGTCCCCCGTGTCAGCGCGGCGCAGAGTCAGCGCGGGCGCAGAGTCAGCGCGGCGCCTCGCAGATGAAGGGCGTGGTGCCGAGGTCCGCCGTGTCAGCGCGGCGCAGAGTCAGCGCGGCGCCTCGCAGATGAAGGGCGTGGTGCCGAGGTCCCCCGTGTCAGCGCGGCGCAGAGTCAGCGCGGCGCCTCGCAGATGAAGGGCGTGGTGCCGAGGTCCCCCGTGTCAGCGCGGCGCAGAGTCAGCGCGGCGCAGAGTCAGCGCGGCGCCTCGCAGATGAAGGGCGTGGTGCCGAGGTCCCCCGTGTCAGCGCGGCGCAGAGTCAGCGCGGGCGCAGAGTCAGCGCGGCGCCTCGCAGATGAAGGGCGTGGTGCCGAGGTCCGCCGTGTCAGCGCGGCGCAGAGTCAGCGCGGCACCTCGCAGATGAAGGGCGTGGTGCCGAGGTCCCCCGTGTCAGCGCGGCGCAGAGTCAGCGCGGCGCAGAGTCAGCGCGGCGCCTCGCAGATGAAGGGCGTGGTGCCGAGGTCCGCCGTGTCAGCGCGGCGCAGAGTCAGCGCGGCGCCTCGCAGATGAAGAGCGTGGTGCCGAGGTCCCCCGTGTCAGCGCGGCGCAGAGTCAGCGCGGCGCCTCGCAGATGAAGGGCGTGGTGCCGAGGTCCCCCGTGTCAGCGCGGCGCAGAGTCAGCGCGGCGCCTCGCAGATGAAGGGCGTGGTGCCGAGGTCCGCCGAGTTCTCGAGCCGGCCCGAGTGCTCCATGTACCCGAAGCGCAGCGCCCGTCGTCCTGCGGCCAGCCCGCCCACCACTTGGCGAACCCGCTCGCCTGCAGCTCCGCGCCTGCCACACAACAATACCTGACAACGAATACAAACCAACACACCTTCCTGAACGGAAACATTTACATTTGCTATTCAAGATATGTAACAAAATGAGTGCGAAATCACAATCGAGTTCGTATGAAACGATTGGATGGAATGGGTTGCGCTACGCCGCGACCGCGAGGCGCTAAATGTACGGATTTTTTTTTGTAAATTTTTACAGTATTCGTTAATTGGGAAATGACATTTTCAACAATTAAAAACTATGTAAAAACGTCATTCAAATAATTTGATCGTCCATATTTTATAATTAGAAAAAGCCCTTCGGGCCTGCCGGAGATGTTACGTCAATCGTTTAGCCTGACCGTGAACTGACCGTCGTTGGTCTTCCAGGAGCCGTCCCAGTAGAAACCCATCGGCATAGAACCGGCGAAGCTGACGTCGTGTATTTCGTCGTGGTGAGCGTCGCGCAGCCTGACGAGGAGCATGGCCTCCTCGTCGCTGTTGGGCATCGCCAGCGCCGCGCCCTCGGCCGCGCACGTCGCGCCGCGCCGGTGGAACCGGTAGCACTGGTCCGTCACCTCCTCCCACGAGTAGCCCGCTGCGAAGGTACATCACATACAGGTCGCTCATCTCAATTAAACCATTCATAGAAAAGTACATCTTCAACAAGTTTGAGCAGCCGTGAGACGATTTCCAGTAAGGATATGACGACCGATTTGGCGCAGCGGAGGAAGTTCCGCCTGCGACGCAGGAGGTTGCGGCTTCGATTCTCACCTTGGGACATATGTTTGTTTTGTACGGCCTACAAATGTCACAGATATACGAAGTAGAAATAACTTTAGAAAGAAATCATAAGTTAATACCTACGATTGAATAAATGAATATGAATACGGTGGTTCGGGGTGCACAACACCACAATATAGATTATACATCTGTGTCTGTATTGTATTAAATTTATCAGTCATGTAGTACTCATAACACAAGCTCCGCTTAGCTGGAGGCTAGATGAAGGTGTGTGGTTTGTCCAGTTGTACTTTCTGAAAGGGTGGTACGTCTTACCGAGGCCCATCTCCTCGCAGACGTTGAAGGGCGCCGAGGTGAGGGGCGCCGGGGTCGCGGTGGAAGGAGGGCCGGGGCGCGGGCCCTCGCAGACGAAGGGCGCCGTGTGGCCGCGGTCCTCGAGGCTGACGAGCAGCCCCGCCGGCTGCAGGTAACCCCAGGGCCAGCCCGGGAACCAGCGCGAGTGCCCGGCCTCCGCTAGGGGCGCGCCTGCAACATATCGCTATTGTCCAACGCCGAGGAGTCTCCTCCGCAGCGTCGATGGCGTCTCTCGTGCTGCCGTCGAGCGAACGAGAAGTGAGAGATACGAGAGAGCTTTCGAAGACGACAGGGAGGATAGACTGAAGTCCTCCGTTTCGTCCGAGCTTTTTTTCGTAGAGCTGACGTCACCGCCACACGTACGTGATCAATAGGTAGAAAGCGAGCATGGGCATCTGGCAGGAACTCACCGTCCACAGTCTTCCACTCTCGATCCCAGTAGAAGCCGACGGGCAAGGAGTCCCGGTAGTCGGCGTCGCGCACGAGGTGCCCGGAGGCGGCGCGCAGGCGCACCAGCAGGCGCGCCTCCGCCTCGGAGTTGGGCGCGGCCAGCGCGGCGCCCTCGCGCGCCCTGCCACGTGGCCCCGCGCGGGTGGAAGCGGTAGCACTGGCCCTCCTCCCGCGCGTAGCCCTCAGCGGGAGGCACGCGCGTCAGCTCCCCTGAACTGACGCTACAATGGTGTAAGTGTTGGCGCTGTTCTGTTCGCTGTGAGTGCTCATTACGGCTATCGGCAACGAGCCAGTATTACCATAATGCTATCCATTTGACGGTGAATCTTACCATAAAGTAGGAAGTGCTTCGGCTAAAGATGAATAATACTCGTGTGACTCATGATGGATCTTGCCTTCGAGCCGACTCTTCGAGATTGTAGGAAATAGAACTATCAGGATACAAATTAAAACAAATAGATATTTGTGTTACATAAGTGTTTATTATTATAATGAAGCGGTAATAGTGCGGAAGGAATCCAACTCGTGCGGCACTCGGGCGGGGAGGGGGGAGTCACTGCGCTGACCGGGAGCAGCCTCGCGGTGACTGCACGGGGTCGGGAGCAGCCTCGCGGTGACTGCACGGGGTCGGGAGCAGCCTCGCGGTGACTGCACGGGGTCGGGAGCAGCCACGCGGTGACTGCACGGGGTCGGGAGCAGCCTCGCGGTGACTGCACGGGGTCGGGAGCAGCCTCGCGGTGACTGCACGGGGTCGGGAGCAGCCACGCGGTGACTGCACGGGGTCGGGAGCAGCCTCGCGGTGACTGCACGGGGTCGGGAGCGAGCGCTCGCTGTCTGGGCTGCAGGGACTGCCCGTCGGCACTGATACGTCGGTGACGACTTCATTCTTACACTTGGTAATGAAGTAAACATTAGAAGGTACCACCACCCTCCATTCGAAAATTGAAGCTCTATTAGAAATAAATATTTGGACTGTAATTTCGCAATGTATGTCTATGAAAATTTAATGCATACACAAAAAACAGGAGTCTTTTTTGAAAAAGTGTGATTTTCACGATATTCAAGTACATATTTCAGCCATAGATTGCATGCATTATATAAAAGATTTTGGCTTCATGTATTTGCTAAGTTTATTAACAACGAAAATTACAAGTAAGGAATAGAAAAATTACTACTAGTATTTACAATAGAAACCATTGAGCTAACTGCAGACGGTTGCAAACAGTCTATAAAAGCTACATATTAAATTAATGAAGCAAGCGCTTGACGCCATGCGTGCGCGTCCAGTGCTTCATGAAAGTGCGATTTGTGTCCAGCCTTCCAGCTATAAGTTTGAGATAGCCATTGGCGCCTCAGCCGACGCATCAGGGATGCTGTTCTGTTGCGGATGATTGCGTAAAAGTCATCAACGCGGGACTCTGCAGACATCCCCGAGGCGCTACAGAAGCGAGGCAGCCCCAGCAGCGCTCTGAACCCATTATTGTACTGGACGCGCAGGGCATTCCAGCATTTTTGCGTGTAGTTAACCCACAGACTACACGTAGAAAAAGATTGGCAGTACGCTCTAAACAAACATACTTTAACAGCTGCCCTGCATCGCGCGAATCTGCGGCCCAACATACTATATATTTGCTCTAACTGATGATGCCCTGCGCTCCCTCTCTATGTCTAGGTCATCCGAGAGAGTCTCGGAGACCCAGTGGCCCAGATACTTGAACTGAGCTACTATCTTCAGTTCAGTGCCTGCCAGCGAAACTGGTGGGACTGTGATATATGTTTTTGTTCCAGCTTTAAAAACCATTAGCTCACTTTTGCTGGCGTTGTATCTGAGCCCATGAGCCGCCGCATAACTTTCACAGATTCTCAACAGCTTCCGGAGGGCACTGATCGATGGGCTCAGCAGCGCCATGTCATCGGCGTAGCTTATGTTGTTAACCGTCACTCCATCAATTTAACAGCCTAGACCGGTGCTGCTGAGCTCATGGATCGATCCATGTACAGTATTGTACAGGTTGAAAATTTGCGGAGAAGATATATAAGATAAAGATCATTTTACATGCATTATACAGGGTGTCCCATAATGAGTGGATAACCTGAAAGGTGCTTATGCGCCAAGTCAAGGCCAATCAGAAACATTTTTTATTTTTTTTCTAAGTTGACCCGTTCGGAAAATATTAAATATTTTGTAAATTTGGAAAAATTTGTACCTTTGTTCACATTTTTGGACTTTGTGCCTACAATTTTAATAATTTTTTAATTTTTATTATTGGAATATACTAAAGAAAAACAGCTTTTTTGAACACCGTAAGAAATATTTTGGTAACTAGGACCAGTAATTTTCAAGGCAGGTTTAAAGTAGAAAATTTAAATTTTTCATATTTTTATGCGAAGTTTGAGCTGCTGTGGTTAAAAAAAAAGATAAGGAAACCTAAGATGCCGGGTACTTTAAAAACATGTCCATTTCAAGAGCATCCTAAAATGATAACAAACGTTGAAATTTTGTAGGGTAAAAAACTGAGATATTGCTACTTTTGTGCCAAAAGGGGCCAAAGCTACTAAAAATAATATTGAACCAACACATCAAAAAATATCTTTTTCGCCATTCTCGTTCTAAAACGGTTACTTTGCTACTTAAAAACAGTGAGTGAATTCTCATCACCCATACAGCAATGTTTGAAAACGAAAGTTGTCAATCAGTGCGTCCTACCCCTGATGACCTACGGAGCTGAGACGTGGACACTCACGGTAGGGCTGCTCCACCGGTTCAAAGTCGCTCAGCGAGCTATGGAAAGAGCTATGCTCGGTCGGAGTTTCTCTGAAGGATAGGATTCGTAATGAATACATCCGACAGAGAACCAAAGTTATCGACATAGCTCAAAGAATTAGCAAGCTGAAGTGGCAGTGGGCCGGCTATATCTCATGAAGAACCGACAACCGTTGGGGTAAACGTGTTCTTCAGTGGAGACCGCTACTCGGCAAACGTAGTGTAGAACGACCTCCGGCCAGGTGGGATGACGATCTGCGAAAGCCTGCTGGCAGATGCTGGATACGTCAAGCTGAAGACAGGGCGCTATGGCGCTCATTAGGGGAGACTTATGTCCAGCAGTGGACTAATATGGGTTAATTTTTTCCGCATCGTTTTAGACTCGACGTCGAAGTTTTAATAAATTAAATTAAAGTAAGTTATAGTATTTAGGGAATATGTTTTTTGTACACCAGTTCCTTCAAGTTGCCCCAGTAAAAGAAATCCAATGGGTTCAAGTCCAGCTACCGCGCTGGCCACTGGGAAGCGCCACCACGCGTAACCCATCTGTTTGGATACGCTGAATCTAAATAACGCCGTTCCTGAACGGCTTAGTGTACTGGACACCCGTCATTCTGTAGTTTGAATGCAGTTGGAATCTTCTTTCCAAATTCGTACCACCAAATTCGTAGTCATAACACAAACTCTCTTTACTTTCGGCTAGATTATTGTTTATTATTTATCAAAATATTTCCTATTTTCCAGCATGAATCAGCAAAAATAGATTTCCCTCACTATTTTTAAGAAGCAAAGTAACCATTTTAGAACGAGTAAGACGAAAAAGATATTTTATTGATGTGTTGGTTCAATATTATTTTACTAGCTTTGGCCCCTTTTGGCACAAAAGTAGCAATATCTCAGTTTTTTACCCTACAAAATTTCAACGTTTATTATCATTTTAGGATGCTCTTGAAATGGACATGTTTTTAAAGTACCCGGCATCTTAGGTTTCCTTATCTTTTTTTTTAACTACAGCAGCTCAAACTTCGCATAAAAATATGAAAAATTTAAATTTTCTACTTTAAACCTGCCTTGAAAATTACTGGTCATAGTAACGAAAATATTTGTTACGGTGTTCAAAAAAGCTATTTTTCCTTAGTATATACTAAAAATAAAAATTAAAAAATTATTAAAATTATAGGCACAAAGTCCAAAAATGAGAACAAAGGTACAAATTTTTCCAAATTTACGAAATATTAAATATTTTCCGTACGGGTCGAGTTAGAAAAAAAATAAAAAATGTTTCTGATTGGCCTTGACTTGGCGCATAAGCACCTTTCAGGTTATCCACTCATTATGGGACACCCTGTATATGTCACCGTTAAATTGCAAATAATGTTAGATTATAATCTATCTCGCGCGATTATAAACTGTCGATAGATTGTGAACCGTAACATTTCATTACAATTTAACGCATTATTTTTCGGTAGATTTTAATCTATCGAAGTGAAACCGTCATATCACAATCTTACAATTTTCAAACTGTGTTCTATACGAAGACCTGATCCCTGATTGGTCAGCCTTACAGTAGACTGCTCTGTGTCCATAGAGTTAGGAATGAAACATATGTAGGTGTCAGTCAAATAAAATAAATGCACTTCAAGAATAATTGAGTTCTTGTTTTTATTTTTTTATTTTTGACTTTCAATGTGGCGCGGTGGCCAAAGGTCCGCCTACGACACAGGAGGTTGCGGGTTCGATTCCCGCCTCGGAACAAATTTGTGAACGATCTCCAGAAATTAATTATATCAGTCATCTAGTACCCATAACACAAGCTCTGCTTAGCTTGGAGCTAGATGACGCTGTGTGGACTGTCCGGAATTATTTATTTATTTATTATTAAGTAGGTATAGTTCGCGTCATGTAAGAAGAACGCTGGCGGTCAAGCTGCGTAGAAGGCGATTTATGGGTCTATTTGGAGGTAGGCGGTGGGGCGCGGGGTGGAAGGGTCATGCGCCGCATGCTTGCCGGTGCGCTATTGGTTCGTCAGTTGACATTTGCTATCGCACGTCACGTTTCTTGTCAAAATACCATCGCGCACAAAAATTTACGAAATGGTTTTACATTGTAATGGTTTTTGGAAATTTTGCACAAAGGTAAAGGAAATACCTCTAGAGACCGATTACTGTAAAAGCGATCATTTGGTAGATATGATGACAGAAACATTTATTATTCGTGTAGGGGATGATGATTCTGACTCAAATAATGATGAAAGCTCATGTGACGACAGCGACGATGATGAAATAGCCACCTCCAGTATCAATCCCGCGTCCTCATCTGGTTTTCACGTCACCCAAGACGACTTAATGGAGTTGCTACATTACATTATTTTTTTGTAATTAGATTAAACATTCTAAACTGAATCGAACTTGTTTTTAATTTTATCTAATATTATTTTCTAATAATCAACACCAAGCCGCGATTGAAATATTAGTTAAAAATAGGCACAGCAAATTGGCATAGTACTATCGTACGCGAGTGCACCCATGCGCGAACATACCCCTTCCACTTTCTTCCAGCGTTCTTTTTACGTGACGCGACCTATACTTAATCAATAATTCTGATATCACATGGTCTCAAAATAAGAAAATCAGAAACGTAAAAATATTTTCTCCTCAAACACAACGTAAAATTGAAAAAATAATGAAAATTTCTTACAGAAAAAACTATCACAAAATTAAATCAAAATATAAAAAAAAAACAAGCCGAAAATATAGTAATGTTTTTGAAAACATAATTTTATTGTGTTTTTTTTTTTTTTTTTTTTTTAATTTTATTTATTTATTTATTTATTTAATTCGGATTGCCATCAGCTTAACTAATTACAATAGAATTTAAAATAGATACAGAAAGCTAATAATAGGCATTCACTAATAAAATCATATTATACTATATAAGTGTGAACACAACTTTTTTTTTTTTTTTCGTCGACAATTGCGTACTTAATAAAGCAATAAAATTAAACTAAAAAAAAAACTTTAAGTAATAAGTAAAAGTAAAACTAATCATGTGCAAAAGAACCTGAGAGTCATGCTTCGCCTTGCCTTGTGAATGCTAGTATTGAAAGGGTCAATGTCCAACATCCTGCTGAAATCATTGACAGTTCTACTCGCTCGCACTATAAATGAATTTTGTCTATAATTAGTTCCAACATGTTGGACATGCAGTAGGGGATTATGTCTAAGCTGCTTACGCGGTACATTGAAGTCTAATTTGCCAAGAAGTTCAGGACAGTCCACATCGTTGTTGATAATCTTAAGAATGTAAAGATAATCAGCTATGTCCCGTCTATTTTTTAGTGGCAAGAAATGGAACCTCTTGCAGAGTTCATCATAGGTAAATGATTTGTAAGGAATCTTTACTCTAAAGCACAGGTATCTTAAGAACCGCCTCTGAATACTTTCAATACGATCGATGTACTTCTGATAACGCGGGTGCCATATTTGAGATGCGTATTCAAGATGACTCCTTACAAACGTGCAATATAGAATTTTAAATGTTTTGACGTTGGTAAAGCTCTTAGAAATTCGCATAACAAATCCCAGTGATCTCGAAGCTTTACTAATTATGTTGTCAATGTGGACGTCAAAGAGTAGTTTTGAGTCGTGGTAAACTCCAAGATCACGCATACCAGTAGCTTTTGTAAGAAGCTGTCCTGCCAGTGCATAGCACGTCGGAATAGCCCGAGGCTTACGAGTAAAAGTAGTAGCGAAACATTTAATGGGGTTCAGTTCAAGCTTATTTAATACGCAATAGTCTTCAAGACGAGAGAGATCTGACTGAAGAGCAACCATGTCAAGATTGGATGTTACAGTTGAGAATATCTTCATATCATCAGCAAAGCACAGCAGATTTGATGATTTGAAGCATAAGTCAATATCCTTAACATATAATGTAAAAAGTAAGGGGCCTAGCAGAGACCCCTGAGGGACCCCACTAGGAACAGGAACCCAACTAGAGATATAGTTATTGAGAACGACTGCCTGTGATCGATTATCAACATACGATGCAAACCATCTTAGCAAATCACCTCTTATACCTGAATGAGAAAGCTTATTTAACAACGTGAAGTGATCTATTCTATCGAATGCTTTACTATAGTCGGTATATATTACATCGACTTGATTACCTTTGTCCATGGCTTGAGTGATATAATCATTAAGGAGTATAAGATTTGAAACTGTTGATTTACCTCGCAAGAACCCATGCTGAAAGGGACTAAACGTACTTTTAAGAGCAGAATATACTTGATTATAAATAATTCTTTCAAATACTTTAGCTATAATATATATATATAAACCTCTGTTTTAGACCCTTTCTTATGGACAGGGGTGATGAATGCGGATTTCCATAATTTTGGTACAGTATTTGTTGAAATTGACCTTCTAAACAAAAGTGATATAGGATAAGATAAAGCAGAGGCACATCTGATAAGAAATTTAGAAGATATGTTATCAGGTCCAGGTGCTTTCGACGCATCTAACTTTTTAAGTAGGATCATAATGTCAGCTGGAACAATTTCAATTATATTTATGTCAGCAGAGATATCAGATTCTGACTGATTACTTATAATGGTGTTCTTACATGAAGCAGTGATATTAGAATGTAGAAAAGTAGATTGGAAATAAGATGAAAAAGCATTACAAATGGAATCACCACTAGAGAAAGTAACAATATTATAAGTTACCGAGCTTGGCATCGAATAAGATTTAGATCTGTTTTTAACGTACGTCCAAAAATATTTCGGATTATTTAAGATAGAATTCTCAGTTGATTCAATATAGCTTAGGTAGCATTCTGATTCCATTTTTTTAACTCTAGTACGCAACATTTTATAGGTGAATTCATCCGACTTATTACCGTAGTTTTTGAATTTCTTATAGAATTTATACTTTTCCCTTATGGCTTTTTTTAGTGCCGAACTATACCAAACAGGGTAAGACTGGTTATAAATATTTTTCGTGGGAATGAACTTGTTTTGAAGATCATGAATACTTTCATTAAATAAAGAAACACACTCATCAATAGAGCGCAATGAAAACATAGCCCTCCAGTCTAACTCACCAATTGCTCTATTTATCGAATCGTAATCACCTTTATCAAATAAGTAACGGGTTCGCGGCGCATAATTCAACAATGGCATTTCAAACGATTTCACGTTAATTAATAAGACAGGATGGTACAAGTCGATCGGCGTAAGAGGATCAACACACTCAGAAACAGTTACTGATTGATTAGAAAAAACTAAATCAAGTATTCTACCACTTTTGTTAACAATGCCATTATGTTGGCTGAGGTTTAATGCACACATTTCATCAGTTAATAAAAACTCATCTGTACTGTTTAGGTTTGTCGGGTAAAAACTATAATTGTCACTCGGTAACCATGAAATACTACTTAGGTTAAAGTCACCCACGACTAGGACCGCATCAGAGGGCTTAACCGACGCCACAAAGTTTAGTTTAGTAAGAAAGTTAGCTAATTGAGAACTAAAAGACAAACCATTATTCTGACCGCATAAGTAAATAACACATAAATATAGATCAACCCACTTACGCGTATTGGTTTGTTTCATACGTACACACAGCCATAGGTCCTCAGCTGAGGAGTTAAATTGGGGTAACAACTTAACTTGCAAATCCTTACGTGTTGCTATCAATACTCCACCACCTTTTGATTGACCGGTCAAACTATAATCACGGTCACGGCGCCATACTAAATACCTATCATCCAAAAACTCGGAGTTAGAAATGCTATCAACTAACCACGTCTCAGTAAATATTATTATGTCATAAGAACTCAAACAAGCATTACGAAAAACTTCCTCAGTTTTCGTTCTTAATCCGCGAACGTTCTGGTAGTAGATACACAATTCACGATCATTCCTATTTAACGAAACCATTGGAAAATAATATCAAAACATAATAGCATCAATGTATGAAAATATAACATCATGTAATGTAAACAGTCTGATAGAAATGTATTAGAACGTTCGGAAAACAAATGAATGCATTTTTGCAAGGTAATCAACACGTAGCATTTGTAAAGCGTTCGAAATAGATCACTATCGTAAGCAGTATTCGTAAACGCGGGCAAGACACAAAACATATTATGATTGACAATTTTTACGACAAGTAATATGACGAAATAATAAATATTGCAAGTTAAGGCAATAGTCATTAGCAAGGCAGGGGAGCACAACAATTCACATAGTAGCGAAACTAAGAAGTTAATATTTTTGCTTAATGTTATTAAATAAAAGTTATCTATATTTACGAAAATTAATACTACGGTGCATTGAGGTTGCCAACATGTTAAACAATTTTGTTTAAATCACTTTCACTTCTAATGACGATAACTTTCGAAGTTTCATCACGGCGAACGTGGATTTTTCCATGCTTAACTCAGACAAATTTGTAAATCTTATTCTGGGCAGTAGTTTTAGTCAGGGTGAGTAGTTTTTTCTGGTCTGCATTGAGGTGGTCATTAATGTAGACTCTATTAGAAGGCCCTGAGAAGCCCATGTCCGAGGTTACAAGTTTTTCAGCACGCGCAGCTCCGATGAAGTCTTCATTAATATATCTGTTTATAAAACTGACGATTATCAGTTTCTCCTTGGAATTGTGCATAGGAACCCTAGATATGTAATTTATCTGAGTTTTTGGCACGACGTAGTTCACCTTTTTACCGATCTTTTCCACAATTGAAAATAAATTTTCATCCTTCTTGATGGGCACTCCCTTTATCTCGATATTGTTCAGTCTCGACCTCTGTTCCTGCGCTGACAGCTCGTGTTTGGCCTTGCTCACCTCGTTCTGCAGTGTGAGAACGGTGTCCTGCAACTTCTCAAGATTCGTTACCCTACTCTACACATGAGTGAGCCTACCACCAAGCTCATCCAGCTTCTGGCTCGTGAAGTCACAAGTACTCCTTAGCTCGGACAGCTCCTGTTTGATAGACCGCATGTCTTCACTGAGTCCCGGTAGGCTTGAAAGCTGGCGTTTCATCTCCCGTAGTTCCTTCATGATGGAGTCGAAGGATGCAGTTTCCGAGGGCGCAAGCGACGCTGGCGATGGTGCACGGCACGACTGACATCTCCACTGGGACTTTTTATCAGCGCCATATCTTCTCCAGGTGGTTTCGGAAATCATGGCACACCCAAAGTCCATGTGGTTTCGGCAGATGGAGCACTGAACCCCATCAGTGAATTCCAAGTAGCAAATTGGACACTTCATTGTGGAAGTTGTGGTGTGGTTTATTTTATATTACTAACGAAAAAAGTACGCAATGGTTATGATCCGAAGGTTGACGATATATTTTTACCAACGATGTTGCGGTTGGACGCGTAAGCGGAATGAGTGATCACACGATACTGACAATCGTGTGATCACTCATTCCGCTACTGATAATCGCATACTGACAATCTCGCTAGATAGATTGTAATCTAACGTTATTTACAATTTAACGGTGACATGTATAACTCAGTACTCCATCTTGACAGGCAGACCCAATGCAACAGAGCACCCACACAATTTATAAAACCAAAATCAGCTTATTTGCTTCGTTACCTACTTACTAAATCAAAATAGGTACATAATGTCAAAATAAAATTATAAATATCAATCAAATTTTTATGTGACAAATTAAATACAAGTTACACATCCCATTACGCAAATGGGAAATCATTTATGGGCAATTGTGTCCGCTTCTATAATAAGCTTCCATCTGAAGCAGCTGAATTCCCTATTCGTAGATTTAAACAGTTCATAAAACCAAATATTATGGAGAAGACATATTAACTACTCCATAAATTATTACATAAATAAATGATAACGTTAATGTTTGGCCGGCTGTCGCTCAGTTCCACACCGACAGTACAATTTAATTATTTATAAGACAAACATATATTAGACACATAATTATTTATACAAGTGCTTATTTTTGGTAGTGGTTTATATTTCGCTTTTTTCACTAGTGGACCAAAGATTGAAGCGAGGAGTAAGTCAATTAACACTTTATTTTTTATATTACTTTGATAATTATATACCTACAGTTTAAAAATTGACTTGTCTAAGTGCTTATTTTGTAAGCCTAAAGAAAACAGAGTTTGGTGGCCTCCAAGAGCAACTTCGCATCTCTTCCAAAACTAGACAAAATAAAACTACTACAGATGCATTTAAAAAAAGCTTATGTTAGGTATAACAAACTGAACGTGAATTTTGAAAATTTCGTTGTTTAGCGTAATTAAAACTCTCCACACACTGAAGCCGGAGGCGGAGCGGAGGCGAAGGAGCGGCGGTTTTTCCTATGGCACCGCGCCGCCACCGCCTGCGGTGTGTGTGTAGGCTTTTATAGGATTCCATAGAATACAACTCGCACGCCTTCACCTCCGCTCCGCCTCCGGCTTCAGTGTGTGGAGAGACCTTCAATGAGAAAATAAAAAATCCTGTCCTCTGTTTTCAGCTTGACGTTTAGTTAATTTTTTTTGTACCCCATTGCCGCTAGCGTCGGTCATAGTGCGGTGTTGGCGGCGGATCGAGCGCGGAGCTGTCAGCGCGGCGGGGCTGTCAGCGCGGCGGGGCTGTCAGCGCGGCGCCTCGCAGATGAAGGGCGTGGTGATGACGTCGGAGTAGTTCTCGAGGCGGCCCGTGTGCTCCATGAAGCCCCAGCGCGCGACCTCCTTGCCGCTGGGCCAGCCCGGCCACCACTTCGCGTAGCCCGACGCCTCCAGCGCCGCCCCTGCCTCAAACATTTACCTACTTTATACATCATCAGCCTAAATTCGTCCACAGCTGGACATAGGCCTCATACTGAATGAGTGCCGCCCGTCTCATCAGAGAGCGACCCCTCGCGAGGTTTCGTCTTGTCCGTTTTTATTTCTCTCTTGAATAAGTAAATAGCTCCTACTACCGAATTTATTTATTTGTTTGAAATAAATGAAATACTTATAATAATATCTTACTTATGTCTGTACAGAACGATATAAAAAAAATCAGTAGGTACAGTGTGGGATCGAAATTTGTAGAGGCTTAATAAGTTAAATGGGATATCACATGATCCCTTTCATGTTTCGTTTTGTACATTTGAAACGGAAACCTTCAGACTTATATTGAAACATTCATTTCTATACCTATTGTTGGCATTAACTAAAGACAAAATTCATTTTGATGGCGAACAAGCGATTTTTTCAAAAAGTTTTGCAGACACCCTGATTTAGTGCTAGATCTATTCTGCACGATCGTTCATTCAGCCAGACAGCGACTGACCAGAGGCTACTTTAATAGTGACGTAGGTACTTAGGTTTATACCTACATTAATTTTATATAATATATAGTTTATTCCTTATCTTTCTTATCTCAAGCCGTTCGAGCAGATGTAGTTTACTTGTGTTCACATGTTGTTGTTATAATGTGTCTAAACGCGAAAATCTTTAATCGGCTCTCCGATTCAATTACTCAATTTCATTAAGTTAGTTTAAGCCGTTGATTTTCCAGTAAATAAATAAAGAAACACTATTTAGTAAACGATGCTAGGTCCCGCCTCACCGTCGACGGTCTTCCACTCCCGGTCCCAGTAGAAGCCGAGCGCGACGGCGCCCTTGAAGCCGGCGTCCCGGATGCCGCTCCGCAGGTGCTGGCGCAGCAGCCGCGCGAACAGCGCCGCCTCCTCCTCGCTGTTGGCCACGGCCAGCGCCGCGCCCTCGGCCGCGCACGTCGCGTTGGCGGCCGGCCACGTCGCGCCGTACGGGTGGAAGCGGTAGCACTGGTCCGTCACCTCCTCCCACGAGTACCCCGCTGCCGAATTAACCGCGCATCGTACAATAGAACACTCCTGTTAGCGTTACGTGCGAGGGAACATTTTGTGATGAAAATATTTGAATAATAATATATAAATTAGTTTTATCGAGAAACAAATATTATGAAGGGACCTGAGACGAACTTGTAAAATATTGAATCAGCACTCACCGAGGACTCCAGAAAGTATATAATTTCAGTGGAACAGAAATTTAGAAAAGGGCTTACGAGGAACCTGAACCTTTTCTGAACACTTTGTTATGATTAAATAGAGCGGAAAACGAAGCATTCTTCCGTAACCTTGTGGTAAGGCGATGCCCGCTGTCAGGGGACGGCGCGGCTCGATGGCGCCGAGAATGGGCGCTTTGGGTCAGCAGCGGCCAGTTACAAAACAAATAAAACTACTGTCAGTAAGGTACTTTTAGTATTTATACAGGGTTACTTGCAAGAAGACCTGATCCTTTCAGGACGTGATAGTAGGGGTCAATACACACATATTTGACTCTGAGGAAACTATTGAGCTAACTGCAGACGGTTGCAAACAGTCTAAAGGTAGCTCAATTGATCCATGTCCAAGTTTCAATATATTTTCTTCTCTTACTTTAAAAAAATCACACTAACTTCTAACCGTGTAATCTTTAATTTTTATTTCATGCGTAACGTGGCCACCTCTATTCCTAAGATATTCTTCTATTCTATTCCTGCATCAATAATTCTTTGTCGGAGAATTTCCACAATAGGTACAGGATGGCCGTCTCGATCCACGATGCTCTTCATGTGACCCCAAACATAAAAATCCATTGGAGCCAAATCCAGGCTTCGCACGGGCCATGGTATGGGACCGCCTCTTCCAATCGATTGTTTTGGATATGTACGAAGTACAATGTAGTGTTGATTATCGGGAAGAATCTTAGTTGTGTCTAGATTATTGTGTATACAATTCGTATTCTAACACATTATATTGTCTCCTTTTTTCTAGTGGCCAAGATGTACAAAGTACAATGATATTCAGAGTGAAGCAACATGCAAAAACTATATCATTTAAATTCCTATATTTTTAGCTTAGCAATGCCGAACGTGTAATGCGTGATGTTTATCATTTTACGTGCTTTTCATGTTCCGTATTTAATCTTCATGTTAACTAAACCTAATCAATAAACCAGTTGCGATCTACACGCCGTTGTTGGAGTTATCCTTTCTATCCCGGTAGCTCTAACAGATAAGTTTCTTACAGCCAGTCGCGCACACTTCTCCGGTAGTGTAGAGGACAACGGACCTCATGTTATTTCTTAGAGTAAGTGGTTAGTCTCGCAGAAGATGTGGCAATTCATTTCTTGGGAAATCTTTATAAAATTCGCCATTTTAGCGATCAGCCAAGAAATGTGGTCCAAACAGATAATTGTCGATGACGCCCATCACACGTTCAGGTTGAGTCGCCGGTGCGAGGCTTTACCCTTTTGTACATCATGTTTCGGTGCCCAAAAGTGTGCTACTGAAACTTTGAATCTGTCTTCTCTTAATTCATTATTAGCTTTCTGTATCTATTTTAAATTATTTTGCAATTATTTAAGCTGATAAATATATTAATAGGGAAATACTTTGTATCGGATGTAATTTCATATATAGACGAATTTTTATTGTTGTATTGTCGTTTTTTTTTATAAATATGTTTCAGGATGTATATTCATTGTTATTTCACTTTCATAATTTATGCATTGGACATAGCCATAACACAAGGTACTTACGTAAAACTATATGAAATGTTCGAACCAAAACTGTATTTTATTAGTTTTTGAAGTACACCACAGAAAAAACTTGTAAACAGTAATTGAAGGGCTAAAAGACATCCGCGCTCCATACAAAAATGCCACTTATACGGAGGACTTTAAAAAATGAAAGGCGGTTATGCTGCAAGGTGCTTTCATAGGTCCCAAAAAGTAGGAATTTTAATCCGCAGAGATACTCGGGACGAATTCAGAAATACGTAAGATGAGCCGTTGGACCAGTTTGCGCAGTCTTGAGACGACGACGTCCCACAAACATTTGTGCAGAGAGGTTCGGAATGACTTACCGAGGCCCATCTCTTCGCAGACGTTGAACGGAGCTGCGGTGCTGCTGGAGGCGGTCGAGGGAACAGGGCTCGTGGTAGTCAGAGGAAAAGCGGTGGGAATAGGAACTGGTGTAGATCTAGTTGTAGGAGCAAGTATAGTAGTACTGGTAGTAGGAACAGTAGAAGAAGTAGCAGGAATTGGTGTAGATCTAGTTGTAGGAGCAAGTATAGTAGTACTGGTAGTAGGAACAGTAGAAGAAGTAGCAGGAACTGGTGTAGATCTAGTTGTAGGAGCAAGTGTAGTAGTACTGGTAGTAGGAACAGCAGTAGAGATAGTAGGAGCAGCAGTTTGAATCGTAGGAATTGGTGAAGGAGTTGAAGTAGGATGAGTAATGGCACCGGGTGAAGTAGTGGGAACAGTTGGGATTGTGGGGATCGGTACAGATGTGGGGAGCGCGGGACCGGGGCTGGCGTCGAGGGCAGAGGCGGTGGAGGCGGAGGCGGCGGGCGCGTAGCAGACGAAGGGCAGGCGCCGGTCGCAGGAGCCCTGGCGCTCGGAGCCGTCGGCCAGCAGCGCCAGGCAGGAGGCGCGCCGCTGCAGGCCGGAGCCCCGCGCCGTCGGGGCGCCCGACTCTGACAACACATTGCCGTCAGGATTCAATATGTCTCACCACCAGCAGTAGCCGAAAACATCCTTACCGGCATAAAAAGGAAACGTGGACGTCCTGCTAAAGCTTAACCTAATTAAGCTTAGCTTAATTATACTTCCTTAAAAAATTGTTCCTATGTATATTTAAAAAATATTGTTGAAGGCAAAGAAATGAAGGCTAGGGTGACAAATCTAAATCGAGCTGTGCTGCGCTGTACTGCGCTGTGCTATGTTTGGTCAACTCGCTCGTCTAATATTTTAATGAGAATACAAACAAACCATGCTGTGCTGCGCTGTGTGAGGCTACGCTCTGTTTAAAAACGCAGTAGTCTCGACCGAGGCGCGCTCCCCGCCGTGCTGAGCCGCGCTGTGCCGAACTGTGATTACTAAAATGAGCTACATAAAATATCCATATCCACTTCTTCTTTACTTTCATTTTCATCGGGTTCAACTATGTTGTAATGTTGACGTTTTTTTTTGAAAATCAAGTCATTTTTGACGAGATAAACGACTACACTACTAAGCTAAGCAAAGCGCAGCACAACTTGATGTTGATTGTTAAAAAAACGTAGCTTAAGAAACACAGCACAGCACAGCGCTGTACAGCGCATCATAGCTCGATTTAGATTTGTCACCCTTAAGGGTGCAACGCTGAGTGCATGCATAGTTCTTTTGTTTTTTTTTTATAGTATTTATTAGTTATGCGTTTAAACGCCACCCTTTAATGAAACACTTTAAAGGCTGTGTTTTCGGCTTCTGTCGCTTTTATGAAGTCACTGAAGCACAACGCGAAGAGTCAGGCGCGCACTGCGCAGCCGAATGCTTTCGAGTCTCGAAAGTCAGCGTCACGTTAACGCAGTCAATAAATAAAAACAAAATTCCAGCACAGATGTACAGTAATTACCATCAAGAAAGAAGACTGCGTCGGCGTAGTCCTCCCTCGCCGTGACGGCCGCGTGCACTGCGCGCGCCCGCACGCGGGCGGCCCGCGCGCGCACCGCCGCCACGAACTCGGGGCTCCAGGGGGCGCTGAGGAACGCGCCTGCAATGCAGAGCCATTCACCTTACTGTGCTCCTCACTCTCCAACTTTAGTTTTTACTTTAAAAAAGGACATTGAAATATAATTATCATCTTTTATGTTCGGATGAACCGATCCGGCAGCAAAGAGGCATTTCAGCTGCGCTTGCAATTTGCCCGCGATTACCCAAATTATACTCAGATCGCGATCGACCGCCATCGCCGTCGGTGTCAAAGACTGGGAAAAATACGTTTGATTCTGTGACGGCACGTTTTAGATTGCGAAATTATATTCGGGGTTTTGTGGTCATAAAAACGATATATTAGTTATATAGTATTAGTAGTTATATCGAGGTGCTGAGATGTCTCTACTAAGCCGCCACTATGAGTGTCCAAGTACAGGGCCAGCAGACTAAGCCCCTACAATTACGCAGAGGAGGGGACACTTGCGCGAGTGCCCATTTGCGCGAGTGACCTCTTGCATGAGTGCCCATTTGCGCGAGTTGCCACTTGCGGGAGTGGACACTTGCGCGAGTTGCCACTTGCGGGAGTGGACACTCACGCGAAAAATCACAAAAATCGAAATAGACGTTATAGAGAGTTGCGGACTTCGCCATTATGTAGTATTTTGCTCTTTTTCATCTTAAAATTATATAACTTTCCCATACACATTTCTTACTAAACACTATAATTCCTCGTAGCCTTGACACTACCAAAACCTGAAGAGTTAAGCTTTTCAGTATGACTAATTATGAAACTTTTGTCCTTTATTTTAAACTAGATGCGCCCCGCGGCTTCGCCCGCGAACTAGTTTTTTTTTTTCATACGAATTTCAGAAATTTATTACATAGCCCCTCAGCATAGCCCCTCGGGGTTATTTTGTAAAAATGAAAAATACTTGTTCAATTATTTATTTCATACATTATTTATACCGAGTTTTGAATAAATAAAACCAAGGAAAAATAATTTTCCATACAAACTTTAACACCCTATTTTACACCCCCAGAGGTTAATTTTTGAAAATTTTATTAGCCTATGTCATATTCTAGGTCCTAAACTATCTCCGCAATAAATTCACACAGACTTTCCCATTTATTATAATAGTAAGAAGTAAGATCAACTGGCTGAGTCTTACCCCTATGTAGAAACATATTTTGACGTAGACCTTCGTAGCGCTTCACGATGTCGCCGCGTAGCATACAAAACACTTCAAGGCGACCCCACTCTTCTTACTACACAATAAAATTCCTCGTAGCTTCGAAACTACCAAAACCTGAAGAGTTAAGCTTTTCAGTATAATAATAAAATTCTAGTCAAATGATAAAAGTAAAAATCTGTTGAAATAACATCCCTCCGTATTGAAATACAATAATCGCACTTCTGACCAAGGATGCTGAAACATTTTTGGTGAATATTTTCATTTAATTTTCTGAATAACTTCTCTGACACCCACTTTGTCCCAATCTTGTTCTCTTACCATGATTTTCCAGCTGATAGATATCTCTACGGTAGAAGTTTTATAAGAAAGCCTTTTTTTCTTTCTCTTTATTTTGAATGTTCTCGCTTATTTAACTCCCTCACCTCCTACTTAGTAGATGATTAATTAGTTAAAGTTGAAGGGTACAGGGGTCAATAACATAGACGCTGAAAAGAGTTGGACTTCAGGCGCTGCCTTGCGGTACTCCATAACAAATGTCTCGGAGGTAGTAAGATAGCCGAGAACATCGTAGCACGTACTGCGAGTTTCGAAGCTACAAGGAACTATGGTGTACAGTAAAAAAAAGTGGGGTCGCGTTGATGTCTTTTGTTACGTGGATCCATCGTAGCACCGTAGCACAAAGTGCTACGAAGGTATATATTTCTACTTAGGTGTAAGAATCAGGAGGTTATTTAAAATATAGGGCAAAAGCTTCATAATTAATCATACTGAAAAGCTCAACTCTTCAGGTTTTGGTATTTTCAAATCCACGAGGAATTGTAGTGTGTTGTAAGAAATGTGGGGTCTCGTTGAAGTCCTTCGCCGCGTAGTATACTACGCGGCGCCATCGTAGCATCGTAGCGCGAAGGTCTACTTAAAAATTTGTGTCTCGTTATGGGGTAAAAAGGGGAAAGGGTATGGGAAAGTTATTTATATCAGATCAAAGAGAGCAAAATTATCTACACAATGGCGAAATTCGCAACTCTCTACGACGTCTATTTCCAGAGATATTAAGAGTCTTGTGATTTTTCGTCCAAAGTGTCATTCGCTCAAGTTTCCACTCGCGTAAATGTTCAAGTAAAAGTAATAAAAAATTTGAACTTTTGTAAATGGCTCAAATTGTGGCTACGTCGCCCGTCCGCCGAAGCGCGTGCTACAACGTTTAAAGCAAATAAATATAATGTGTCAGTGCATTTCTGAGTCTCAATTTACTTGAGGGCCTTTGTGATACCATGAAGTTTCATAGTCAACCGTTAACTATTTCTTTATTGTATCCTTTGCACTCTCGTCAGCCAGTCGATAGGAGCTGTTATTTGTAATGGTGTCTGGTGTGTATAGGACAATCAGACTGTTTATGAAGATATTAGTGAAAATTTATGAAAGTTGGTAGCCCTAGCCCTGTGTTTTATTTCAGGCCTAGAACAACGTCTATCAAAATTTTCAGCTCGATCCGTTCTTTAGGTTTGGCGTGAAGAGGTAACAAACATCCAGCCATCCAAACTTTCTCATTTATAATATTTGTGTGATTATGTCAAACAAATATCTTTCATTTTCTTAATTATTATTCTGAGGTAATCCTATATCGTTCATGCACTGTAGTGGGTAGTTGAGACCTATAGCCACCTTCCAGTGGCTCCCCGCGGCGCGCTGTGCAGCTTCAGCCAGCCGCGCAGGGACTGTGAGTACTCGTAGCCCGGCCACAGGCGACCCTGGCTTACCTTCCAGATGGCAGGCGAGCCTGGCCTGGTGCCAGTCCCGCGGCGCGCTGTGCAGCTTCAGCCAGCCGCGCAGGGACTGTGAGTACTCGTAGCCCGGCCACAGGCGACCCTGGCTTACCTTCCAGATGGCAGGCGAGCCTGGCCTGGTGCCAGTCCCGCGGCGCGCTGTGCAGCTTCAGCCAGCCGCGCAGGGACTGTGAGTACTCGTAGCCCGGCCACAGGCGACCCTGGCTTACCTTCCAGATGGCAGGCGAGCCTGGCCTGGTGCCAGTCCCGCGGCGCGCTGTGCAGCTTCAGCCAGCCGCGAAGGGACTGTGAGTACTCGTAGCCCGGCCACAGGCGACCCTGGCTTACCTTCCAGATGGCAGGCGAGCCTGGCCTGGTGCCAGTCCCGCGGCGCGCTGTGCAGCTTCAGCCAGCCGCGCAGGGACTGTGAGTACTCGTAGCCCGGCCACAGGCGACCCTGGCTTACCTTCCAGATGGCAGGCGAGCCTGGCCTGGGGCCAGTCCCGCGGCGCGCTGTGCAGCTTCAGCCAGCCGCGCAGGGACTGTGAGTACTCGTAGCCCGGCCACAGGCGACCCTGGCTTACCTTCCAGATGGCAGGCGAGCCTGGCCTGGTGCCAGTCCCGCGGCGCGCTGTGCAGCTTCAGCCAGCCGCGCAGGGACTGTGAGTACTCGTAGCCCGGCCACAGGCGACCCTGGCTTACCTTCCAGATGGCAGGCGAGCCTGGCCTGGTGCCAGTCCCGCGGCGCGCTGTGCAGCTTCAGCCAGCCGCGCAGGGACTGTGAGTACTCGTAGCCCGGCCACAGGCGACCCTGGCTTACCTTCCAGATGGCAGGCGAGCCTGGCCTGGTGCCAGTCCCGCGGCGCGCTGTGCAGCTTCAGCCAGCCGCGCAGGGACTGTGAGTACTCGTAGCCCGGCCACAGGCGACCCTGGCTTACCTTCCAGATGACAGGCGAGCCTGGCCTGGTGCCAGTCCCGCGGCGCGCTGTGCAGCTTCAGCCAGCCGCGCAGGGACTGTGAGTACTCGTAGCCCGGCCACAGGCGACCCTGGCTTACCTTCCAGATGACAGGCGAGCCTGGCCTGGTGCCAGTCCCGCGGCGCGCTGTGCAGCTTCAGCCAGCCGCGCAGGGACTGTGAGTACTCGTAGCCCGGCCACAGGCGACCCTGGCTTACCTTCCAGATGGCAGGCGAGCCTGGCCTGGTGCCAGTCCCGCGGCGCGCTGTGCAGCTTCAGCCAGCCGCGCAGGGACTGTGAGTACTCGTAGCCCGGCCACAGGCGACCCTGGCTTACCTTCCAGATGACAGGCGAGCCTGGCCTGGTGCCAGTCCCGCGGCGCGCTGTGCAGCTTCAGCCAGCCGCGCAGGGACTGTGAGTACTCGTAGCCCGGCCACAGGCGACCCTGGCTTACCTTCCAGATGGCAGGCGAGCCTGGCCTGGTGCCAGTCCCGCGGCGCGCTGTGCAGCTTCAGCCAGCCGCGCAGGGACTGTGAGTACTCGTAGCCCGGCCACAGGCGACCCTGGCTTACCTTCCAGATGGCAGGCGAGCCTGGCCTGGTGCCAGTCCCGCGGCGCGCTGTGCAGCTTCAGCCAGCCGCGCAGGGACTGTGAGTACTCGTAGCCCGGCCACAGGCGACCCTGGCTTACCTTCCAGATGGCAGGCGAGCCTGGCCTGGTGCCAGTCCCGCGGCGCGCTGTGCAGCTTCAGCCAGCCGCGCAGGGACTGTGAGTACTCGTAGCCCGGCCACAGGCGACCCTGGCTTACCTTCCAGATGGCAGGCGAGCCTGGCCTGGTGCCAGTCCCGCGGCGCGCTGTGCAGCTTCAGCCAGCCGCGCAGGGACTGTGAGTACTCGTAGCCCGGCCACAGGCGACCCTGGCTTACCTTCCAGATGGCAGGCGAGCCTGGCCTGGTGCCAGTCCCGCGGCGCGCTGTGCAGCTTCAGCCAGCCGCGCAGGGACTGTGAGTACTCGTAGCCCGGCCACAGGCGACCCTGGCTTACCTTCCAGATGGCAGGCGAGCCTGGCCTGGTGCCAGTCCCGCGGCGCGCTGTGCAGCT
The DNA here is from genome assembly GCA_944547425.1 of Eupithecia centaureata. Lineage (NCBI taxonomy): Eukaryota > Metazoa > Arthropoda > Insecta > Lepidoptera > Geometridae > Eupithecia > Eupithecia centaureata. The sequence goes on from OX155693.1 coordinate 13,641,750, forward strand.
TCAGCCAGCCGCGCAGAGACTGTGAGTACTCGTAGCCCGGCCACAGGCGACTCGCCGCTAGAAAAACAAGAAGTTCTGATGAACAGTTCAAATAGTAATAAAATTTTAAAATTAATTTTTATATATAATATTCATCTTATCATTATCGCACACCCTATTTGGTAAGTTCTCTCAAGGACCGTGGTACAGGGTTTCCTTTTCTACAGCATTTATAAGGGTTGTTCACAACTGACTAACATTTTGTAAGGGTGTAGCCCCCCAAGTCCTTTCTTCTAAAGGCAAATTTATGTTTATGGGTATTTATGTATGTGTTATTTATGTTTGTGTTGCAGAGCAGCGCTCCAGCAGTGTGTGTGTAGATACATACGTCCAGGGTCAGCGGCGTAGCAGACGTACGGCAGGCGCGCGCTGCACGCCACCTCCGTGGAGGAGCCGTTCGACAGGAAGGCGGCGCAGCGCTCCAGCAGTGTGTGTGTAGATACATACGTCCAGGGTCAGCGGCGTAGCAGACGTACGGCAGGCGCGCGCTGCACGCCACCTCCGTGGAGGAGCCGTTCGACAGGAAGGCGGCGCAGCGCTCCAGCAGTGTGTGTGTAGATACATACGTCCAGGGTCAGCGGCGTAGCAGACGTACGGCAGGCGCGCGCTGCACGCCACCTCCGTGGAGGAGCCGTTCGACAGGAAGGCGGCGCAGCGCTCCAGCTCCACCGCGCCCGCGCCCGCGCCGCCTGCACCACGGGACAGGAGCTCAATCAATAACTTGTACTGCATGCGTTCTGTTATTATGCTTTTGATCATCATAGTATGGTATTTTCATGATGATCGAAAGCATAATAAATATCCGCTTCTATGTAGAGAAGAGCTAAAGAATTGTAACAAGTAAATCTATTTGGTGACGTTTAGGGCCATCTACCGATGCATAGATACACAAATCAATAACGAGCTGGAACCATAATTTGAAGTTCAGAATAAGGTCAGCGCCATCTGTCGTCGAGTGGTGTATAAAAATGACGGGCGTTGAGTTGTTTAGCGAAAGCGCAGTTAGAAAATTAATTCTGTCTGTTGGAAAGGGAAGACACGCAAGAATCCTGCATCCTTACGAAAGAAGAAGTAAGGAGGCACTCGTCACGTCGCAGGAGAATTTTAGGTATCGCAGACCGGTTACCGCGCCATCTATTAGTAACTGGAGATACCACTAGTGGCTAACTTGTACAGGATGATGCAGCAAGTGCACTAATAAATTCGTGAAGGACAGGTCAGGGTCAGAAGAATTGCAAAGTGATTTTTGAGTCTTAGGATTTTCAACAGGATCGAAAGGGATAAGGAACGGTTTTTTATTGGTATTGATTTGGAGAGGGAGCCACAATACGTTATGATTTTAGCATTTATAAAAAGAAAATGAACGTATAATTTTTTTATAAAAAAATTATGATCACTAAATTCGGGATCGGGAATTGTACTCGGGAAAGGATTTTATCGATGGTAAGTTGACTTGAGGTCAGACGAATAAATGGTGACCTCAAAGAAAAAATAGAACACCCTGCCTCGGGTTTAAGGTCGCCCTAGCGTCGAGTAGCGGAACGAAAGGAGACGTTGTTTCTAGAACATTCTTTTGAAATTTAGTATAAATAGGGCCACACCCGAAGATCCTGGCATTCTGGAAAAATTATTGCGAGGGGTAACTTTGCCTGTGTGGAGTCAGTAGTTTGTCGAGTCAGTGCTGCGTGATCCCTGCCGTCGCACTATGGAATATTTAGGTCATTTTCGGATTAAAAATCTATAACTTCACGAATTTTAATAATACCGTGATGAAATTTGGTACATATATACAGTAATGTATAGAAATTCAAATGGTATATAATTTTAAGTGATTTTTTATATATGTATATATATATACAGCATAAAAAGAAAAAAAAACTGAAAAAATAAGTAAATAATTTAATATAATGCGAAATAAAAGGTTTTAATTGCCAAAAAATAAGCTTAGTTTTAAACTATGGTTAATTCAATTAAGTCATGGTCAATATTTTTATGTATTTAAATAGTATCTATCTATTTACCTAATTAGCTTATATTTTCTGTCTACTGTAGAAAATTGAAAAGTAATGATTAAATTTAAGAGTGGATTAGACATTAGAAAAGAAATCACCATCTACTTAGGCTCTAATACACATAATATATTTTAGGGTCAGTTGCAAGTGGTGCCACTATTAGAAGACTTAGTGCCTCTTCTTCAAGATCTTTGAAATTTTTTGCGTATGGTTTTCTTAAACTTGTTAAATACGGATCTGAAGTCTACAATAGAGTTTTAAAGACATCTTCGTTTGTAGCTGTTCGAGAACATTTTCTGGCATGATGTAGTCGCATGTTTCTGTAGTCTTTCTTACGCGACTCTTGTGCATCTTCCGATAGCTGTCCAATACGAAGAACTGCGAAATATTTGATAATATTTTCTCCGTGTTAAAGTATCTTGTGGACTGAAGATGGCATGTAATACCAATTAAATTCATTTACGTATATTCTAGCAGTTTCCATTACGTATTCGCCAAATTTTTTGGAATTTATCGTCATCCCTGAAGAAAGTAAAAGAAAAATAAATGTTTTCCTCTAAATCTTTGGACAATGATTCCAGAGTTCTGCCACCCTCGATGAAGGGAAGTATTAAATCTCGTTGAATACAGCTGAATCAACATTTTAGAACTTTAATCAATTACTTACAGGCGTAGATGAGCTTTACTTCACTTAAAGTAACACTTATGTGAATGGTTGGAATAATTTTTACCTCCCTTTATATACCTACTATTATACAATACTGAATGGGTACCTACATCATTATTATCACTTACATTCTCAATCAAAATGATTAAACGACAAAAAAAATACAGATTAAATGTCCCTGCGAACAGTCTCTGTGGTAAACCACGAAAAATAACAAATTTCCTGCTCCGACTTCTATCTAACTTTTGCTCATAACTTCTAAAACCGCAAAAAACCGCAGCTGATTTTTTTTGCATAATGTGTATGAATAGTTAGACTATAAATAAATACAAAAAGTAGCGCGTGGGCAGACGTGGGTGACAGTGAAAAGCTTCAAAGAAAAAAAATTTTTGTGAAAAATAAGGCATGTGACGTTTTTAGCAATTACTCAAAAATTTTAGAAGTAATATGAAAATTAAATAGCTGTTCCGTAAAATACATGAAACAACCTTTCCAAAAATGTAATATACTACATATCTCTCCTGAATATTTATTTCACAATATTGCATTGAAACATGTACATGCAAAGGCATGAGTTTGGGACCGCCTTCTTCAACATCCTTTTGACTATGAAAAATAATACTATTTTAGGTATTGAGTATCAAAATCTTATTGAATAACATAATTTGACTATCCGAGTATCTAATAAAATTAAAATATTTGATAAATTATGATATTTGTAAAAAGCATTTTTAATATGCTCTTGTTCTACGATATTCCATAGTGCGTCGCTGCCGTTTTGGAGCCGCCTATCCTGAAAAGTCTGTGCCGCACGAATAACAGCGAATCGACACGATCTTTTGCAAAATAGCGGGAAGGCGAGGGATTCAAGGAGTGACGAGCGTCGGTGATCCTGAACGTTTAGCTGCCAGCGCGGGACCCCAAATCCAAAATAAGCGACGGGAATATAAAATTCAGGATTCCAAAGGGGATAAAAATCCCAAGAACTCGAGCGCCGATAGACGGCGAGGCCAACTCTCAAGCGGGACGAGCCGCGTGAGAGGAGTCCACCCCGGTCGAAGAGCGAGCGCCGGGTTCGGGAGCACCGAGCGACAGGAGCGGTTCCAGGACTCGAGGGACGAACGTGTTCGGCGACCGTTGAATACGGCGCGGCGACACGTCTTTCTAGAACAAGGTGTGTTCTTTCTAGTTGTTCGGGGGTCGGTTCCCCCCTTTCCTTTTTCCAGAACTCCTAGGGTGTGTTTGTATCGGTCGGTCATATTTCTTTTGTGTCTTTTGAGTCTATAAATCGGAAGTTTCACAATATCGTGATAAGGAAGTTACGATTTAGGGAATTATACGGAAGGATTAGGCGAATAGGTTGGCAACTAGTTAGGGTTACAATTTTATACACATATAACTAATTTATAACTTTGTCGATAACGGCAACTACATTCTAGGTAACTGACTAGTAAACTAAGCTACAGCAATTCTCTGCAAAACTCTAGCCTAAACGCCACCGTCAGACATTTTAATCTAAGTAAATTTAACTTTACCTATTTTCAGTACCTTTTGTAATGCATCTTTCGTCCAGTGGTTTTCCCCGTTGAATTCTAGTATTTACTATTAACGATCTTATTATTGAAGAGTAAGAAACTTTAATCAAAAGAACAGAACTGAGAAAGCCATTGAGCGGTCGGTGACATAAGTAATAATTTTGAATATTTAGTTAAGGTGATTGAAGTTACAAGGTAACTCGTAAATTACAGGGTAATTCGTAAATTACAGGGTATTGAAGAATTTGTTAGTTGATAATCTAAATATTAAGTTTATTTCAAAATATAAGGTATATAAATGAAACTTTTCTCTTTTTATTTATTAGCGTTAATTCCCTGTTAGCGAGATAGGAGTAACTTATCACGGTTTCCCGTTTTCTCAATTTGCTAGCCTGGCTGAGCGGGAACCCGTGACAGAATTCAGCCGGAGTCGAAAGTGCGATGCGGAGTGTTATACCTATCCAAGTTAGGGTAAAAATTAGAAGTAATTTTTTTTTTGTTAGAACAGCATTTGATATTTATTTTATTTATTTATCCAGTAAAATCAAAATATTTATTTCGTTAGGCTTACAAAATAAGCACTTAGACAAGTCAAATGGAAACTTTAGGTACCCGCTCATATACTGAGGTTGAGGGTCAATGTTCAGGTACTGTTGTAAGACAAAAGGCAGAGATGAGAGGTTGCACCTGCGACGTAGGGCAGCGTGACGCGCGCTCCGGAGTACAGCCTGGGCAGCGTCTCGCGCGCCGCCAGCGCGCCCGCCGCCGCCGCGAAGCCGGCGCTCCAGGGGGCCAGCAGCGCCGCCTCTGCGGACCACACGTGAGATACACACACAATACACACTACTCACAGCTCTCTACTTACGACTACTTTACCTTCTCGGAGGCAGTCGGCGGCGGCGGCGCTCCAGTCGCGCGGCTCGCGGCGCAGGCCGAGCCAGCCGCGCAGCGCGGGCGCCGCCTCGTAGCCCGCCCAGCCGGGCCGCCCTGCAGTCGAACGTGCGATGTCATTAAGACAGGGGAGATAATCGCCTCTTAGGGCATCTATCCCATGTCTTTAGTGTACTTAACTTTTGTTGTATGATTCAGATTGGAAATGTCCCGGAAATGCAAGCGTAAAGCCGGCGCAGCGTCCGACCGCGTGTCAGTACATGGACCGAGTTACATTGGCTGCAGCTATGCCAGAAATGACGAATAAACTACTAAGCGTCAATGATATTATAAAATGATATTTTTGTACCTTTTTATTGATCTTATCTATAGTGTTTCTAATTAAAATGTTTGTATAAATAGCTGAACTATATACATATTATATCATTATAGAGGTATATAAAAGAAAGTCGTGTTAGTTACACCATTTATAACTCGAGAGCGGCTGGACCGATTTTTATGATTTTAAAGATAAAGACATATTTATTTTTGATTTTTGGATTTGTCTTCGTCGGGAATAGGATTATAAGTTTAAAAATATGATATTTGACAAATAAATAAATTTCCACGCTGCGGGAAAATTTTATAAAATAATCATGTAAATTGAAACGTATGTTCAAAATAATTGTTTACTTGCAAAGGGCATCTATCCCATCCAAACAATTTATACATACCTGCCGCATGTGAGGCATCTATACATGCAGTTATATTTTTACTCAAAATATACGATTTATTTATTGAGTAAACTACAAAAAACACTAAAAACCGATTAAATAAAAATCAAAAGTGACTGCAAATATGAAAACCAGGTGCGTACTATTTGTATGGAGATAATATAAGTAAAATAAAAAAAATTGGGCATATATCTCGGATTTACCCTATGTTTTTCTTTTAAATTTATTTTGAACGAAAGAAAATTTGTTTTTTGGTTCATTATCATTAAAATTAAGGTATTTAAAATAAATGAGGATGAGGAAAATTATCATGTATGTATGTATAAGTTATGATAAATTATCATCCTTACTAATAATATAAACGTTTAGGTTTGTACGAATGTATGGATGTTTGTTCCCCTTTTACGCAAAATGTACTGAACTGATCGGGCTCAAATTAGAAATATTATTTCAGGTACATATTTGTATCACAGGTTTTGAGTGAATGTGCGAATCAGGGAATATTTTCTTTTCCTGAAACTTTTAGAATTTGTAGCACAACCCCTGAGGTTTATATTGTAAAAATAATAAATACGTATTTAGTTATTCACTTCATAGTTTATTTGTACCGAGTTTTGAGTGAATTGAACATAGGAATAATAATTTTTTATATAAATTTTACCACCCTATTTAAGCCCTCCAAAGGTTATTTTTTTAAAATTTTACTATCTTTATGTGTTATTCCAGGTGCTACACTATTTACGTACCAAATTTCATCGAAATAACTTAAGTTTTTCTGAGATAATTTATAACACAACATTCACACAGTTTTTCACATTTATTATATTAGTAGGAAGTAGGATAAGATAGTATAGTAAGTAAGATAGTAAGATATTTTAATAAATACATACGTGTTTCATTATTTACCTATACCTCTATAAGTGTTTATTTTTACCATGTCTTGAGAGAATGGGCGAACCAGATTTTTTTTCATACAAATTTCAGAAAATATGTACATACACATGACAATGTTATTCAGGGTGAAGCAACATGCAAAAACTATATTATTTAAATTCTTATATTTTTATCTTAGCAATGCCGAACGTGTATTGCGTGATGTTTATCGTTTTACGTGCTTTTCATGTTCCGTATTCTATCTTCATGCTAACTAAACCTAATCAATAAACCAGTTGCGATCTAAACACCGTTCTTGGAGTTATCCTTTCTATCCCGATACCTCTAACATCCAAGTTTATGGAAATTTATGTCACACCCTCGGTTGGATATACTTCGTAAGGATGTGCTTCTGTACTTATACATGTACGTACATACATATGATGCTAGTTCAGTTTGATGAGCTCAGCTCGAGAACGCGTCCGCCTTGAAGAGGTATCTTCCACCTCACCACAACTCACACGGTAACACTTTTAGTTTATTTTTATCAAATTGTGCAATAATATTGACCGTTTTTTGAGCGAGTTTAATTTTCATTGCACAATATTTTTTCATTGTATCGTATAGGGTCAGTATTGTGCAATATTTGGTGCACACGGGATCAACACTATTCACGGACTGAACACGAAAACATTATGCAGTTCGTATTATTGTGCAATAAAATTACTCGTTTGGCTTCAGGGCGCCTTTCAATCTTATTGTACAATAAAAAGTATTGTATAAAATGTTATTGTAGGTCTAGTGGCCGCCTGACTAGACATAGAGAGATAATTTCCCAAAAAATTCCGCTATAACTTGAAGTCAAAAAACATCCAATGTGTGCGTAAGCGGCACGCGATTACATTAGCCGACACGCACACAAACGCACAAATAATGCTGCAAGCATTACCTTTTCCCCATAAAGTAGGGAAATTGTAACATTTTGTACAAAAGTAAATGGTAATCATTTTTCTGTTAGATGATTTTCCATAATTGCATTGAATCATTCGTCAATGGTGCGTTCAACGTTCAGAAAACGTCCCGTTAGTATAACATACCCCTTACATATAACCAACTAGTTGCCTCTAGTTGGCCTCGCCCGCATTGAAATTTATTTGCCAATTTCAGAAATTTATAGCTCGCCTCCTAAGGTTAGTTTTGTAAAAATAAATTATTAATTTAATTATTTACTTTGCGGTTTATTTATACCGAGTTTTGAGTGAAACAAACCAAGAAATAATAATTTTCAATAAAAATTTTAGCAACCTATTTCAGCCCCTCAGAGGTTAAAAGTTCCAAATTTTAATATCCTATGTGTTATTCTAGGTCCTATACTATCTTTGTACCAAATTTTAATCAAAAAACTTAAGTAGTAACGGACATTACTTATAAAAAAACATTCACACAGACTTTCCCATTTATTAGAATAGTAACCAATAAAAACGAGTTTTTACATTAGAATAAAAATCTTTGCTTTCCTCGACATAATTAGTTATTACCTTTTTTCGATTCATAAAAGAATCGAATTCCAGGATATTAGGTAGGTATAATATTTTTTCAATAGCTTGCAACATTTTATTGTAATGGCGTCTGTTTTGTTGACGATTTATTTTTGTAACTAAACTAATGTTTTACTCAAGAATATAAGATTCCAGGTTATTATTACCCGTGAAATGGAATCTTCGACTGTTTTTGATGATTATGTGAAGAGTTGTGACACCCTTTCACTGCACAATAAGTCATGTTTGTTAAAAATACTGCGAGCCTACTGCTGTCCCCGTAGGACTTGACATAATGCAATGACGAGTCGAGCGACGTACGGTAGCCTTTAAAGGCTAACTTGAAATGTCTTTACTTCGCGTTAGCCTACTACGGTTCTAAGCCTTATTATTCTAATAAGACAGTGAACATCTCTAGGATATTCTAAATTATTATTTTGAGTTGAATCGCATTAATATCGTAGCATCGCTTTGTTATTTATTGCCCATGCTCGGGCATTGCATTCGCATAGTATAGATTGGTGTAGTGAATAACCCCTTCAGTGCTTTTCTGACAAAACCACATTGATGCTCGGTGATCCGGCTTCATGGATATGATAATGAAGATGATCCCGGTTTCCCTCTAACTCCGATACATATGATATCTAAAATAAAATATTTTGGTGTAATACTTGATGAAAAGATGTCTTGGTCAGAACACATTCAGAGTTTATCAGCTCGAATAAGGAAACTCACATAAAATATTTAACCGGTCATGTTTAGGTAGGTATGTAAACAGTACTTCACACAAACATAAGCATTCGATTTGATTCAATCGACACACACACCCGTGGCTGGGTGTGTGTACGTACATACACACACCCACCCACAGGTCAACGTTCACTCCACCATCAAGGGGTTTTATTCTCATTGCACCACACATTGTAAATAAGTTACTTCCTTTTTTCTCTAATTAAGTAACTACTAACTGATAAAATTACCTAATAAGCAAGCTGTGTTCACAACGAGTAGATTTTACACTCATTCTAGTTTAAGTAATGTTTAAGAAATCCCATGTCTTTGTTCTATGTAAAAATCAGTTTTGTGAACCTATAATCAAAAAAAATAGAGTCCAAAGCGGATCACTGTAACCTCGCCACACCTGCACCGGGTCTACGGAGACCTAGCATAAGAATAGACAAAATTTATTCTTATGGACCTAGTGCGATGGACAGAGCTCTTCATCGTTACGTACGTTATTAAGTAGGAAAAAAATACTTATTTAAAAGTTACACATTATTATACTAGCTGCGTGCCGCGGCTTCGCCCGCATGGCAATTTATTTGTGAAATTTCAGAAATTATTCGCAGGCCTCCTAGGGGCTAGTTTCGTAAAAATAAAAATTATTTACTTTGCAGTTTATTTATACCGAGTTTTGAGTGACTCAAACCAAGGAATATCGATTTTCCATACAAACTTTCTCACCCTATTTAACCCCCTCAGAGGTTAAAATTTTCAAATTTTAATATCCTATGTGTTATTCTAGGTCCTAAACTAGGTATCTATCTACATACCAAATTTCATTTAAATAACTTAAGAAGGTAGTTACGGAGATTACTTTAATAAAACATAAATTGACACAGACTTTCCCATCTATTATTGTAATAGAGGTAGTAAGAAGTAAGATAGTAAGATTTTATTAATCTGCTCAAATCATAATTTTTCGTTTGTGGTCCGTGCACGTTTCCAAATTCCCTAAAAACATTTTGTTTGATTCAAGATGTATCTCAATGGAAGCTCACCCGCCTCTCCTCCTTCTGAACAACTCAGTGATCGTCAATACGGCTTCCGCCGAAAACGGTCAACGGGAGATCTTCTTGTTTATGCCACACACATTTGGAGCGACGCCATCGAGAAACATGGTGAAGCCATCGCGGTTTCATTGGATGTCTCGAAGGCCTTCGATCGGGTTTGGCATGACAGCCTTGTTGGCAAGCTTCCAGAATACGGACTTCCAGATCTCTTCTGTAACTGGCTTTGTGACTTTCTGAGGGAAAGATCCATTCGAATAGTCATTGATGGCTGCGCGTCTGATCTATTGGCGATCAACGCTGGGGTACCTCAGGGGTCAGTACTATCTGCCACGTTGTTTCTGCTACATATAAACGATCTGCTGGTACCCGGTATTATTGGGTACGCAGACGACAGCACCGTGATAGACAAGTACCTGTCTGACGCCAGAGCCAGTCTGAATGAGATACGGGCGCACAGACAAGACATGCTGCAGCGCTTGAATTCGACCCTGAAGGTAGTCTCAGATTGGGGCGAGGCCAATCGGGTCAATTTCAATGCCACAAAAACACAAGCATGTCTTTTCTCAGCTAAAAAGAGTCCGTTAGTCCAGGCTCCTATTTTCCGTGATGTACCGGTACCTATAAAAGATCAACTGGAGCTTCTCGGTGTCACGCTCACACCAACTCTGAACTTTGGTGTCTTTATCGAGTCGAAGGCTAAAATAGCAGCCATGAAGCTAGGAATCCTAAACAAGGTTCAGCGATACTTTACACCGGGACAGCTTGTATCATTAAATCAAGCACAGGTCCGATCTGGTATGGAGTATTGCTGCCACGTTTGGGATGGCTCGGCTAAGTATCAGCTAGCGGTCCTAGACTCGATAGAACGTAAAGCTTTCAGACTTATTGGCAAGCTTAAGATCTAACTAAAGTCTTGAACACCGCCGCAAGGTCGCTTGCCTCTCGATCTTTTATAGGTTACATTTCGGAGAATGCTCACAGGAACTTCACGACCTGATTCCACCATCTCCCTTCTACTCCAGGACGAGTAGGCGTACGGCGCATTACCACCCTTTCCTTGTGGATATTCCATCCACCCGAACTAAGCGGTTCTCCTCCACCTTTATCATTCGTACCGCTAAGGAATGGAATGCGCTGCCTGCTTCAGTTTTCCCGGCCAACTACAACCCGAGTCTCTTCAAGACGAGAGTGAATAGGTGTCTTCTAGACTTTCGTGGTACATCTTCGGCCACGTCGTCACTTACCATCAGGTGAGATTGTGGTCAAACGAAGGTCTATTGTTGATTAAAAAAAAAACAAATTATCAATTTGCCAGGACCGGGAACCGGGGGGAACTTTTCAACTATTTTCAAACTTCAGGTCAAAGCTTTTCCTTTGTACCCATTTGCTAATATGTTAATTGACTAACGACCTATTTTAATTAATGTCTATCGAGAAACTCACTTGCGATTTCCTGAAGAAACTAAATAAAATGCCAGGAACAGGAAATTTGGAACAATTTTTAAATTTCAGGTCAGAGTTTTTAATTTGTACCTATCCATTTGCATCGTTACCTACGATTTGTCTGAAAACATGTTTTTTGATTTAAGACCTAAGTTCACATTGATTCCCATCTAGAACCTCGCCTCGGAGTTTTTGAACAAACTATTTCCCAAAAACGAGAACTTTTCCCATGGGGATTTCTTTTCATTTTTTTTTCATTTATTGACAAGGGTTTGTTCGCTAAAGCGACAACGTCTAAAGATCAGCTGGAATCAAATGGATGGAAATTGCACAAGACGGCATGAAATGCATACCATGAAAGAGATCTGATAGAAGAAAAGGGTAAAAAATGGCTAACAAGAAGAAGAAAGAAGTCAACACCATGAACGAATAAAATGAAACCTTACTACTCATACGTAATTGGTAGTTGGAAGATGGCAAGCGCCGGTAAACAGTACTTGTAGTTGGCGGCAAGGTCGAACAATCAATATTCGCATTCGCATTTCGCATTCGCGAATGTGAGCATCAAACACTCGCATTCGCTAAAGTCCAAAAATTTACATTAGTTACATCTCTACGGTACGGACGAATTCGACCAAAAAACATGAATGCCTAACTCAAAGTTGGTTGGCAGGTTCACACAACTCGTTTAATGATCTCATGGGTGTGAGTGCTATACATACGCATCAAGTTCAAGTGATACCTACTGTAGGTATGTACCTACTGTAGGTATGAACTTACAGTAGGTTTGTTTTGTACCTACAGTAGGTATCACTTGAACTTGATGCGACGACGACTGTACTTTACAATCTGTCTAGGAGTAGACCCTGATCCTAAAGTTATCATGTTTTAAAAGTTTGAGAAACACTGGAACCTACCTTGGGCTTCGACATCCGCAAAGTAGCTCAGCCCGACCACCACAATGCACACAAACATGTTTAACAATTCAATTCACATAAAACTGCATTATTTTATTGATTTTATCGAATATAACACCTGACACGTCGACGTGCTGATTTGAAAGGCCGAGACGTCTGTCTACCTCCAGGGGCGGTGCGGGGCGCGGGGAGGGGCCTCTCGTCCGCGCACCCGAGAGTGCGGAGGGGGGGAGGGAGGGGGGTCAGGGTCAGAGGCAGGGAAACCCCGGGCTCGTGGAGATGTGAGATCGTTTAGGATGCGATGCGAGACTCCGCCGAGACGACGACGCGACGACGCTCTCGAAACAATCTCATTCAAACATAGGTACAGGTTCATGGTTTTACATTTTATGGTTAAAATAACTTACCTAAGTGTATTTCTACCAAAATTACACGAGATGTTACATCCGAATAGATTTAATTATACCATGTAGTCCGTTTCCCATCGTTATACATCGTCCCACTGTTTAAAGCACTATTTTTAGGCTTAATATGGAGATCTAAAAATATTATTCAAAAACTCACATAGCACCCGCCTCTCACCGGTTCTGGTTCCCGCCGCTCGGCGGCGCTGGCGTCATTCTTTTCAGAGCTCGTTCAGCAAGGGCAGCATTCTGCAACTGATGGGTCTGGCACAACACGCACGCAGGAGTGTTGTGTCCTAGGGCGGGCGGGAGTTAAATCTATTCGGATGTAACATCTCGTGTAATTTTGGTAGAAATATACTTAGGTAAGTTATTTTAACCATAAATTACACTTCGATGTTACATCCTCTAGATTTAATTATACCATGTAGATGTTTAGCGTCTGTTGCAGAATCATTTAGAAAATCATTTAGAAGAATTTGTTAACCCAATAATACATCCAATAACCTTCTTGCGGTTGCGATCAAATAACTTAGTAAGTATTCTTAGTATAGATAATTCGAATCAAACAGAATTTATCGTATCCTTATAGAAATTACTAATGACTAAATATTACCGCCTCAGCAAAAGACGTATCTTCTGTGAATACAGTTTCATTGTGAAATTTAGCAAAACAGAGAGAGAGTTTTCAGACGTCAATGGATACTCCAAACTTGCTGGCGGCAGAGGTGGACACGTGGCGCGTGCTGTGCGAAGAAGCGTTGTGGACAGGTTTTATTGCGGTTAGGATTAATTTATCTGTATTCTCTTTCAATGTATGAAGTCAGGGTCTTTGCTGCAAATTGATTCATTTTGAACAAAAAAGAGATCGTTAATTTTTGGATTTGTCGGTTAGAAGCAGAAGTTTCAATAATACTACCGATCGTTATTATCATGCATGAGGTTCGGATAAAGATACAATAAGGAAGTTTCAAATTTCACAAAAATAAAAACTAATTATGTAAGTTTTAGGGCATATATATTACAATAAATATGGTGAAAGAATTATTTTGATAACTTGAAAAATGACAAAGTTATTCCACTTTTACTGAATCAAAAACGAATTAGAAAATAAGCGGTAGGCATTTGGCCTGTGACGTCATAAGTTCCCGCGGGTCAACGGCACAGGTGGGGGGAAAGCGCTTTTTGGACTTTTCGACTGTTTCGAGTGTTTCATCGTTATTTTTCTCATAGTAAGTACATGGAACGTGGTGTGGGCGAGTGTCTATGTAAAGTATATTAATTTATTTCATATAGATACGATTTATTATATATTTATTTATTATACAGCGTGTAAACAGACAACTATCGAAAACGAAGGGGGATGGCGAAGCACCTTTAAACTTAAAAAAAAACAAAAATCCGCAGGCCGAAAAAAAAATTGTAGCCGAAGATAAACATGTTTAAAGATTTTCAATTATTTTGTTTGCAAGCAATGTACGCGTCCACTTCGATACCTACGCCGCGCCGCCGCGCCGACGTGAGTCGCGCGCGACGCATCACTCACTACATAACATAAGTACATCACTACATAGTATAAAACAAAGTCGCTTTTTCTGTCCCTATGTCCCTATATCATTATGTCCCTTTGACTGCTTCATCATCATCATCATCATCAACCTTTAGTCCACTGCTGGACATAGGCCTCCCCCAATGAGCGCCATAGCGCCCTGTCTTCAGCTTGACGCATCCAGCATCTGCCAGCAGTCTTTCGCAGATCGTCATCCCACCTGGCCGGAGGGCGTCCTACGCTACGTTTACCGAGTCGCGGTCTCCACTCAAGAACACGTTTACCCCAACAGTTGTCGGTTCTTCGCGAGATATGGTCGTAATCGTTTTGACTGCTTAAATCTTTAAAACTACGGAACGGATTTTGATGCGGTTTACTAGCGACCCGCCCCGACTTCGCACGGTTTTAATATACGTATAAACCTTCCTCTGGAATCACTCTATCTATTAAAAAAACCGCATCAAAATCCGTTGCGTAGTTTCAAAGATTTAAGCAGTCGAAGGGATATAGGGACATAGGGACAGAAAAAGCGACTTTGTTTTATACTATGTAGTGATACACTCGTGCGAAACCGGGGCGGGTAGCTAGTAAAGTTATAAGTCGTCAAAGTTTAAGGTAAGGTCTTTATAGCAAGTACCTAGGCTGTCGGTACTCGGTAGATATTTCACGACTTACCTAAAGACACACACAAACACTGTACACTTTCGCAGTAAGTAAATGCGCAACACTTCTGACGCATTTCCTAGAGCTTCACCATAAGAAACACAAACATTTGCCCATACTCCATCGCACTGAACATTATGTTGGCAAATAAAACACACTTACTAAACACAACCGATACACATCACATTCTCCATAGCACATCATGAGCATTTGTCCATACTCCCTCGCACTAAACATGTTTATAAAACACACCGAAAAACACAGAAAGTAACTTCCACTATTTACCTTCCTACACTAAGACCATGTACTTAAGAAAAACTTTAAAAACACGCATACCACACTAAAAATCTGTTTCACAAAACAAAACAGTGTTCGCAAATTTCCGCAACGACCGCGCAAGTTCGAATACTAACACCGACTAAAAGACGAATGTTCGATACACATCGATCACCTAGCTTCCTACACTAGGTAGCTGACTCAGCAGATCAGATTAACTAGGTAATTAGTACATACGTGACCGCAGAGGTAACGAGCGGTCACTAGGTCAGTCGGCAGACAGTGCATCACTAGCAGCGATACCAACCGCACTCACTATCATCAGCATCATTAGTCGTAGTTTTACGTATATAAGTTGAATATAGCTTTTACCGACAAACTCGACTTTTACATCAACATCCCAGGATTAGCTAGCGGTTAATCCTTCATGGTCCTTCGAGCAAAAAGGTGTCTCCGAGCCAGGAAAAAATCTTCATGGTTCTTCGAGATACCGTTCGAGAACTCATAGCGCGATCGTGAAGAGTCGTACTGTGAGCTTCGGACGCACCAGCAACCCGTGGAGTTCAGCGATCTAAGCTTTATCAGCGAGCTTACGAGAGCTAGCATCCGCACCTGAGGTAAGGAGCAAGCCGCCCCTGCGACGAACCAGCAGTCGTAAGGAGCAAGCCGCCCCTGCGACGAACCAGCAGTCGTAAGGAGCAAGCCGCCCCTGCGACGAACCAGCAGTCGTAAGGAGCAAGCCGCCCCTGCGACGAACCAGCAGTCGTAAGGAGCAAGCTGCCCCTGCGACGAACCAGCAGTCGTAAGGAGCAAGCCGCCCCTGCGACGAACCAGCAGCAGTCAAGGGAGTGAGCCACCCCCACGACGCCCCAGCAGCAGTGAGCATACCGCTCGCGCCCCAGCAGCAGTGAGCATACAGCTCGCGCCCCAGCAGCAGTGAGCATACAGCTCGCGCCCCAGCAGCAGCGAGGAACGAGCCGCCCCGCGACGTACCAGCAGCATCGAGCAGTCGCAGCCACAGCAGCCCCAGTCTTCAGCCAGCACTGCGATCAGTAGTCCAGCAATAGAAGCAGCCGTAGGACACGCGGCTTTCAAGTAAGAGCGTTCCTTTTTACTAATTCAAAGTTCACCGACGATATGGAGGCTCATTACGAAAGGCAATTTGAATTAGAGCAGAAGATTTTGAAGGTCCTCTTTAATTTCAATAAGGATGGTGACGACTGTAAGACGATCGAATACGGTAAACGGCAAATAGATGCCCTAGAATCGTATTGGAGAGAGTATAAATTCAACTACGAAAAACATAGTCATAAGTATTGTAATTGGTCCGAAATTGAGTTTAAGGATACTTACAAGTCGTACCTAGCAGCAAAAACGAAGATCGATAGGTATTGCATAGACCTAGAGCAGCAATTAGGTATCTCTGAGCCCGGAGAAAGCCAGCCGGAAGGTCCATATAGCGGCAGATATCAGCCGCGGACCCCGGCGCCAGCACCGCCTAGCTCTCGTGTTCTGCGAGACGCGGAGATAGGTAACCGCAGCAAGATAGATCTCATGCTTCGCAGGCAGTTCGTTCATTTCAAAGCTTTTATGCGAACTGTAGAAGGCATAGAGATAGAGATAGAGTCCTACCGAGAATACTGGGAGTACGATAACGCCCTGCGAGACTTACAAACTCGCTGGACGGTGGTGGACAACTATCATTGGGAGATCATGTTGGAGTTGTTCGAGGACGAAACGTACGAGAACAACTACGACAAGCACGAGCTTATCTACGACCGCCTGAGAAAAGCTTTACAAAGCTCGAGGATGTGGTCAGAGTCGTATCACGATAGAACCACACCTCAGATGGAAAGCCCCGCTTTCTCAGGCGAATCTAAGCAGTGGGTATCGCACAAGGATCCCTTCAATGAAGCTGTCCACAAAGATCATTCAAAACGTACAAATCAACCTTATTACATTGAAGGTCAAAGCAATAAATTGCACGAAATTACGAAATCAATGCATGTCTCATCGTCAGCAGTTAATTGTTCTCGATACGATTATTCAGGTCACATATCAACTGATTGCAGGAAATTTTCAGATTTAGACAACGTTAATCAATCTCAATCATTAAATTATTTAGATTTAGAACAAACAATCGGAACAGCAAGAGCAGCATAGTAACAAAAATGTCAATACATCTCAGCGAGATGAGCTTTCAGAGAATTTGTTAGACACGGCTTTGGTTAAAGTTACCGCAGTAGATAGCAGCCAACACTTGATGCGAGCACCGATCGACCAGGGCTCGCAGGTACCGGTAATCAAGGACGTACTGGTACCTTCTGTAGTAGTAATAAGCAAAGCAGTTAGTCCTTTAGAGCATAGGTTAGTTAAGGAACAATCCTTAGCTAAGGAAAATATACAAATTAAACGCGATTATCAGCAGCCTTATCAATTGAAGTTAGCAACTTCAAGTAGCGGCAATCAGAATGCGGAGGTAGCAGGTGTCTCGCCTCAACCACAAACTTCTTCAAGCCTCAACGACCTTAAGTATAGCCAAGGTCCGAACGTACAGCAGGGTCTAGAGCAGCCAAAAGGTGACGTCATCGAACGATACAGGTTCTGTGACGCATCAACTAAAACGTTTAGCTGGATTCAAAGTCATCCGGAGCACTGTAAGCCGTTAACAGAAAACCGGGTGAGGAAAATTGCCTGTTGGCATAATCTCAACAGCAACGAGAATCCAGCTGACAGCGTAGCGAGCAGAGGTCTGACGTCATCACAGCTGACAGAGAGTCGGTTGCGGTGGCAAGACCCTACCTTCTTAACGTTGACTAACTTCATGACAAAGCAGCAACTCATGAAGCTTAGCAACGAAGAAGTCAGGGAGCACGTAAACGTAGCTAGTAACATCTCCGATAACAGCAGCATCATAATCGAAGATTTATTAAATCGTCACAGCTCGTTTACTATAGTAGCTCGTGTAGTAGCGTGGATTCAACGGGTGTTGACCTTTATTGTTAGTAAACAAAGGCAGCCAGTGTATCTCACATTACACGAGCTTAGGTCAGCAAATAATATCATAAAATATTTACAGCGCAATGAATTTAACAGTGTCATAGAATGCGTACTTAGCAGCAAGGTCAAATCACGTAGCAAAATAAAACATTCTAATCCATATATTTTTCCTAAAGTAAAAATAAAATCATTTAAATCGGGAGAATAGAACGCGAAAACGGAGATTATTTAGGAATATAAAGCACACTTAGCAAGTATCTAGGAAATAAGCAGCACATTAACTTAGCATTAGCATGGATCCTTTATATGAGTATCATTTGGTCCAGTAGCGTATCAACTTAACATAATTCAAGCAATATGTCTTTATACCAGGCACCTAGAGCAAACATGTGATTAGGTCAAGGTCATTGTAACATGATTCTATTACGAATGAAACATGATTACAGCGAGCTACAGTACCTAGTACTATCAGCTGTCGCTCCATCAGCATTTTAGCGAGCGGTCGAAAACCTCATTCACTTGTGAAAACTAAGCACAGCTCAAGGTCGTAACGTAATTCTCTATTCGTATCAATAACAAAGTAAGTACGCTCCAACTCAAATCGGATTCATTAGGTACTTATAAATATAGCTCCAATACAGCACCACATCTTTAACGTCACCTTACCGTTCATAGCGCCAACTGAAGCTTACGGTCTGAATAGCTCATTACAGCAGCTCGGGGAGCAAATCAGCGCGATGAAAGAAGCAGCGCAGCAGGAGGTGACACTCACAACGCACGATATTCACCAGTATACAATATCGTACACCGTACTAGCAGCAGGCGTCGCAGCATTCCTGGTTTTCCTGTGGAGGAGAAACCGACGAGCCGTCCGCGCGGGAGCCACGCGCGCCGCGGAGCCTGCACCGCCCGCGTCAGAGCGCGAGCCCGCGCCCGCGCCTCCGCCGCCCCCCGCGCCTCTCCCGCCGAGGGAGCCCTCCTCCAGCAGAACAGTTAGTGCGCAAAGACAGCCCGTGCTCGGGCTAGGGCACGGAAGCAGTGGGACCGTGCGGTGGTCCAGTTTACGTGATAGAGACACAATTAATACACCCAGCAGCAAGCAGCAATCCAGACTATCAGTTTTAATTATACAATAGGGAAAACATAGTTTAGTAATCATCATCAGCGATTGTCCTAACATTCATCTAGCTTAAGGAAATATTGATCACCGATGTATTACTAAAGTCGCGTCTGCTGCGACGTGTTTTCGTGTTTTCTAACATCATAACATGTTAACACGTTCGCGCGAACAAGCCGCTTTCTCGGACTGCTTAGATTGACACGCAATTTTCCCATACAATAGTGAACGACTTCTTTACACGTTCTGTTGTTATTCCTCATGAAATTATACTATTACACGACAGAACGTGTTATGCCGTCTATCGTCTATAGACGATCCATCTAAAAAGCAAGTGTTTTTGGTGAAAATCAAGGTAGGTACCGACCAACAAACCTAAGGCCCATATTATGAATGCTTGTCTAGCCATAGACCAATGCTTGAGTATCGTTTATGCCATAGAAAAGCTTTACTCAAGCATAGATCGATGACTGAGCAGATTTCATATTACGAGCCTTAGTCACTCAGAAATAAAACAACCTATCTTGTTTTTGTTATTCTGTGTCTTTAGATTTAATTGTTGACTAGTGATTATGCAACCGGTAAGCCTACTACAGTCTTAAATTCACAAAAAACACTTGTTGCCACGCAAAATGCGCGCGAAACATACGCGCGTCGCTCTCCTGTGACACAGCTAGACTGAGGTGTATGGCAGTGTACGGGGGGATGCGACGTGTAATCACGTTCTGTCGCAGGAGCAACCCGTAGCTAAGCTATTTTCAACTCTATGCTTAGGCTCATATTTGAACCGTCCCAAGTGACAGTAAACGCTTGATATTTTGATATGATGTGACACAGAGAACGAAATTCCCATATTTGTATTGAAATCAAACGTGGCTACACGTTCTGACCATTAGCATCGGAACTAAAAAGGACGTGATATGACGTTGTGTCACCTCACATAATCACCGAAAGGACTTGAAATGACGTTGTGTCAGAGAACGTGTTAACAAAACAAAATAGGGGCGTGGCTTAACAGTTTTGTTCGTAAAAACACCTAAACATGTTTGCCGAGACAAATGGATAACATCACCCGCGTTCGCCTGCGGGGAGGGGAAGCGTCGCATTTTACGTTCGCGCTCAATGAAGCAAGACGTCTATACATATTTATATTTAATTCTATATTTAGTTTATTTCCTTTTATCTTTGTAGCTCATAGTTTCATATAGATTTTATCTCTACATATTAAAAAACAAAGTCGCTTTTTCTGTCCCTATGTCCCTATATCCCTTTGAATGCTTTCTTTTAATCTTTAAAACTACGCAACGGATTTTGATACGGTTTTTTTTAATAGATAGAGTGATTCAAGAGGAAGGTTTATACGTAGTTCTTGATAAATATTGAAGGAACGAGGTAGCAAGTAGGGTCGGACCCGGAATCTATTTCGGTTACGTCTTTGTACAACTAAATCCACTATAGCTATTACAGCTTCTACGTCCTCTTCGTCGGAACTCATTTTTGAAATGAAACAAAAACAATAAACAAAACAGGACGCACCAGACGGGCTGTTTGAAAAAAATGTTTTGCTAACATGTTTTGTTAAAATGTTTTGTTAGAAAATTGTTGCAGCAGACACGACTTAACTCCTCAATTGTAGCGCCTCATCTCACCCTCATCTCAGACCTCGCCCTCGGGAGTATGTTCGATACACATCGATCACCTAGCTTCCTACACTAGGTAGCTGACTCAGCAGGTCAGATTAACTAGGTAATTAGTACATACGTGACCGCGGAGGTAACGAGCGGTCACTAGGTCAGTCGGCAGACAGTGCATCACTAGCAGCGATACCAACCGCACTCACTATCATCAGCATCATTAGTCGTAGTTTTACGTATATAAGTTGAATATAGCTTTTACCGACAAACTCGACTTTTACATCAACATCCCAGGATTAGCTAGCGGCTAATCCTTCAACGAATAAAAATAATACAAGCACTATGTACCTACATAGAGAAGTTATGCATTCAAATCCGTTTTTAAATGCCGACATCCAAAGTGTTATAAACCTTATGGCTAATTAAATAAAGTTTAGATTCCTTTCAATACATTTCCTTTGACTATAGCCGAAAGGCCGCGTTGCCGACCCACGCGGCCACGGCACGGCGGCGCTCCGCGCCCGACAAAGAAAAACACCGCTGCTGTTATAAACCTTATGCAGAGTGGAATAAGGTTTTCCTATACCAAAGCAGATTATTCAGTATCCAATAAGGTTCAAAATGGGGCATACTCATTTTAAAATCTTTATCACAGAATTATGAGATAATTTTATTTTTTTCGCGGGAATAAATACTACGACTAGCAAAAGGATTACTTAGTTATGAACGTTTCCAGCTAGAATTAACTTTTTACCCTGAACCAAAAAAGCACAGAATACATAATAGTAGTATACATGGTCATACATTACATCCCAAGGTTGCCTGGATGGAAGAAATGAGAGAACTTTTAGCGATAAGACCGCCCTTTATACTATGTATGCAGTATTTTTGTTTTGTTTTCTTTCTTTGTGTGGTACCTAGGTTTAAGTATAATAAAAAAGAGTTTTCTATTCTATTCTAGTAGGAACAGGTAGGTAACATGTAAATGATATCTTCAATTTGTTAATAGAAGTAGAAGTGTTAGGAAGGGTTCGATCCTACAATCTTCAGATTGAAAATCGAGTGTATTCTTTCTATGCCAAGACGGCAAAATACAGATAGCCACCAGCGAGCAGCGCGGTAACCTACGTGCGTACCTAGCGTATGTATGTATCTTGCGTAGATAGATAGATACCCATTTCGCTCGCGCAGTCGAGCGGTGGTGCGGGCGTCCATAAACAGCTGAGTTGAGGTCATTCACTTGCGTGCAATACATTACATCTTTTTTTTAATTTGTTTATTTTTGCTTTTAAAAATTGTTTATTCATGTTGATATGTTTTCTTAGTGTTGTACTATGGGTGTGTAACTAGATAAAAAAAAAAAGAAAATTAGAGAGGTGAAATTTTATTCGCGTTTTTTTTTCGATAAATATGTTCAGAATCATGGTCTGATTGCCACCTTTCATTTTTCGATAGTAGTCTTTTTACACCCTGTATATAGATTTATTATCGACTTTTCTGAACATAATTTAAGTAATAAGTTAAATTATGTACTTATATTATAAGTTATTACAATAATGATAGATAATATTATTATATTCTGTTTATATAAGTTTTTATTTCCATTTCTATATTTAGGTACCTAGCGATAAGACCGCCCTTTATAATTATGTAGACTTAGTATGTAGTATTTTTATGTTCTCTTTTCTTTCTTTGTGTGGTAGGTTTAAGTATAATAAAGTGTTTTCTATTCTATTCTAATTTATGTAGATTACTAGCATCTGCCCACGGCTTCGCATGCGTTTTTGCTATGAAAACGTCTAAAGGCTATTTCTATTGCATGGGAACTGATTTATAGAATGAAAAGTAGCTTATCTACGTGTTATTCCAGGGCTAAAACTACTTAAGTCTATTCCGAATTTCAGCTCGATCAATTTAGTAGTTTTTGTGTGAAAGAGGAACAAACATCCATACATTCATACATTTATAATATTAAGTTAGGATTTAAAAAGAAGTTTTTAAAGCTGTAGATCTGCTCGAGAAAGCTACGGTAATTTCTCTCACAATAATTTAAGTAGTCATTGGTACATGAAATAGGTACATAATCATATACTGTATTCGAAAAGTTAATCACCTGTACAAGTTTCGACGCTAAAATCCGGCCGTATACTTTTGCCTAATATTCGGCTATTCGATCAGGGGGCTCGCCGAATATTCGGTATACTGCCAAATAGATTTTTCGTTGCAATCCTAGAAATAACTCTATCCCTTACTGTTCAGGCACAATCGTACCCGAATGAAACTCCCGAAATGCACAAAATAACTTGTATTCAGTAATTTACAGTGTTTAGGGAAAAAGGGCAGAGGAACAATAGTTTAGCCTCGCGAGTTGGAATCGAAGTCAAGAAATGTCAAATAATACAGAAGCCCACTGGAGGTTGCTATTATTTTCATGCTAGGCGTGAACATCCTCCCCCCATTGAAAAACTCAGTTTTCAATCTTCTAGTTCTTCAGCAGTTGGAAGGGGGCACAGGCGGACCAAGGGACGGCGTATGCTTCCTCCTCTTGTAGTTATATCAGCAACTCGTGCCACGTTGTCGGCAGGACCATAAAATAGCTTGCTGATTCGCCCGAGTTTCCAGCAGAGCGGGGGAGCGTCATCTTCTTGAATGAGTACCAAGTCTCCAATCTTTGGATTTGCGGACTTGGTTTTCCACTTATAGCGTTGCTGAAGTTCAGCAATATACTCTCGTTGCCATCGGCGCCAAAAGTGTTGATGAATTTGCTGCAGCCTTTCGTAGCGATTCAGAGAGTTAGGGCTACAGTCCTCCAGAGTAGGCGAAGGCAGCGCGTTGAGAGCCCGACCAATGAGAAAGTTCCCAGGGGTAAGGCAAAGGAAGTCATCGGGAGAGGACGATAGAGGACAGAGTGGACGGCTGTTCAATACGGCCTCTACTTGAGCGAATAGTGTAGAAAGTTCTTCAAACGTTAAGTGCGAACTTCCCATAACGCGTTTTAAATGGAACTTGGCGGATTTTATGCCAGCTTCAAAAATGCCGCCGAAGTGAGGAGCGTAAGGTGGAGAAAATAGAAAGTTTATTCCTTCTTCGCTTGCAAACTCAGATAAAGAAGGAGCGTTTGTCTTTAAAAATGTATTGATTTCTTTAGCGCCCGCAACAAAATTACGGCCGTTATCACAAAAAACTTCGGCTGGCTTGCCTCTTCGTGACACAAAACGGCGAAACGTCATAACAAAGGCATCTTTTGAAAGATCACTTACTAATTCAAGATGCACGCATTTGTAGCGCAAACATACGAAAAGGCGAAGATAGCATTTTAAAAGCGTAGCACCTCGGCCTTTTTTATTAACAATAAAAAAGGGACCTCCAAAGTCGAGGCCTACAGCTTGAAATGGAAAGCTTGGCGTTATGCGCTGAGAAGGTAAATTACCTTGCATAGGTTTCATAGTTTTACCCTGCAGCCGTCTACATTTAAAACAATTACTGACAGTACGTCTGGCTAAGTGCCTTCCGTTGACTGGCCACACGTACTCACGAACTATAGCTAGAAGCAGCTGTGGGCCGGCGTGTAGATTGCGTTTATGCTCATACTCGAATAAAATCTTTGTAAAATGATGCGTAGCCTTTAGCAGAATAGGATGTTTTTTGTCGTAATTAAAATCGGAAGCCTGAATGCGACCTCCTACACGTATTACACAATCGTTATCCACAAACGGAGACAACGATAAAATCGTAGATTTGGGGCTTAGACATCTTTTACTTGTGAGCAAGTTAAATTCAAGTGTAATGTAAACGATTCACGTTGAGATAGGCGACATAAATTAATGAATGACGCATCAAGCTCATCGACTGATAACGAGCCAGTTCTTTTGTTTTGCTTGTGTCTTGAGTTATGAATGAATCGCAACATGTAAGCAAATATTCGTTTGAGTTTAGGAAAACTAGAATAGTTTTTAAAATGTATTATTGTATCGTCATTATTCGTTGTAAGGTTAGTCGTAATAAAATCTGTCTGTAGATTAGTTTTTAATTCTGGTAGATTTTGTGTGTCAATTTTATTGAAATTAAGAATGGGCCATTCAGTTTCAGGCTGAGCTAGGTACGACGGACCTGACCACCACAGCGTAGTGGTGTTTAAAAGATCGGGATTGATCCCGCGAGATATGAGATCAGCTGGGTTAGCTGACGTAGGAACGTAACGCCACGCAGCATAGTTAGTTAGTTCACATATCTCAGAGACACGATTAGCAACAAACATTTTTAAGTGTTGGAAACTGCTTCGTAGCCAACAAAGTACAATAGTTGAATCGCACCAATGTACTTGTGTTTTTATTTTGAATCGAATAGATTCTCTGACAGCCTTACATAGTTTAGCTGCCAGAACAGCGGCTGAAAGCTCAAGACGGGGAATAGTGGTGGACTTGAGAGGACTAACCTTCGATTTGGAACAAAGAAGATTGACAGTCACATTACCTTCAGCGTCTTCGGTGCGCAAGTAGATACAGGCGCCGTAAGCGTTTTGTGACGCATCACTGAAGGAATGCAGTTCTATTGAAACTGGATTATCGCATAGAACTCGTCTAGAAACCTCTAGGTCTAACAACGCTGGTATAGTCTTTGCAAACTTATTCCAATCCTTTTGAATAGCAATAGGGATTGGATCGTCCCAGCCTAGTTTCTGCAACCATAACTGCTGCAGTAGCATTTTCGCTTTTATGACACAGGGACTGAGCAATCCTAAAGGATCGAATATTTTAAATAGCGACGAAAGAATTAATCTTTTAGTTACAATTTGACCATCAGATAGGGGCGGAACATTGAAAGGAAAATGCAGTTGATCAGTAGATGGGTTCCAACCCATTCCCAACGTAGAGGAAGACTCGCTAATGATTAAATTGTCATTAGAGTTTAGTGCAGAATCTAAAATCGCGGGTACATTAGTTTTAAACTTACGGAGATTGAAGCAGCCTTTGTGAAGAGCTGCGGAAACTGTTTGATGGATGTATCGTAGCTACGCTTCGTTTTCCGAGCCGGTGATTAGATCGTCGATATAGAAATCATGCTGGATTATATCCTTGATGGCTGGGTCCTCGCACTCCTCACCTAGCTGCCATAGGCATCGGGTGCTTAAGTAGCTACTACTAGTAATTCCGTACGTAATAGTATTCAATCTATAAGTTTTAATGGGCAGTGACTCATCTTCTCTAAACAACACCAGCTGGAGGTCTCGGTCCTTCTCGTGAATTAGGACCTGGCGGTACATTTTCTCCACGTCGCCGGTCAAGAGGTACTTGTGAAACCGAGCTCGTATGAGTATCGAGAAGAGCGAGTCCTGCATGTTGGGTCCCACCCATAGAATATCGTTGACGGAATAGCCAGATGACGTGGGAGAGGAACCGTCGAACACGACTCTAATCTTCGTGGACTCACTGCTGTCCTTAAAGACAGCGTGATGACATAGAAAATAAGAAGTATGCGGAATAGAAATAGGAGACTCTGACAGATGACCTAAGTCAGAGTACTCGCGCATAAATTTAATGTATTGCGATTTAACATCGGGTTGTTTGCGAAATCGTTTTTCTAAATTGAGTAATCGTTTTTTAGCTGTATTATAGGATTGTCCAAGACAATCGGCAGAATCTTTGAGTGGAAGACCTACAGAGAATCTACCTGTATCAAGGCGAAAAGTGTGAGCCATAAAATGAGCCTCACATGCCTTCTCGCTCTCGCTATGTTTCGACCTTAGAGGGACCTCTTCGAGTTCCCAAAACTTCGCGAGATCACGATTCATTTGAATATCGTCATCATTCAATGTGCTTGAAATGATGGAATGATTGCATCGAATATGGGTTTCTTGCATACTTGCTGAAATAGGACCAGATATAAGCCAACCAAACTGGGAATTCACGAGCTTTGGATTGTTAGGACCGAGAGACTGCTGCTCGCGGCCGAGAATGTCCCAGAAAAGATCGGCGCCGATGAGGACATCAGTCGGCGCTGGCTGGTGAAACTTGGGGTCTGCAAGTTTAATGTGGTTAGCTATTTGAAGCTTCGAAGCATCGATAGGAAATCTGGGCAAATCACCGGTGATTTGCGGTAGAACTAAGAACCCTGATGTGACCTTGAAGCCGGTGACTAGAGACTTCAATTGAGCCACACAGGACTCCGTGACCTGTCCAGAGTTCTGATTGCCAATGCCGAGGACATTGACGAGGCGATTTGAAATAGAAGGTAAGCCTAACTTATCCTTGAGAGATTGTGTGATGAATGACGATTGGCTGCCACAGTCTAAGAGGCACCGAATCCTTTCGGCTTGTTTCGTCCGCGGATTGGCTACCTCAATGAATGCAGTGGACAGTAAAACTTGGTTAGAACCTTGATTCGTTAAATTGACAGAAGTATCGTCAGCGCTATCAGGAGTGGCCTCATCAGCGCTGGAAATAGAAGCATTGTTAGTGGACACCTTATCCACTTTATGAATAAGACTATTGTGTCTTCCTTTACAAACGCGACACGGGCCCCGCGGGCACATTTGTGGAAAATGTCCGGGGCGAAGACAATTGTAGCACAACTTCAACCTACGCACTTCGACAATGCGCTCTTCTACACTCTTGGCCATGAAGGTAGGACAGTCGTAGATACGATGCCCTTCATGGCAGATGACGCACTGCATAACAGGAACAGACTTAGCTGTGTTTGGCTTATCTTCACTAGCGAAGGCAAAAGATTTAGTTTGTTGCTTAGAAGAAGCCTTAGAAGTCGACGGAGTTGGCTTAGCATTCGAGTTCTGATGAA
Organism: Eupithecia centaureata; assembly: GCA_944547425.1. Classification (NCBI taxonomy): domain Eukaryota; kingdom Metazoa; phylum Arthropoda; class Insecta; order Lepidoptera; family Geometridae; genus Eupithecia; species Eupithecia centaureata. The sequence goes on from OX155693.1 coordinate 13,669,609, forward strand.
TAGATGCGAGGACGTCAGCGCGATCGATTAAAAATTTATTAAATTGTTTTAAAGTAGGGTACTCATCTAGCGTACCACGCCATTCTTCCAATTTCACGCGAGTATTATTATCGAGCTTAGAAGCCATCATGTGGACAATCAAAACATCCCACTGGTCCGTGGGCAGCCCTAAGCTGCGAAGCGCGCGTAAGTTCTTACTGACGTTGTCTACTAGACCTTTCAACGATTTATCGAAGTCGCGTGTAACTGATTCGAGATTAAATAGCGAATTTAAATGATGATTTATCAACTGACGCTTATTGTCATAACGTTCGCATAATAATTTCCAAGCATTTTTATAATTGGCGCTTGAAACTTCAATATTAGAAATAATACGTGCCGCATCACCCGTTAGATAAGAAATTAGATAATGAAATTTATGAATTGATGAGATGCGCTCATTGTTGTGCACGATTGATAAAAATGTATCACGAAACTCAAGCCAGCGAAAGAATGATCCGTCAAATTTAGCAATTTGTATTTGCGGTAATTTAAAACCGAAAGACTCTTGGTCTATATGGCTTTGAGCCGAGGACAAGTGACTTGAATTGAGGCTTTCATCTTGGCGCAACTGTGCGTTCTGTTTTTGTACTAAACTTTGGGCCAAAGCAATGTTAGTGATGAAGAGCTGCTCAATCTCATCTCGCTCGTCCAACTCGGAGCTCAAATTATTAGAATTTAATACCTCTATCTGACTTTGCAAATCGTCAAATCGACCCGAAAGTGACTCAAACTTACCAAGTCTAAGAGACAATTCAGCTAACTCATCGGGCGTTAGCCTTTCCTTAGTACAAGCATGTTGAATAAAGTTTTTAAACTTGGTAATTTGGCCCTTAATTGAACTACGTCTTGTACAAAGATCAAATAAAGTTTGAGAGTCCCTTGCACTAGTTTCACCTCCCATTGTAACAAATTATACAGCAAAATAGTAGAAATAGACTTTAGGTTACAACAAATAAAAACTGAGTGCAAAAAACTGCTATGTTAATAAACGATTTTAGATAAGGTAATGAAAATTATCTCACGCTCCTCGACTTAGGCGTCACCTGTGAGCTGGTACTCGTCCACCAAACTCCACGCGTGGGCAGCGCTCGCTACACGCAGGCTGCCGCTGGCCGAACTCTCGAAAGAAGCTGGCAGGGAAGTGCGATAACGCAACTTGAACCTGGAATATTCGGCGAGATGGGTGAATACACCGTACAGGATAATTAGGCACCAATCAGGGGCAAGTCTGAGGATAATTTACCTATCTAAAATTGACTATCGTAATTGTAAACAAAACTAGGTTAATGACATAGAAACCCGTATCAAATCTTGAACGGAACTTTTGCAGGTAGTTAGGTGATTATTATTTTTTTTTAACTTTAGGGTAGCAAAACATTAATTGATTAGGGAACCTTTTGATTGAAATTACTATAAATAGATTTATAATTGAGCCTTAGAAACACTGTAAATAGAATAATTGCACAAATATTGACCGATTGATGTATGTAAATAGGATAATTTCGGGAATTTAGATATGGAAATTGAATAGGGAAAATTAGGAAGGGACACTTAGCTTCAATGGCATGAATGCAGCTCGACGCTTTCGCTGGACCGATGGACTGCAAATGGCTCCAATGGCTGGACCTTCAGGTGTTCCGTTGAACAAATGGATCTTGAAATTGTAGATGGGAACGGCCGCAATAGCCCGGCAAAAGTCCGACGTCAATGGCGGCGTCTGCCGGCGCGTACTCGTTCGGTATTTTTGCGTATTTCTCCTTACGCAAGCTCGTCCTGTCACGGTCGCCAGATGTTCAGGCACAATCGTACCCGAATGAAACTCCCGAAATGCACAAAACAACTTGTATTCAGTAATTTACAGTGTTTAGGGAAAAAGGGCAGAGGAACAATAGTTTAGCCTCGCGAGTTGGAATCGAAGTCAAGAAATGTCAAATAATACAGAAGCCCACTGGAGGTTGCTATTATTTTCATGCTAGGCGTGAACACTTACACTTCTTAACCTACGCCGTCCTTGTCTTTTATTTCCAATGTTTTCCGGAAGCTATATCTATAGCTTGGCAAAAAAGAGTAGAAAATAATGGGGGCGCCACTGTAGGTCCTTATGGCAACACCTATAGCGCACCAAGCTAGTCTTGATACTTAGGTGTATATTTCTGTTATACGTACATTTATATCCACACATAGTATACTAGTATCAGTAAATATTGTTTAATTGAGCAAGGTTCTCGTTATGTAAGTATATAAAGAAAAAAAAATAAAGTAAATTAAAATTTAATACAGTTATACATTATTATTAATACATTGTAAGTTCTCTCTCACAGTATTCCTTTTTTATTTTTACTACGTGCTGGCACGAATTCTTCCAATCCTCCTCCGTAATAGCTTGGAACCGTTCCGTTTTAGCACGCTCAGCTGCTTCCTATAAAGAAGAAACTTTTTATGATACCTTTGTTACCTTTTTCAGTTTATTATTTAGGCACCTAATTTCTAGACCATTTAAAATACAAACGCTATAGTAACTTTATTACAAAGAAATAACACAACATTTAAATTATGTAGAAATAGATTTACATATTAGCTAGTCTAGCTCAAGTATCAAATTCTATGCCCGCGCTATAGCAGAATACGCAGAACAAACGTAAACATAACCTAACTGCCCGATGTTTATTGTTGAATATTTCACTTGTTCCGTGGAAATTTAATTTAATCCTGCTTTAGGACCATCAAGTTACCTTTGATTCAACTTAAAATTACAAAACAAACTCTCACAAACCTGTCATATCAGCGGTTCTTTGAAAAACATTGTTGAGATCTGAAAAAATAGTTCTGGCCTCAAATTCTGCCAGACATCGCCTGTATACCCTATAAATAACCTCCTTGGCAGCACTTCTAACTGTTTTATTCATTATTTTTCACTTTTCGTCACTGTAACACCACCGCTTGACCGATCCAAGTAAAAAATCCGAGAATTCGTAATCTTTGTTTACAATTTTACATCAAACGTCATTGTTTTAGGAATGTTGCCATTAAACAAAAAAATTAGTTCCGTTTCAAGACTTTTTTGCCAAGCTGTATCTCTGTCATTCCCACTTGACTCTGTTCTTCCTTTCGATTCGTTCGAGAACCTTGGCATACCTACCTTTGCTTGAAAGTCTAGAACGTTCATAAGACACTGGATTATTCTTTGGATTTCTGCTCATTCCCAAAAGCTGTTCAATGTTCCGACTATCAAGGCGAAGAAAATAACCCTTATTTACACAAAGGAAGGTAGGTACATAAATTGATCTAGGTAGGTATAACAAACAGATTGTTGTAGAGATATCGCGTAGGTAGGTAGCTACTCTATTCTGGGTATGATGATAACATTGATAACTGGAATTTTTTAACTCCTAGGTATAGGCATAAGAATAAATAATAACTTTACCTACTTATTCTTATGGTATAGTTAACCAAATCCTAAGAAAAATACAAGCTAGGTATATTAAAACTATGTAAACGTTGTCCTGCACAGATTCCACAACGGTAATAAATATCCGTTCCGTCTTGGTTTAGTATTTTGGATTTGTTTGAGGTTACCGCACATAGAAACTACTAGACTCGAGCGGAGTTATGACGTCATGGCGTTGTTGAGCGGCCGCGCGCCGAGAAGTTTTAAAGCGGACGGGAAAAGTATCATAACTTCGTCATTTATGAAGATAATTGAAAAAAAAATCAGTAGCCTTTATTGCAAGTATAGTCTTATTTTTTTACATATAAATCAAAAAATCGGAAACTTCCTTATTACCTAAGTAAGGCCGATAGCAGACAACGTCTGCACACGTTTTCCTGTAGATAATGCGAGAAGAGTTAAATACTTTTTTTTTTTTTTTTATTATATAGGGTTTTTAGAGGAGATGATTCGTTAGGAATCTTTGATAAGAATTGTAAGACAATGTTTGGGTTCCCAATCGAATAATCAATGGAAACGTTGGTTTTATTTTAAAAACCCCTTAAAAAATCTACTCCTAGTATGAATGCAAGTATCTTTACCGGTAATCAACGATAATGCTGACTGACATGAATTTAATGTTTCGCTCCTTTTTTGATTTGTACGGTCTACACGTAGTAGATATTTCTATATGCGAAGAACTATAAAATCTAAACTTAAATTTGACAGAAAATATGCAAATGTTTTAATCCTACACTGCACCAATTGTGTTTTTATTAATATATAAAAAACAATATGTCAGCGGTATTGCTGATCTGAATCTTGTAGTATTAGTATGTCGCACGCACGCGCTTGCTAGGGTAAGGTAGCGCCAAAGCGAGTGAGGTTCCCTGGAAGGTAAAATATATTAGTTCTGAGCTAACTAACTCCATACATAGGGCGTAGCACGGTTGACTAGGCCAGTAAAGAACAATCAATATACCATGAGCTTCATCTTCTATCACTTTCCAAAGATATTCTAATACCAAGGCAAAAAGAGCTAATGCGGAGAAAAAAGAAAACTTATTCCAAGTCATGCTAAAAGTATCTCTATTGTATGTACCGGGGTCCCTTTTCCAAAAAACATGTCGGTTACATTTAAAATTTAGTCTAGACGCAAAAAAAATTGATGTGTGGATTGATCAAACTTTAAAACAATTTCCTCATAACTACTCTGATTTTGATTACATTCCCTGTCTATGATACTATACTTAGAAGGCCAATCTGTCTCAGTATTATCACGGTATTTTATGTATTGATGCGAAAAGGAATCCTAGCTTCACACCGAGATGTGGAAATTGGATTCCACCCATCCTATTTTTGTATGAGAAAACTGTGATGTCGATTCTAAGCAGGAAGTTAACGTTGTAGTAATTTTGACAAAACGATCTCAAACCTAAGAAAATAACTAGGAGCTCATGATAATTTAAATGGTGCGTCATTTCGGTACCAGACCAATAACCTCTGGTTATATCGTCACAACATACAGCCCCCATCCAGTCATTGACGAATCAAAATATTCTTCAAGTAATTTTAAAGACAAATTCGGTAAGTTGTCGTTTGACTTTTGAAGCGTTAGGTACTTTTCACGTTCAAAACGTGTAAACTCAGTCGTATGCTACCGCCCCGCCGGACAGGCAGTGTACCAAAAATTTATGAAAACTCAGGAACATAAATAAATTATCTGTTTTATATTAGGTCCTTACATATGAAATTGGCAATTTTCGTACTGGCCACTTTAATCACAAATTTCTCCTCTTTGGTAAGGAATTCACTCATTTTACAAAATGGAAAACTTAAAATATCGCATTATTTACGAGTACGAGTTCCGCCGTGGCACTAGTGCTGCGGAAACAACTCGAAGGGTGAATGATGTGTATGGCGGTCGTGTTGCAAAAGAAAACACAGTTCGTTTTTGGTTCCAACGTTTTCGTTCTGGAAATTTCGACTTGCAGAACAAGCCCCGTGGACGGCCTGAGACTCAAGTTGATAATGAAGAGTTGAAGGCTATTGTGGAAGCGGATCCATCGCAAACCACGTCCGAGTTAGCTGCAGGCTGCGGTGTTAGTGATAAAACTGTTTTAATTCACTTGAAGCAAATTGGGAAGATTAAAAAGCTTGAAAGGTGGGTACCTCACGAATTGACTGAAGCAAACCGACAAACGCGCGTCGACTACTAAATTAGAAGAGCTTCAATTGGAAAGTCTAAGACATCCTCCATACTCCCCGGACCTTGCTCCAACAGATTACCATTTTTTTCGACATTTGGATAACTTCTTGCAAGGGAAAAAATTCAACTCCGATGGGGCAGTCCAAATCGCCTTCAAAGATTTTATTGATTCCCGTCCGACTGGTTTTTTTAGTAAAGGGATCAATGAACTACCTATAAGATGGCAAAAGTGCATAGAAAATAATGGTTCATACTTTGATTAATTAAATATATTATATTAAAAAATATTCGACTTTTTGTTCCTCCCATACAAAACGCCAATTTCATATGTAAGGACCTAATATTTCATTTACTAACTCCATACTTTTATTTACTTTTTCTTTGGGTTGGGATGACATTTTGAATGTATTTATTTCAAAACCTAGAAATTTACATATTTTGTCGGGTTCAGGGAGCTTTTTTCGTGATCAAAACAGTAAATTGCCAAACCTGAAAACTGTTTCACATGTTTTGTAATATGAGCCGATGCATAAGATATCATCTTATAATACCTTGACCTCTAAGGAATTAGAGGCTTAGGTATCTTTGTAAAAAGAAACATAGGGTGTGGCCTATAGGGTAGGCAATTATTAAACTCAAACAGTTGGTGTCTCCTATATCCTAGGGATTTTTTGTAAAAGATGTAAAGGCACTTAAAAAAGAATAAGCCTCTTAGGTCGATAGTAGCCTCGTATGTCCCATTATTCACTAATTTACAAGCCTTGCAAATATCTTCTGTTTTAAAATGGGGAGCTGTGACATAATTCATATTACAACTACGATAACGGTTAGAGATGAGATGATGCGTCATTGACCGTTACATCGACTTACCTAGCATAAAACTTACAAGCACTAAATACACACTAAAACAATAATGCAACACTCACCCAATAATGGGGTTCACTGTTTACACTTTTTAGATTTAGTATTGGAAAGAATATTAAATAAAGTTGAACGAAGTTTTGTAGAAAGTTTGCTTTGTCGTCCACAAGAAGAAAGTGTCAGTCATGCGATCAAGACCAAGCTTCGCGTCATTGTTGCCAACATATGCGCAGCGCTCTGAAGTTGAACGCAGCGCGCGTGGCGCGAATGTTCAAATTAATGAGAAGGAACGAAATCGTTACATACCCCCCTTTTTAGGTTAGGATTTTTCCTAAGTATAATCCAAAACTATCAGAACTAGTTCAGTTTAAAGTCCTTGATATGCCAGGACCCTAAGTTGTGACCAGACATATCCTCAAGTTCATACACCAGTTTGGACTTCTTTGCTGTGATGCGACACTTTATGAATTTAGGAGCCAATTTCTTTGAAAACCTTTTATCCTTATCACTGAGATAGAATGTACGCTTCCATACTATGTCACCAACCTCAAATTCAACGTTCTTACGCTGAAGGTTATAGTGAGCACAGTTGCGGGAGTGAGACTTAATGAGAGACAGTTGTACCTTATCAAATATTTTATGGAGAACCCCAAGGTTTTCGGCGTAGCTGTCGCGAGGTGAAAATACTAAATCGCTGCCTAAGTCAGAATCAAGGTAGTGTGATCCACAACTGACCAGTTCACGCCCGAAAACAAGAAATGCAGGAGTAAAACCTGCGACTTCGTTGACAGCACTGTTCAGAGCGAATTGAATTTTCGGCACGTTGATATCCCAAGATCGGTGATCGTTCTCAATGAAAGTAGAAATAGCTGTCACAATAGTTTTGTTGTAGCGTTCGACAGTGTTCACTTGAGGAGTATATAGTGGTGTATAGTGAATGTTAGGTATTTTGTAGTTAGCTAGTAAATTACGCATAATATTGCTAGTGAATTGCCTACCGTTATCCATTAGTAGTGTGCTTGGGATACCATGTACTAAGAATATTTGTTCTTCAAGGATTCGAGCAATGATCTCCGCGGTTGCTCGCCGTATAGGGAAAAGCATACAGTATTTAGAAAAACAACAAGTTACGACCAGCAGGAATGTATTTTGTTTCCTGGAGACAGGCAAGGGACCAACCAAATCCATGCTCAGCATCTGAAAGGGGCGACTACATTCCTTAGGCCGACCCATTGTTCCAAGCGTGGGTTGTGTTGAGTGTTTATGTGACAGACAGTTATCGCAATTAGACACAAAATGTACAACATCTTTGTGCATGTTAGGCCAAAAGTAGTTAAGCGTTAGACGTTTATAAGTTTTTAAGACACCAAAATGACCAGATATTGGTTCTGAATGATTTCTAGAAATTATTTCCTGACGATGTTCTATTGGAATTACCTCCTTCCATTCAAATTCTTTAATAAGAGGATTCAAAGACTTCAGGTATCTGAATAATTTACCATTTTCAATACGATAGTTCAAAAATGACGTAGGAGATTTTTGACACCCATCGAGAATATTTAGATACCATGTATCGTTGGTTGTCACGGGACTAGGAGTAGTGGAGTCGATGGCAGCAACAGGAACAGCGCGAGACAGACTATCAGGTACAACGTTTTCAGAACCTTTTCTATGTTTTATTTCAAAATTATAGGCTGATAGGCGTACGCCCCATCTAGCTAGCCTTCCCGTGGGGTTATTTGGATTTAGAAACCACTTTAGGGAGGAATGGTCAGTGAAAACAGTAAATGTTAGACCATTCTCGAGATAGCACCGCCAATGCTCAATAGCGGAAAGGACGGCCAGTGCTTCACGTTCCGTAGCACTGTAGTTCCGCTCTTGCTTCGAGAGTGACTTACTCATATAAGCAATGACCCTTTCCGTTCCGTTTAATGTTTGAGTGAGTACAGCTCCAATGCCATAGTCACTCGCATCGGTATGTACTTCAAAGGGTTGAGAGTAATCAGGACATGATAAAATTGGAGCTGTTACCAGATGAGATTTAAGATTTCTGAAAGCGTCGTCAGCTTCAGGTGACCAAGCAAATGGAGTCGAATTTTTCTTTTGAGAGGTAAGTTTATTCAAAGGAGATGCCAAAGAACTAAAGTTTGGAATGAACCTGCGATACCAAGAGGCTGTTCCCAAGAATCGTCTGACCTCCTTACGATTCGTTGGAGCTGGGTAGTTCAGGATCGATTCAACTTTTTCCGGGTCCGGTTGCAATCCATTAGAGTCAACAATATAGCCTAAATACTTCAATTGCTTTCTAAAGAATTGACTTTTTTTTGAATTGATAGTTAGATTAGCAATCTTCAATTTTTGCAGGACAAGATTAAGCAAAGACATGTGTTGTTCGAAACTGTTGGAAACAATGATGACATCATCAACAAAGACGAACACCCTATGTTCAAATTCTGGGCCATAAAACAAGGCGTCTACGAGCCTCTGCTGAGTTGCGGGGGCATTTGTTAAGCCAAAAGGCATCGATTTAAATTGGAAGGTTCCCCGAGAAGGAATATAAAAAGCAGTTTTTTTCCTATCTTCCTCTTGAATTAAGATTTGCCAAAAACTTTTAGACAAATCTATGCTCGACAGATATTTGGCATCACGCAGATTATCCAGTATCTCTGATATGTAGGGAAGACTATAAGCATCCTTTTTAGTAATAGAGTTGAGTTTACGGCTGTCTAAACAAAACCGCAACTCGCCGTTCTTTTTCTGTGTCAGAAGGACTGGAGATGACCAAGGACTTTCGCAAGGCTCAACAACGTCTTCTTTAAGCATCTCATCCAATTGCTCGACTAAGATACGTTGTTTTTCAGGTGACATTCTGTAGTACCGCTGTCGAATAGGAGTAGCGTCACCTGTTGTGGACTATGGGGCAGCTTTTCCAGAGAAAACACGATTTTTCCAATTTTCAACACTTTTAATGAGCAAGCAGGTTACGATGACAAAATTCTTGCATCCAATCTTACGCAGCAATTCCATAGATAATAAAACAACAGACTATACAAAAAAAAACAAAATGGACCACAGACGTCCTATGATATTTATAGTCTATGACTAAATGTGACCTGTGTCGCTAACACTCCCACCCCTAGTGCTGGTACAGCACTCATCTTCCAAGGTAATTGGAGCGACACGCGCCGCCGAACGCCGCCAGACGCTGGTCCGAGTGCGCACGTCCACCTGTCGGACGCGGCCATCTGCGGACACGATCACCCGCTCGACAATGCCTTTAGGCCAGACATTTCGGGCAGCATCAGGATCGACCACTAAAACTAAGTCACCGACCTGTAAGGCTTTCTGTTCTTCATTCCATTTCCTCCGAGGTACCAGATGAGGCAAAACTTCTTTTATCCATCTTCGCCAGAAAAGATCGGCTAGCCTCTGCGCCTTCCGCCATTGTTTTCTGAGAATAAAATCAGAATCATTGAACTCACCGATTACAGGAAGATTCGAAGAGGTACCTAGGAGGAAATGGTTTGGTGTCAAACTCTCCACAGTACCGGGTTCAACCGACACATGTGATAGTGGTCGACTGTTCATGATGTTCTCGACTTCGGCTAACAGCGTGATCAGGACTTCATCCCTGGGGGCGCGCTCCTTTAAAATTACCTTTAGTGTGGTCTTGAAACTGCGAATAAGCCGCTCCCACGCCCCACCCCAGTGTGGACTCAGTGGTGGGATGAAGTGGAACTCCATCTGGTTGTTAGCTGCCTCGGCTTTCAAATCGTCGTTGTTCAGATCCTGCATGGACTTCAGCAACTCCTTGTCCGCGCCTCGCAAATTTGTACCATTATCGCAATAAACGTGGCGGGGCCATCCACGTCTGGCCGCCATGCGCCGCAGCGCCATAATGAGAGCGTCCGTGGTAAGAGAGCCTACAAGTTCTACATGCACGGCACGAACGGTAAGGCACGTGAACAAAACACCGTACCGTTTTTCCTTGCGTCGTCCCACTGTGACCTCCATGGGTCCAAACAAGTCAATACCGCAGTAGGTGAATGGACGGTGATGATGCGCCACACGAGCCAGGGGTAAGTCACCCATTCTAGGGATGCGAGGTGTAGCCTTGCGTATTTTACAAAACATGCACTTAGAAACTACATACTTAACTGTAGGTCTAAGCCTAATTATCCAGTATTTTTGTTTCAGCTCATTGACCACGGTTTCTTGATTGCCATGAGCTGCCTTGACATGATAGTGTCTGACAATCAGGTGAGCTATAGGGTTCCTGCCATCGAGGATCACCGGTCTCTTCGTCTGCAGGTCAACGTCGCGGGCAGCGTCGATGCGGCCGTCGGCGCGCAGCACGCCGTTCTCGTCCAGCACCGGGCACAAAGTAACTAGCTTGCTACCCCTTTTTAAACACTTACCATTTTTGAGATCAGCAATTTCCTCGGCAAACGACTCGGTCTGAGCGTGACGCAGAAGCAGACGTTCCGCTCTCTCCAGCATGCGGCAATCCAAGTCGCAGACGCGCCTTTTGCTCCTATCAATAAATACAAGTACCATCGCGGTGCTTCGCTGCAGTCTTAACCATGAAGAGAACCGAAGCGGATCCGGTATCGGTAAGTTATTCACTTCAGGTAAGTCACGCGCAACCATTACATTTTCAGTATTCAATTCCATTGTTTCAGGTTGGCAGATGTCGGCGGGCCAAGATGACTCATCCATGTACAAAAATGAGGGTCCGGAAAACCACTCACCTCTGAAAACGGAATGGTCAAAATCCTCCCGCGTAGCTAAATCCGCAACATTTAATTTAGTAGGTACAGGGGCATTCATTATTTGCTTACCCCCCCTAATAGACATACCAGGAACGAATCCTGCTGCTTTACTTAAACAATTTTTTGCTTTTTTTGACAAAGCACTAGTAACTAAAATAACAAAGAAAATTACTACTATTATTGTAAGAGAAAAAAATAAGCTGGTAAGTAATGAAAATGATTTTTAAAACAATTGAGCTAGCTAAAATAAAAGCTATCTTTAATTTCGACTAAACTAGCAATCACAATCTGGATGAGTAGTTCAAGGGTCCGGCTTGTGTTCTAGGGTAGGATGTTCGATTCATTATACTGATGTTATTTTTGCTTTTTTTCACTATGACTTTATAGCATAATAATTGTCTTTATTCTGTTTTTTTTACTAATAAGAAATAGGGTATGATTGGAATATAATAAACACATCTCAGATTTTATGTGATGTTATTTTATTAATACAATAGAAAGAAAGAGAAATTAAATTACATTACAATGATATTAACTTATATTAAGAAAATTTATTACATTTTCGGTTCCTTTTCACACAACTATGTTGTTTTATAATCCTTGTAAATAAAAGTCAACACACAAGTAGAACAAACATGTTTTGTTATTATTAGAATACCTATACCACAGTATACTGTAAGGTCTACTTTGTTATAGGCAGTATCTAATAAATATTAACAATTTAGATCTCTCGTGTGTAACAGACCATTATTTACCCATTAAGAGAAATTTGGAGCATCATTGTGCAATACGCTAAATGAAAAGCAAGCTAGAACTACCATAACAAAACTAATTTATTGTTTACTCAAAATTAATATCGAATTGGATAACCCTCGCTTGGTATACTTTGTTCTAGCCTACTTTTCATTTGAGATACTGGATAAGCAACGAGCACTGTGGTATCAACTTTTTTCAACACTTGTAAATATTGTTCCCCAAGCGGCCGCCAATTTCTACGAGTTCTCCTGGGCCCATGGATGACATCCAGCCCCAATAACCTGAAAAAAACACTGACTTCTCAAGAATTGTAGGTAGGGGTATAAATTCAATTAAAAATTAATTGACTGGAGAGGCAATTTAGTTTGTAATAAAAAAGATGTTGGAAATTTACTAGATAGGTCATTAAGGCTCTAGTAAAAGAAACTGATTTTGCAGCAGAATTTGCATGGTAATACTTATTATTTATATCACATCTTACCTATGGTAATTCTGCCACTTGTTTGAACAGATAGTATATTTTGTGGTAGGAGTCGTTTGTTTGGTTTCCTCCATAGTATTATCCGACCCTCCATGTCAGACATGGCTGTGAGTATTCACAATTTGTCTATGGCGTTCTGATGTGAAAACCCATGGGCTGGGCGTGGACCCGATCGCTTTGCCTTTACATCTTCAGTCAAAGCGTATCTCCTCACCCAAAGTTGAACTGTTATTTCCTTGAAAGTTAAATAAAATTTTAATTATCTATGCTCAATAAATACGACGAATCAATACAAAACAAAATAAAAATACACTTACGCTTATCCCAAGCTGACTTGCAATAGTTTTATTAGGAACGTTTTGTTCGTGATGAAAAATAGTTTTAGTGCTTACAAAATTGCTTAAATGGCTATTCTTTTTTGATATTTCAAACTTTTAACACGCAAACACAGTTTACTAATGCCATAACAATAATTATACTCCAGCGGTGGTGAAACGATTACTTGACTGTCATTCGTTACATAAACTACCCTCATTCATTTGAACAAAATTAATAAATGCGTTCAACCGATTCAACTACCACCGTTAAGATAAAACTACTGGCTTAAAAATTCGAACTATGAGTCAACATACCGGGTAGCAGAAATGAAAGAACGGTCGACTGCGATGCGATAAGCCGTGGTTCGAATCTCAACTATTCTTAAGTTTTTGCACTAAGTTTAAGATTGTTTGAAGTTCTTCAACATTATTGTTGGCGAATATTTTAGAAATTAGGGGTATAGCAAATAGTGAACGCTACTGTACATACCTCCACTCGTGAATGCGCGTCAACTCGTCCATCTCACCTAATCGGTTCGCTATGAATACGTTGTACGTACGAGTATTTTTTCTAATCCACTGCAAAACAGTTGTCGAGTCGCACCAAAACACGCGTCGTTCGAACGGCAATTTATGTTCTTTCACTATGGTGTCGGCTAATCTAGCAGCCAGCAGTGAGGCCTGAAGTTCAGAACGGGGAATCGTCAATGGTTTCACTGGAACGACTCGACACTTGCTTGCGATAAAAGAAACATGAATACATCCTTCAGTATTTATCCAGCGCCAGTAAGCTACGGCACACATTGCCTTAGATGATGCATCGCAATAAACATGCAATTGTAAATTGCTATAGCCTACGGGCGCAGGACATCCAACCGAAGTAGGTATTTGTGCTGCTGATAACGCGCCGGGAGCGGGCGGCAGGGCGTGCGGGTGAGCGGGGGTAGATCCCGCCGTAATTGCCGTGCCGCCGCCGCCGTCGCCGTCGCCGCCGCCGCCGCCGACGTGTCCGCGCGTAGTCATACCTAGGTATGCGTATGCGATCCACTTCTCGTAATAAGTCGATCCATTTGCACCATTTTTCATAGATACACGGAGGTATATCATCGTCCCATCCGATGTGTAGCCGCCATGTATCCTGCAGCATTATGCGATCCTGAATCGTAAATGGTGCTAAAAACCCAAACACATCGAAAATAGACATAACTACTTGAAGCATAATGCGCTTCGTAGGTATTTTCTTACCTAGAATTATATTTTCCGGAATTTTTTTCAAACATACGTCGAATCCTAACTTGTCCGTAGACGGGAACCAGATAAGACCTAGATCTCAATTGTTTACTTTATTAATTTAAGAAAGGAAATAACAATCAAGGAATAGAACCTTATTTAAACTATTATTAACAATATTTTGGTAGGTTGAAAACAGTCTAGAGTTAGCTCAACTGAATGAAAGAATGGATGAAAACTCTTTATTATACTTAAATGTACCACAAAAAGGCTGAAAATGATACCTACATAAAAATACTGCAAACTAAGACTAAGTATAAATAAATAAATAATAATAAATAATTTCGGACAGTCCACACAGCATAATCCAGCCCAAGCTAAGCAGTTAAGATAGATAAGGGCGACCCTATCGCTAAAAGCGATCTCTTCCAGGCAACCTTTGGATGGACCGGATATAAAAGAACAATATAGATGGTGGTAGTTACATTAGATCTACTTCTCTAGATAAATGGAAAAGAAAAAAATACATACCCAATAAGCTACCAATGTTATAAACTTACATAAACATGTAACTTTATATAGTTAGATAAATAATGTACCACACGTTCATGTGGTGATTCCGGGAAAAATGTATAAAATGTTACCTATGTGTTATTCCAGACTATGATCTATCTCTTTGCCAAATTTCATCCATATCCGTTCAGTAGTTTTTGCATGAAAGAGTAACAAATATCCATCTATCCATCCATACTTACAAACTTTCGCGTTTATAATATTACTAGCGACCCGCCCCGGATTCGCATATTCATTAAAATATGCAAATTTTAATATTTTTGAGTTATGCACATTAATGTAGTAAATACAATATCAATACAATATCGAGCTCGTATTTTTTTACCTGATTATGAGACTAGATGCCGTAAGTTCCACTTTCTTCCACTCTTTAAACGCAGACAAGTGGCTGATTTGACTTACCTAATTAATATAGCAAACGGAACTGTTGATTGCCCAGAGCTTCTTGAGCAAATAGGACTGCGCACATGCACGCTTGCACCTATCGTAAGGACTAATTATAGGCAGAACGCATTTGTTTATAGAGCTTCTAGCTCGTTTAACTCATTAGTACATGAAAACAGCAATATAGATTTATTCAACACCAGTTCAAGTAAGCTTAAACGCTTGCTTAATGATACATTTTTCGTTTTAGTTTGAGAAATTCTCTTGTTTGTGCTTGTACTTAGTATAAAAAACAATCTATTTTTCTTTTTTAGTTATTGTTATTGCTAGTAAGTCGTCAACTTAACTTCATTTTAATTCAGCAGTAAATAATTGTTAGCCATTTGTGTTTTCTTTTCTGGAATTAAATACATAGAGTAAACGAGTTCTTGAGTGGAGATCGCGATTCACTAAGCGTAATGTATGACGCCCTTCAGCATGGTGGGATGCCGATCTGCGAAGGACTGCAGACTACCATACTAAAATGTGGCAAAATGAAGACAGGGCGTTATAGCACTTATAGGTCTCATTATATATACCTAGGGTAGGCATAATTATTTCCAGCAGAGCATTGATTTTTGCAATCGAAGAGTTCATAATATGAAAATTAAAAACTTGCTGCAAACCCCTTCTGAGCTTTAAAAAAGTGGTTGAATTTAATTTATCGCTAAAATAAACATATGGCTCCTAACAGCTTCCTAAAAGTATATTCCGTACAATATGTATCTCTCTCTATTCTGTCTACCTTCTGTACCAACCGAACAAAGGAGGTTGGTTTCAATCCTGACCCCTAACCTGAAACTAACCTCTAGAATTGAAACCTCTTTTGTATTGTGCCGCCATTTGCAATGAAGAGAACCTATGGAAATTAAATTATTCTGCCGATGTTCAAAAAATATTTTTTTTTCTTCTGTAAATATTATGGAAAAACTGAAAATGCAAAGTTCCTTAGGATTTTAAGACGATTCGAACGATATATTCAGTATCGTTCTTCAAATTTTTGGGACAGGCCATAAGGGATTCTTGCCATTGTTCTTTCATCTAAACAACTTATGTAGTTACGGAGATTACCTATAACAAACATTCACACAGACTTTCCCAATTATTATAATAGTAAGGTAAGATAGTAAGGTAAGACTTGGACCAAAAGTAGAAAGCGCCGGCCAATGAAAAAATAAATGAAATATTTCGGTAGAACATAACGTCTCGATAATTTTTAGCTATGGCTGCTATGCTGTGCTATTATTATTTAAGTGGTTAAATGAGGTCAAAAATTCGTAATTTTTGATATCGATTTTTGAAAAATCGATATTTCAGTAACTAACCAAATGAGTAATCTACTACCTCTACATAAAAATAAGTCGGGTTTTCCTTCCTGACGCTATAACTCCAGAACGCACGAACCAATTTCCACGGTTTTGCATTCGTTGGAAAGGTCTCGGGCTCCGTGAGGTTTATAGTAATGTATAATAAAACCGTGCGAAGCCGGGGCGGGGCGCTAGTTTTTTATAAGGATATCTATGACTTAAATGAAATGTCCCCTTTTAATTGCACAATTCTTTTATTTCGAGGTACTTTCACTGACCTTATACACAAATCTATCTTATCATAATCCTATCTTCCTTATCTATCTTATCTTCGAGACCTTCCGCCGGAGGCCTAATTGACACTTCTTGTGTGTGTGTCTTGCAAAGCACATGTACCTACCATACCATCAAGTTTTAGATTATACCCAGAAAATAAGGTCCATACACCACATCGTTATAATTAAAATAGGGGTGATTTATTCTCATTCGGGCATTATTTTTTGAAGGGACCTATCGTTGCTGGTACCTATAGAGTCAGTGTTTTTTCAATTATTTATACTGTACTATAAATTTTATTAAATTTTTATTAAACCTGTAATAATTAAGTTGTTAAACTTATAAATTATGCATATATTTACTAACATATATTTCATATATTTTGGTAATAGTTTAGTAGTAGTTTTTAATTACATAACTTTAATAGCGAAGAAGGGGAAATGAAACATAATTTAGATTAAACATTAGATGAAATTTATTTAGTCCGGTCAATTTAGACATTCGAAGCTACATAAATTCCCCTTCATTTTTCACGATTTTCATCAAAACGGTAAGTTTTATCATAAAAAATATCGACAAAAATTGTAAATTATCTACAAAAAATGGTTAGGTTCAGTTCGGTTAGGTTAGGTTAGGTTAGGTTAGGTTAGGTTAGGTTAGGTTAGGTTAGGTTAGGTTAGGTTAGGTTAGGTTAGGTTAGGTTAGGTTAGGTTAGGTTAGGTTAGGTTAGGTTAGGTTAGGTTAGGTTAGGTTAGGTTAGGTTAGGTTAGGTTAGGTTAGGTTAGGTTAGGTTAGGTTAGGTTAGGTTAGGTTAGGTTAGGTTAGGTTAGGTTAGGTTAGGTTAGGTTAGGTTAGGTTAGGTTAGGTTAGGTTAGGTTAGGTTAGGTTAGGTTAGGTTAGGTTAGGTTAGGTTAGGTTAGGTTAGGTTAGGTTAGGTTAGGTTAGGTTAGGTTAGGTTAGGTTAGGTTAGGTTAGGTTAGGTTAGGTTAGGTTAGGTTAGGTTAGGTTAGGTTAGGTTAGGTTAGGTTAGGTTAGGTTAGGTTAGGTTAGGTTAGGTTAGGTTAGGTTAGGTTAGGTTAGGTTAGGTTAGGTTAGGTTAGGTTAGGTTAGGTTAGGTTAGGTTAGGTTAGGTTAGGTTAGGTTAGGTTATGTTAGGTTAGGTTATGTTAGGTTAGGTTAGGTTAGGTTAGGTTAGGTTAGGTTAGGTTAGGTTAGGTTAGGTTAGGTTAGGTTAGGTTAGGTTAGGTTAGGTTAGGTTAGGTTAGGTTAGGTTAGGTTAGGTTAGGTTAGGTTAGGTTAGGTTAGGTTAGGTTAGGTTAGGTTAGGTTAGGTTAGGTTAGGTTAGGTTAGGTTAGGTTAGGTTAGGTTTTTTTTTTTTTTTTTTTTTTACGTGTTGCAAACTAGTTGACTCTTCTTTTCATAGGAAAAGAGAGTGCGCTAGTCTGCTGTTAATTTTTAAAACTGTGTGAACCTGTTGCTATTAAATGCAACATCATTATTAACAGTACGAATTATGATACATATATACATACTACATACATTAATACATAGACTTTGAAAAATATTCCTGAAAATATTCCCCCCCCCTCCTCCCACCCCTCCCCAATATACACACTCGTGCAGTACAATTTTTTACAATTACATTGATTAAGCATTTCATTACAATTAAGCAAGTATAACCAAACATTCGGTTATATATAGTTGCTTTTACATTATATAATAGTTATTATATATTACACTTACACTTCTTTTTATAAATATATATATTTGTATAGGTACTTAACTATGCCTTAACACGTTTAACAATTATCTATTTATTTCTATTTGCTTCTATATTATTATTATTTATTTATTAATTTTTTTTGTTTTAATATATATTTTTTCCTTTTTTTTTGTGTTATTAGATATTTTTTTTTTTTGTTCATTTTATCATGATTATTTTTTATTTTGTTTTACTTCTCTTTTCACTTTTTTTTTTTTTTTTTTTTTTTAATTCTCATTATTATTTTGTTTATTACACATATATTATATTTTCTTCTATTTTCTATTATACATATATATTTTCTTTCCCAATTATACACATGATTCCTTATACTTCTATTCCTTATACTCCTTAAACGTAAATTAACATAAACAATAATTACTAACATAATAATAGCAACGTAGGAATTGCATCTGAAGAGATTATTATTATTATAATCCTCAGAGCATAATACCTTTATACTAAACTCTAAGTAAGGGATAACTTTACTTATATACATTAGATATATCGATTACATAAAAAGTACATTACATAAAGAGTTTTAAAGACGACAGTTTGGAGATTGTTATTAATTTCTATGGAATAGCATGGGTACATAATTTAATTATTATTACTTATTAATTATTATTATTACAGTCGAGCAATGGCACATTCAATTAATTACCCAGATCTGTAATCAAAGAGTGCCAATAAGCTAGTACAGAAAAAAAAAAAAAATGCTGTATAAAGCCAATCAGATTTATATAAGTACAATTGGCCTTTATCGTAGAAAATAATGGCCAATTCAGACTTAAAACCTTATTTTGAATTTGATTCAATTTAGATTCTATTTGTTTATTCTTGTCTTATATACATACATCTTAAATTTCATTATTAAAATATTAAGTAAAATTATTATTATTATTAAAATTAACAAATTAAGATCAAAATTAAAATCAAAACCAAAATTAAAATTAACATCAAAATTAAAATTAAAATCAAAATCAAAATTAAAATCAAAATCAAAATCAGAATTAAAATCAAAATCAAAATTAAAATTAAAATTAAAATTAAAACAAAATCAAAATTAAAATTAAAATCAGAATCAAAATCAAAATTAAATTAAAGTATAATCAAAATTAAAATTAAAATCAAAATCAAAATTAAAATCGAATTTTAAATATAATTAGTAGAGTGTCTACAATTAGGTGTTTCTAGAATGACAGACCAAAAATTAGTTAAATTAAAGTTGTATAAATAGAATAATTTAAATTGATAAGAATAAAAATTCAAGATTCCTTAAATGAATCAAAGTCCAGCATTTGATCCAGTAACGGTAAATAATAAATCGATAAATCAATCAATAAATAAAAATAGAACCATAATCAAATAACTTCCATATTGACTTCCATATTGGGTATAATTGAGAACAACAGCCAGCCATAAGCAGCCACTAGTTGGTTAGGTTAGGTTAGGTTAGGTTAGGTTAGGTTAGGTTTTTTTTTTTTTTTTTTTTTTTTTTTGTTCTATTTCCTCCAACATAATCGGAGCCTGTCTTTACTTGAGCCTGATTCGTGCAAGTTCTCACTTTGATGCTTCTCGTACTTTCACACTCTATCTGTACCTTCCATTCATCTCCTTTTATTCCTATTGCTGGTGGGATGCCAGCCTACGTTCTAAAATTTTATTCATAGGGATTTTCTCTTTCTGGGTTCTTAAATCTAACATTTTCTTTAATTTTCTTAATATATACAGGTTTTATAGGTTTTTTGAGAATACATTTATACTTAGTTTCTATTTTAATTCTTATGTCATATCATGCTTTTAATATATAATATATATTACATATATATAAAAGCATGATATGACATAAGAATTAAAATAGAAACTAAGTATAAATGTATTCTCAAAAAACCTATAAAACCTGTATATATTAAGAAAATTAAAGAAAATGTTATATTCATCATATATTTCTTATGCTACTTATTTCTTTTTATTACTTTATTAGTTATGTTGATACAGTATTTCAAAAACTTCGGACGGTTGACCTTGTCCTCTACTATTTCCTGGATACTTTCTTTTGTTAGTTTTACATTGATTACCTGTTCCACCTCATATCTCTCAAAACCATACGCGGGGCACTCCAGCAAAATATGTGGCACTGTCTCATCCTTCCCGGGTTCGCAAATGCACGATGGGCTCTCCTTACGCTTGAACCGGTTCAGGTATTCGGAGAACCCACCGTGGCCCGTCATTACCTGTGTTAAGACGCCAGTCGGCTGAATCTTCCTGACGATTTTGTATGCTTTTATGGCGTCCGGGAAAAACACTTTTGTAATGCTGGCCGTTTGACCACACGAGTACCTTCGGTTCCATTCATCAAGCGAATCCGAACGGATTTGTCGCTTGACGAATGAAACCGGGCACCAGTCGTAGTCAGGTTTTCTTTTATTATAGTGCGCCGTGTCCTTAGCCAGCTGGTCAGCACGCTCGTTTCCTTCAAGACCCGCATGTGCTTTGATCCAGAATAAGGTTACCACCTTATTCTGGAGTTGGGCTTCCTTGATGTTTCTCCTGACCTCCACTACCAAGGCATGTAGAGAACCAGAGTTTGTTATTGCTTCCAACGACGATTGCGAGTCACTATATATTCCAAAGGTGCCCTCTGTGCGTTTAAGGATAACCCTTGTGGCCTTACATATGGCCAGAAGTTCTGCCTGATAGACAGTGCAGTAGGATGGTAGACTAAGTTTGATGGTTTTGGTTTCGGCTGCGCCTTTCCAGAAGGATAAAGCTGCCCCAACTTTACCATCAATCTTGCTACCATCGGTGAAAATCCTAACTGCTTGGTCGTTGTGGTTGTCCACTTGTTGTTGGTCTACCAGGCTCACGAACTTCAGGCTCATATGTTCTGCCGGGTGCTCCATTTCGGTATGAGGCATCAGGCGTTCCACTTCCCAGTCTCTTAGTTCTAGCCGGGGTACTCCTCTCTTGGCCTCGAAAAGAGATGCCGCTTCCTTTATCCTAAGGTCGAGTGGTAGTATCCCGGCCAGCACTAGTGCCGAGTTTAGTGATACCGTTCTGTATGCCTTACACAGTTTCTGAGCGAAACCCCTCTGTACTGCGTTGAGTTTTCTCTGAACCCCCAGTTTATCCGTTGCCTGGACCCAGGCGCTGGCAGCGTATAAAACTACTGGCTCTACTGTTGCCACATATATAGTTCTTATTATTTCTGGGTGGAGACCCCAGCTTACCTTTGCCGCTCTAGAGAGCTGCTTGTATATATTCAGGGCTTTCCTGCAGACCTCTGAGACGTGGCTATTGAAGGTGAGCTTCTGATCTATTGTGAGACCCAAAATTTTGATTTCAGGAGACATGCCAATGTCGATCCCGCCCATCTGAAGAAGTGGTGTGTCGTATTTTAGCTTCCTCGTAATAAGCATAGCTTTTGTTTTGTGTGGAGCAAATTTCAGTTTGTTTTTGACACCCCACTCCTGAATATGGGCGAGGGCGGCATTTGCCTGTCTCTGAACCTCCTGTGCCGTGTCTCCATCGAAGATCAATACCACGTCATCGGCAAAGGCCTGACAGTAATCGCCCCGACTTCCTAGCTCCTTAAGTAAAGGGTCTAGAAGAACGTTCCACAAGATGGGACCGCCGATTGAACCCTGCACACATCCTTTATTGGTACTCTTCGTGTGCTCATGTCCCGCGTATCTCACTCTCACTTTCCTGTTCTGAAGATAACTGTCCATTAGTCTTCGTATGTTGACAGGGACTTCCTCCTCAGCCAACCTTGCTTTGATAGCGGGCCACCATGCGCTATCAAAGGCTCCCTCTATGTCCAGTGATATCATTGTGATGAGTTTTTTACGTTTCAGCTTTTCACGTATGTGGTTCATCAGGTCATAAAGGGAGTCTTCGGTGCTCTTTTGGGGCATAAAGCCGTATTGGCGAGGACTCATTCTTGGGAGCAGGTACCACTTAAGCCTTCTCACAACTATTTTTTCCAGAATCTTGCCCATCACTGGAAGAAGGCCAATGGGTCTGTAAGACTTTGGGTTGGTGTAACTGTCTTTACCCGGTTTCCTGAGGACGACTACTGTAGCCTCCTTCCAGATGTTGGGGAAGTGGTGATGTTCCAGGCATTTATTCATCATTGCAAGGTTCAATTCGAGGTCACAAAACATGACGCGGCTGCATATGTCGACTGTTAATCCATCGGCTCCCGGGGCTTTCTTCGGATTAAAGCTTTCCGTAGCAGAACGTAGCTCTTCCTTTGTAAACGGTGGGTCATGTTTTTCATCATGAACCCAGACGTTTACCAGGTTTGCTATTTCTCTAGTCTGTCTGTGGATTGCACTCTCTCCGCTTTCGGTATCCTCCGGATAGAAGGTATTAGCCAACAATCTGACGGACTCCCCAGGGTCCAGTGTTCTTCCGTCCTTTTCCAGGAGTAGGTCTTCTTGCCTTTTGGTCGTTCTTCCTATTACCCTATAAATTCCTTCCCAGAGTCCCTCCCTATCCTGCTTTTCACAAAAACCTTTCCAGCTCCTTATTTGGGCTTTTTTGGCTTCATTCTCATAATTTTCTTTTTCTTGCAGATATTCCTGGATGACTTTCGTTTTCCGGACCGGCGCTGCACATCGAATTCGACGTTTCATGGTGGTGACCTTCTTCTTCATGTTGGCGAGTTCTTCGGACCACCACGGCAAGGTAAGTTTTTCTTTTGTTTTCTTTCTAGGTATCACTTCTTGGCATGCTTGCTTAATTATATTCATATATTCATTAATTTTTTCCTCTAATTCTTCCTTGCTATTTATATTTTCTATTTCTGGTTTGTTAATGTTATTTTCTATTTTTAATTGGTTCAGTTTCTCATGAAATTGGTTCCAATTAGCTTTTTTGGTGTTAAATATTCTGGTTGTTCTTTTAACACTTATGCTTTCTGATTTTATAAGCTTAATTTTGAAGGTTATGCCGTTGTGGTCCGAGCTTACAAGGTCTTCTTCTACTCTCCAGTCTTCCACCAAGCTGAGCAGGTCTTCAGTGCAGGCCGTCACGTCGACATGGCTTGTGTAAGCCTGGTTCCCTCTGATGGTGTCAAAAGTAGGGATGTCACCCTCATTGAGTATCTGTAAGCTCATGTCTTCCAACGCCCCAGCCATTTCTTCTCCCCTATGATCCAGTACTTTACTGCCCCACCATGGGCTCTTTGCGTTAGTATCGCCTCCCATTATGACCCTAGTCGGCCCAAGCTCCTCTTCAATCTTTTTGAGCTGCTCCAGATACGGCTCTATGGGCTGGTCTGGCTCAAAGTAGTAAGAAACTACTGCTATCTCCCAGGCACTGGTACGAAGCCTCACCACCGCGATGTTCTTTGTGGTAAGGTTTGGGCATTGCAAGACGTCGAACTCATCATTGAAGACAGCTATCGCTGCTTTAACGTTCCCTTCTTGTTCAGTGCTCTGGAATATTCGGACACCTCTGTAGTTCCTCATAATTTTCGCTCCACCCACGTACGGTTCCTGGAGCAGCGCAAACGCCATCTTCCTTTCGTTTGCCTTAATCATAAGCTCATTTGTTGCCAGCTCTTTTCTTTGAAGATTTGCCTGGGCTACTAGATAGGGTTTTCTGATGGTTGACGTGCTAGAGGTCTTAACTGTATTGAAAACCTTAACAGTATGCTACGGTGGCTCGCGCCAGGGCATCCCACTTTCGCCTCACCGCACATTCTTGGCTAAAGGCATTGTGTTCCGTTGCTACCAGTTTGGCATGGCTACAGTTGCAGCAGGTTGGGCTCATTCCGGCGAGGAAGTCCGCACATTCAGACTTCATGTGCGGGCCCCCGCAATGGCTGCACTTTTCGATCGTCTCCTTGCAGTACCGCCTGCCATGCCCGTATCCCAGGCATAGCGAGCACTGCACTAGGGGGGACTGGTCAGCCACTCTAATTCTTTGGAGGTCAATATGAACCTCTCCCGCCTCAACCAACAGGTTCCATACCTTCGGAGATACACGAAGCACTATATGGCATGCGTAGGGATTCCTTGCTTTCTTTCTGAATCGCACTTCAATCCGGCTGTCCTCTGTGTTGAGGTTTCCAAGGATATGGCTGTTCTGGTTCCTCAGGGCACTCAAGACGTCTTCGTCTTTGTTGTAATTTAGAACGTCCTTGAGGATCAGAAGTGGATCCTTGTTTTTGACTTCCTCAACACAGAGATATGACTCTGCTTTCTTCAGCCTTTCTTTCACTTTCTGCCTTTCTTCTTCAGTTTTACATCCAACAATGATTTTCCTATCCTTTGCCTTCCTTACTCTATCAACCTTAATCCAACCATCCCTAGCATTCACTGCTTCTCTAACTCTATTCAGCACCTCTTCTCCAGTCTCCGTCTCATCTTTAGAGGAGATAACTACGGAATGCAGCGCAGACTGACTCACAGGCTGCTTCTTCGTTGGACCCGCCGCTACACTCGCGTATGATATTTCCTCCAAGGCCCTTTGTTGCTTGGTCATCGCCTCTTTTAGCCTTTCAATCCTCTCGTTACTATCAGTGATGAGCTTGCTGTGCTCCTCAAGTCTCCTAATAAATTCTACCTCGGATTCCGTTCTGGATCCAGTAGGAGGAGAGGGAGGAGATACTAGTTGTTCCCCCTCTCCCTTCCTCCCCGGCCTTTTGTTAAGGCTCTCCCCTTCTTTCCCCTTCTCTGCGTCAGCCTCCTTCACCAGCTGGTATAGACGCTCCACTGCTGCGGTGACCTCGGTTTTGATGTCTGTCTTAAGGTTTCGCGCACTGCCCAGCTGTTCTTTTGCTTTCTTCAAGCAGGCTTGTGCTTCCACCTTTCTGTTGGCGTACTTGGGTTTTTCTGACTTT
This sequence comes from Eupithecia centaureata, assembly GCA_944547425.1. Taxonomy (NCBI): domain Eukaryota; kingdom Metazoa; phylum Arthropoda; class Insecta; order Lepidoptera; family Geometridae; genus Eupithecia; species Eupithecia centaureata. The sequence continues at coordinate 13,694,901 of OX155693.1, forward strand.
GGCGGGCTTCCCACTGCGTCTACAGATATTCTGCGCGTCGTCCGAGCGCCACGAATTTGAGTCGCTCCGCGTTCGAAAAATCGCGAAAATTGGTTTATATCATCGTTTTGTGCTGTGTGATACGTTCCTGGATGTGCGTTGATGCAAGGAACACGGTGCTGAAAAAATTTTTCAAATTGGACAATTTTTGGAGAAACTACAGCGAAAAAACCAACTTTTTACCAACTTCTGGACCTTTGGACGGATGCGCTGCTCGTTTTTCAGCGATGACCCCCAGTTTTTCTACTGCTAATCGACGCGGCTTTGGTGGAACTACCTTTCAGCGAAATACTCGCCGAGTTAACAAAGAAAAACCCAAAAACCACGTGGCACGTGGTCCAGGTTCCAGACCTCTGGAATCAAATTCACTAGCAGATCTTCGTGGACACCAAGGAGACCTTTCAGAAGACATCTCGAACAACAAAATCGGACCACAATCTGGGAAGATATAAGGTTTTTAATTTTTACGAACTTTGACCTTCAGTATTCCTGAAAAAAGATCTGTAGCCTTATATTTTTTAGACTTCAAAACATACTTTGCTTATATTTAAATCACTGTACCAAATTTCAAATTTTTATCTATATAACTTTCAGAGATATGAATTTTCTAATATTACCATAGAACAAGCTTAAAGTCACGTGGTCTAAGTTAGGTATTTAAAGTATTTTCAGGTCGCGATTTTTCATTTTTTATAACGAAATACCTATTATTAGATAAATAAGCTATTTTTAAGATTTTTTATATAATTTTTTTCTATTTATTTAAGACAAATTTGTACATACATAATTTGTAGATACTTATGTATCATTTATAGGGTTTTACTTATTATATATACTTTTTAAAAATATTTTGACAACAGAAATTGGTTCTGTGAAGCAAGACGAGTCATTTGAGCCCAAACTCGATATAAATAGCACAAAGGGTAACAAAAACAAAAGAACACAAATATTTGAAATTTAAGGGGTAGTTTTGGGAATTTTTTAAACATACTTGCACTGTAAATATTTTCAAAATTTAAACGTCATTTTATTTATTATATAGTTTGTTATCTTCAACATATTTTCCAGAATTTTCATGGGCCAAGGGTGAGCAGAAAAAATTTTTTCGTGTTTTTTTGCGGTTGTTGGTTTTACAACCCTTAACTTTAGAGCGCTCTCCTCAAATATTTTCAAGGTCGTTAAATTTGCATTTTATATAAATTCGTTAGTTTATTTCATTCTTATTTTCATTAATATTTTTTCAGATTTTTCATTTTTATATATTTTTTATAACAGATTTTCTAACAAGTACCTTACCTCTCGACCAACCGCAAATAAACTTGTTTTGCATTTTGGGGCGAAACTAGGGGTGCTAGAGCAAATCTGACGTTTTTATCCTGTTCCCCCCTCCCTAACCCCCCCCCCCACGGTATCCAGAAGCCGGATACCCTTCGGACCCTCCCCGATCATTTGGGTATAGTTTCAACCCCCTACCCCCAAAAACGACTTTGGACTTAGAAAATTTTTTGAAATATTCTCAAATTTAAAAATTCTATTTCTTTAAATATTTAAAGTCCACTTGCTCTTTAGAATATCAATAAGTTATTCTGTAAAGATAGTCGTTCTTATAGTAACATTTTTAAGGGTTGCGACCCCTTCCCCTTGATTTTTGGCCAAACTTTGGAATTTAATATCTCCGAAACTAGAGATCCTACAGCAGTGCGGTTTTCTACATTCTGTAGGGATTAATTTAGACAATTTTTTGGTAGAGTCTCAAGACTCTACATAGAGACAAAACTTTTGGAAAACTAAAAATTTGTGTTTTGTGTAATTATAAGACTTAATAAACATATGTAACCCATAAATAGTAACCTAGGTAGAGTCGACTCTACTTTACCAAATTTTCCAAAAAATTATCTGTTTATTTTAAGTTCCGTGTATAGAGGTATTGAACCATTTATCTGACTCTACCAAACCTTTGGGCAATTTAAGTGACTCTATCAAAAATTTTATTTTTCGATTATTTCATAGAATTTTTTATATTCGTAGTTGACGCCCTCTACACGTCACACTTGAACTTTGACGAGTCCTACCCCAAGTTGAGATGTTTAGAACCCCAGACCCTAAGCACATGTCGGCTGCTAGCAAAATTGACAAGTCGCAGCAAGACGAAATGGATAAATTAGTAGTGACAGAGAGGGCCGGCCCCTCTACACAGACGGACGATCAGCCTAACAAGGTGCGGCTGAGTGTCGATGCCTTTGATGCGCTGTCTTCGGTGTCACCGCCCGCACCAAAAAAGACCATGAGCCAACTGGGGCAGCCCAAGACCAAATTGGCCTTGACTCAACCCACGCCCAAAGACAGCTCTTTGAGGGTGAGGGCGGGGACATCGCAGACAAACGCTGATAAATCCCCGAAGACCAGGTTTCCGACTCGGACAGCCGAAGCAAGAGCCTGTCTCTCCAAGGCAAAAAGCAATCTCGAAATCAGCCGCAACTTGAAAAGCGAGATAAAAACCAAGGTCCTAGAAGCTGTCGATAGACTGTACTATCTGGTAAAGGAGTCCGAGGAAGAGAGAGCATCGACTCTACCACCCTCCGAGGATGGTATAGTCGTCGCTCTTCATAGTAGAGGAAACGAGGGTGATAGGAAAGATGAAGAAAGGAGAACAGAAATGACTGGGCAAGGAGTAGAATTGATCAGGAAGATAGAGGAGCACGGAAAGTTTCTGGAAGTTCACAAAAAGGAAATGGAGAGACTGACAGAGACGCTGATAACACAGCAGGAGTGGTACGCGAGTAGAGGCTCCTATGCGAGTGTTACAGCGGGCTCTCCAAACAAAGTGGAGCCGGAAAACACCGCCATGCACTCCATCATAGTTTCCTCTACGAACGACCAAGAAACGGGGGATCAAGTCTTCGAGAGAATCAGAAAGGTTGTTAACGCGAAAGAAGAGGGAGCAAGGATTGATAAGATAAGGAAAGCAAAAGACAGGAAGATAATAGTGGGATGTAAAAACGAGGAAGAATTAAGGAAGATAAAGGAAAGAATAAAGGAAAGGGAAGGGCATCTTAGTGTGGAGGATGTCAAGAACAAAGACCCTCTTGTCATCCTGTATGGTGTCCTGCAGAGCAACACGGATGAAGATGTCGTGAAAGCCATCCGTACACAAAATGGACACTTACTGAGGGGCGTGAGCGGCGACGATGACCGTATGGAAGTACGTTATCGTCGCAGGGCGAGAAACCCCCTCACTACGCATATCGTAATTAAGGTGTCGCCCCGACTCTGGCAGAACCTTACTGGCGCAGGGGCTTTACACATCGACATGCAGAGAGTCAGGGTCGCCGACCAGTCCCCCCTTATACAATGCTCGCGTTGTCTAGGGTACGGACATGGAAAGCGTTTCTGCTCCGAGGCGGTTGATGTGTGCAGCCACTGCGGTGGGGCACACCTTAAAACAGAATGCCCTGACTGGCTGAGCGGAACCCCCCCCTGCTGTGTTAACTGCAACAAAGTGAGGTCTGCTAAAACAGATCACGGCGCCTTCAGCAATGAATGCCCGGTGAGGCGCAAGTGGGAGGCATTTGCAAAATCCACTGTGGCTTATTGCTAAGGGCGCCTATTATAAGATCATTCAAGCAAACCTCAAAAAGAAGCAGCTAGCAACAGACGAAGTCTTCCTCGAAGCCAAAAAATTGAAAACCACGGCACTTCTCCTGCAAGAACCCTACGTTGGAGCCCCCAAGAAAATGAAGGCGTACCCAGGCGCAAGGATCTATCAGAGCACGGAACAGGGCGAAGGAATGGTAAAGGCAGCGATCGCAATTTTAGACTCCACCTTGGACGTTATCCAATACCCACAGCTTACCACCAATAACATCGCCGTAGTGGGGATCCGAACCAGCGCCTGGGAGGTCAACCTAGTTTCCATATACTTGGAGGGAACCGAGCCCCTGGAACCGTACCTGGATCAATTGTGCAGGGTGATCGAGGAACTGGGGCCAACAAGGCTCATCGTTGGAGGAGACGTTAATGCCTGGAACACCTGGTGGGGAAGCGTTAGAACAAATCCTAGGGGGGAAGATCTCATGAAGTTCCTTGACGATCAGGGGCTCCAGGTGCTCAACATTGACTCCATGCCTACTTTCGACACCGTCAGAGGCGACAAAAGGTATGTCAGCCATGTAGACATCACAGTCTGTTCGGAGGACATCCTCACTCTTGTGGATGGATGGACCGTTGTAGAGAACATGACGAGCTCGGACCACAACGGTATTACATTTAACATACAACTACACAAAGCACACGGAACACAAATTACACGCACAACACGACTCTACAATACAAAAAAAGCGAATTGGGTTATATTTCATGAGAAATTGACCGAATTCAAAGTTGAACATAATCTCACACATACAAAACTAGAAAACATACACAACATTGAACAAATAGAAGATATCATACATACATATACTCAAGCAATAACACACGCATGTACACATGCAATACCTGCAAAGAAACACACACAAGTACTTACCATACCGTGGTGGTCCGAGAAACTCGCACGACTGAAACAAGAGGTCGCCAATAGGAAGAGAAGAGTCCGATGCGCCGCGCCAGTCCGGAGGGCGGGAGTCATTGAAGAGTACCTGGAAAAGAAGAGGGAATACGAGTTAGAGGCAAAGAAGGCAAAGGTGGAGAGTTGGAAGGACTTTTGCTGTAAGCAGGACAGAGAAGGAGTATGGGAGGGGATTTATAGGGTTATAGGCAGAACAAGAAAAAGGGAGGAGGATTTGCCACTTCAGGTTAATGGCAAAATACTTGATCCTAGGAGATCTGTTAAAGCCCTGGCTGAAACGTTTTATCCGGAGGACCAGACAGATAGCGACAATGCTGATCATCGCAGAATTCGAGATGAAGCAGAGAGGGTAAATAATGAGGACCAAGGTGACCCTTGTGACCCACTATTTACGAACACCGAGCTAAATACTGCGATGAAATCATTTAACCCGAAGAAAGCACCCGGAGCAGATGGCTTTACGGTCGACATATGCATAGAAGCCATAAAAAACGACTCGAACATGTTCCTAACCATACTTAACAGGTGCTTAGAACTTGCACACTTTCCGGACCCATGGAAAGAGGCCACCGTGATAGTTCTGCGGAAACCTGGGAAAGAAAGCTACAACACCCCAAAATCCTACAGGCCAATCGGACTCCTCCCAGTTCTGGGAAAAATCTTCGAGAAGATGTTGATTGCCCGGATTAGGTTTCATCTTCTGCCCAGAATGAGTACTCGCCAGTTCGGATTCATGCCCCAGAAGAGCACCGAAGACTCCCTTTATACCCTGATGCAATACGTGAACTTAAAACTAAAGCAAAAGAAATTACTAACACTCGTGTCATTGGATATAGAGGGAGCCTTTGATAGCGCATGGTGGCCATTAATCCGAGTCCGACTGGCAGAGGAAAAATGTCCGGTAAACCTAAGACGGGTAATTGACAGTTATCTTCGGAATCGACGAGTAAGGGTACGTTACTCAGGGGAGGAGTACGAAAAGCCTACGGAAAAAGGATGTGTGCAGGGGTCGATTGGTGGCCCGATTCTCTGGAATCTGCTCCTGGACCCGCTTCAAGAGAGTTGCATGGTAGAGGCGACTACGTGCAGGCGTTCGCGGACGACGTGGTGCTTGTCTTCGATGGTGAGACCTCGCTTGAGATCGAGAGACAGGCTAATGCCGCACTCGAGCATGTTAGGAAGTGGGGAGTCCGGAACAAGCTTAAGTTTGCGCCACACAAAACGATGGCCATGGTCATCACGCGGAAACTTAAGTATGACACCCCACGTCTTAGCATGGGCGGGTGTGACATAAGCATGTCCAGAGAAATCAAACTGCTGGGACTCATCATCGACGACAAACTCACTTTCAATTCGCACGCCGCAAACGTCTGCCGTAAAGTGCTGAACTTCTACAAGCAACTCTCGAGAGCCGCGAAGATAACATGGGGTCTACAACCAGACGTGATTAGTGTTATTTACACGGCAGTGGTGGAGCCCACAATAATGTACGCTGCAAGCGCATGGGCTTCTGCAACTCACAAGATCTGCGTGAAGAAAGAGCTGGACACAGTGCAGCGAGGCTTTGCACAGAAAATAATAAAGAGTTATAGGACTGTCTCACTACACTCGGCGCTATTACTGGCTGGGTTGCTTCCACTGGACATAAGAATCCGGGAAGCAGCCTTACTTTATGAGACGAAGAAAGGTTATACCCAGCGAGTAATAGGAGACCGAGATATTGAGACACCGGTGCCTTTCGTGGACATGCCACACCCAGCGCTACAGTCGGAGTTGACATTCACTTGCCTGGAGGACGAGGCAGCATTGAACCAGAACCTCAACAGCTGCTTAAACATCTTCACCGATGGAAGCAAGATAGAGGGAAAAGTCGGGGCCGCTTTATCCATTATGGAAGGTAGCGCCGAAATTAGTACCCGATAATTGAGGCTGGATGAATGCTGCACCGTCTATCAGGCAGAATTGCTGGCTCTGGCTGAAGCTGCTAAGGAAGCACTCAAAAGGCGCAAACCAAGCTGCAGCATTTTTAGTGATTCACGCTCAGCCCTCGAAACAGTCACTAACTTTTGTTCTCCCCATCCTCTCGCAGTCCAAATAAGAGAAAACATACGTGAGCTAAAACTAGACAGCAAAATACTAAGCTTATTTTGGATTAAAGCTCACGCGGGGTTGGAGGGGAATGAAAGGGCTGATGAGCTTGCAAAAAACGCAGCGCTGCAGCTTAAAACCAAGCCGAAATATAGAAGCTGCCCGGTTTCATTCGCAAAGCGCGAAAACCGAAGAATCTCGCTTTGCGAATGGAACCAACGCTATTTGAGTGCTGAACAAGGGGCAACCACAAGATCTTTCTTCCCGTGTGCAATAAAGGCGTACCGATTACTCAAAAAAATATCACTGAGCCCTATTGCAGTTCAACTCTTTACAGGTCACGGTGGTTTCTCCTCGTACTTGCATCGGTTTAAGTGCAAGGAGAGTCCATGGTGTCCCTGCGACCCGGATGTCGAGGAAAGTGCTTTGCATGTCATCACGAATTGCCCAAGGTTTGGAAGAGAAAGGTATGAAATTGAACAAGAATTAGAATTAGAAATAATAAATGAAAACTTGTGTTTACTTTTAGAAGATGATAAAAAAAGAAGCAAATTTTTAGAATTCTGTAAAAATATTGTTAACAATGTTATAAATAAGAATAAGTAGAAAATAAGGAATCACAATAATATAATTTAAATTATATTTATATGTGACCTGTATTATATGATTAAGTAGATTAAGAAAATTGTAATAATTTAAGTGAATAAAAATATTTTGTGTCTATCATTTAAGTACCCTGTATAAAAAGGAAAAGTAAAAAAAAAAAAAAAAAAAAATAGAATAATAGAATAAGAGAATAGAGAACAAGGAATGAATGGAGACGGATACGAGAAAGATATAGTATGAAGAATGAAAGTGCGAGAAGCATTAATGTGAGAACTGGGATGAAAGAGTAGCGTAGACCAGGTCCCTGGTAAAGCTAGGGGTAGGACGACAAAAAAAAAAAAAAAAAAAAACCTAACCTAACGAACCGAACCGAACCTAACCGAACCTAACTGAACCTAGCCTAACCAAACCTAAACTAACCTAACCTAACCTAACGAACCGAACCGAACCGAACCGAACCGAACCGAACCGAACCTAACCGAACCTAACCTAACCGAACCTAGCCTAACCAAACCTAAACTAACCTAACCTAACCTAACCTAACCTAACCTAACGAACCGAACCGAACCGAACCGAACCTAACCATTTTTTGTAGATAATTTTATGATTTTAAATTTTTGTCGATATATTTTTATGATAAAACTTACCGTTTTGATGAAAATCGTGAAAAATGAAGGGGAATTTATGTAGCTTCGAATGTCTTAATTGACCGGACTAAATAACTTTTATCTTATGTTTAATCTAAATTATGTCTCATTCACTCCTTCTTCGCTATTAAAGTTATGTTATTAAAAAACTACTACTAAACTATTACCAAAATATATGAAGTTTAGGTTAGTAAATATATGCATAATTTATAAGTTTAACAACTTAATTATTACAGGTTAAATAAAAATTTCATAAAATTTATTGTACAGTATAAACAATTGAAAAAACACTGACTCTATAGGTACCAACAACGATAGGACCCTTCAAAAAATACTACCCGAATGAGAATAAATCACCCCTATTTTAATTATACTGATGTGGTGTATGGACCTTATTTTCTGGGTATAATCTAAAACTTGATGGTATGGTAGGTACATGTGCTTTGCAAGACACCAAGAAGAGTAAATTAGACCTCTGGCGGAAGGTCTCGAAGATAAGGTAGATAAGGAGGATAGGATTATGATAAGATAGATTGTGTATAAGGTCAGTGAAAGTACCTAGAAATAAATGAATAATGCACTTTAAAGGGGTCATTTTATTTAAGTCATAGATATCCTTATAGAAAAATTACTCAATTGGTTGGTTAGTGAAATATAGATTTTTAAAAAATCGATATCAAAAATTACGAGTTTTTGACCTCATTTAACCACCTAAATAATAATGCTCAAAATACCAATAAAATATCAATACCATAAATGGACTAATTTAAACGAACGTTTTTAATTTAGTCGTTAGTTATTCCTTAATAAATAAATAAACTTGATCCATTACTATCTTGGAAGAATCATATTGAGTCGACCTGTAGAAAAATGGCGAAAGTAATTTACGCGCTTAAGCAACTTAGACCCATTTCTTTAGATAAAGCTCTGAAAGACATGTATTACGCATATATTTACTCAATTATGTCTTATGGTATCATTTTATTGGGGAGCTCTACAGATTACGAATGTATTCTTAAATTACAAAAGCGTGCCATAGAAATACAGAGAGTCATGTCGTGATCATTTCAAAAACCTTCGGATATTAACATCAGTAGCGGTATTCATAATGGAGGTCATAAGATACGTAAAAAATAATTTGAAAGAATATAAAATCAGAGGCGAAAGTAGCAAACGTGCCACGCGGCAGAAAATGATGCTAGAGCCGATTCACCATCGACTAAATATGGCAAAACAGCTTCCTAAAATAATGGGCCAAAAGCTGTATAACAAGCTCCCGATAGATCTTAAACCAGGTCCAAAAACCAGGGCTAAAATACTTTCAAGTATTTTTGATACATAAAGTATTACGTACGGGTGGCGTGGGCGCGACTCGTAGCGCGTCACGCACCTTGGAAGTAAAATACTTGCATAGAAAGTTAACTCTTTCAGTCTTGGTGGGTAGTGTCAGTAACCACCTCTTCTCTAATTTTTTAATTAAAATCCAGACCTTGTAGCGGCAATATATTGAATTATTATGAAAGTTCAGACCATACTTGACGAGACGCGGCCAATTGTGAATAATTTCAGTGAGTGACAATTCAGTTGCTTTGAATTGATTGTTGCCGTATCGTACATTTTAGAGATTCGTTGATACAAAGCTATATGAAACAGGTAAGTAAGCTTTTATCATATATTTTTTTATTCAATGTCTTTTTATATATCTCTTTTATACATGTATCGGTAAAAGAATTATTAATTTTATGTTTTCGATAAGTATTTAGAACAAAAGTGTGGTGGTTAGTAACGCTAACCACCGTGACTGTTGCAGGTTTTTAGTCTTAGTCTATAATGCAACGTAGACGTATAAAAAAAATTGAATTTTTCTTATTTATTTCAGAACTAGCAGCGCCCCGCGGTTTCACCCGCATAATTCCCGTTCCCGTGCGAATTCCGGGATAAAATGTAGCCTATGTGTTATTCCAGACTATAATCTATCTTTGTGCTAAATTTCATCCATATCCGTTCAGTAGTATTTGCGTGAAAGAGTAACAAACATCCATACTTACAAACTTTCGCGTTTATAATATAAGTAGGATGTCACCGGCTAACAGATAGAGAAATGGAAGAGTTCTTATTGGAAGACATTCCTTCAGGTGGCGATAGTATTTGTAGCGATGATGATGCCGAAGAGGATACCGAAAATGAGAAAAATCCACTGGTATTAGGCGATTTGATAGGAGAAGTTCAAGTAACTGATGATGCTAATTTTGATGGTGATGATGACCTGCCTTTGTCTAGCTTAGTAAGCCGGAATTCCGATCCTGTCGAGTCCAACACTTTGAGTTCAAACAGACCAATTACAACAGCTCCAAAATGGAAGAAGAGTTTTCTGAAAGTGTGGGAATAGCTGAAATGGAAAGTTCAGTATTTATTTTATCAAACTGTCATGATCCTAAAAATGTTGAAAAAGTTAACCACAGTGTCTTGTCCAGAAGCAGTAAAAGACTACAACGCAAATATGAACTTTGTCGATAAATTTGATCAACTAAAAGGAAGCTATGCTGTGGACAGAAAATCCCACAAGTGGTGGCTCAGGATTTTTTTCACTTCCTTGATGTTGTGTTGGCAATAACGCTTTCGTAATTTATAAAGAACTACGGTGTTCTCTACGCCAAGACCTATCAAAATTGACGTTGAAAGAATTCAGACGAAGTGTTTACAAGGTTTACTGACGCCAGCATATCTCAGACAAAGACACGATTCAGTGAACAGCAATCGCAGCTCCACAGCCTCTTCTCCAGGACCTGCACAACTCAAACGACAAAAACCTACATCTGAGAATCTGAGAAAATACACCTGGAATGAGAGTACTACTTCTAGAAGATGTTGTAAATGTAGACATGTTTAGTGCAATACATGTTTCTCTGATTTTCATAAAAAGTAATTAAAAGTTTAATTTGCCAGCGGAAAAGTTCAATAAACATTATAATTTTAATAAATAATAGACACCATACATCTTAGTTTAATTTGTACCAATAGTCATGGTGGTTAGTGTGACTAACCACCTCCTACCTTGAAAGCCTTAATACCTAAACTTTTTTTCTTACTTTTTTTGATATTTTATTTGTAATTGATGCTAAAACAAACATAAAAATGTTTATAATATTCTCAATGTAAAAGCGTGAATGAAAGAGTTAATCCTAGTTTGCATGAGAATAAAGCTCGTAATTGTGTGAGCAAAAAAATACTTGCAAGCAAAACCAGCCAGGCTAAAATACTTTCATAAGATATTGATCCGTGCGCATTTTGTTATAGAGAACAAAATAGTATCTACGACAAATACTTGTAACAAATTACTTTTCCAATATTTTAATTTATGAGCATGGATAGATTCATACCTGCTTTTAGGTTTTATTTTCTAGTAAGTACTATCTATTTAATAGTACCTAACTTTACCGATTAAATGAGATACCTAATAAGTAATTTATTTTTGATGTTATTCACTTATGAATTCAGTAAGGTGCATGAATTTAAATAAGAAGGTAACCTTAGATCACTATCTATGTACCTATCTAATTATAACAGTCATAGCATAGAGATTGGGACGTGTGCTCTTCATTGTAGGCGTGGAATTAGATTTTAGTTGTAAGTACCTAGTTATTATGAAAACCCAACGCCTACATAAAATTAATAGCACACCGACGTCTGCTATTAGTTTTTTGTAGGGGGCGTGTTTTACTAGTACTTACCTAAGGAAGGGAGACTCGCTTCTCACTCTACTCTCTAGGTAGGTACTCGTATCGTAGGTTTGAAGAATATCTACTTGATACTTTAAGTTTCAATTTGTTATTTTGATTGATTTAATGAAGACTCATAAATTACAAGTTTAACATACTGCTGGCGATCGCGCAGATAGTCGGCGAAAAGTCTGAGAAGATTATGCGCGAAGCCTATGGCGCTTAGTTTGGATATCGAAGTAGAGCACGTCCACCTGACTACCAAGATCTATACTCTACAAGTGTCAAGAGATTGGAATTGACCGACCGCTTATCTCTAAAACCATGCTGTGCATTGCATAAGAAGGTCTTAACTTGTGCGTATATGATTGTATGTAAGACGATTTCAAGTACCTTAGAAGGAGAAGACAAGATGGCGATCGGACGATACTCCTCGACAGTAAGTTTATTCGAGTTTTTTGGGATCGGTGTTACCCTTGACACCTTCCAATGTGCCGGATATCTACCTGTCCGTAATGCCAAATTAAAAATGTGATACAGCGGGGATACCATGCTCTTACCGACTGACTTTATAAGAGCCGGTGGCACGGCGTCCGGCCCTATCGAGCTTTTAACTTTTAACTTTTTGATTCCGTAGAGCACATCTGCAGGAGTAAATTCAGCAATATAGTTGCTGTTACAGCTCTGGTCCCAAGCGTTGGATTTTTCACCCATCAAAAGGGAACGTGAGCTGGGTTTAGACCGTCGTGAGACAGGTTAGTTTTACCCTACTGATGGCTTGTCGTTGCGATAGTAATACTGCTCAGTACGAGAGGAACCGCAGTTTCGGACATTTGGTTCATGCACTCGGCCGAGCGGCCGGTGGTGCGAAGCTACCATCCGCGGGATTATGCCTGAACGCCTCTAAGGCCGAAGCCAGCCTAGCCGAATCCGGCAAGGATATGCTCACTGTGGAGCCCCGAGAGTCGGGAGGCTCTAAACAATGTGACTTTACTAGTTGCGCTTTACTTCGTAAGGCGTGACGTCGAAGCCCATTTGGACCGCGGAGATCGGTGCGTACGGTTTAACACGTGCACCACGGCTCCTTCTGGTTCGGATATAACTCAGTTCGATGTCGGGGCTCGGAATAGTCTGTAGACGACTTACGTTCCTGGCGGGGTGTTGTGGTCGGTAGAGCAGCGTCGTGCTGCGATCTGTTGAGACTCAGCCCTACGCCAGGTGATTCGTCCGAGGACGAGTTTTTTTTTTTTAATTTTTATAGTATTGTTATTCTATGAACATGTAAAACGGCAAGGTCCGAGTCTAACTTTACTAACTTAACTAACATTACTAACTTTACTAACTATACTAACATTACTCATTTTAACATTACTAACATTACTACTAACTTTAACATTACTAACTTTACCAACATAACTAACTTTACTAACTTTACTAACATTACTAACTTTACTAACTTTACTAACTTTAGGTACTAACTTTACTAACTTTACTAACTTTACTAACTTTACTAACATTACTAACATTACTAACTTTAGGTACTAACTTTACTAACTTTACTAACTTTACTAACTTTACTAACATTACTAACATTACTAACTTTAGGTACTAACTTTACTAACATTACTAACTTTACTAACTACGAATATACATTGTACCTGATGATGAACTTCGATTGCATGCAACCTTTAGACTGTTTTGAACGGTCTGCAGTTAGCTCGATTGTATATACTGGTTTTATTTTTTTCTATTCCGTTTATTTTTATACATTTTTTTAAATTTAGCTCTTGTTAGCTTGTTCTTGTAATTTTCAGTACTTTACTTATTTACCTTATAGAACTTCATTAACAACGAAAATTATAATCAAAAAATGTATACCTACTTGTAAATATACAATTCAAATCATTGAGCTAACTACAGACGGTCGAAAACAGTCTAGAGGTATCTCAATTGTTTACTTTATTAATTTAAGAAAGGAAATAACAATCAAGGAATAGAACCTTATTAAAACTATTATTTACAATATTTTGGTAGGTTGAAAACAGTCTAGAGTTAGCTCAACTGAATGAAAGAATGGATGAAAACTCTTTATTATACTTAAATGTACCACAAAAAGGCTGAAAATGATACATAAAAATACTGCAAACTAAGACTAAGTATAAATAAATAAATAATAATAAATAATTTCGGACAGTCCACACAGCATAATCCAGCCCAAGCTAAGCAGTTAAGATAGATAAGGGCGACCCTATCGCTAAAAGCGATCTCTTCCAGGCAACCTTTGGATGGACCGGATATAAAAGAACAATATAGACGGTGGTAGTTACATTAGATCTACTTCTCTAGATAGATGGAAAAGAAAAAAATACATACCCAATAAGCTTCCAATGTTATAAACTTACATAAACATGTAACTTTATATAGTTAGATAAATAATGTACCACACGTTCATGTGGTAATTCCGGGAAAAATGTATAAAATGTTACCTATGTGTTATTCCAGACTATGATCTATCTCTTTGCCAAATTTCATCCATATCCGTTCAGTAGTTTTTGCATGAAAGAGTAACAAATATCCATCTATCCATCCATACTTACAAACTTTCGCGTTTATAATATTACTAGCGACCCGCCCCGGATTCGCATATTCATTAAAATATGCAAATTTTAATATTTTTGAGATAAGCACATTAATGTAGTAAATACAATATCAATACAATATCGAGCTCGTATTTTTTTACCTGATTATGAGACTAGATGCCGTAAGTTCCACTTTCTTCCCACTCTTTAAACGCAGACAAGTGGCTGATTTGACTTACCTAATTATTATAGCAAACGGAACTGTTGATTGCCCAGAGCTTCTTGAGCAAATAGGACTGCGCACATGCACGCTTGCACCTATCGTAAGGACTAATTATAGGCAGAACGCATTTGTTTATAGAGCTTCTAGCTCGTTTAACTCATTAGTACATGAAAACAGCAATATAGATTTATTCAACACCAGTTCAAGTAAGCTTAAACGCTTGCTTAATGATACATTTTTCGTTTTAGTTTGAGAAATTCTCTTGTTTGTGCTTTTACTTAGTATAAAAAACAATCTATTTTTCTTTTTTAGTTATTGTTATTGCTAGTAAGTCGTCAACTTAACTTCTTTGTTTAAGCAGTTTTACTAATAGGTTTATATACTTTTAATATATCTAGTTTTCTGTAAAAATTTTTTAAGTTAAAATTAATACCTATATGTCTACTTTCTGTAAATTCATCTCAAGTCAACAGATCTCAAGTTGCTGCTTTAATTTATTATTAGTGAAAACTTTTAATTGGCCTTAATTTAAAAATTCTTTGTATCTACTCATTGTCTAGCTGTAAGTTTTCCTAAAATTGTAAAAATAAAATAAAATAAATTTGAAGTATGTTTTTTGTTTTAATACAATAATACCTAAATTATGTCACAGTAACAGCTGTTTTCTGGAACGCAGATCATCTTAATAGTTAACTAATCAATGTTCAAATCTCTATTCAAGTGTCATTTGGGTTTCTCGAACATTGATTACGTACTTATATTTTGAAAAACAAAACTCTTGTCAAATAACATAATACGCTAATTAGGCCTGATTCTTTGTTCAAGCTCTTGTCAAATCAATAATTAACTAATCGGCGATTTTGCTCTAATTAGTTGAAATTATTACAACAATTTGCTGTATTTTTCCAAGTTCTAAACCGGGGTATAATACATAAAAAATCAACAGGTTGGTAATCCAAAAGCCATACACTACATAGTATAAACTAGAGTCGCTTTCTCTGTCCCTATGTCATTATGTCCCTTTGAACGCTTAAATCTTTAAAACTACGCAACGGATTTTGATGCAGTTTTTTTTAATAGATAGAGTGATTCAAGAGGAAGGTTTTTATGTATAATATAAAACCGTGCAAAGCCGGGGCGGGTCGCTAGTTTTCAAATAAAATGTAAATGTGACTAACATGATCAAAATCGTGACTTAACTGTTTTGTGACATACCTGTATTTTGTATACTCATGTGATTCACATTTATTGTAAAGCAGAGTTTACATGAAATTGTCATCATTTTATAAAAGAATAATAGAATTTTTTATGTTATAAAAGAAAACTTAAAGATATACTGAACTGAAAGAATGACAGTCTTAAGATGATCAATGATTAGTTACCTAATTATCATCTAATCAGCGTTCGTACACCCCGATTTGATTTGACCAGTGTGTTAAATTAATCGCTTTATCAACTGATTTACGATTTGAACAACGTTCTAGAAACCGGCTGTTAGTGATGCAAAATGAATTGTGTATTTTAAACGACTTCGAAAAAGGAGGAGGTTCTCATGACGTATGCAAAGAATGATGGTAAGAATTTTCAGCTATCGTGCGTGTACACGTATCGCAAGGGTATCAACCGACAGCTCCTAAAATTTTCCCAAGAGTTTTGTACTTAGATTTTGACCTGACTTGGATATATTTAATTGATACTTTTATGGCTAAAACATAATAATTTATAAGCAAATCGACAAAACTTACTCATCTGAAAGTGAACTATCAGTGCTACTACCTATTGTACTTTTCTTTTCAATTGTACATATTTCAATGTTAATCATTGTATGTGTGTGCTAAATAAATGTTTTACCTATCTAACTACTGTTGTTGTTTGTAAATGAAGCCAAACTCATGTACCTAGGTATAATAATAATTTTTACATAGTAAAAAACAAAGTCGCTTTTTCTGTCCCTATTTCCCTTTGACTGCTTTAATCTTTAAAACTACACAATGGAATTTGATGCGGTTTTTTTAATACATACCTCTAGATAGAGTGATTCAAGAGGAAGGTTTATACGTATAATAAAACCGTCGAAGCCGGGGCGGGTCGCTAGTTAGTTATAAAATAATAACTCAATCAAATTGGAGACAAATATGTTAATACCTAGGCACCTACTAATTCAAATGTTTGGTTCCAATCCAGGGATGTACTGTAGCTATCAAGTCTATCCAATTTCCTCCAATGATGAATCTGTCTACTGTTATAGTTTGTAAATGATGGCATACTTATGTTCGTAGGTATAATATCAATTAGTAGGTAGGTAGAGTATTAAGCATAAAATAATAACACAATTAAATCTAACTAATATTTTAATACTCAGGGGGTATACCTACTCTAGGTACCTTCTCTATCCAACATCCTCCAAGGTAGGTACGAGAAGCTCAGTTGAAGTCCTGCTAAATATGAGATAAAGGCACCATAATGTAATTTACATATTATAAATATGTAAACCTGGTTATTGCCGTAAAAAGTTATTTGCCGATAATGTACATGAAATGCCCTGGAAATAGTTGAATTGACTTAAATCAGTAGTTGCCTATTATAATTGGTTATTTCAATGGGGTCGGTAAATAGAAAAGAAGTTACCTGCATAACAACACATCTTACATCAGACTTTAAAAGTAATATTACGGAGGTTAGAGTAATTCCCGGAGTGTAATTTTGAGAAAAGTTCTAGGTATTTGTTGTACAGAGGCTACTGAAATATTTATTCAATTTGTGTATATACTACAACAAGATAAAGCACTGGGTGGGCAATGGACGCTTGAATATTTGTATCTCGGTCAGAAATCAGTTTTTTTTACATTTCACACATCAAAGTCTAGTTTTTTTATCACTACATAGTATAATATAAAGTTGCTTTCTCTGTCCCTATGTCATTATGTCCCTTTGAACGCTTAAATCTTTAAAACTACGCAACGGATTTTGATGCGGTTTTTTTTAATAGATAGAGTGATTCAAGAGGAAGGTTTATACGTATAATATAAAACCGTGCAAAGTCGGGGCGGGTCGCTAGTTATTAATAAATGAACCTGCTACTAAATTATCGTGAATTAAATACTATGAACGTAATTGTAGGTATATTATGAGTATTAAATGTAGGGTACTAAGGTAAGTTGTTCCGGGACCGATCGTCATAGATGGCCACCTTCTTGAAATTGTTTCCGAGTAGATACACTTACCTTGGGCAAATTGTGCAGTTAGGTAAAAACTATTTTGAGAAGGAGGCCAAGAGGAGGATCCAGCTAGGCTGGGCAGCATTTGAGAAACTACGTCGGGTCTTCTCGACATCCATACCGCAATATTTGAAAACGAAAGTTTTCAACCAGTGCGTCCTACCTAAGAGTGTCCACGACTCACGGTAGGGCTGGTCCACCAGTTCAAAGTCGCTCAGCGAGCTATGGAAAGAGCTATGTGAGGAGTCTCTCTGAAGGATAGGATTCATTATGAATACATCCGACAGAGAACCAAGTTATCGACATAGCTCAAAGAATTAGCAAGCTGAAGTGGCAGTGGGCTGGCCATATCTCGCGAAGAAACGACAACCGTTGGGATAAACGTGTTCTTGAGTGGAGACCGCGACTCGGTAAGGTACTAAGGTAAGGTTTATTAGATAGTCAGATAGTCATTTTATTGGTAAATTTTTTTACAAGTCATTTCACATTATATTTAGTACATATTAACAGATAGGTACCTACTAATAAATGCAGTGTAAAATCAAATATACTTAGACAAAAAGGAAATGCACAAACATTAGTACAACTCAAAAATCTTTATCAACATTCATATTCAGATTCATACCTACTTATTAATTAAAGGTCATTCATATTCAGATTCATTTTAATTCAGCAGTAAATAATTGTTAGCCATTTGTGTTTTCTTTTCTGGAATTAAATACATAGAGTAAACGAGTTCTTGAGTGGAGATCGCGATTCACTAAGCGTAATGTATGACGCCCTTCAGCATGGTGGGATGCCGATCTGCAAAGGACTGCAGACTACCATACTAAAATGTGGCAAAATGAAGACAGGGCGTTATAGCACTTATAGGTCTCATTATATATACCTAGGGTAGGCATAATTATTTCCAGCAGAGCATTGATTTTTGCAATCGAAGAGTTCATAATATGAAAATTAAAAACTTGCTGCAAACCCCTTCTGAGCTTTAAAAAAGTGGTTGAATTTAATTTATCGCTAAAATAAACATATGGCTCCTAACAGCTTCCTAAAAGTATATTCCGTACAATATGTATCTCTCTCTATTCTGTCTACCTTCTGTACCAACCGAACAAAGGAGGTTGGTTTCAATCCTGACCCCTAACCTGAAACTAACCTCTAGAATTGAAACCTCTTTTGTATTGTGCCGCCATTTGCAATGAAGAGAACCTATGGAAATTAAATTATTCTGCCGATGTTCAAAAAATATTTTTTTTTCTTCTGTAAATATTATGGAAAAACTGAAAATGCAAAGTTCCTTAGGATTTTAAGACGATTCGAACGATATATTCAGTATCGTTCTTCAAATTTTTGGGACAGGCCATAAGGGATTCTTGCCATTGTTCTTTCATCTAAACAACTTATGTAGTTACGGAGATTACCTATAACAAACATTCACACAGACTTTCCCAATTATTATAATAGTAAGGTAAGATAGTAAGGTAAGACTTGGACCAAAAGTAGAAAGCGCCGGCCAATGAAAAAATAAATGAAATATTTCGGTAGAACATAACGTCTCGATAATTTTTAGCTATGGCTGCTATGCTGTGCTATTATTATTTAAGTGGTTAAATGAGGTCAAAAATTCGTAATTTTTGATATCGATTTTTGAAAAATCGATATTTCAGTAACTAACCAAATGAGTAATCTACTACCTCTACATAAAAATAAGTCGGGTTTTCCTTCCTGACGCTATAACTCCAGAACGCACGAACCAATTTCCACGGTTTTGCATTCGTTGGAAAGGTCTCGGGCTCCGTGAGGTTTATAGTAGGTAATGTATAATAAAACCGTGCGAAGCCGGGGCGGGGCGCTAGTTTTTTATAAGGATATCTATGACTTAAATGAAATGTCCCCTTTTAATTGCACAATTCATTTATTTCGAGGTACTTTCACTGACCTTATACACAAATCTATCTTATCATAATCCTATCTTCCTTATCTATCTTATCTTCGAGACCTTCCGCCGGAGGCCTAATTGACACTTCTTGTGTGTGTGTCTTGCAAAGCACATGTACCTACCATACCATCAAGTTTTAGATTATACCCAGAAAATAAGGTCCATACACCACATCGTTATAATTAAAATAGGGGTGATTTACTCTCATTCGGGCATTATTTTTTGAAGGGACCTATCGTTGCTGGTACCTATAGAGTCAGTGTTTTTTCAATTATTTATACTGTACTATAAATTTTATTAAATTTTTATTAAACCTGTAATAATTAAGTTGTTAAACTTATAAATTGTGCATATATTTACTAAAATATATTTCATATATTTTGGTAATAGTTTAGTAGTAGTTTTTTAATTACATAACTTTAATAGCGAAGAAGGGGAAATGAAACATAATTTAGATTAAACATTAGATGAAATTTATTTAGTCCGGTCAATTTAGACATTCGAAGCTACATAAATTCCCCTTCATTTTTCACGATTTTCATCAAAACGGTAAGTTTTATCATAAAAATTATCGACAAAAATTGTAAATTATCTCAACAAAAAACGGTTAGGTTCAGTTCGGTTCGGTTCGGTTCGTTAGGTTAGGTTAGGTTAGGTTAGTTTAGGTTAGGCTAGGTTCGGTTAGGTTCGGTTAGGTTCGGTTCGGTTCGGTTCGGTTCGGTTCGTTAGGTTAGGTTAGGTTAGGTTAGGTTAGGTTAGGCTAGGTTCGGTTAGGCTAGGTTCGGTTAGGTTCGGTTCGGTTCGGTTCGTTAGGTTAGGTTAGGTTATGTTAGGTTAGGTTAGGTTAGGTTAGGTTAGGTTAGGTTAGGTTAGGTTAGGTTAGGTTAGGTTAGGTTAGGTTAGGTTAGGTTAGGTTAGGTTAGGTTAGGTTAGGTTAGGTTAGGTTAGGTTAGGTTAGTTTAGGTTAGGTTAGGCTAGGTTCGGTTAGGTTCGGTTAGGTTCGGTTCGGTTCGGTTCGGTTCGTTAGGTTAGGTTAGGTTAGGTTAGGTTAGGTTAGGTTAGGTTAGGTTAGGTTAGGTTAGGTTAGGTTAGTTAGGTAAAGTTAGGTTAGGTTAGGTTCCACGACTGGTGGACTAACCTAACCTAACTTAAATTAACCTAACCTAACCTCACCTAACCTAACCTAACCTAACCTAACCTAACCTAACCTAACCTAACCTAACCTAACCTAACCTAACCTAACCTAACCTAACCTAACCTAACCTAACGAACCGAACCGAACCGAACCGAACCGAACCTAACCGAACTTAGCCTAACCGAACCGAACCGAACCTAACCATTTTTTGTATATAATTTTATGATTTACAATTTTTGTCGATATATTTTTATGATAAAAATTAACGTTTTGATGAAATACATAGCCATAGATATAATTTTTGACCTCATTTAACCACTCAAATAATAATGCTCAAAATACCAATAAAATATCAATACCATTAATGGACTTATTTAAACGAACGTTTTTAATGTAGTCGTTAGTTATTCCTTAATAAATAAATAAACTAGATCCATTACTATCTTAGTAAGTAGGTAAAGTAATATTTATTCAAAGAAAGGTTAACAATTTTATATACTTAAGACTATTGTACAGTTAAAATATTTTAAAATTAAGTATGTCTAATTGTATGTCTATTTGATTGGCTACGGCCCCACACTAGGCTCAGGGCCCGTGTCGTGGATCTTGGAAGAAACATATTGAGTCGACCTGTAAAAAAATGGCGAAAGTAATTTACGCGCTTAAGCAACTTAGACCCATTTCTTTAGATATTCAAATTCAAAATGCTTTATTTCCTTAAGACCTTACAGGACACTTGGACACATAAAGCTCTGAAAGACATATATTACGCATATATTTACTCAATTATGTCTTATGGTATCATTTTATTTGGGAGCTCTACAGATTACGAATGTATACTTAAATTACAAAAGCGTGCCATAAGAGTATTAATGAAAGCGAAATACAGAGAGTCAAAAACCTTCGGATATTAGCATCAGTAGCGGTATTCATAAAAAAAATAATTTGAAAGAATATACAATCGGAGGCGAAAGTAGCAAACGTGCCACGCTGCAGAAAATAATGCTAGAGCCGATTCACCATCGACTGAAAATCGCAAAACGGCTCCCTAAAATAATGGGCCAAAAGCTATATAAACAAGCTCCCGATAGATCTTAAACTTACTAAAAGTGAAATTTTTTGCTTGACAAGACGCTATATACCTCTAGTATTAAAGAGTTTTTAGATAACGACCACAGCAAGTACGAAATAAAATCAACTAAACTAAAACTGATGGGTAACATCACTTAATCTAATAGTAGAGTCCTAATTTTAAGAAATTATATTTTTATTATAATAATAAACCATAGATACATATGTTATAAAATTCTGACGAGTCATAGCCTGATCATTTAATTTTAAGTACAAATACTTTTATTTTATGTATGATGTGTGACAATAAATGATCTGAATCTGAATCTGTACTAGCTTTGTTATAAAAGCTTAGGACGATTTTTTTCTCCAATTCGAAAACCACAGTTGTGTACTAAAATGAAGGATTTCAAATAAGTAATACAAAGAAAACAATATAAGGATCCATCGAAAACATAAAAAAAATACAATACGTCGCGTCACAAAATCACTCGATCAATCTCAGTACGAGAGGAACCGCAGTTTCGGACATTTGGTTCATGCACTCGGCCGAGCGGCCGGTGGTGCGAAGCTACCATCCGCGGGATTATGCCTGAACGCCTCTAAGGCCGAAGCCAGCCTAGCCGAATCCGGCAAGGATATGCTCACTGTGGAGCCCCGAGAGTCGGGAGGCTCTAAACAATGTGACTTTACTAGTTGCGCTTTACTTCGTAAGGCGTGACGTCGAAGCCCATTTGGACCGCGGAGATCGGTGCGTACGGTTTAACACGTGCACCACGGCTCCTTCTGGTTCGGATATAACTCAGTTCGATGTCGGGGCTCGGAATAGTCTGTAGACGACTTACGTTCCTGGCGGGGTGTTGTGGTCGGTAGAGCAGCGTCGTGCTGCGATCTGTTGAGACTCAGCCCTACGCCAGGTGATTCGTCCGAGGACGAGTTTAATTTTTATAGTATTGTTATTCTATGAACATGTAAAACGGCAAGGTCCGAGTCTAACTTTACTAACTTTACTAACTTTACTAACTATACTAACATTACTCATTTTAACATTACTAACATTACTACTAACTTTAACATTACTAACTTTACCAACATAACTAACTTTACCAACATAACTAACTTTACTAACTTTACTAACATTACTAACTTTACTAACTTTACTAACTTTAGGTACTAACTTTACTAACTTTACTAACTTTACTAACTTTACTAACATTACTAACATTACTAACTTTAGGTACTAACTTTACTAACTTTACTAACTTTACTAACATTACTAACATTACTAACTTTAGGTACTAACTTTACTAACATTACTAACTTTACTAACTACGAATATACATTGTACCTGATGATGAACTTCGATTGCATGCAACCTTTAGACTGTTTTGAACGGTCTGCAGTTAGCTCGATTGTATATACTGGTTTTATTTTTTTTTATTCCGTTTATTTTTATACATTTTTTTAAATTTAGCTCTTGTTAGCTTGTTCTTGTAATTTTCAGTACTTTACTTATTTACCTTATAGAACTTCATTAACAACGAAAATTATAATCAAAAAATGTATACCTACTTGTAAATATACAATTCAAATCATTGAGCTAACTACAGACGGTCGAAAACAGTCTAGAGGTATCTCAATTGTTTACTTTATTAATTTAAGAAAGGAAATAACAATCAAGGAATAGAACCTTATTAAAACTATTATTTACAATATTTTGGTAGGTTGAAAACAGTCTAGAGTTAGCTCAACTGAATGAAAGAATGGATGAAAACTCTTTATTATACTTAAATGTACCACAAAAAGGCTGAAAATGATACATAAAAATACTGCAAACTAAGACTAAGTATAAATAAATAAATAATAATAAATAATTTCGGACAGTCCACACAGCATAATCCAGCCCAAGCTAAGCAGTTAAGATAGATAAGGGCGACCCTATCGCTAAAAGCGATCTCTTCCAGGCAACCTTTGGATGGACCGGATATAAAAGAACAATATAGACGGTGGTAGTTACATTAGATCTACTTCTCTAGATAGATGGAAAAGAAAAAAATACATACCCAATAAGCTTCCAATGTTATAAACTTACATAAACATGTAACTTTATATAGTTAGATAAATAATGTACCACACGTTCATGTGGTAATTCCGGGAAAAATGTATAAAATGTTACCTATGTGTTATTCCAGACTATGATCTATCTCTTTGCCAAATTTCATCCATATCCGTTCAGTAGTTTTTGCATGAAAGAGTAACAAATATCCATCTATCCATCCATACTTACAAACTTTCGCGTTTATAATATTACTAGCGACCCGCCCCGGATTCGCATATTCATTAAAATATGCAAATTTTAATATTTTTGAGATAAGCACATTAATGTAGTAAATACAATATCAATACAATATCGAGCTCGTATTTTTTTACCTGATTATGAGACTAGATGCCGTAAGTTCCACTTTCTTCCCACTCTTTAAACGCAGACAAGTGGCTGATTTGACTTACCTAATTATTATAGCAAACGGAACTGTTGATTGCCCAGAGCTTCTTGAGCAAATAGGACTGCGCACATGCACGCTTGCACCTATCGTAAGGACTAATTATAGGCAGAACGCATTTGTTTATAGAGCTTCTAGCTCGTTTAACTCATTAGTACATGAAAACAGCAATATAGATTTATTCAACACCAGTTCAAGTAAGCTTAAACGCTTGCTTAATGATACATTTTTCGTTTTAGTTTGAGAAATTCTCTTGTTTGTGCTTGTACTTAGTATAAAAAACAATCTATTTTTCTTTTTTAGTTATTGTTATTGCTAGTAAGTCGTCAACTTAACTTCTTTGTTTAAGCAGTTTTACTAATAGGTTTATATACTTTTAATATATCTAGTTTTCTGTAAATTTTTTTTAAGTTAAAATTAATACCTATATGTCTACTTTCTGTAAATTCATCTCAAGTCAACAGATCTCAAGTTGCTGCTTTAATTTATTATTAGTGAAAACTTTTAATTGGCCTTAATTTAAAAATTCTTTGTATCTACTCATTGTCTAGCTGTAAGTTTTCCTAAAATTGTAAAAATAAAATAAAATAAATTTGAAGTATGTTTTTTGTTTTAATACAATAATACCTAAATTATGTCACAGTAACAGCTGTTTTCTGGAACGCAGATCATCTTAATAGTTAACTAATCAATGTTCAAATCTCTATTCAAGTGTCATTTGGGTTTCTCGAACATTGATTACGTACTTATATTTTGAAAAACAAAACTCTTGTCAAATAACATAATACGCTAATTAGGCCTGATTCTTTGTTCAAGCTCTTGTCAAATCAATAATTAACTAATCGGCGATTTTGCTCTAATTAGTTGAAATTATTACAACAATTTGCTGTATTTTTCCAAGTTCTAAACCGGGGTATAATACATAAAAAATCAACAGGTTGGTAATCCAAAAGCCATACACTACATAGTATAAACTAGAGTCGCTTTCTCTGTCCCTATGTCATTATGTCCCTTTGAACGCTTAAATCTTTAAAACTACGCAACGGATTTTGATGCAGTTTTTTTAATAGATAGAGTGATTCAAGAGGAAGGTTTTTATGTATAATATAAAACCGTGCGAAGCCGGGGCGGGTCGCTAGTTTTCAAATAAAATGTAAATGTGACTAACATGATCAAAATCGTGACTTAACTGTTTTGTGACATACCTGTATTTTGTATACTCATGTGATTCACATTTATTGTAAAGCAGAGTTTACATGAAATTGTCATCATTTTATAAAAGAATAATAGAATTTTTTATGTTATAAAAGAAAACTTAAAGATATACTGAACTGAAAGAATGACAGTCTTAAGATGATCAATGATTAGTTACCTAATTATCATCTAATCAGCGTTCGTACACCCCGATTTGATTTGACCAGTGTGTTAAATTAATCGCTTTATCAACTGATTTACGATTTGAACAACGTTCTAGAAACCGGCTGTTAGTGATGCAAAATGAATTGTGTATTTTAAACGACTTCGAAAAAGGAGGAGGTTCTCATGACGTATGCAAAGAATGATGGTAAGAATTTTCAGCTATCGTGCGTGTACACGTATCGCAAGGGTATCAACCGATAGCTCCTAAAATTTTCCCAAGAGTTTTGTACTTAGATTTTGACCTGACTTGGATATATTTAATTGATACTTTTATGGCTAAAACATAATAATTTATAAGCAAATCGACAAAACTTACTCATCTGAAAGTGAACTATCAGTGCTACTACCTATTGTACTTTTCTTTTCAATTGTACATATTTCAATGTTAATCATTGTATGTGTGTGCTAAATAAATGTTTTACCTATCTAACTACTGTTGTTGTTTGTAAATGAAGCCAAACTCATGTACCTAGGTATAATAATAATTTTTACATAGTAAAAAACAAAGTCGCTTTTTCTGTCCCTATTTCCCTTTGACTGCTTTAATCTTTAAAACTACACAATGGATTTTGATGCGGTTTTTTTAATACATACCTCTAGATAGAGTGATTCAAGAGGAAGGTTTATACGTATAATAAAACCGTCGAAGCCGGGGCGGGTCGCTAGTTAGTTATAAAATAATAACTCAATCAAATTGGAGACAAATATGTTAATACCTAGGCACCTACTAATTCAAATGTTTGGTTCCAATCCAGGGATGTACTGTAGCTATCAAGTCTATCCAATTTCCTCCAATGATGAATCTGTCTACTGTTATAGTTTGTAAATGATGGCATACTTATGTTCGTAGGTATAATATCAATTAGTAGGTAGGTAGAGTATTAAGCATAAAATAATAACACAATTAAATCTAACTAATATTTTAATACTCAGGGGGTATACCTACTCTAGGTACCTTCTCTATCCAACATCCTCCAAGGTAGGTACGAGAAGCTCAGTTGAAGTCCTGCTAAATATGAGATAAAGGCACCATAATGTAATTTACATATTATAAATATGTAAACCTGGTTATTGCCGTAAAAAGTTATTTGCCGATAATGTACATGAAATGCCCTGGAAATAGTTGAATTGACTTAAATCAGTAGTTGCCTATTATAATTGGTTATTTCAATGGGGTCGGTAAATAGAAAAGAAGTTACCTGCATAACAACACATCTTACATCAGACTTTAAAAGTAATATTACGGAGGTTAGAGTAATTCCCGGAGTGTAATTTTGAGAAAAGTTCTAGGTATTTGTTGTACAGAGGCTACTGAAATATTTATTCAATTTGTGTATATACTACAACAAGATAAAGCACTGGGTGGGCAATGGACGCTTGAATATTTGTATCTCGGTCAGAAATCAGTTTTTTTTACATTTCACACATCAAAGTCTAGTTTTTTTATCACTACATAGTATAATATAAAGTTGCTTTCTCTGTCCCTCTGTCATTATGTCCCTTTGAACGCTTAAATCTTTAAAACTACGCAACGGATTTTGATGCGGTTTTTTTTAATAGATAGAGTGATTCAAGAGGAAGGTTTATACGTATAATATAAAACCGTGCAAAGTCGGGGCGGGTCGCTAGTTATTAATAAATGAACCTGCTACTAAATTATCGTGAATTAAATACTATGAACGTAATTGTAGGTATATTATGAGTATTAAATGTAGGGTACTAAGGTAAGTTGTTCCGGGACCGATCGTCATAGATGGCCACCTTCTTGAAATTGTTTCCGAGTAGATACACTTACCTTGGGCAAATTGTGCAGTTAGGTAAAAACTATTTTGAGAAGGAGGCCAAGAGGAGGATCCAGCTAGGCTGGGCAGCATTTGAGAAACTACGTCGGGTCTTCTCGACATCCATACCGCAATATTTGAAAACGAAAGTTTTCAACCAGTGCGTCCTACCTAAGAGTGTCCACGACTCACGGTAGGGCTGGTCCACCAGTTCAAAGTCGCTCAGCGAGCTATGGAAAGAGCTATGTGAGGAGTCTCTCTGAAGGATAGGATTCATTATGAATACATCCGACAGAGAACCAAGTTATCGACATAGCTCAAAGAATTAGCAAGCTGAAGTGGCAGTGGGCTGGCCATATCTCGCGAAGAAACGACAACCGTTGGGATAAACGTGTTCTTGAGTGGAGACCGCGACTCGGTAATGTACTAAGGTAAGGTTTATTAGATAGTCAGATAGTCATTTTATTGGTAAATTTTTTTACAAGTCATTTCACATATTATTTAGTACATATTAACAGATAGGTACCTACTAATAAATGCAGTGTAAAATCAAATATACTTAGACAAAAAGGAAATGCACAAACATTAGTACAACTCAAAAATCTTTATCAACATTCATATTCAGATTCATACCTACTTATTAATTAAAGGTCATTCATATTCAGATTCATTTTAATTCAGCAGTAAATAATTGTTAGCCATTTGTGTTTTCTTTTCTGGAATTAAATACATAGAGTAAACGAGTTCTTGAGTGGAGATCGCGATTCACTAAGCGTAATGTATGACGCCCTTCAGCATGGTGGGATGCCGATCTGCGAAGGACTGCAGACTACCATACTAAAATGTGGCAAAATGAAGACAGGGCGTTATAGCACTTATAGGTCTCATTATATATACCTAGGGTAGGCATAATTATTTCCAGCAGAGCATTGATTTTTGCAATCGAAGAGTTCATAATATGAAAATTAAAAACTTGCTGCAAACCCCTTCTGAGCTTTAAAAAAGTGGTTGAATTTAATTTATCGCTAAAATAAACATATGGCTCCTAACAGCTTCCTAAAAGTATATTCCGTACAATATGTATCTCTCTCTATTCTGTCTACCTTCTGTACCAACCGAACAAAGGAGGTTGGTTTCAATCCTGACCCCTAACCTGAAACTAACCTCTAGAATTGAAACCTCTTTTGTATTGTGCCGCCATTTGCAATGAAGAGATCAAATCAAATCAAATCAAATCAAATCATTTATTTGCAGAATACATTATTACAGGTTACATGTCAGATCTTATAACTAGAGTGAGGTTCAATGTATTCAACCCGCAAGCAGGTGTGCAAATATTAATGGTATGTCAGTGAAGTAATCAATTTAAAATAATTATAACAAAAATAATCAAGCATAATACAATTAAAAATAAAATGTAACAATTTAATAATTAAAAAAAATAAAATAAAAACGAAATACACAAAAAATTCTCTACTTAAAATTAATATACTCATTTACACTATAGAAACATTTGTCAAGAAGCCAATTATTTAATTTTTGTTTGAATAAATTACCGTTGAGGTCTTTAATAACTTGCGGTAACTTATTAAAGATGACGATGCACATATTGTAAGCATTTTTTTGATATATTTGTTTGTGGCATTGGGGATTGTACAGCAGATCATTGAATTTAGCTCTTTTTTGTCGAGTGATAATATCCTTCCGTTTGGTAAAGTGTTGTGGGTAATATTTATTATAGAGAACCTATGGAAATTAAATTATTCTGCCGATGTTCAAAAAATATTTTTTTTTCTTCTGTAAATATTATGGAAAAACTGAAAATGCAAAGTTCCTTAGGATTTTAAGACGATTCGAACGATATATTCAGTATCGTTCTTCAAATTTTTGGGACAGGCCATAAGGGATTCTTGCCATTGTTCTTTCATCTAAACAACTTATGTAGTTACGGAGATTACCTATAACAAACATTCACACAGACTTTCCCAATTATTATAATAGTAAGGTAAGATAGTAAGGTAAGACTTGGACCAAAAGTAGAAAGCGCCGGCCAATGAAAAAATAAATGAAATATTTCGGTAGAACATAACCCCAACTAGCACGTTGGCGTTAAAATAACCTGTATATCATACTTATAACGGTTCCAATCGAGTATCCTAGTGTTAAAAATACCTGTAAGAATGGAGTTAGAGCATGCTCTAACTCACTTATAACCACGAAAGAGGCCCACGATTTTGCAGGTAAAGGTGTTATAAAGCCTGTATAAGGGTGGTATAAGGGTGTTAAGTACCTGCACAAGAGTGTTTATTCATTCTCAGCTAATACCTTAACCGGTATAAATGTCTTGTAGATGAGTTGGTTAATACTTTAGGTGTTAGAATCATTTCGGTTAAGAATGAAATATCACCTAACATATTACAAGACCTATTAAAGATACTTGTTTGACACTTAATCGCTTAGTAGTTAGTTAGAATATTCTCAAGCATTTTGTATCTTACGACGGGAAGTCTATGAACTTTGTTACTTAATAAAATTATGTGACTATCAGTGAATGGCGTAACAGAATTGACAGAGGAGAATATACAAATACTAAGGAGTTAAAGTTTTCATTGTGAAGTGAACATAATCTGCCGCGGTAATTTTACTGTAAATGTATACCATGTTTCTCATCTCAATTTTAACGCGCCCTGGATTAAATTAAGATTTTAAATAAAAATTATGAAGAATAATAAAGAAATTTCAAATTTTTATTTTTTTATTTTTTTCCTTATTAGCCAGTAGCATGTTAAATTAAGAGGTTTCAGTAGAATGACAGAAGTTACATAAATAATGAAGTATTTTGTTGTCAAATATTGAATAACCTATTCAATATCTATAAGTTAATTGACCAAAACAATGGCGACCGAACATTAAAGCTTTATGTCTTTGTTAAGTGTTCTATTACACATTTCGAGATACAACATCTTTAGTCAAGAATGTTGTCAGTCTTTAGTACTCTTTACAGTGTATTAATAGTCTTAAGTAACTACAATTACTATAGCCAAGACAATACTACCGGCTAAGCATAAAATGAACTTATACTCTTGACAAACTCTGTTTTAAAAGTAATGTCTGCACCTTATAATCAATATAACACCAAAATACTTATAAGGCACTTTACGGAAAAAACTAAACAACAATAAGTGTTAACGAGAGTCTAAAGAGAGAGAATAAAGTTTATAGTTACAACTGAGATCATTATTACTCCGTTAAACAGTTAAAAGTAATAATAATACCTGTAACTGACACCAAAATGTTAGTTGGGAACGTCTCGATAATTTTTAGCTATGGCTGCTATGCTGTGCTATTATTATTTAAGTGGTTAAATGAGGTCAAAAATTCGTAATTTTTGATATCGATTTTTGAAAAATCGATATTTCAGTAACTAACCAAATGAGTAATCTACTACCTCTACATAAAAATAAGTCGGGTTTTCCTTCCTGACGCTATAACTCCAGAACGCACGAACCAATTTCCACGGTTTTGCATTCGTTGGAAAGGTCTCGGGCTCCGTGAGGTTTATAGTAATGTATAATAAAACCGTGCGAAGCCGGGGCGGGGCGCTAGTTTTTTATAAGGATATCTATGACTTAAATGAAATGTCCCCTTTTAATTGCACAATTCATTTATTTCGAGGTACTTTCACTGACCTTATACACAAATCTATCTTATCATAATCCTATCTTCCTTATCTATCTTATCTTCGAGACCTTCCGCCGGAGGCCTAATTGACACTTCTTGTGTGTGTGTCTTGCAAAGCACATGTACCTACCATACCATCAAGTTTTAGATTATACCCAGAAAATAAGGTCCATACACCACATCGTTATAATTAAAATAGGGGTGATTTACTCTCATTCGGGCATTATTTTTTGAAGGGACCTATCGTTGCTGGTACCTATAGAGTCAGTGTTTTTTCAATTATTTATACTGTACTATAAATTTTATTAAATTTTTATTAAACCTGTAATAATTAAGTTGTTAAACTTATAAATTGTGCATATATTTACTAAAATATATTTCATATATTTTGGTAATAGTTTAGTAGTAGTTTTTTAATTACATAACTTTAATAGCGAAGAAGGGGAAATGAAACATAATTTAGATTAAACATTAGATGAAATTTATTTAGTCCGGTCAATTTAGACATTCGAAGCTACATAAATTCCCCTTCATTTTTCACGATTTTCATCAAAACGGTAAGTTTTATCATAAAAAATATCGACAAAAATTGTAAATTATCTACAAAAAATGGTTAGGTTCAGTTCGGTTCGGTTCGGTTCGTTAGGTTAGGTTAGGTTAGGTTAGTTTAGGTTAGGCTAGGTTCGGTTAGGTTCGGTTAGGTTCGGTTCGGTTCGGTTCGGTTCGGTTCGTTAGGTTAGGTTAGGTTAGGTTAGGTTAGGTTAGGTTAGGTTAGGTTAGGTTAGGTTAGGTTAGGTTAGGCTAGGTTCGGTTAGGCTAGGTTCGGTTAGGTTCGGTTCGGTTCGGTTCGTTAGGTTAGGTTAGGTTAGGTTAGGTTAGGTTAGGTTAGGTTAGGTTAGGTTAGGTTAGGTTAGGTTAGGTTAGGTTAGGTTAGGTTAGGTTAGGTTAGGTTAGGTTAGGTTAGGTTAGGTTAGGTTAGGTTAGGTTAGGTTAGGTTAGGTTAGGTTAGGTTAGGTTAGGTTAGGTTAGGTTAGGTTAGGTTAGGTTAGGTTAGGTTAGGTTAGGTTAGGTTAGGTTAGGTTAGGTTAGGTTAGTTTAGGTTAGGTTAGGCTAGGTTCGGTTAGGTTCGGTTAGGTTCGGTTCGGTTCGGTTCGGTTCGTTAGGTTAGGTTAGGTTAGGTTTGGTTAGGTTAGGTTAGGTTAGGTTAGGTTAGGTTAGTTAGGTAAAGTTAGGTTAGGTTAGGTTCCACGACTGGTGGACTAACCTAACCTAACTTAAATTAACCTAACCTAACCTAACCTAACCTAACCTAACCTAACCTAACCTAACCTAACCTAACCTAACCTAACCTAACCTAACCTAACCTAACCTAACCTAACCTAACCTAACCTAACCTAACGAACCGAACCGAACCGAACCGAACCTAACCGAACTTAGCCTAACCGAACCGAACCGAACCTAACCATTTTTTGTATATAATTTTATGATTTACAATTTTTGTCGATATATTTTTATGATAAAAATTAACGTTTTGATGAAATACATAGCCATAGATATAATTTTTGACCTCATTTAACCACTCAAATAATAATGCTCAAAATACCAATAAAATATCAATACCATTAATGGACTTATTTAAACGAACGTTTTTAATGTAGTCGTTAGTTATTCCTTAATAAATAAATAAACTAGATCCATTACTATCTTAGTAAGTAGGTAAAGTAATATTTATTCAAAGAAAGGTTAACAATTTTATATACTTAAGACTATTGTACAGTTAAAATATTTTAAAATTAAGTATGTCTAATTGTATGTCTATTTGATTGGCTACGGCCCCACACTAGGCTCAGGGCCCGTGTCGTGGATCTTGGAAGAAACATATTGAGTCGACCTGTAAAAAAATGGCGAAAGTAATTTACGCGCTTAAGCAACTTAGACCCATTTCTTTAGATATTCAAATTCAAAATGCTTTATTTCCTTAAGACCTTACAGGACACTTGGACACATAAAGCTCTGAAAGACATATATTACGCATATATTTACTCAATTATGTCTTATGGTATCATTTTATTTGGGAGCTCTACAGATTACGAATGTATACTTAAATTACAAAAGCGTGCCATAAGAGTATTAATGAAAGCGAAATACAGAGAGTCAAAAACCTTCGGATATTAGCATCAGTAGCGGTATTCATAAAAAAAATAATTTGAAAGAATATACAATCGGAGGCGAAAGTAGCAAACGTGCCACGCTGCAGAAAATAATGCTAGAGCCGATTCACCATCGACTGAAAATCGCAAAACGGCTCCCTAAAATAATGGGCCAAAAGCTATATAAACAAGCTCCCGATAGATCTTAAACTTACTAAAAGTGAAATTTTTTGCTTGACAAGACGCTATATACCTCTAGTATTAAAGAGTTTTTAGATAACGACCACAGCAAGTACGAAATAAAATCAACTAAACTAAAACTGATGGGTAACATCACTTAATCTAATAGTAGAGTCCTAATTTTAAGAAATTATTTTTTTTATAATAATAAACCATAGATACATATGTTATAAAATTCTGACGAGTCATAGCCTGATCATTTAATTTTAAGTACCTAAATACTTTTATTTTATGTATGATGTGTGACAATAAATGATCTGAATCTGAATCTGTACTAGCTTTGTTATAAAAGCTTAGGACGATTTTTTTCTCCAATTCGAAAACCACAGTTGTGTACTAAAATGAAGGATTTCAAATAAGTAATACAAAGAAAACAATATAAGGATCCATCGAAAACATAAAAAAAATACAATACGTCGCGTCACAAAATCACTCGATCAATCTCAGTACGAGAGGAACCGCAGTTTCGGACATTTGGTTCATGCACTCGGCCGAGCGGCCGGTGGTGCGAAGCTACCATCCGCGGGATTATGCCTGAACGCCTCTAAGGCCGAAGCCAGCCTAGCCGAATCCGGCAAGGATATGCTCACTGTGGAGCCCCGAGAGTCGGGAGGCTCTAAACAATGTGACTTTACTAGTTGCGCTTTACTTCGTAAGGCGTGACGTCGAAGCCCATTTGGACCGCGGAGATCGGTGCGTACGGTTTAACACGTGCACCACGGCTCCTTCTGGTTCGGATATAACTCAGTTCGATGTCGGGGCTCGGAATAGTCTGTAGACGACTTACGTTCCTGGCGGGGTGTTGTGGTCGGTAGAGCAGCGTCGTGCTGCGATCTGTTGAGACTCAGCCCTACGCCAGGTGATTCGTCCGAGGACGAGTTTAATTTTATAGTATTGTTATTCTATGAACATGTAAAACGGCAAGGTCCGAGTCTAACTTTACTAACTTTACTAACTTTACTAACTATACTAACATTACTCATTTTAACATTACTAACATTACTACTAACTTTAACATTACTAACTTTACCAACATAACTAACTTTACCAACATAACTAACTTTACTAACTTTACTAACATTACTAACTTTACTAACTTTACTAACTTTAGGTACTAACTTTACTAACTTTACTAACTTTACTAACTTTACTAACATTACTAACATTACTAACTTTAGGTACTAACTTTACTAACTTTACTAACTTTACTAACATTACTAACATTACTAACTTTAGGTACTAACTTTACTAACATTACTAACTTTACTAACTACGAATATACATTGTACCTGATGATGAACTTCGATTGCATGCAACCTTTAGACTGTTTTGAACGGTCTGCAGTTAGCTCGATTGTATATACTGTTTTTATTTTTTTCTATTCCGTTTATTTTTATACATTTTTTTAAATTTAGCTCTTGTTAGCTTGTTCTTGTAATTTTCAGTACTTTACTTATTTACCTTATAGAACTTCATTAACAACGAAAATTATAATCAAAAAATGTATACCTACTTGTAAATATACAATTCAAATCATTGAGCTAACTACAGACGGTCGAAAACAGTCTAGAGGTATCTCAATTGTTTACTTTATTAATTTAAGAAAGGAAATAACAATCAAGGAATAGAACCTTATTAAAACTATTATTTACAATATTTTGGTAGGTTGAAAACAGTCTAGAGTTAGCTCAACTGAATGAAAGAATGGATGAAAACTCTTTATTATACTTAAATGTACCACAAAAAGGCTGAAAATGATACATAAAAATACTGCAAACTAAGACTAAGTATAAATAAATAAATAATAATAAATAATTTCGGACAGTCCACACAGCATAATCCAGCCCAAGCTAAGCAGTTAAGATAGATAAGGGCGACCCTATCGCTAAAAGCGATCTCTTCCAGGCAACCTTTGGATGGACCGGATATAAAAGAACAATATAGACGGTGGTAGTTACATTAGATCTACTTCTCTAGATAGATGGAAAAAAAAAAAATACATACCCAATAAGCTTCCAATGTTATAAACTTACATAAACATGTAACTTTATATAGTTAGATAAATAATGTACCACACGTTCATGTGGTAATTCCGGGAAAAATGTATAAAATGTTACCTATGTGTTATTCCAGACTATGATCTATCTCTTTGCCAAATTTCATCCATATCCGTTCAGTAGTTTTTGCATGAAAGAGTAACAAATATCCATCTATCCATCCATACTTACAAACTTTCGCGTTTATAATATTACTAGCGACCCGCCCCGGATTCGCATATTCATTAAAATATGCAAATTTTAATATTTTTGAGATAAGCACATTAATGTAGTAAATACAATATCAATACAATATCGAGCTCGTATTTTTTTACCTGATTATGAGACTAGATGCCGTAAGTTCCACTTTCTTCCCACTCTTTAAACGCAGACAAGTGGCTGATTTGACTTACCTAATTATTATAGCAAACGGAACTGTTGATTGCCCAGAGCTTCTTGAGCAAATAGGACTGCGCACATGCACGCTTGCACCTATCGTAAGGACTAATTATAGGCAGAACGCATTTGTTTATAGAGCTTCTAGCTCGTTTAACTCATTAGTACATGAAAACAGCAATATAGATTTATTCAACACCAGTTCAAGTAAGCTTAAACGCTTGCTTAATGATACATTTTTCGTTTTAGTTTGAGAAATTCTCTTGTTTGTGCTTGTACTTAGTATAAAAAACAATCTATTTTTCTTTTTTAGTTATTGTTATTGCTAGTAAGTCGTCAACTTAACTTCTTTGTTTAAGCAGTTTTACTAATAGGTTTATATACTTTTAATATATCTAGTTTTCTGTAAAAAATTTTTAAGTTAAAATTAATACCTATATGTCTACTTTCTGTAAATTCATCTCAAGTCAACAGATCTCAAGTTGCTGCTTTAATTTATTATTAGTGAAAACTTTTAATTGGCCTTAATTTAAAAATTCTTTGTATCTACTCATTGTCTAGCTGTAAGTTTTCCTAAAATTGTAAAAATAAAATAAAATAAATTTGAAGTATGTTTTTTGTTTTAATACAATAATACCTAAATTATGTCACAGTAACAGCTGTTTTCTGGAACGCAGATCATCTTAATAGTTAACTAATCAATGTTCAAATCTCTATTCAAGTGTCATTTGGGTTTCTCGAACATTGATTACGTACTTATATTTTGAAAAACAAAACTCTTGTCAAATAACATAATACGCTAATTAGGCCTGATTCTTTGTTCAAGCTCTTGTCAAATCAATAATTAACTAATCGGCGATTTTGCTCTAATTAGTTGAAATTATTACAACAATTTGCTGTATTTTTCCAAGTTCTAAACCGGGGTATAATACATAAAAAATCAACAGGTTGGTAATCCAAAAGCCATACACTACATAGTATAAACTAGAGTCGCTTTCTCTGTCCCTATGTCATTATGTCCCTTTGAACGCTTAAATCTTTAAAACTACGCAACGGATTTTGATGCAGTTTTTTTAATAGATAGAGTGATTCAAGAGGAAGGTTTTTATGTATAATATAAAACCGTGCGAAGCCAATGTGACTAACATGATCAAAATCGTGACTTAACTGTTTTGTGACATACCTGTATTTTGTATACTCATGTGATTCACATTTATTGTAAAGCAGAGTTTACATGAAATTGTCATCATTTTATAAAAGAATAATAGAATTTTTTATGTTATAAAAGAAAACTTAAAGATATACTGAACTGAAAGAATGACAGTCTTAAGATGATCAATGATTAGTTACCTAATTATCATCTAATCAGCGTTCGTACACCCCGATTTGATTTGACCAGTGTGTTAAATTAATCGCTTTATCAACTGATTTACGATTTGAACAACGTTCTAGAAACCGGCTGTTAGTGATGCAAAATGAATTGTGTATTTTAAACGACTTCGAAAAAGGAGGAGGTTCTCATGACGTATGCAAAGAATGATGGTAAGAATTTTCAGCTATCGTGCGTGTACACGTATCGCAAGGGTATCAACCGATAGCTCCTAAAATTTTCCCAAGAGTTTTGTACTTAGATTTTGACCTGACTTGGATATATTTAATTGATACTTTTATGGCTAAAACATAATAATTTATAAGCAAATCGACAAAACTTACTCATCTGAAAGTGAACTATCAGTGCTACTACCTATTGTACTTTTCTTTTCAATTGTACATATTTCAATGTTAATCATTGTATGTGTGTGCTAAATAAATGTTTTACCTATCTAACTACTGTTGTTGTTTGTAAATGAAGCCAAACTCATGTACCTAGGTATAATAATAATTTTTACATAGTAAAAAACAAAGTCGCTTTTTCTGTCCCTATTTCCCTTTGACTGCTTTAATCTTTAAAACTACACAATGGATTTTGATGCGGTTTTTTTAATACATACCTCTAGATAGAGTGATTCAAGAGGAAGGTTTATACGTATAATAAAACCGTTGAAGCCGGGGCGGGTCGCTAGTTAGTTATAAAATAATAACTCAATCAAATTGGAGACAAATATGTTAATACCTAGGCACCTACTAATTCAAATGTTTGGTTCCAATCCAGGGATGTACTGTAGCTATCAAGTCTATCCAATTTCCTCCAATGATGAATCTGTCTACTGTTATAGTTTGTAAATGATGGCATACTTATGTTCGTAGGTATAATATCAATTAGTAGGTAGGTAGAGTATTAAGCATAAAATAATAACACAATTAAATCTAACTAATATTTTAATACTCAGGGGGTATACCTACTCTAGGTACCTTCTCTATCCAACATCCTCCAAGGTAGGTACGAGAAGCTCAGTTGAAGTTCTGCTAAATATGAGATAAAGGCACCATAATGTAATTTACATATTATAAATATGTAAACCTGGTTATTGCCGTAAAAAGTTATTTGCCGATAATGTACATGAAATGCCCTGGAAATAGTTGAATTGACTTAAATCAGTAGTTGCCTATTATAATTGGTTATTTCAATGGGGTCGGTAAATAGAAAAGAAGTTACCTGCATAACAACACATCTTACATCAGACTTTAAAAGTAATATTACGGAGGTTAGAGTAATTCCCGGAGTGTAATTTTGAGAAAAGTTCTAGGTATTTGTTGTACAGAGGCTACTGAAATATTTATTCAATTTGTGTATATACTACAACAAGATAAAGCACTGGGTGGGCAATGGACGCTTGAATATTTGTATCTCGGTCAGAAATCAGTTTTTTTTACATTTCACACATCAAAGTCTAGTTTTTTTATCACTACATAGTATAATATAAAGTTGCTTTCTCTGTCCCTATGTCATTATGTCCCTTTGAACGCTTAAATCTTTAAAACTACGCAACGGATTTTGATGCGGTTTTTTTTAATAGATAGAGTGATTCAAGAGGAAGGTTTATACGTATAATATAAAACCGTGCAAAGTCGGGGCGGGTCGCTAGTTATTAATAAATGAACCTGCTACTAAATTATCGTGAATTAAATACTATGAACGTAATTGTAGGTATATTATGAGTATTAAATGTAGGGTACTAAGGTAAGTTGTTCCGGGACCGATCGTCATAGATGGCCACCTTCTTGAAATTGTTTCCGAGTAGATACACTTACCTTGGGCAAATTGTGCAGTTAGGTAAAAACTATTTTGAGAAGGAGGCCAAGAGGAGGATCCAGCTAGGCTGGGCAGCATTTGAGAAACTACGTCGGGTCTTCTCGACATCCATACCGCAATATTTGAAAACGAAAGTTTTCAACCAGTGCGTCC
Organism: Eupithecia centaureata; assembly: GCA_944547425.1. Lineage (NCBI taxonomy): Eukaryota > Metazoa > Arthropoda > Insecta > Lepidoptera > Geometridae > Eupithecia > Eupithecia centaureata. The sequence continues at coordinate 13,734,279 of OX155693.1, forward strand.
TACCTAAGAGTGTCCACGACTCACGGTAGGGCTGGTCCACCAGTTCAAAGTCGCTCAGCGAGCTATGGAAAGAGCTATGTGAGGAGTCTCTCTGAAGGATAGGATTCATTATGAATACATCCGACAGAGAACCAAGTTATCGACATAGCTCAAAGAATTAGCAAGCTGAAGTGGCAGTGGGCTGGCCATATCTCGCGAAGAAACGACAACCGTTGGGATAAACGTGTTCTTGAGTGGAGACCGCGACTCGGTAAGGTACAGACAGAATCACTAATTGGTAACCCCTCAAATAGCTAAAGTTTACATTTGTCGTCCGACCGATTTACTAATCTTTTACGCAAATTCTAAGAAACAAAAATTGTATCACCAAGTGGGGATCGAACCAGGCATCCAATCGCTCGCATGACATTTAACCACTTCACTAAACAACTAAGCTAGTGAACTAGTTATCGGACGCTCGAAATTTTGTGTTATTTATGTTCGGCAGCGGATTTTATTTACGATATCTGGATAAGAAAAAAGATGAGGGTAAATCTAAATGCAATCTTGGTGAACGAAGAAAAGGTTACTGCCATTCTCAATTCGAGTGTTTACTTGGTTGTTTTTATTTATGTTTTTGGTGGAATTGAAGAATATTGAAGGAAATGTTGCATATCAGTAATTTTGTGAGAACTAAGATCCCGGTTATTATCGAACAGCAAATAAGTAATAAGAAGATTGCTCGTCAGCTTGGAATAACGGTAAATTTCCTACTTATATCTTTTTAGTAAAACTTTGTTATCTTTAACTGCATAATATAATGTTGATTTGTTACTTCCAGATTCAAACCCTGCGCTTATGAGGTCGTAAATTTAAATCCGAGGGGGATGTGAATGTAAGAAGAATTGGCAGAAAAAACAACAGGAGTGTAACAACAGAATAAATTATAAAAGTAAGTGATAATTCTCAACGAATCCAATTACATTTATCAAAGATTATTTCATCTTATTCTTATCTTTTTAAAACAAAACAAACAAACAACATAGTATTTGACCAATGCAAATAAATTATTTGTATTCTATCCCACACACCTAAAAACAAACACCAATTGATTAAATTGTTATTTTTAGGTTATTGGGGTCTTCTATGGTTCCCGGAAAATAGAAGAAATGACTGGGAGTATGAATGGCGAACAATATTTGACAATGTTGAAGGAAATCATGTTACTTTCTGTGCGGATCGTGTATCCAGAGGGACAAATTTATTTTGTCTTATAATTGTGCAGCGCATCGTACGCGAATGGTTTCTGAATGATTTTATTTTTAAGAAGACATTACTGTTATTCCTAGCTAGCTAAAAGTCCGGACCTAAGTCTGAGAAAATTTGTGGGGTCAAATGGTTTTAAATTGGCATTCGAATGAATTGAGGTCCAAGCATAACTTAGAGCAAGAGGTTACACAGATGAGAAACAGACTACAAAAAATAAATAATAGAAAAACACCCTTTGTCCTCATATATATTTTCAAACCTACCTGATTAAACTATGTTCCACGATTTACAGGAGATTCAAATTGTTTAATTCATTAGATTAGAAAAGTAAACAAAAATCTAATGAAAACATGTGTATTCTCGAGTACTAAATCGCAAATGGAACATTATTTATCAGGATAGGGAACTACTTATAAATAAGCTTGATTATAAAATAAAAAATGTCTAAAACAAACAAACAATCTATGCTACTAATTATGTTTATTTTGTTTTGTTATGTAGTCATAAATTTTGAAATAGAAAAAGTGTGTTTACTTACCTAAAATTGTGTTTTATTTTTCAATCATTATATTGATAAACAATGACTTCACTATTCACAAGAATAGACAAAAATAAAAAATGGCAAATATAAAAATGACATCTAATCGATAAAGGGGATCGAACACGGGTCTTGCGATTAGAAGCCAGATTAACTCGGCTACTTCTACCACTACACCAACGTTACTTATGATAATGTCTCGAAATTTAGCATGTTACTCGTGCGTACCGATAGAAATTAAGGAAGGTATTAAAAAAATCTTAGTTTTCTGATTAAGTAATTGAATAAAATTTATAACAAAACATAATACGAAATTATCGAGAAATTTGTAAACTATAATCACTTATTTTTAGGTTAAAGGGTTTGAACCTGCGTGCTACTGAATACACACTACTGCATATTCTGTGAGGGGGATACCAATTAGTGAAGCTGTCTGTACTAAGGTAAGGTTTATTAGATAGTCAGATAGTCATTTTATTGGTAAATTTTTTTACAAGTCATTTCACATTATATTTAGTACATATTAACAGATAGGTACCTACTAATAAATGCAGTGTAAAATCAAATATACTTAGACAAAAAGGAAATGCACAAACATTAGTACAACTCAAAAATCTTTATCAACATTCATATTCAGATTCATACCTACTTATTAATTAAAGGTCATTCATATTCAGATTCATTTTAATTCAGCAGTAAATAATTGTTAGCCATTTGTGTTTTCTTTTCTGGAATTAAATACATAGAGTAAACGAGTTCTTGAGTGGAGATCGCGATTCACTAAGCGTAATGTATGACGCCCTTCAGCATGGCGGGATGGCGATCTGCGAAGGACTGCAGACTACCATACTAAAATGTGGCAAAATGAAGACAGGGCGTTATAGCACTTATAGGTCTCATTATATATACCTAGGGTAGGCATAATTATTTCCAGCAGAGCATTGATTTTTGCAATCGAAGAGTTCATAATATGAAAATTAAAAACTTGCTGCAAACCCCTTCTGAGCTTTAAAAAAGTGGTTCAATTTAATTTATCGCTAAAATAAACATATGGCTCCTAACAGCTTCCTAAAAGTATATTCCGTACAATATGTATCTCTCTCTATTCTGTCTACCTTCTGTACCAACCGAACAAAGGAGGTTGGTTTCAATCCTGACCCCTAACCTGAAACTAACCTCTAGAATTGAAACCTCTTTTGTATTGTGCCGCCATTTGCAATGAAGAGAACCTATGGAAATTAAATTATTCTGCCGATGTTCAAAAAATATTTTTTTTTCTTCTGTAAATATTATGGAAAAACTGAAAATGCAAAGTTCCTTAGGATTTTAAGACGATTCGAACGATATATTCAGTATCGTTCTTCAAATTTTTGGGACAGGCCATAAGGGATTCTTGCCATTGTTCTTTCATCTAAACAACTTATGTAGTTACGGAGATTACCTATAACAAACATTCACACAGACTTTCCCAATTATTATAATAGTAAGGTAAGATAGTAAGGTAAGACTTGGACCAAAAGTAGAAAGCGCCGGCCAATGAAAAAATAAATGAAATATTTCGGTAGAACATAACGTCTCGATAATTTTTAGCTATGGCTATATGCTGTGCTATTATTATTTAAGTGGTTAAATGAGGTCAAAAATTCGTAATTTTTGATATCGATTTTTGAAAAATCGATATTTCAGTAACTAACCAAATGAGTAATCTACTACCTCTACATAAAAATAAGTCGGGTTTTCCTTCCTGACGCTATAACTCCAGAACGCACGAACCAATTTCCACGGTTTTGCATTCGTTGGAAAGGTCTCGGGCTCCGTGAGGTTTATAGTAATGTATAATAAAACCGTGCGAAGCCGGGGCGGGGCGCTAGTTTTTTATAAGGATATCTATGACTTAAATGAAATGTCCCCTTTTAATTGCACAATTCATTTATTTCGAGGTACTTTCACTGACCTTATACACAAATCTATCTTATCATAATCCTATCTTCCTTATCTATCTTATCTTCGAGACCTTCCGCCGGAGGCCTAATTGACACTTCTTGTGTGTGTGTCTTGCAAAGCACATGTACCTACCATACCATCAAGTTTTAGATTATACCCAGAAAATAAGGTCCATACACCACATCGTTATAATTAAAATAGGGGTGATTTACTCTCATTCGGGCATTATTTTTTGAAGGGACCTATCGTTGCTGGTACCTATAGAGTCAGTGTTTTTTCAATTATTTATACTGTACTATAAATTTTATTAAATTTTTATTAAACCTGTAATAATTAAGTTGTTAAACTTATAAATTGTGCATATATTTACTAAAATATATTTCATATATTTTGGTAATAGTTTAGTAGTAGTTTTTTAATTACATAACTTTAATAGCGAAGAAGGGGAAATGAAACATAATTTAGATTAAACATTAGATGAAATTTATTTAGTCCGGTCAATTTAGACATTCGACGCTACATAAATTCCCCTTCATTTTTCACGATTTTCATCAAAACGGTAAGTTTTATCATAAAAAATATCGACAAAAATTGTAAATTATCTACAAAAAATGGTTAGGTTCAGTTCGGTTCGGTTCGGTTCGTTAGGTTAGGTTAGGTTAGGTTAGTTTAGGTTAGGCTAGGTTCGGTTAGGTTCGGTTAGGTTCGGTTCGGTTCGGTTCGGTTCGGTTCGTTAGGTTAGGTTAGGTTAGGTTAGGTTAGGTTAGGTTCATAGTACATCGAATCGTCTTAAAACCGTGGAAACTTAAATTAACCTAACCTAACCTAACCTAACCTAACCTAACCTAACCTAACCTAACCTAACCTAACCTAACCTAACCTAACCTAACCTAACCTAACGAACCGAACCGAACCGAACCGAACCGAACCTAACCGAACCTAGCCTAACCGAACCGAACCGAACCTAACCATTTTTTGTATATAATTTTATGATTTACAATTTTTGTCGATATATTTTTATGATAAAAATTAACGTTTTGATGAAATACATAGCCATAGATATAATTTTTGACCTCATTTAACCACTCAAATAATAATGCTCAAAATACCAATAAAATATCAATACCATTAATGGACTTATTTAAACGAACGTTTTTAATGTAGTCGTTAGTTATTCCTTAATAAATAAATAAACTAGATCCATTACTATCTTAGTAAGTAGATAAAGTAATATTTATTCAAAGAAAGGTTAACAATTTTATATACTTAAGACTATTGTACAGTTAAAATATTTTAAAATTAAGTATGTCTAATTGTATGTCTATTTGATTGGCTACGGCCCCACACTAGGCTCAGGGCCCGTGTCGTGGATCTTGGAAGAAACATATTGAGTCGACCTGTAAAAAAATGGCGAAAGTAATTTACGCGCTTAAGCAACTTAGACCCATTTCTTTAGATATTCAAATTCAAAATGCTTTATTTCCTTAAGACCTTACAGGACACTTGGACACATAAAGCTCTGAAAGACATATATTACGCATATATTTACTCAATTATGTCTTATGGTATCATTTTATTTGGGAGCTCTACAGATTACGAATGTATACTTAAATTACAAAAGCGTGCCATAAGAGTATTAATGAAAGCGAAATACAGAGAGTCAAAAACCTTCGGATATTAGCATCAGTAGCGGTATTCATAAAAAAAATAATTTGAAAGAATATACAATCGGAGGCGAAAGTAGCAAACGTGCCACGCTGCAGAAAATAATGCTAGAGCCGATTCACCATCGACTGAAAATCGCAAAACGGCTCCCTAAAATAATGGGCCAAAAGCTATATAAACAAGCTCCCGATAGATCTTAAACTTACTAAAAGTGAAATTTTTTGCTTGACAAGACGCTATATACCTCTAGTATTAAAGAGTTTTTAGATAACGACCACAGCAAGTACGAAATAAAATCAACTAAACTAAAACTGATGGGTAACATCACTTAATCTAATAGTAGAGTCCTAATTTTAAGAAATTATATTTTTATTATAATAATAAACCATAGATACATATGTTATAAAATTCTGACGAGTCATAGCCTGATCATTTAATTTTAAGTACCTAAATACTTTTATTTTATGTATGATGTGTGACAATAAATGATCTGAATCTGAATCTGTACTAGCTTTGTTATAAAAGCTTAGGACGATTTTTTTCTCCAATTCGAAAACCACAGTTGTGTACTAAAATGAAGGATTTCAAATAAGTAATACAAAGAAAACAATATAAGGATCCATCGAAAACATAAAAAAAATACAATACGTCGCGTCACAAAATCACTCGATCAATCTCAGTACGAGAGGAACCGCAGTTTCGGACATTTGGTTCATGCACTCGGCCGAGCGGCCGGTGGTGCGAAGCTACCATCCGCGGGATTATGCCTGAACGCCTCTAAGGCCGAAGCCAGCCTAGCCGAATCCGGCAAGGATATGCTCACTGTGGAGCCCCGAGAGTCGGGAGGCTCTAAACAATGTGACTTTACTAGTTGCGCTTTACTTCGTAAGGCGTGACGTCGAAGCCCATTTGGACCGCGGAGATCGGTGCGTACGGTTTAACACGTGCACCACGGCTCCTTCTGGTTCGGATATAACTCAGTTCGATGTCGGGGCTCGGAATAGTCTGTAGACGACTTACGTTCCTGGCGGGGTGTTGTGGTCGGTAGAGCAGCGTCGTGCTGCGATCTGTTGAGACTCAGCCCTACGCCAGGTGATTCGTCCGAGGACGAGTTTAATTTTTATAGTATTGTTATTCTATGAACATGTAAAACGGCAAGGTCCGAGTCTAACTTTACTAACTTTACTAACTTTACTAACTATACTAACATTACTCATTTTAACATTACTAACAATACTACTAACTTTAACATTACTAACTTTACCAACATAACTAACTTTACCAACATAACTAACTTTACTAACTTTACTAACATTACTAACTTTACTAACTTTACTAACTTTAGGTACTAACTTTACTAACTTTACTAACTTTACTAACATTACTAACATTACTAACTTTAGGTACTAACTTTACTAACTTTACTAACTTTACTAACTTTACTAACTTTACTAACTTTACTAACATTACTAACATTACTAACTTTAGGTACTAACTTTACTAACATTACTAACTTTACTAACTACGAATATACATTGTACCTGATGATGAACTTCGATTGCATGCAACCTTTAGACTGTTTTGAACGGTCTGCAGTTAGCTCGATTGTATATACTGGTTTTATTTTTTTCTATTCCGTTTATTTTTATACATTTTTTTAAATTTAGCTCTTGTTAGCTTGTTCTTGTAATTTTCAGTACTTTACTTATTTACCTTATAGAACTTCATTAACAACGAAAATTATAATCAAAAAATGTATACCTACTTGTAAATATACAATTCAAATCATTGAGCTAACTACAGACGGTCGAAAACAGTCTAGAGGTATCTCAATTGTTTACTTTATTAATTTAAGAAAGGAAATAACAATCAAGGAATAGAACCTTATTAAAACTATTATTTACAATATTTTGGTAGGTTGAAAACAGTCTAGAGTTAGCTCAACTGAATGAAAGAATGGATGAAAACTCTTTATTATACTTAAATGTACCACAAAAAGGCTGAAAATGATACATAAAAATACTGCAAACTAAGACTAAGTATAAATAAATAAATAATAATAAATAATTTCGGACAGTCCACACAGCATAATCCAGCCCAAGCTAAGCAGTTAAGATAGATAAGGGCGACCCTATCGCTAAAAGCGATCTCTTCCAGGCAACCTTTGGATGGACCGGATATAAAAGAACAATATAGACGGTGGTAGTTACATTAGATCTACTTCTCTAGATAGATGGAAAAGAAAAAATACATACCCAATAAGCTTCCAATGTTATAAACTTACATAAACATGTAACTTTATATAGTTAGATAAATAATGTACCACACGTTCATGTGGTAATTCCGGGAAAAATGTATAAAATGTTACCTATGTGTTATTCCAGACTATGATCTATCTCTTTGCCAAATTTCATCCATATCCGTTCAGTAGTTTTTGCATGAAAGAGTAACAAATATCCATCTATCCATCCATACTTACAAACTTTCGCGTTTATAATATTACTAGCGACCCGCCCCGGATTCGCATATTCATTAAAATATGCAAATTTTTATATTTTTGAGATAAGCACATTAATGTAGTAAATACAATATCAATACAATATCGAGCTCGTATTTTTTTACCTGATTATGAGACTAGATGCCGTAAGTTCCACTTTCTTCCCACTCTTTAAACGCAGACAAGTGGCTGATTTGACTTACCTAATTATTATAGCAAACGGAACTGTTGATTGCCCAGAGCTTCTTGAGCAAATAGGACTGCGCACATGCACGCTTGCACCTATCGTAAGGACTAATTATAGGCAGAACGCATTTGTTTATAGAGCTTCTAGCTCGTTTAACTCATTAGTACATGAAAACAGCAATATAGATTTATTCAACACCAGTTCAAGTAAGCTTAAACGCTTGCTTAATGATACATTTTTCGTTTTAGTTTGAGAAATTCTCTTGTTTGTGCTTGTACTTAGTATAAAAAACAATATATTTTTCTTTTTTAGTTATTGTTATTGCTAGTAAGTCGTCAACTTAACTTCTTTGTTTAAGCAGTTTTACTAATAGGTTTATATACTTTTAATATATCTAGTTTTCTGTAAATTTTTTTTAAGTTAAAATTAATACCTATATGTCTACTTTCTGTAAATTCATCTCAAGTCAACAGATCTCAAGTTGCTGCTTTAATTTATTATTAGTGAAAACTTTTAATTGGCCTTAATTTAAAAATTCTTTGTATCTACTCATTGTCTAGCTGTAAGTTTTCCTAAAATTGTAAAAATAAAATAAAATAAATTTGAAGTATGTTTTTTGTTTTAATACAATAATACCTAAATTATGTCACAGTAACAGCTGTTTTCTGGAACGCAGATCATCTTAATAGTTAACTAATCAATGTTCAAATCTCTATTCAAGTGTCATTTGGGTTTCTCGAACATTGATTACGTACTTATATTTTGAAAAACAAAACTCTTGTCAAATAACATAATACGCTAATTAGGCCTGATTCTTTGTTCAAGCTCTTGTCAAATCAATAATTAACTAATCGGCGATTTTGCTCTAATTAGTTGAAATTATTACAACAATTTGCTGTATTTTTCCAAGTTCTAAACCGGGGTATAATACATAAAAAATCAACAGGTTGGTAATCCAAAAGCCATACACTACATAGTATAAACTAGAGTCGCTTTCTCTGTCCCTATGTCATTATGTCCCTTTGAACGCTTAAATCTTTAAAACTACGCAACGGATTTTGATGCAGTTTTTTTAATAGATAGAGTGATTCAAGAGGAAGGTTTTTATGTATAATATAAAACCGTGCGAAGCCGGGGCGGGTCGCTAGTTTTCAAATAAAATGTAAATGTGACTAACATGATCAAAATCGTGACTTAACTGTTTTGTGACATACCTGTATTTTGTATACTCATGTGATTCACATTTATTGTAAAGCAGAGTTTACATGAAATTGTCATCATTTTATAAAAGAATAATAGAATTTTTTATGTTATAAAAGAAAACTTAAAGATATACTGAACTGAAAGAATGACAGTCTTAAGATGATCAATGATTAGTTACCTAATTATCATCTAATCAGCGTTCGTACACCCCGATTTGATTTGACCAGTGTGTTAAATTAATCGCTTTATCAACTGATTTACGATTTGAACAACGTTCTAGAAACCGGCTGTTAGTGATGCAAAATGAATTGTGTATTTTAAACGACTTCGAAAAAGGAGGAGGTTCTCATGACGTATGCAAAGAATGATGGTAAGAATTTTCAGCTATCGTGCGTGTACACGTATCGCAAGGGTATCAACCGATAGCTCCTAAAATTTTCCCAAGAGTTTTGTACTTAGATTTTGACCTGACTTGGATATATTTAATTGATACTTTTATGGCTAAAACATAATAATTTATAAGCAAATCGACAAAACTTACTCATCTGAAAGTGAACTATCAGTGCTACTACCTATTGTACTTTTCTTTTCAATTGTACATATTTCAATGTTAATTATTGTATGTGTGTGCTAAATAAATGTTTTACCTATCTAACTACTGTTGTTGTTTGTAAATGAAGCCAAACTCATGTACCTAGGTATAATAATAATTTTTACATAGTAAAAAACAAAGTCGCTTTTTCTGTCCCTATTTCCCTTTGACTGCTTTAATCTTTAAAACTACACAATGGATTTTGATGCGGTTTTTTTAATACATACCTCTAGATAGAGTGATTCAAGAGGAAGGTTTATACGTATAATAAAACCGTCGAAGCCGGGGCGGGTCGCTAGTTAGTTATAAAATAATAACTCAATCAAATTGGAGACAAATATGTTAATACCTAGGCACCTACTAATTCAAATGTTTGGTTCCAATCCAGGGATGTACTGTAGCTATCAAGTCTATCCAATTTCCTCCAATGATGAATCTGTCTACTGTTATAGTTTGTAAATGATGGCATACTTATGTTCGTAGGTATAATATCAATTAGTAGGTAGGTAGAGTATTAAGCATAAAATAATAACACAATTAAATCTAACTAATATTTTAATACTCAGGGGGTATACCTACTCTAGGTACCTTCTCTATCCAACATCCTCCAAGGTAGGTACGAGAAGCTCAGTTGAAGTCCTGCTAAATATGAGATAAAGGCACCATAATGTAATTTACATATTATAAATATGTAAACCTGGTTATTGCCGTAAAAAGTTATTTGCCGATAATGTACATGAAATGCCCTGGAAATAGTTGAATTGACTTAAATCAGTAGTTGCCTATTATAATTGGTTATTTCAATGGGGTCGGTAAATAGAAAAGAAGTTACCTGCATAACAACACATCTTACATCAGACTTTAAAAGTAATATTACGGAGGTTAGAGTAATTCCCGGAGTGTAATTTTGAGAAAAGTTCTAGGTATTTGTTGTACAGAGGCTACTGAAATATTTATTCAATTTGTGTATATACTACAACAAGATAAAGCACTGGGTGGGCAATGGACGCTTGAATATTTGTATCTCGGTCAGAAATCAGTTTTTTTTACATTTCACACATCAAAGTCTAGTTTTTTTATCACTACATAGTATAATATAAAGTTGCTTTCTCTGTCCCTCTGTCATTATGTCCCTTTGAACGCTTAAATCTTTAAAACTACGCAACGGATTTTGATGCGGTTTTTTTTAATAGATAGAGTGATTCAAGAGGAAGGTTTATACGTATAATATAAAACCGTGCAAAGTCGGGGCGGGTCGCTAGTTATTAATAAATGAACCTGCTACTAAATTATCGTGAATTAAATACTATGAACGTAATTGTAGGTATATTATGAGTATTAAATGTAGGGTACTAAGGTAAGTTGTTCCGGGACCGATCGTCATAGATGGCCACCTTCTTGAAATTGTTTCCGAGTAGATACACTTACCTTGGGCAAATTGTGCAGTTAGGTAAAAACTATTTTGAGAAGGAGGCCAAGAGGAGGATCCAGCTAGGCTGGGCAGCATTTGAGAAACTACGTCGGGTCTTCTCGACATCCATACCGCAATATTTGAAAACGAAAGTTTTCAACCAGTGCGTCCTACCTAAGAGTGTCCACGACTCACGGTAGGGCTGGTCCACCAGTTCAAAGTCGCTCAGCGAGCTATGGAAAGAGCTATGTGAGGAGTCTCTCTGAAGGATAGGATTCATTATGAATACATCCGACAGAGAACCAAGTTATCGACATAGCTCAAAGAATTAGCAAGCTGAAGTGGCAGTGGGCTGGCCATATCTCGCGAAGAAACGACAACCGTTGGGATAAACGTGTTCTTGAGTGGAGACCGCGACTCGGTAAGGTACTAAGGTAAGGTTTATTAGATAGTCAGATAGTCATTTTATTGGTAAATTTTTTTACAAGTCATTTCACATTATATTTAGTACATATTAACAGATAGGTACCTACTAATAAATGCAGTGTAAAATCAAATATACTTAGACAAAAAGGAAATGCACAAACATTAGTACAACTCAAAAATCTTTATCAACATTCATATTCAGATTCATACCTACTTATTAATTAAAGGTCATTCATATTCAGATTCATTTTAATTCAGCAGTAAATAATTGTTAGCCATTTGTGTTTTCTTTTCTGGAATTAAATACATAGAGTAAACGAGTTCTTGAGTGGAGATCGCGATTCACTAAGCGTAATGTATGACGCCCTTCAGCATGGTGGGATGGCGATCTGCGAAGGACTGCAGACTACCATACTAAAATGTGGCAAAATGAAGACAGGGCGTTATAGCACTTATAGGTCTCATTATATATACCTAGGGTAGGCATAATTATTTCCAGCAGAGCATTGATTTTTGCAATCGAAGAGTTCATAATATGAAAATTAAAAACTTGCTGCAAACCCCTTCTGAGCTTTAAAAAAGTGGTTGAATTTAATTTATCGCTAAAATAAACATATGGCTCCTAACAGCTTCCTAAAAGTATATTCCGTACAATATGTATCTCTCTCTATTCTGTCTACCTTCTGTACCAACCGAACAAAGGAGGTTGGTTTCAATCCTGACCCCTAACCTGAAACTAACCTCTAGAATTGAAACCTCTTTTGTATTGTGCCGCCATTTGCAATGAAGAGAACCTATGGAAATTAAATTATTCTGCCGATGTTCAAAAAATATTTTTTTTTCTTCTGTAAATATTATGGAAAAACTGAAAATGCAAAGTTCCTTAGGATTTTAAGACGATTCGAACGATATATTCAGTATCGTTCTTCAAATTTTTGGGACAGGCCATAAGGGATTCTTGCCATTGTTCTTTCATCTAAACAACTTATGTAGTTACGGAGATTACCTATAACAAACATTCACACAGACTTTCCCAATTATTATAATAGTAAGGTAAGATAGTAAGGTAAGACTTGGACCAAAAGTAGAAAGCGCCGGCCAATGAAAAAATAAATGAAATATTTCGGTAGAACATAACGTCTCGATAATTTTTAGCTATGGCTATATGCTGTGCTATTATTATTTAAGTGGTTAAATGAGGTCAAAAATTCGTAATTTTTGATATCGATTTTTGAAAAATCGATATTTCAGTAACTAACCAAATGAGTAATCTACTACCTCTACATAAAAATAAGTCGGGTTTTCCTTCCTGACGCTATAACTCCAGAACGCACGAACCAATTTCCACGGTTTTGCATTCGTTGGAAAGGTCTCGGGCTCCGTGAGGTTTATAGTAATGTATAATAAAACCGTGCGAAGCCGGGGCGGGGTGCTAGTTTTTTATAAGGATATCTATGACTTAAATGAAATGTCCCCTTTTAATTGCACAATTCATTTATTTCGAGGTACTTTCACTGACCTTATACACAAATCTATCTTATCATAATCCTATCTTCCTTATCTATCTTATCTTCGAGACCTTCCGCCGGAGGCCTAATTGACACTTCTTGTGTGTGTGTCTTGCAAAGCACATGTACCTACCATACCATCAAGTTTTAGATTATACCCAGAAAATAAGGTCCATACACCACATCGTTATAATTAAAATAGGGGTGATTTACTCTCATTCGGGCATTATTTTTTGAAGGGACCTATCGTTGCTGGTACCTATAGAGTCAGTGTTTTTTCAATTATTTATACTGTACTATAAATTTTATTAAATTTTTATTAAACCTGTAATAATTAAGTTGTTAAACTTATAAATTGTGCATATATTTACTAAAATATATTTCATATATTTTGGTAATAGTTTAGTAGTAGTTTTTTAATTACATAACTTTAATAGCGAAGAAGGGGAAATGAAACATAATTTAGATTAAACATTAGATGAAATTTATTTAGTCCGGTCAATTTAGACATTCGAAGCTACATAAATTCCCCTTCATTTTTCACGATTTTCATCAAAACGGTAAGTTTTATCATAAAAAATATCGACAAAAATTGTAAATTATCTACAAAAAATGGTTAGGTTCAGTTCGGTTCGGTTCGGTTCGTTAGGTTAGGTTAGGTTAGGTTAGTTTAGGTTAGGCTAGGTTCGGTTAGGTTCGGTTAGGTTCGGTTCGGTTCGGTTCGGTTCGGTTCGTTAGGTTAGGTTAGGTTAGGTTAGGTTAGGTTAGGTTAGGTTAGGTTAGGTTAGGTTAGGTTAGGCTAGGTTCGGTTAGGCTAGGTTCGGTTAGGTTCGGTTCGGTTCGGTTCGTTAGGTTAGGTTAGGTTAGGTTAGGTTAGGTTAGGTTAGGTTAGGTTAGGTTAGGTTAGGTTAGGTTAGGTTAGGTTAGGTTAGGTTAGGTTAGGTTAGGTTAGGTTAGGTTAGGTTAGGTTAGGTTAGGTTAGGTTAGGTTAGGTTAGGTTAGGTTAGGTTAGGTTAGGTTAGGTTAGGTTAGGTTAGGTTAGGTTAGGTTAGGTTAGGTTAGGTTAGGTTAGGTTAGGTTAGGTTAGGTTAGGTTAGGTTAGTTTAGGTTAGGTTAGGCTAGGTTCGGTTAGGTTCGGTTAGGTTCGGTTCGGTTCGGTTCGGTTCGTTAGGTTAGGTTAGGTTAGGTTAGGTTAGGTTAGGTTAGGTTAGGTTAGGTTAGGTTAGGTTAGTTAGGTAAAGTTAGGTTAGGTTAGGTTCCACGACTGGTGGACTAACCTAACCTAACCTAACCTAACCTAACCTAACCTAACCTAACCTAACCTAACCTAACCTAACCTAACCTAACCTAACCTAACGAACCGAACCGAACCGAACCGAACCGAACCTAACCGAACCTAGCCTAACCGAACCGAACCGAACCTAACCATTTTTTGTATATAATTTTATGATTTACAATTTTTGTCGATATATTTTTATGATAAAAATTAACGTTTTGATGAAATACATAGCCATAGATATAATTTTTGACCTCATTTAACCACTCAAATAATAATGCTCAAAATACCAATAAAATATCAATACCATTAATGGACTTATTTAAACGAACGTTTTTAATGTAGTCGTTAGTTATTCCTTAATAAATAAATAAACTAGATCCATTACTATCTTAGTAAGTAGGTAAAGTAATATTTATTCAAAGAAAGGTTAACAATTTTATATACTTAAGACTATTGTACAGTTAAAATATTTTAAAATTAAGTATGTCTAATTGTATGTCTATTTGATTGGCTACGGCCCCACACTAGGCTCAGGGCCCGTGTCGTGGATCTTGGAAGAAACATATTGAGTCGACCTGTAAAAAAATGGCGAAAGTAATTTACGCGCTTAAGCAACTTAGACCCATTTCTTTAGATATTCAAATTCAAAATGCTTTATTTCCTTAAGACCTTACAGGACACTTGGACACATAAAGCTCTGAAAGACATATATTACGCATATATTTACTCAATTATGTCTTATGGTATCATTTTATTTGGGAGCTCTACAGATTACGAATGTATACTTAAATTACAAAAGCGTGCCATAAGAGTATTAATGAAAGCGAAATACAGAGAGTCAAAAACCTTCGGATATTAGCATCAGTAGCGGTATTCATAAAAAAAATAATTTGAAAGAATATACAATCGGAGGCGAAAGTAGCAAACGTGCCACGCTGCAGAAAATAATGCTAGAGCCGATTCACCATCGACTGAAAATCGCAAAACGGCTCCCTAAAATAATGGGCCAAAAGCTATATAAACAAGCTCCCGATAGATCTTAAACTTACTAAAAGTGAAATTTTTTGCTTGACAAGACGCTATATACCTCTAGTATTAAAGAGTTTTTAGATAACGACCACAGCAAGTACGAAATAAAATCAACTAAACTAAAACTGATGGGTAACATCACTTAATCTAATAGTAGAGTCCTAATTTTAAGAAATTATATTTTTATTATAATAATAAACCATAGATACATATGTTATAAAATTCTGACGAGTCATAGCCTGATCATTTAATTTTAAGTACCTAAATACTTTTATTTTATGTATGATGTGTGACAATAAATGATCTGAATCTGAATCTGTACTAGCTTTGTTATAAAAGCTTAGGACGATTTTTTTCTCCAATTCGAAAACCACAGTTGTGTACTAAAATGAAGGATTTCAAATAAGTAATACAAAGAAAACAATATAAGGATCCATCGAAAACATAAAAAAAATACAATACGTCGCGTCACAAAATCACTCGATCAATCTCAGTACGAGAGGAACCGCAGTTTCGGACATTTGGTTCATGCACTCGGCCGAGCGGCCGGTGGTGCGAAGCTACCATCCGCGGGAGTATGCCTGAACGCCTCTAAGGCCGAAGCCAGCCTAGCCGAATCCGGCAAGGATATGCTCACTGTGGAGCCCCGAGAGTCGGGAGGCTCTAAACAATGTGACTTTACTAGTTGCGCTTTACTTCGTAAGGCGTGACGTCGAAGCCCATTTGGACCGCGGAGATCGGTGCGTACGGTTTAACACGTGCACCACGGCTCCTTCTGGTTCGGATATAACTCAGTTCGATGTCGGGGCTCGGAATAGTCTGTAGACGACTTACGTTCCTGGCGGGGTGTTGTGGTCGGTAGAGCAGCGTCGTGCTGCGATCTGTTGAGACTCAGCCCTACGCCAGGTGATTCGTCCGAGGACGAGTTTAATTTTTATAGTATTGTTATTCTATGAACATGTAAAACGGCAAGGTCCGAGTCTAACTTTACTAACTTTACTAACTTTACTAACTATACTAACATTACTCATTTTAACATTACTAACATTACTACTAACTTTAACATTACTAACTTTACCAACATAACTAACTTTACCAACATAACTAACTTTACTAACATTACTAACTTTACTAACTTTACTAACTTTAGGTACTAACTTTACTAACTTTACTAACTTTACTAACTTTACTAACATTACTAACATTACTAACTTTAGGTACTAACTTTACTAACTTTACTAACTTTACTAACATTACTAACATTACTAACTTTAGGTACTAACTTTACTAACATTACTAACTTTACTAACTACGAATATACATTGTACCTGATGATGAACTTCGATTGCATGCAACCTTTAGACTGTTTTGAACGGTCTGCAGTTAGCTCGATTGTATATACTGGTTTTATTTTTTTCTATTCCGTTTATTTTTATACATTTTTTTAAATTTAGCTCTTGTTAGCTTGTTCTTGTAATTTTCAGTACTTTACTTATTTACCTTATAGAACTTCATTAACAACGAAAATTATAATCAAAAAATGTATACCTACTTGTAAATATACAATTCAAATCATTGAGCTAACTACAGACGGTCGAAAACAGTCTAGAGGTATCTCAATTGTTTACTTTATTAATTTAAGAAAGGAAATAACAATCAAGGAATAGAACCTTATTAAAACTATTATTTACAATATTTTGGTAGGTTGAAAACAGTCTAGAGTTAGCTCAACTGAATGAAAGAATGGATGAAAACTCTTTATTATACTTAAATGTACCACAAAAAGGCTGAAAATGATACATAAAAATACTGCAAACTAAGACTAAGTATAAATAAATAAATAATAATAAATAATTTCGGACAGTCCACACAGCATAATCCAGCCCAAGCTAAGCAGTTAAGATAGATAAGGGCGACCCTATCGCTAAAAGCGATCTCTTCCAGGCAACCTTTGGATGGACCGGATATAAAAGAACAATATAGACGGTGGTAGTTACATTAGATCTACTTCTCTAGATAGATGGAAAAGAAAAAATACATACCCAATAAGCTTCCAATGTTATAAACTTACATAAACATGTAACTTTATATAGTTAGATAAATAATGTACCACACGTTCATGTGGTAATTCCGGGAAAAATGTATAAAATGTTACCTATGTGTTATTCCAGACTATGATCTATCTCTTTGCCAAATTTCATCCATATCCGTTCAGTAGTTTTTGCATGAAAGAGTAACAAATATCCATCTATCCATCCATACTTACAAACTTTCGCGTTTATAATATTACTAGCGACCCGCCCCGGATTCGCATATTCATTAAAATATGCAAATTTTTATATTTTTGAGATAAGCACATTAATGTAGTAAATACAATATCAATACAATATCGAGCTCGTATTTTTTTACCTGATTATGAGACTAGATGCCGTAAGTTCCACTTTCTTCCCACTCTTTAAACGCAGACAAGTGGCTGATTTGACTTACCTAATTATTATAGCAAACGGAACTGTTGATTGCCCAGAGCTTCTTGAGCAAATAGGACTGCGCACATGCACGCTTGCACCTATCGTAAGGACTAATTATAGGCAGAACGCATTTGTTTATAGAGCTTCTAGCTCGTTTAACTCATTAGTACATGAAAACAGCAATATAGATTTATTCAACACCAGTTCAAGTAAGCTTAAACGCTTGCTTAATGATACATTTTTCGTTTTAGTTTGAGAAATTCTCTTGTTTGTGCTTGTACTTAGTATAAAAAACAATCTATTTTTCTTTTTTAGTTATTGTTATTGCTAGTAAGTCGTCAACTTAACTTCTTTGTTTAAGCAGTTTTACTAATAGGTTTATATACTTTTAATATATCTAGTTTTCTGTAAATTTTTTTTAAGTTAAAATTAATACCTATATGTCTACTTTCTGTAAATTCATCTCAAGTCAACAGATCTCAAGTTGCTGCTTTAATTTATTATTAGTGAAAACTTTTAATTGGCCTTAATTTAAAAATTCTTTGTATCTACTCATTGTCTAGCTGTAAGTTTTCCTAAAATTGTAAAAATAAAATAAAATAAATTTGAAGTATGTTTTTTGTTTTAATACAATAATACCTAAATTATGTCACAGTAACAGCTGTTTTCTGGAACGCAGATCATCTTAATAGTTAACTAATCAATGTTCAAATCTCTATTCAAGTGTCATTTGGGTTTCTCGAACATTGATTACGTACTTATATTTTGAAAAACAAAACTCTTGTCAAATAACATAATACGCTAATTAGGCCTGATTCTTTGTTCAAGCTCTTGTCAAATCAATAATTAACTAATCGGCGATTTTGCTCTAATTAGTTGAAATTATTACAACAATTTGCTGTATTTTTCCAAGTTCTAAACCGGGGTATAATACATAAAAAATCAACAGGTTGGTAATCCAAAAGCCATACACTACATAGTATAAACTAGAGTCGCTTTCTCTGTCCCTATGTCATTATGTCCCTTTGAACGCTTAAATCTTTAAAACTACGCAACGGATTTTGATGCAGTTTTTTTTAATAGATAGAGTGATTCAAGAGGAAGGTTTTTATGTATAATATAAAACCGTGCGAAGCCGGGGCGGGTCGCTAGTTTTCAAATAAAATGTAAATGTGACTAACATGATCAAAATCGTGACTTAACTGTTTTGTGACATACCTGTATTTTGTATACTCATGTGATTCACATTTATTGTAAAGCAGAGTTTACATGAAATTGTCATCATTTTATAAAAGAATAATAGAATTTTTTATGTTATAAAAGAAAACTTAAAGATATACTGAACTGAAAGAATGACAGTCTTAAGATGATCAATGATTAGTTACCTAATTATCATCTAATCAGCGTTCGTACACCCCGATTTGATTTGACCAGTGTGTTAAATTAATCGCTTTATCAACTGATTTACGATCTGAACAACGTTCTAGAAACCGGCTGTTAGTGATGCAAAATGAATTGTGTATTTTAAACGACTTCGAAAAAGGAGGAGGTTCTCATGACGTATGCAAAGAATGATGGTAAGAATTTTCAGCTATCGTGCGTGTACACGTATCGCAAGGGTATCAACCGATAGCTCCTAAAATTTTCCCAAGAGTTTTGTACTTAGATTTTGACCTGACTTGGATATATTTAATTGATACTTTTATGGCTAAAACATAATAATTTATAAGCAAATCGACAAAACTTACTCATCTGAAAGTGAACTATCAGTGCTACTACCTATTGTACTTTTCTTTTCAATTGTACATATTTCAATGTTAATCATTGTATGTGTGTGCTAAATAAATGTTTTACCTATCTAACTACTGTTGTTGTTTGTAAATGAAGCCAAACTCATGTACCTAGGTATAATAATAATTTTTACATAGTAAAAAACAAAGTCGCTTTTTCTGTCCCTATTTCCCTTTGACTGCTTTAATCTTTAAAACTACACAATGGATTTTGATGCGGTTTTTTTAATACATACCTCTAGATAGAGTGATTCAAGAGGAAGGTTTATACGTATAATAAAACCGTCGAAGCCGGGGCGGGTCGCTAGTTAGTTATAAAATAATAACTCAATCAAATTGGAGACAAATATGTTAATACCTAGGCACCTACTAATTCAAATGTTTGGTTCCAATCCAGGGATGTACTGTAGCTATCAAGTCTATCCAATTTCCTCCAATGATGAATCTGTCTACTGTTATAGTTTGTAAATGATGGCATACTTATGTTCGTAGGTATAATATCAATTAGTAGGTAGGTAGAGTATTAAGCATAAAATAATAACACAATTAAATCTAACTAATATTTTAATACTCAGGGGGTATACCTACTCTAGGTACCTTCTCTATCCAACATCCTCCAAGGTAGGTACGAGAAGCTCAGTTGAAGTCCTGCTAAATATGAGATAAAGGCACCATAATGTAATTTACATATTATAAATATGTAAACCTGGTTATTGCCGTAAAAAGTTATTTGCCGATAATGTACATGAAATGCCCTGGAAATAGTTGAATTGACTTAAATCAGTAGTTGCCTATTATAATTGGTTATTTCAATGGGGTCGGTAAATAGAAAAGAAGTTACCTGCATAACAACACATCTTACATCAGACTTTAAAAGTAATATTACGGAGGTTAGAGTAATTCCCGGAGTGTAATTTTGAGAAAAGTTCTAGGTATTTGTTGTACAGAGGCTACTGAAATATTTATTCAATTTGTGTATATACTACAACAAGATAAAGCACTGGGTGGGCAATGGACGCTTGAATATTTGTATCTCGGTCAGAAATCAGTTTTTTTTACATTTCACACATCAAAGTCTAGTTTTTTTATCACTACATAGTATAATATAAAGTTGCTTTCTCTGTCCCTATGTCATTATGTCCCTTTGAACGCTTAAATCTTTAAAACTACGCAACGGATTTTGATGCGGTTTTTTTTAATAGATAGAGTGATTCAAGAGGAAGGTTTATACGTATAATATAAAACCGTGCAAAGTCGGGGCGGGTCGCTAGTTATTAATAAATGAACCTGCTACTAAATTATCGTGAATTAAATACTATGAACGTAATTGTAGGTATATTATGAGTATTAAATGTAGGGTACTAAGGTAAGTTGTTCCGGGACCGATCGTCATAGATGGCCACCTTCTTGAAATTGTTTCCGAGTAGATACACTTACCTTGGGCAAATTGTGCAGTTAGGTAAAAACTATTTTGAGAAGGAGGCCAAGAGGAGGATCCAGCTAGGCTGGGCAGCATTTGAGAAACTACGTCGGGTCTTCTCGACATCCATACCGCAATATTTGAAAACGAAAGTTTTCAACCAGTGCGTCCTACCTAAGAGTGTCCACGACTCACGGTAGGGCTGGTCCACCAGTTCAAAGTCGCTCAGCGAGCTATGGAAAGAGCTATGTGAGGAGTCTCTCTGAAGGATAGGATTCATTATGAATACATCCGACAGAGAACCAAGTTATCGACATAGCTCAAAGAATTAGCAAGCTGAAGTGGCAGTGGGCTGGCCATATCTCGCGAAGAAACGACAACCGTTGGGATAAACGTGTTCTTGAGTGGAGACCGCGACTCGGTAAGGTACTAAGGTAAGGTTTATTAGATAGTCAGATAGTCATTTTATTGGTAAATTTTTTTACAAGTCATTTCACATTATATTTAGTACATATTAACAGATAGGTACCTACTAATAAATGCAGTGTAAAATCAAATATACTTAGACAAAAAGGAAATGCACAAACATTAGTACAACTCAAAAATCTTTATCAACATTCATATTCAGATTCATACCTACTTATTAATTAAAGGTCATTCATATTCAGATTCATTTTAATTCAGCAGTAAATAATTGTTAGCCATTTGTGTTTTCTTTTCTGGAATTAAATACATAGAGTAAACGAGTTCTTGAGTGGAGATCGCGATTCACTAAGCGTAATGTATGACGCCCTTCAGCATGGTGGGATGCCGATCTGCGAAGGACTGCAGACTACCATACTAAAATGTGGCAAAATGAAGACAGGGCGTTATAGCACTTATAGGTCTCATTATATATACCTAGGGTAGGCATAATTATTTCCAGCAGAGCATTGATTTTTGCAATCGAAGAGTTCATAATATGAAAATTAAAAACTTGCTGCAAACCCCTTCTGAGCTTTAAAAAAGTGGTTGAATTTAATTTATCGCTAAAATAAACATATGGCTCCTAACAGCTTCCTAAAAGTATATTCCGTACAATATGTATCTCTCTCTATTCTGTCTACCTTCTGTACCAACCGAACAAAGGAGGTTGGTTTCAATCCTGACCCCTAACCTGAAACTAACCTCTAGAATTGAAACCTCTTTTGTATTGTGCCGCCATTTGCAATGAAGAGAACCTATGGAAATTAAATTATTCTGCCGATGTTCAAAAAATATTTTTTTTTCTTCTGTAAATATTATGGAAAAACTGAAAATGCAAAGTTCCTTAGGATTTTAAGACGATTCGAACGATATATTCAGTATCGTTCTTCAAATTTTTGGGACAGGCCATAAGGGATTCTTGCCATTGTTCTTTCATCTAAACAACTTATGTAGTTACGGAGATTACCTATAACAAACATTCACACAGACTTTCCCAATTATTATAATAGTAAGGTAAGATAGTAAGGTAAGACTTGGACCAAAAGTAGAAAGCGCCGGCCAATGAAAAAATAAATGAAATATTTCGGTAGAACATAACGTCTCGATAATTTTTAGCTATGGCTGCTATGCTGTGCTATTATTATTTAAGTGGTTAAATGAGGTCAAAAATTCGTAATTTTTGATATCGATTTTTGAAAAATCGATATTTCAGTAACTAACCAAATGAGTAATCTACTACCTCTACATAAAAATAAGTCGGGTTTTCCTTCCTGACGCTATAACTCCAGAACGCACGAACCAATTTCCACGGTTTTGCATTCGTTGGAAAGGTCTCGGGCTCCGTGAGGTTTATAGTAGGTAATGTATAATAAAACCGTGCGAAGCCGGGGCGGGGCGCTAGTTTTTTATAAGGATATCTATGACTTAAATGAAATGTCCCCTTTTAATTGCACAATTCATTTATTTCGAGGTACTTTCACTGACCTTATACACAAATCTATCTTATCATAATCCTATCTTCCTTATCTATCTTATCTTCGAGACCTTCCGCCGGAGGCCTAATTGACACTTCTTGTGTGTGTGTCTTGCAAAGCACATGTACCTACCATACCATCAAGTTTTAGATTATACCCAGAAAATAAGGTCCATACACCACATCGTTATAATTAAAATAGGGGTGATTTACTCTCATTCGGGCATTATTTTTTGAAGGGACCTATCGTTGCTGGTACCTATAGAGTCAGTGTTTTTTCAATTATTTATACTGTACTATAAATTTTATTAAATTTTTATTAAACCTGTAATAATTAAGTTGTTAAACTTATAAATTGTGCATATATTTACTAAAATATATTTCATATATTTTGGTAATAGTTTAGTAGTAGTTTTTTAATTACATAACTTTAATAGCGAAGAAGGGGAAATGAAACATAATTTAGATTAAACATTAGATGAAATTTATTTAGTCCGGTCAATTTAGACATTCGAAGCTACATAAATTCCCCTTCATTTTTCACGATTTTCATCAAAACGGTAAGTTTTATCATAAAAAATATCGACAAAAATTGTAAATTATCTACAAAAAATGGTTAGGTTCAGTTCGGTTCGGTTCGGTTCGTTAGGTTAGGTTAGGTTAGGTTAGTTTAGGTTAGGCTAGGTTCGGTTAGGTTCGGTTAGGTTCGGTTCGGTTCGGTTCGGTTCGGTTCGTTAGGTTAGGTTAGGTTAGGTTAGGTTAGGTTAGGTTAGGTTAGGTTAGGTTAGGCTAGGTTCGGTTAGGCTAGGTTCGGTTAGGTTCGGTTCGGTTCGGTTCGTTAGGTTAGGTTAGGTTAGGTTAGGTTAGGTTAGGTTAGGTTAGGTTAGGTTAGGTTAGGTTAGGTTAGGTTAGGTTAGGTTAGGTTAGGTTAGGTTAGGTTAGGTTAGGTTAGGTTAGGTTAGGTTAGGTTAGGTTAGGTTAGGTTAGGTTAGGTTAGGTTAGGTTAGGTTAGGTTAGGTTAGGTTAGGTTAGGTTAGGTTAGGTTAGGTTAGGTTAGGTTAGGTTAGGTTAGGTTAGGTTAGGTTAGGTTAGGTTAGGTTAGGTTAGGTTAGGTTAGGTTAGGTTAGGTTAGGTTAGGTTAGGTTAGGTTAGGTTAGGTTAGTTTAGGTTAGGTTAGGCTAGGTTCGGTTAGGTTCGGTTAGGTTCGGTTCGGTTCGGTTCGGTTCGTTAGGTTAGGTTAGGTTAGGTTAGGTTAGGTTAGGTTAGGTTAGGTTAGGTTAGGTTAGTTAGGTAAAGTTAGGTTAGGTTAGGTTCCACGACTGGTGGACTAACCTAACCTAACCTAACCTAACCTAACCTAACCTAACCTAACCTAACCTAACCTAACCTAACCTAACCTAACCTAACCTAACCTAACCTAACCTAACCTAACCTAACCTAACGAACCGAACCGAACCGAACCGAACCGAACCTAACCGAACCTAGCCTAACCGAACCGAACCGAACCTAACCATTTTTTGTATATAATTTTATGATTTACAATTTTTGTCGATATATTTTTATGATAAAAATTAACGTTTTGATGAAATACATAGCCATAGATATAATTTTTGACCTCATTTAACCACTCAAATAATAATGCTCAAAATACCAATAAAATATCAATACCATTAATGGACTTATTTAAACGAACGTTTTTAATGTAGTCGTTAGTTATTCCTTAATAAATAAATAAACTAGATCCATTACTATCTTAGTAAGTAGGTAAAGTAATATTTATTCAAAGAAAGGTTAACAATTTTATATACTTAAGACTATTGTACAGTTAAAATATTTTAAAATTAAGTATGTCTAATTGTATGTCTATTTGATTGGCTACGGCCCCACACTAGGCTCAGGGCCCGTGTCGTGGATCTTGGAAGAAACATATTGAGTCGACCTGTAAAAAAATGGCGAAAGTAATTTACGCGCTTAAGCAACTTAGACCCATTTCTTTAGATATTCAAATTCAAAATGCTTTATTTCCTTAAGACCTTACAGGACACTTGGACACATAAAGCTCTGAAAGACATATATTACGCATATATTTACTCAATTATGTCTTATGGTATCATTTTATTTGGGAGCTCTACAGATTACGAATGTATACTTAAATTACAAAAGCGTGCCATAAGAGTATTAATGAAAGCGAAATACAGAGAGTCAAAAACCTTCGGATATTAGCATCAGTAGCGGTATTCATAAAAAAAATAATTTGAAAGAATATACAATCGGAGGCGAAAGTAGCAAACGTGCCACGCTGCAGAAAATAATGCTAGAGCCGATTCACCATCGACTGAAAATCGCAAAACGGCTCCCTAAAATAATGGGCCAAAAGCTATATAAACAAGCTCCCGATAGATCTTAAACTTACTAAAAGTGAAATTTTTTGCTTGACAAGACGCTATATACCTCTAGTATTAAAGAGTTTTTAGATAACGACCACAGCAAGTACGAAATAAAATCAACTAAACTAAAACTGATGGGTAACATCACTTAATCTAATAGTAGAGTCCTAATTTTAAGAAATTATATTTTTATTATAATAATAAACCATAGATACATATGTTATAAAATTCTGACGAGTCATAGCCTGATCATTTAATTTTAAGTACCTAAATACTTTTATTTTATGTATGATGTGTGACAATAAATGATCTGAATCTGAATCTGTACTAGCTTTGTTATAAAAGCTTAGGACGATTTTTTTCTCCAATTCGAAAACCACAGTTGTGTACTAAAATGAAGGATTTCAAATAAGTAATACAAAGAAAACAATATAAGGATCCATCGAAAACATAAAAAAAATACAATACGTCGCGTCACAAAATCACTCGATCAATCTCAGTACGAGAGGAACCGCAGTTTCGGACATTTGGTTCATGCACTCGGCCGAGCGGCCGGTGGTGCGAAGCTACCATCCGCGGGAGTATGCCTGAACGCCTCTAAGGCCGAAGCCAGCCTAGCCGAATCCGGCAAGGATATGCTCACTGTGGAGCCCCGAGAGTCGGGAGGCTCTAAACAATGTGACTTTACTAGTTGCGCTTTACTTCGTAAGGCGTGACGTCGAAGCCCATTTGGACCGCGGAGATCGGTGCGTACGGTTTAACACGTGCACCACGGCTCCTTCTGGTTCGGATATAACTCAGTTCGATGTCGGGGCTCGGAATAGTCTGTAGACGACTTACGTTCCTGGCGGGGTGTTGTGGTCGGTAGAGCAGCGTCGTGCTGCGATCTGTTGAGACTCAGCCCTACGCCAGGTGATTCGTCCGAGGACGAGTTTAATTTTTATAGTATTGTTATTCTATGAACATGTAAAACGGCAAGGTCCGAGTCTAACTTTACTAACTTTACTAACTTTACTAACTATACTAACATTACTCATTTTAACATTACTAACATTACTACTAACTTTAACATTACTAACTTTACCAACATAACTAACTTTACCAACATAACTAACTTTACTAACTTTACTAACATTACTAACTTTACTAACTTTACTAACTTTAGGTACTAACTTTACTAACTTTACTAACTTTACTAACTTTACTAACATTACTAACATTACTAACTTTAGGTACTAACTTTACTAACTTTACTAACTTTACTAACTTTACTAACATTACTAACATTACTAACTTTAGGTACTAACTTTACTAACATTACTAACTTTACTAACTACGAATATACATTGTACCTGATGATGAACTTCGATTGCATGCAACCTTTAGACTGTTTTGAACGGTCTGCAGTTAGCTCGATTGTATATACTGGTTTTATTTTTTTCTATTCCGTTTATTTTTATACATTTTTTTAAATTTAGCTCTTGTTAGCTTGTTCTTGTAATTTTCAGTACTTTACTTATTTACCTTATAGAACTTCATTAACAACGAAAATTATAATCAAAAAATGTATACCTACTTGTAAATATACAATTCAAATCATTGAGCTAACTACAGACGGTCGAAAACAGTCTAGAGGTATCTCAATTGTTTACTTTATTAATTTAAGAAAGGAAATAACAATCAAGGAATAGAACCTTATTAAAACTATTATTTACAATATTTTGGTAGGTTGAAAACAGTCTAGAGTTAGCTCAACTGAATGAAAGAATGGATGAAAACTCTTTATTATACTTAAATGTACCACAAAAAGGCTGAAAATGATACATAAAAATACTGCAAACTAAGACTAAGTATAAATAAATAAATAATAATAAATAATTTCGGACAGTCCACACAGCATAATCCAGCCCAAGCTAAGCAGTTAAGATAGATAAGGGCGACCCTATCGCTAAAAGCGATCTCTTCCAGGCAACCTTTGGATGGACCGGATATAAAAGAACAATATAGACGGTGGTAGTTACATTAGATCTACTTCTCTAGATAGATGGAAAAGAAAAAAATACATACCCAATAAGCTAGCAATGTTATAAACTTACATAAACATGTAACTTTATATAGTTAGATAAATAATGTACCACACGTTCATGTGGTAATTCCGGGAAAAATGTATAAAATGTTACCTATGTGTTATTCCAGACTATGATCTATCTGTTTGCCAAATTTCATCCATATCCGTTCAGTAGTTTTTGCATGAAAGAGTAACAAATATCCATCTATCCATCCATACTTACAAACTTTCGCGTTTATAATATTACTAGCGACCCGCCCCGGATTCGCATATTCATTAAAATATGCAAATTTTAATATTTTTGAGATAAGCACATTAATGTAGTAAATACAATATCGAGCTCGTATTTTTTTACCTGATTATGAGACTAGATGCCGTAAGTTCCACTTTCTTCCCACTCTTTAAACGCAGACAAGTGGCTGATTTGACTTACCTAATTATTATAGCAAACGGAACTGTTGATTGCCCAGAGCTTCTTGAGCAAATAGGACTGCGCACATGCACGCTTGCACCTATCGTAAGGACTAATTATAGGCAGAACGCATTTGTTTATAGAGCTTCTAGCTCGTTTAACTCATTAGTACATGAAAACAGCAATATAGATTTATTCAACACCAGTTCAAGTAAGCTTAAACGCTTGCTTAATGATACATTTTTCGTTTTAGTTTGAGAAATTCTCTTGTTTGTGCTTGTACTTAGTATAAAAAACAATCTATTTTTCTTTTTTAGTTATTGTTATTGCTAGTAAGTCGTCAACTTAACTTCTTTGTTTAAGCAGTTTTACTAATAGGTTTATATACTTTTAATATATCTAGTTTTCTGTAAAAATTTTTTAAGTTAAAATTAATACCTATATGTCTACTTTCTGTAAATTCATCTCAAGTCAACAGATCTCAAGTTGCTGCTTTAATTTATTATTAGTGAGTACTGGGACCAACTCTCTTCCTTGTATACATTAATGGACTATGTAAACTCTCTCTCCCAAATTGCAAAATATTTACTTATGCGGATGATACTGCACTCATAATAAGTGGAAAGGACTGGGACGAAGCAAAACAATCTGCTGAAAATGCTTTAATGACTGTCCTCGACTGGCTCTCTACTAACTCTCTTACATTAAATGTGACCAAAACTAAATTCATAACTTTTTCCCCTTCCATCAGAACCCAGCCTTCTTCTATCTGTCTTCTTGCACATAGCTGCTGTGACCTAAACATCTGTAAATGCCAGTCTATAGATCGCACTCCGTCCATTAAGTATCTCGGAGTTCATTTGGACAGCTCTCTATCATGGAACCATCATACGAACTCTACAGTATCAAGAATTCGCAAGCTCATTTTTATCTTCAAAAGGTTGAGGGCCGTTGCAGACACGAAATGCCTGAGGACAGTTTACTTTGCTCTAGCACAGTCTGTTCTATCGTACTGCATTACTGCCTGGGGTGGAGCAAAGAAAACACAGATGCTAAGAGTGGAACGAGCCCAAAGAGCTATCCTAAAAGTGATGTTTTCCAAGCCTAGAAGATTTCCCACAGATCAACTCTACACACTAAGTGAAGTTCTTACTGTTCGGCAAATATTCATCCAAGCAACAGTATTACGTAAACACTCAGAGCTCCAATATGATCCACATTTAAAAATATCAAAACGGCGCTCTGATGTCGTCTGCAAAAAGGAGACATGGAGAGTAGATGCAGCGGGCCGTCAATTTCATTTTTTTAGTCCATCCTTATACAATCGTGTAAACAAAATTTTGAACATTTACCCACTCCTTCTACATAAATGCAAGATAAAGTGCTCTACCTGGCTTCTTTCTCTTTCATATGAAAAAACCGAACAACTATTAGTTACTTTAAAATAAAAGACAAGTATCCGCTTACCTTTTCCCTCTATAATTTCAAAAAGTACCACTACCATATTACTGGAATCTCCTGTTGCCCAGACTCTCAAGAGACTGGTGCCTCAGGAGATGCCAAGTTCACTCACACCATATACAAAAACATTGACACAACTTATCACACAGATATACACTCACTCACATTCAATGACACATGGGTCTCCAGTCGGCCAGACTCTTAAGAGACTGGTACCTCTGGAGAAACCCCCTCTACCCACAAACATACACAAATACAAATACACACCAATATTCATATATACAAACACACACTCTCAAGTACACATTCATAACTCAACACACATACAAACACAAATACACACACTTATGCATAAACACTCTTACACAAACACACACTTTCACGCACACATTCATATACGGACAATCTCATCCAAACATACTCACATTTACTCAAACAATGTAACGCGCCAGAAATGTATTTAAGAAATATTGATTTTGTTTTTATTTTTATTTTATAGTTTTATATTATACTTTAAATAAGTTACCTAGTTATTCAGAATTGTACCTATGTCTAGGAGATGGGCGCTGACTCTACCACACAGTTGTAAAGCTTCGGTAGTGTCAACGTTTCATATGTATTTATGAGCTTGTGAAATATTATTCCTGAATAAATTGATTTGATTTGATTTGATAATCAAAAAATGTATACCTACTTGTAAATATACAATTCAAATCATTGAGCTAACTACAGACGGTCGAAAACAGTCTAGAGGTATCTCAATTGTTTACTTTATTAATTTAAGAAAGGAAATAACAATCAAGGAATAGAACCTTATTAAAACTATTATTTACAATATTTTGGTAGGTTGAAAACAGTCTAGAGTTAGCTCAACTGAATGAAAGAATGGATGAAAACTCTTTATTATACTTAAATGTACCACAAAAAGGCTGAAAATGATACATAAAAATACTGCAAACTAAGACTAAGTATAAATAAATAAATAATAATAAATAATTTCGGACAGTCCACACAGCATAATCCAGCCCAAGCTAAGCAGTTAAGATAGATAAGGGCGACCCTATCGCTAAAAGCGATCTCTTCCAGGCAACCTTTGGATGGACCGGATATAAAAGAACAATATAGACGGTGGTAGTTACATTAGATCTACTTCTCTAGATAGATGGAAAAGAAAAAATACATACCCAATAAGCTTCCAATGTTATAAACTTACATAAACATGTAACTTTATATAGTTAGATAAATAATGTACCACACGTTCATGTGGTAATTCCGGGAAAAATGTATAAAATGTTACCTATGTGTTATTCCAGACTATGATCTATCTGTTTGCCAAATTTCATCCATATCCGTTCAGTAGTTTTTGCATGAAAGAGTAACAAATATCCATCTATCCATCCATACTTACAAACTTTCGCGTTTATAATATTACTAGCGACCCGCCCCGGATTCGCATATTCATTAAAATATGCAAATTTTAATATTTTTGAGATAAGCACATTAATGTAGTAAATACAATATCAATACAATATCGAGCTCGTATTTTTTTACCTGATTATGAGACTAGATGCCGTAAGTTCCACTTTCTTCCCACTCTTTAAACGCAGACAAGCGGCTGATTTGACTTACCTAATTATTATAGCAAACGGAACTGTTGATTGCCCAGAGCTTCTTGAGCAAATAGGACTGCGCACATGCACGCTTGCACCTATCGTAAGGACTAATTATAGGCAGAACGCATTTGTTTATAGAGCTTCTAGCTCGTTTAACTCATTAGTACATGAAAACAGCAATATAGATTTATTCAACACCAGTTCAAGTAAGCTTAAACGCTTGCTTAATGATACATTTTTCGTTTTAGTTTGAGAAATTCTCTTGTTTGTGCTTGTACTTAGTATAAAAAACAATCTATTTTTCTTTTTTAGTTATTGTTATTGCTAGTAAGTCGTCAACTTAACTTCTTTGTTTAAGCAGTTTTACTAATAGGTTTATATACTTTTAATATATCTAGTTTTCTGTAAAAATTTTTTAAGTTAAAATTAATACCTATATGTCTACTTTCTGTAAATTCATCTCAAGTCAACAGATCTCAAGTTGCTGCTTTAATTTATTATTAGTGAAAACTTTTAATTGGCCTTAATTTAAAAATTCTTTGTATCTACTCATTGTCTAGCTGTAAGTTTTCCTAAAATTGTAAAAATAAAATAAAATAAATTTGAAGTATGTTTTTTGTTTTAATACAATAATACCTAAATTATGTCACAGTAACAGCTGTTTTCTGGAACGCAGATCATCTTAATAGTTAACTAATCAATGTTCAAATCTCTATTCAAGTGTCATTTGGGTTTCTCGAACATTGATTACGTACTTATATTTTGAAAAACAAAACTCTTGTCAAATAATATAATACGCTAATTAGGCCTGATTCTTTGTTCAAGCTCTTGTCAAATCAATAATTAACTAATCGGCGATTTTGCTCTAATTAGTTGAAATTATTACAACAATTTGCTGTATTTTTCCAAGTTCTAAACCGGGGTATAATACATAAAAAATCAACAGGTTGGTAATCCAAAAGCCATACACTACATAGTATAAACTAGAGTCGCTTTCTCTGTCCCTATGTCATTATGTCCCTTTGAACGCTTAAATCTTTAAAACTACGCAACGGATTTTGATGCAGTTTTTTTTAATAGATAGAGTGATTCAAGAGGAAGGTTTTTATGTATAATATAAAACCGTGCGAAGCCGGGGCGGGTCGCTAGTTTTCAAATAAAATGTAAATGTGACTAACATGATCAAAATCGTGACTTAACTGTTTTGTGACATACCTGTATTTTGTATACTCATGTGATTCACATTTATTGTAAAGCAGAGTTTACATGAAATTGTCATCATTTTATAAAAGAATAATAGAATTTTTATGTTATAAAAGAAAACTTAAAGATATACTGAACTGAAAGAATGACAGTCTTAAAATGATCAATGATTAGTTACCTAATTATCATCTAATCAGCGTTCGTACACCCCGATTTGATTTGACCAGTGTGTTAAATTAATCGCTTTATCAACTGATTTACGATTTGAACAACGTTCTAGAAACCGGCTGTTAGTGATGCAAAATGAATTGTGTATTTTAAACGACTTCGAAAAAGGAGGAGGTTCTCATGACGTATGCAAAGAATGATGGTAAGAATTTTCAGCTATCGTGCGTGTACACGTATCGCAAGGGTATCAACCTAGCTCCTAAAATTTTCCCAAGAGTTTTGTACTTAGATTTTGACCTGACTTGGATATATTTAATTGATACTTTTATGGCTAAAACATAATAATTTATAAGCAAATCGACAAAACTTACTCATCTGAAAGTGAACTATCAGTGCTACTACCTATTGTACTTTTCTTTTCAATTGTACATATTTCAATGTTAATCATTGTATGTGTGTGCTAAATAAATGTTTTACCTATCTAACTACTGTTGTTGTTTGTAAATGAAGCCAAACTCATGTACCTAGGTATAATAATAATTTTTACATAGTAAAAAACAAAGTCGCTTTTTCTGTCCCTATTTCCCTTTGACTGCTTTAATCTTTAAAACTACACAATGGATTTTGATGCGGTTTTTTTAATACATACCTCTAGATAGAGTGATTCAAGAGGAAGGTTTATACGTATAATAAAACCGTCGAAGCCGGGGCGGGTCGCTAGTTAGTTATAAAATAATAACTCAATCAAATTGGAGACAAATATGTTAATACCTAGGCACCTACTAATTCAAATGTTTGGTTCCAATCCAGGGATGTACTGTAGCTATCAAGTCTATCCAATTTCCTCCAATGATGAATCTGTCTACTGTTATAGTTTGTAAATGATGGCATACTTATGTTCGTAGGTATAATATCAATTAGTAGGTAGGTAGAGTATTAAGCATAAAATAATAACACAATTAAATCTAACTAATATTTTAATACTCAGGGGGTATACCTACTCTAGGTACCTTCTCTATCCAACATCCTCCAAGGTAGGTACGAGAAGCTCAGTTGAAGTCCTGCTAAATATGAGATAAAGGCACCATAATGTAATTTACATATTATAAATATGTAAACCTGGTTATTGCCGTAAAAAGTTATTTGCCGATAATGTACATGAAATGCCCTGGAAATAGTTGAATTGACTTAAATCAGTAGTTGCCTATTATAATTGGTTATTTCAATGGGGTCGGTAAATAGAAAAGAAGTTACCTGCATAACAACACATCTTACATCAGACTTTAAAAGTAATATTACGGAGGTTAGAGTAATTCCCGGAGTGTAATTTTGAGAAAAGTTCTAGGTATTTGTTGTACAGAGGCTACTGAAATATTTATTCAATTTGTGTATATACTACAACAAGATAAAGCACTGGGTGGGCAATGGACGCTTGAATATTTGTATCTCGGTCAGAAATCAGTTTTTTTTACATTTCACACATCAAAGTCTAGTTTTTTTATCACTACATAGTATAATATAAGTTGCTTTCTCTGTCCCTATGTCATTATGTCCCTTTGAACGCTTAAATCTTTAAAACTACGCAACGGATTTTGATGCGGTTTTTTTTAATAGATAGAGTGATTCAAGAGGAAGGTTTATACGTATAATATAAAACCGTGCAAAGTCGGGGCGGGTCGCTAGTTATTAATAAATGAACCTGCTACTAAATTATCGTGAATTAAATACTATGAACGTAATTGTAGGTATATTATGAGTATTAAATGTAGGGTACTAAGGTAAGTTGTTCCGGGACCGATCGTCATAGATGGCCACCTTCTTGAAATTGTTTCCGAGTAGATACACTTACCTTGGGCAAATTGTGCAGTTAGGTAAAAACTATTTTGAGAAGGAGGCCAAGAGGAGGATCCAGCTAGGCTGGGCAGCATTTGAGAAACTACGTCGGGTCTTCTCGACATCCATACCGCAATATTTGAAAACGAAAGTTTTCAACCAGTGCGTCCTACCTAAGAGTGTCCACGACTCACGGTAGGGCTGGTCCACCAGTTCAAAGTCGCTCAGCGAGCTATGGAAAGAGCTATGTGAGGAGTCTCTCTGAAGGATAGGATTCATTATGAATACATCCGACAGAGAACCAAGTTATCGACATAGCTCAAAGAATTAGCAAGCTGAAGTGGCAGTGGGCTGGCCATATCTCGCGAAGAAACGACAACCGTTGGGATAAACGTGTTCTTGAGTGGAGACCGCGACTCGGTAAGGTACTAAGGTAAGGTTTATTAGATAGTCAGATAGTCATTTTATTGGTAAATTTTTTTACAAGTCATTTCACATTATATTTAGTACATATTAACAGATAGGTACCTACTAATAAATGCAGTGTAAAATCAAATATACTTAGACAAAAAGGAAATGCACAAACATTAGTACAACTCAAAAATCTTTATCAACATTCATATTCAGATTCATACCTACTTATTAATTAAAGGTCATTCATATTCAGATTCATTTTAATTCAGCAGTAAATAATTGTTAGCCATTTGTGTTTTCTTTTCTGGAATTAAATACATAGAGTAAACGAGTTCTTGAGTGGAGATCGCGATTCACTAAGCGTAATGTATGACGCCCTTCAGCATGGTGGGATGCCGATCTGCGAAGGACTGCAGACTACCATACTAAAATGTGGCAAAATGAAGACAGGGCGTTATAGCACTTATAGGTCTCATTATATATACCTAGGGTAGGCATAATTATTTCCAGCAGAGCATTGATTTTTGCAATCGAAGAGTTCATAATATGAAAATTAAAAACTTGCTGCAAACCCCTTCTGAGCTTTAAAAAAGTGGTTGAATTTAATTTATCGCTAAAATAAACATATGGCTCCTAACAGCTTCCTAAAAGTATATTCCGTACAATATGTATCTCTCTCTATTCTGTCTACCTTCTGTACCAACCGAACAAAGGAGGTTGGTTTCAATCCTGACCCCTAACCTGAAACTAACCTCTAGAATTGAAACCTCTTTTGTATTGTGCCGCCATTTGCAATGAAGAGAACCTATGGAAATTAAATTATTCTGCCGATGTTCAAAAAATATTTTTTTTTCTTCTGTAAATATTATGGAAAAACTGAAAATGCAAAGTTCCTTAGGATTTTAAGACGATTCGAACGATATATTCAGTATCGTTCTTCAAATTTTTGGGACAGGCCATAAGGGATTCTTGCCATTGTTCTTTCATCTAAACAACTTATGTAGTTACGGAGATTACCTATAACAAACATTCACACAGACTTTCCCAATTATTATAATAGTAAGGTAAGATAGTAAGGTAAGACTTGGACCAAAAGTAGAAAGCGCCGGCCAATGAAAAAATAAATGAAATATTTCGGTAGAACATAACGTCTCGATAATTTTTAGCTATGGCTGCTATGCTGTGCTATTATTATTTAAGTGGTTAAATGAGGTCAAAAATTCGTAATTTTTGATATCGATTTTTGAAAAATCGATATTTCAGTAACTAACCAAATGAGTAATCTACTACCTCTACATAAAAATAAGTCGGGTTTTCCTTCCTGACGCTATAACTCCAGAACGCACGAACCAATTTCCACGGTTTTGCATTCGTTGGAAAGGTCTCGGGCTCCGTGAGGTTTATAGTAATGTATAATAAAACCGTGCGAAGCCGGGGCGGGGCGCTAGTTTTTTATAAGGATATCTATGACTTAAATGAAATGTCCCCTTTTAATTGCACAATTCATTTATTTCGAGGTACTTTCACTGACCTTATACACAAATCTATCTTATCATAATCCTATCTTCCTTATCTATCTTATCTTCGAGACCTTCCGCCGGAGGCCTAATTGACACTTCTTGTGTGTGTGTCTTGCAAAGCACATGTACCTACCATACCATCAAGTTTTAGATTATACCCAGAAAATAAGGTCCATACACCACATCGTTATAATTAAAATAGGGGTGATTTACTCTCATTCGGGCATTATTTTTTGAAGGGACCTATCGTTGCTGGTACCTATAGAGTCAGTGTTTTTTCAATTATTTATACTGTACTATAAATTTTATTAAATTTTTATTAAACCTGTAATAATTAAGTTGTTAAACTTATAAATTGTGCATATATTTACTAAAATATATTTCATATATTTTGGTAATAGTTTAGTAGTAGTTTTTTAATTACATAACTTTAATAGCGAAGAAGGGGAAATGAAACATAATTTAGATTAAACATTAGATGAAATTTATTTAGTCCGGTCAATTTAGACATTCGAAGCTACATAAATTCATTTTTCACGATTTTCATCAAAACGGTAAGTTTTATCATAAAAAATATCGACAAAAATTGTAAATTATCTACAAAAAATGGTTAGGTTCAGTTCGGTTCGGTTCGGTTCGTTAGGTTAGGTTAGGTTAGGTTAGGTTAGTTTAGGTTAGGCTAGGTTCGGTTAGGTTCGGTTCGGTTCGGTTCGGTTCGGTTCGTTAGGTTAGGTTAGGTTAGGTTAGGTTAGGTTAGGTTAGGTTAGGTTAGGCTAGGTTCGGTTAGGCTAGGTTCGGTTAGGTTCGGTTCGGTTCGTTAGGT
Source organism: Eupithecia centaureata (assembly GCA_944547425.1). NCBI lineage: Eukaryota > Metazoa > Arthropoda > Insecta > Lepidoptera > Geometridae > Eupithecia > Eupithecia centaureata. The sequence goes on from OX155693.1 coordinate 13,771,325, forward strand.
TAGGTTAGGTTAGGTTAGGTTAGGTTAGGTTAGGTTAGGTTAGGTTAGGTTAGGTTAGGTTAGGTTAGGTTAGGTTAGGTTAGGTTAGGTTAGGTTAGGTTAGGTTAGGTTAGGTTAGGTTAGGTTAGGTTAGGTTAGGTTAGGTTAGGTTAGGTTAGGTTAGGTTAGGTTAGGTTAGGTTAGGTTAGGTTAGGTTAGGTTAGGTTAGGTTAGGTTAGGTTAGGTTAGGTTAGGTTAGGTTAGGTTAGTTTAGGTTAGGTTAGGCTAGGTTCGGTTAGGTTCGGTTAGGTTCGGTTCGGTTCGGTTCGGTTCGTTAGGTTAGGTTAGGTTAGGTTAGGTTAGGTTAGGTTAGGTTAGGTTAGGTTAGTTAGGTAAAGTTAGGTTAGGTTAGGTTCCACGACTGGTGGACTAACCTAACCTAACTTAAATTAACCTAACCTAACCTAACCTAACCTAACCTAACCTAACCTAACCTAACCTAACCTAACCTAACCTAACCTAACGAACCGAACCGAACCGAACCGAACCGAACCGAACCTAACCATTTTTTGTATATAATTTTATGATTTACAATTTTTGTCGATATATTTTTATGATAAAAATTAACGTTTTGATGAAATACATAGCCATAGATATAATTTTTGACCTCATTTAACCACTCAAATAATAATACTCAAAATACCAATAAAATATCAATACCATTAATGGACTTATTTAAACGAACGTTTTTAATGTAGTCGTTAGTTATTCCTTAATAAATAAATAAACTAGATCCATTACTATCTTAGTAAGTAGGTAAAGTAATATTTATTCAAAGAAAGGTTAACAATTTTATATACTTAAGACTATTGTACAGTTAAAATATTTTAAAATTAAGTATGTCTAATTGTATGTCTATTTGATTGGCTACGGCCCCACACTAGGCTCAGGGCCCGTGTCGTGGATCTTGGAAGAAACATATTGAGTCGACCTGTAAAAAAATGGCGAAAGTAATTTACGCGCTTAAGCAACTTAGACCCATTTCTTTAGATATTCAAATTCAAAATGCTTTATTTCCTTAAGACCTTACAGGACACTTGGACACATAAAGCTCTGAAAGACATATATTACGCATATATTTACTCAATTATGTCTTATGGTATCATTTTATTTGGGAGCTCTACAGATTACGAATGTATACTTAAATTACAAAAGCGTGCCATAAGAGTATTAATGAAAGCGAAATACAGAGAGTCAAAAACCTTCGGATATTAGCATCAGTAGCGGTATTCATAAAAAAAATAATTTGAAAGAATATACAATCGGAGGCGAAAGTAGCAAACGTGCCACGCTGCAGAAAATAATGCTAGAGCCGATTCACCATCGACTGAAAATCGCAAAACGGCTCCCTAAAATAATGGGCCAAAAGCTATATAAACAAGCTCCCGATAGATCTTAAACTTACTAAAAGTGAAATTTTTTGCTTGACAAGACGCTATATACCTCTAGTATTAAAGAGTTTTTAGATAACGACCACAGCAAGTACGAAATAAAATCAACTAAACTAAAACTGATGGGTAACATCACTTAATCTAATAGTAGAGTCCTAATTTTAAGAAATTATATTTTTATTATAATAATAAACCATAGATACATATGTTATAAAATTCTGACGAGTCATAGCCTGATCATTTAATTTTAAGTACCTAAATACTTTTATTTTATGTATGATGTGTGACAATAAATGATCTGAATCTGAATCTGTACTAGCTTTGTTATAAAAGCTTAGGACGATTTTTTTCTCCAATTCGAAAACCACAGTTGTGTACTAAAATGAAGGATTTCAAATAAGTAATACAAAGAAAACAATATAAGGATCCATCGAAAACATAAAAAAAATACAATACGTCGCGTCACAAAATCACTCGATCAATCTCAGTACGAGAGGAACCGCAGTTTCGGACATTTGGTTCATGCACTCGGCCGAGCGGCCGGTGGTGCGAAGCTACCATCCGCGGGATTATGCCTGAACGCCTCTAAGGCCGAAGCCAGCCTAGCCGAATCCGGCAAGGATATGCTCACTGTGGAGCCCCGAGAGTCGGGAGGCTCTAAACAATGTGACTTTACTAGTTGCGCTTTACTTCGTAAGGCGTGACGTCGAAGCCCATTTGGACCGCGGAGATCGGTGCGTACGGTTTAACACGTGCACCACGGCTCCTTCTGGTTCGGATATAACTCAGTTCGATGTCGGGGCTCGGAATAGTCTGTAGACGACTTACGTTCCTGGCGGGGTGTTGTGGTCGGTAGAGCAGCGTCGTGCTGCGATCTGTTGAGACTCAGCCCTACGCCAGGTGATTCGTCCGAGGACGAGTTTAATTTTTATAGTATTGTTATTCTATGAACATGTAAAACGGCAAGGTCCGAGTCTAACTTTACTAACTTTACTAACTTTACTAACTATACTAACATTACTCATTTTAACATTACTAACATTACTACTAACTTTAACATTACTAACTTTACCAACATAACTAACTTTACCAACATAACTAACTTTACTAACTTTACTAACATTACTAACTTTACTAACTTTACTAACTTTAGGTACTAACTTTACTAACTTTACTAACTTTACTAACTTTACTAACATTACTAACATTACTAACTTTAGGTACTAACTTTACTAACTTTACTAACTTTACTAACATTACTAACATTACTAACTTTAGGTACTAACTTTACTAACATTACTAACTTTACTAACTACGAATATACATTGTACCTGATGATGAACTTCGATTGCATGCAACCTTTAGACTGTTTTGAACGGTCTGCAGTTAGCTCGATTGTACATACTGGTTTTATTTTTTTCTATTCCGTTTATTTTTATACATTTTTTTAAATTTAGCCCTTGTTAGCTTGTTCTTGTAATTTTCAGTACTTTACTTATTTACCTTATAGAACTTCATTAACAACGAAAATTATAATCAAAAAATGTATACCTACTTGTAAATATACAATTCAAATCATTGAGCTAACTACAGACGGTCGAAAACAGTCTAGAGGTATCTCAATTGTTTACTTTATTAATTTAAGAAAGGAAATAACAATCAAGGAATAGAACCTTATTAAAACTATTATTTACAATATTTTGGTAGGTTGAAAACAGTCTAGAGTTAGCTCAACTGAATGAAAGAATGGATGAAAACTCTTTATTATACTTAAATGTACCACAAAAAGGCTGAAAATGATACATAAAAATACTGCAAACTAAGACTAAGTATAAATAAATAAATAATAATAAATAATTTCGGACAGTCCACACAGCATAATCCAGCCCAAGCTAAGCAGTTAAGATAGATAAGGGCGACCCTATCGCTAAAAGCGATCTCTTCCAGGCAACCTTTGGATGAACCGGATATAAAAGAACAATATAGACGGTGGTAGTTACATTAGATCTACTTCTCTAGATAGATGGAAAAGAAAAAAATACATACCCAATAAGCTTCCAATGTTATAAACTTACATAAACATGTAACTTTATATAGTTAGATAAATAATGTACCACACGTTCATGTGGTAATTCCGGGAAAAATGTATAAAATGTTACCTATGTGTTATTCCAGACTATGATCTATCTCTTTGCCAAATTTCATCCATATCCGTTCAGTAGTTTTTGCATGAAAGAGTAACAAATATCCATCTATCCATCCATACTTACAAACTTTCGCGTTTATAATATTACTAGCGACCCGCCCCGGATTCGCATATTCATTAAAATATGCAAATTTTAATATTTTTGAGATAAGCACATTAATGTAGTAAATACAATATCAATACAATATCGAGCTCGTATTTTTTTACCTGATTATGAGACTAGATGCCGTAAGTTCCACTTTCTTCCCACTCTTTAAACGCAGACAAGTGGCTGATTTGACTTACCTAATTATTATAGCAAACGGAACTGTTGATTGCCCAGAGCTTCTTGAGCAAATAGGACTGCGCACATGCACGCTTGCACCTATCGTAAGGACTAATTATAGGCAGAACGCATTTGTTTATAGAGCTTCTAGCTCGTTTAACTCATTAGTACATGAAAACAGCAATATAGATTTATTCAACACCAGTTCAAGTAAGCTTAAACGCTTGCTTAATGATACATTTTTCGTTTTAGTTTGAGAAATTCTCTTGTTTGTGCTTGTACTTAGTATAAAAAACAATCTATTTTTCTTTTTTAGTTATTGTTATTGCTAGTAAGTCGTCAACTTAACTTCTTTGTTTAAGCAGTTTTACTAATAGGTTTATATACTTTTAATATATCTAGTTTTCTGTAAATTTTTTTTAAGTTAAAATTAATACCTATATGTCTACTTTCTGTAAATTCATCTCAAGTCAACAGATCTCAAGTTGCTGCTTTAATTTATTATTAGTGAAAACTTTTAATTGGCCTTAATTTAAAAATTCTTTGTATCTACTCATTGTCTAGCTGTAAGTTTTCCTAAAATTGTAAAAATAAAATAAAATAAATTTGAAGTATGTTTTTTGTTTTAATACAATAATACCTAAATTATGTCACAGTAACAGCTGTTTTCTGGAACGCAGATCATCTTAATAGTTAACTAATCAATGTTCAAATCTCTATTCAAGTGTCATTTGGGTTTCTCGAACATTGATTACGTACTTATATTTTGAAAAACAAAACTCTTGTCAAATAACATAATACGCTAATTAGGCCTGATTCTTTGTTCAAGCTCTTGTCAAATCAATAATTAACTAATCGGCGATTTTGCTCTAATTAGTTGAAATTATTACAACAATTTGCTGTATTTTTCCAAGTTCTAAACCGGGGTATAATACATAAAAAATCAACAGGTTGGTAATCCAAAAGCCATACACTACATAGTATAAACTAGAGTCGCTTTCTCTGTCCCTATGTCATTATGTCCCTTTGAACGCTTAAATCTTTAAAACTACGCAACGGATTTTGATGCAGTTTTTTTAATAGATAGAGTGATTCAAGAGGAAGGTTTTTATGTATAATATAAAACCGTGCGAAGCCGGGGCGGGTCGCTAGTTTTCAAATAAAATGTAAATGTGACTAACATGATCAAAATCGTGACTTAACTGTTTTGTGACATACCTGTATTTTGTATACTCATGTGATTCACATTTATTGTAAAGCAGAGTTTACATGAAATTGTCATCATTTTATAAAAGAATAATAGAATTTTTTATGTTATAAAAGAAAACTTAAAGATATACTGAACTGAAAGAATGACAGTCGTAAGATGATCAATGATTAGTTACCTAATTATCATCTAATCAGCGTTCGTACACCCCGATTTGATTTGACCAGTGTGTTAAATTAATCGCTTTATCAACTGATTTACGATTTGAACAACGTTCTAGAAACCGGCTGTTAGTGATGCAAAATGAATTGTGTATTTTAAACGACTTCGAAAAAGGAGGAGGTTCTCATGACGTATGCAAAGAATGATGGTAAGAATTTTCAGCTATCGTGCGTGTACACGTATCGCAAGGGTATCAACCGATAGCTCCTAAAATTTTCCCAAGAGTTTTGTACTTAGATTTTGACCTGACTTGGATATATTTAATTGATACTTTTATGGCTAAAACATAATAATTTAAAAGCAAATCGACAAAACTTACTCATCTGAAAGTGAACTATCAGTGCTACTACCTATTGTACTTTTGTTTTCAATTGTACATATTTCAATGTTAATCATTGTATGTGTGTGCTAAATAAATGTTTTACCTATCTAACTACTGTTGTTGTTTGTAAATGAAGCCAAACTCATGTACCTAGGTATAATAATAATTTTTACATAGTAAAAAACAAAGTCGCTTTTTCTGTCCCTATTTCCCTTTGACTGCTTTAATCTTTAAAACTACACAATGGATTTTGATGCGGTTTTTTTAATACATACCTCTAGATAGAGTGATTCAAGAGGAAGGTTTATACGTATAATAAAACCGTCGAAGCCGGGGCGGGTCGCTAGTTAGTTATAAAATAATAACTCAATCAAATTGGAGACAAATATGTTAATACCTAGGCACCTACTAATTCAAATGTTTGGTTCCAATCCAGGGATGTACTGTAGCTATCAAGTCTATCCAATTTCCTCCAATGATGAATCTGTCTACTGTTATAGTTTGTAAATGATGGCATACTTATGTTCGTAGGTATAATATCAATTAGTAGGTAGGTAGAGTATTAAGAATAAAATAATAACACAATTAAATCTAACTAATATTTTAATACTCAGGGGGTATACCTACTCTAGGTACCTTCTCTATCCAACATCCTCCAAGGTAGGTACGAGAAGCTCAGTTGAAGTCCTGCTAAATATGAGATAAAGGCACCATAATGTAATTTACATATTATAAATATGTAAACCTGGTTATTGCCGTAAAAAGTTATTTGCCGATAATGTACATGAAATGCCCTGGAAATAGTTGAATTGACTTAAATCAGTAGTTGCCTATTATAATTGGTTATTTCAATGGGGTCGGTAAATAGAAAAGAAGTTACCTGCATAACAACACATCTTACATCAGACTTTAAAAGTAATATTACGGAGGTTAGAGTAATTCCCGGAGTGTAATTTTGAGAAAAGTTCTAGGTATTTGTTGTACAGAGGCTACTGAAATATTTATTCAATTTGTGTATATACTACAACAAGATAAAGCACTGGGTGGGCAATGGACGCTTGAATATTTGTATCTCGGTCAGAAATCAGTTTTTTTTTACATTTCACACATCAAAGTCTAGTTTTTTTATCACTACATAGTATAATATAAAGTTGCTTTCTCTGTCCCTATGTCATTATGTCCCTTTGAACGCTTAAATCTTTAAAACTACGCAACGGATTTTGATGCGGTTTTTTTTAATAGATAGAGTGATTCAAGAGGAAGGTTTATACGTATAATATAAAACCGTGCAAAGTCGGGGCGGGTCGCTAGTTATTAATAAATGAACCTGCTACTAAATTATCGTGAATTAAATACTATGAACGTAATTGTAGGTATATTATGAGTATTAAATGTAGGGTACTAAGGTAAGTTGTTCCGGGACCGATCGTCATAGATGGCCACCTTCTTGAAATTGTTTCCGAGTAGATACACTTACCTTGGGCAAATTGTGCAGTTAGGTAAAAACTATTTTGAGAAGGAGGCCAAGAGGAGGATCCAGCTAGGCTGGGCAGCATTTGAGAAACTACGTCGGGTCTTCTCGACATCCATACCGCAATATTTGAAAACGAAAGTTTTCAACCAGTGCGTCCTACCTAAGAGTGTCCACGACTCACGGTAGGGCTGGTCCACCAGTTCAAAGTCGCTCAGCGAGCTATGGAAAGAGCTATGTGAGGAGTCTCTCTGAAGGATAGGATTCATTATGAATACATCCGACAGAGAACCAAGTTATCGACATAGCTCAAAGAATTAGCAAGCTGAAGTGGCAGTGGGCTGGCCATATCTCGCGAAGAAACGACAACCGTTGGGATAAACGTGTTCTTGAGTGGAGACCGCGACTCGGTAAGGTACTAAGGTAAGGTTTATTAGATAGTCAGATAGTCATTTTATTGCTAAATTTTTTTACAAGTCATTTCACATTATATTTAGTACATATTAACAGATAGGTACCTACTAATAAATGCAGTGTAAAATCAAATATACTTAGACAAAAAGGAAATGCACAAACATTAGTACAACTCAAAAATCTTTATCAACATTCATATTCAGATTCATACCTACTTATTAATTAAAGGTCATTCATATTCAGATTCATTTTAATTCAGCAGTAAATAATTGTTAGCCATTTGTGTTTTCTTTTCTGGAATTAAATACATAGAGTAAACGAGTTCTTGAGTGGAGATCGCGATTCACTAAGCGTAATGTATGACGCCCTTCAGCATGGTGGGATGCCGATCTGCGAAGGACTGCAGACTACCATACTAAAATGTGGCAAAATGAAGACAGGGCGTTATAGCACTTATAGGTCTCATTATATATACCTAGGGTAGGCATAATTATTTCCAGCAGAGCATTGATTTTTGCAATCGAAGAGTTCATAATATGAAAATTAAAAACTTGCTGCAAACCCCTTCTGAGCTTTAAAAAAGTGGTTGAATTTAATTTATCGCTAAAATAAACATATGGCTCCTAACAGCTTCCTAAAAGTATATTCCGTACAATATGTATCTCTCTCTATTCTGTCTACCTTCTGTACCAACCGAACAAAGGAGGTTGGTTTCAATCCTGACCCCTAACCTGAAACTAACCTCTAGAATTGAAACCTCTTTTGTATTGTGCCGCCATTTGCAATGAAGAGAACCTATGGAAATTAAATTATTCTGCCGATGTTCAAAAAATATTTTTTTTTCTTCTGTAAATATTATGGAAAAACTGAAAATGCAAAGTTCCTTAGGATTTTAAGACGATTCGAACGATATATTCAGTATCGTTCTTCAAATTTTTGGGACAGGCCATAAGGGATTCTTGCCATTGTTCTTTCATCTAAACAACTTATGCAGTTACGGAGATTACCTATAACAAACATTCACACAGACTTTCCCAATTATTATAATAGTAAGGTAAGATAGTAAGGTAAGACTTGGACCAAAAGTAGAAAGCGCCGGCCAATGAAAAAATAAATGAAATATTTCGGTAGAACATAACGTCTCGATAATTTTTAGCTATGGCTGCTATGCTGTGCTATTATTATTTAAGTGGTTAAATGAGGTCAAAAATTCGTAATTTTTGATATCGATTTTTGAAAAATCGATATTTCAGTAACTAACCAAATGAGTAATCTACTACCTCTACATAAAAATAAGTCGGGTTTTCCTTCCTGACGCTATAACTCCAGAACGCACGAACCAATTTCCACGGTTTTGCATTCGTTGGAAAGGTCTCGGGCTCCGTGAGGTTTATAGTAATGTATAATAAAACCGTGCGAAGCCGGGGCGGGGCGCTAGTTTTTTATAAGGATATCTATGACTTAAATGAAATGTCCCCTTTTAATTGCACAATTCATTTATTTCGAGGTACTTTCACTGACCTTATACACAAATCTATCTTATCATAATCCTATCTTCCTTATCTATCTTATCTTCGAGACCTTCCGCCGGAGGCCTAATTGACACTTCTTGTGTGTGTGTCTTGCAAAGCACATGTACCTACCATACCATCAAGTTTTAGATTATACCCAGAAAATAAGGTCCATACACCACATCGTTATAATTAAAATAGGGGTGATTTACTCTCATTCGGGCATTATTTTTTGAAGGGACCTATCGTTGCTGGTACCTATAGAGTCAGTGTTTTTTCAATTATTTATACTGTACTATAAATTTTATTAAATTTTTATTAAACCTGTAATAATTAAGTTGTTAAACTTATAAATTGTGCATATATTTACTAAAATATATTTCATATATTTTGGTAATAGTTTAGTAGTAGTTTTTTAATTACATAACTTTAATAGCGAAGAAGGGGAAATGAAACATAATTTAGATTAAACATTAGATGAAATTTATTTAGTCCGGTCAATTTAGACATTCGAAGCTACATAAATTCCCCTTCATTTTTCACGATTTTCATCAAAACGGTAAGTTTTATCATAAAAAATATCGACAAAAATTGTAAATTATCTACAAAAAATGGTTAGGTTCAGTTCGGTTCGGTTCGGTTCGTTAGGTTAGGTTAGGTTAGGTTAGGTTAGGTTAGGTTAGGTTAGGTTAGGTTAGGTTAGGTTAGGCTAGGTTCGGTTAGGCTAGGTTCGGTTAGGTTCGGTTCGGTTCGGTTCGTTAGGTTAGGTTAGGTTAGGTTAGGTTAGGTTAGGTTAGGTTAGGTTAGGTTAGGTTAGGTTAGGTTAGGTTAGGTTAGGTTAGGTTAGGTTAGGTTAGGTTAGGTTAGGTTAGGTTAGGTTAGGTTAAGTTAGGTTAGGTTAGGTTAGGTTAGGTTAGGTTAGGTTAGGTTAGGTTAGGTTAGGTTAGGTTAGGTTAGTTTAGGTTAGGTTAGGCTAGGTTCGGTTAGGTTCGGTTAGGTTCGGTTCGGTTCGGTTCGGTTCGTTAGGTTAGGTTAGGTTAGGTTAGGTTAGGTTAGGTTAGGTTAGGTTAGGTTAGGTTAGTTAGGTAAAGTTAGGTTAGGTTAGGTTCCACGACTGGTGGACTAACCTAACCTAACTTAAATTAACCTAACCTAACCTAACCTAACCTAACCTAACCTAACCTAACCTAACCTAACCTAACCTAACCTAACCTAACCTAACCTAACCTAACCTAACCTAACCTAACGAACCGAACCGAACCGAACCGAACCGAACCTAACCGAACCTAGCCTAACCGAACCGAACCGAACCTAACCATTTTTTGTATATAATTTTATGATTTACAATTTTTGTCGATATATTTTTATGATAAAAATTAACGTTTTGATGAAATACATAGCCATAGATATAATTTTTGACCTCATTTAACCACTCAAATAATAATGCTCAAAATACCAATAAAATATCAATACCATTAATGGACTTATTTAAACGAACGTTTTTAATGTAGTCGTTAGTTATTCCTTAATAAATAAATAAACTAGATCCATTACTATCTTAGTAAGTAGGTAAAGTAATATTTATTCAAAGAAAGGTTAACAATTTTATATACTTAAGACTATTGTACAGTTAAAATATTTTAAAATTAAGTATGTCTAATTGTATGTCTATTTGATTGGCTACGGCCCCACACTAGGCTCAGGGCCCGTGTCGTGGATCTTGGAAGAAACATATTGAGTCGACCTGTAAAAAAATGGCGAAAGTAATTTACGCGCTTAAGCAACTTAGACCCATTTCTTTAGATATTCAAATTCAAAATGCTTTATTTCCTTAAGACCTTACAGGACACTTGGACACATAAAGCTCTGAAAGACATATATTACGCATATATTTACTCAATTATGTCTTATGGTATCATTTTATTTGGGAGCTCTACAGATTACGAATGTATACTTAAATTACAAAAGCGTGCCATAAGAGTATTAATGAAAGCGAAATACAGAGAGTCAAAAACCTTCGGATATTAGCATCAGTAGCGGTATTCATAAAAAAAATAATTTGAAAGAATATACAATCGGAGGCGAAAGTAGCAAACGTGCCACGCTGCAGAAAATAATGCTAGAGCCGATTCACCATCGACTGAAAATCGCAAAACGGCTCCCTAAAATAATGGGCCAAAAGCTATATAAACAAGCTCCCGATAGATCTTAAACTTACTAAAAGTGAAATTTTTTGCTTGACAAGACGCTATATACCTCTAGTATTAAAGAGTTTTTAGATAACGACCACAGCAAGTACGAAATAAAATCAACTAAACTAAAACTGATGGGTAACATCACTTAATCTAATAGTAGAGTCCTAATTTTAAGAAATTATATTTTTATTATAATAATAAACCATAGATACATATGTTATAAAATTCTGACGAGTCATAGCCTGATCATTTAATTTTAAGTACCTAAATACTTTTATTTTATGTATGATGTGTGACAATAAATGATCTGAATCTGAATCTGTACTAGCTTTGTTATAAAAGCTTAGGACGATTTTTTTCTCCAATTCGAAAACCACAGTTGTGTACTAAAATGAAGGATTTCAAATAAGTAATACAAAGAAAACAATATAAGGATCCATCGAAAACATAAAAAAAATACAATACGTCGCGTCACAAAATCACTCGATCAATCTCAGTACGAGAGGAACCGCAGTTTCGGACATTTGGTTCATGCACTCGGCCGAGCGGCCGGTGGTGCGAAGCTACCATCCGCGGGATTATGCCTGAACGCCTCTAAGGCCGAAGCCAGCCTAGCCGAATCCGGCAAGGATATGCTCACTGTGGAGCCCCGAGAGTCGGGAGGCTCTAAACAATGTGACTTTACTAGTTGCGCTTTACTTCGTAAGGCGTGACGTCGAAGCCCATTTGGACCGCGGAGATCGGTGCGTACGGTTTAACACGTGCACCACGGCTCCTTCTGGTTCGGATATAACTCAGTTCGATGTCGGGGCTCGGAATAGTCTGTAGACGACTTACGTTCCTGGCGGGGTGTTGTGGTCGGTAGAGCAGCGTCGTGCTGCGATCTGTTGAGACTCAGCCCTACGCCAGGTGATTCGTCCGAGGACGAGTTTAATTTTTATAGTATTGTTATTCTATGAACATGTAAAACGGCAAGGTCCGAGTCTAACTTTACTAACTTTACTAACTTTACTAACTATACTAACATTACTCATTTTAACATTACTACTAACTTTAACATTACTAACTTTACCAACATAACTAACTTTACCAACATAACTAACTTTACTAACTTTACTAACATTACTAACTTTACTAACTTTAGGTACTAACTTTACTAACTTTACTAACTTTACTAACTTTACTAACATTACTAACATTACTAACTTTAGGTACTAACTTTACTAACTTTACTAACTTTACTAACATTACTAACATTACTAACTTTAGGTACTAACTTTACTAACATTACTAACTTTACTAACTACGAATATACATTGTACCTGATGATGAACTTCGATTGCATGCAACCTTTAGACTGTTTTGAACGGTCTGCAGTTAGCTCGATTGTATATACTGGTTTTATTTTTTTCTATTCCGTTTATTTTTATACATTTTTTTAAATTTAGCTCTTGTTAGCTTGTTCTTGTAATTTTCAGTACTTTACTTATTTACCTTATAGAACTTCATTAACAACGAAAATTATAATCAAAAAATGTATACCTACTTGTAAATATACAATTCAAATCATTGAGCTAACTACAGACGGTCGAAAACAGTCTAGAGGTATCTCAATTGTTTACTTTATTAATTTAAGAAAGGAAATAACAATCAAGGAATAGAACCTTATTAAAACTATTATTTACAATATTTTGGTAGGTTGAAAACAGTCTAGAGTTAGCTCAACTGAATGAAAGAATGGATGAAAACTCTTTATTATACTTAAATGTACCACAAAAAGGCTGAAAATGATACATAAAAATACTGCAAACTAAGACTAAGTATAAATAAATAAATAATAATAAATAATTTCGGACAGTCCACACAGCATAATCCAGCCCAAGCTAAGCAGTTAAGATAGATAAGGGCGACCCTATCGCTAAAAGCGATCTCTTCCAGGCAACCTTTGGATGGACCGGATATAAAAGAACAATATAGACGGTGGTAGTTACATTAGATCTACTTCTCTAGATAGATGGAAAAGAAAAAAATACATACCCAATAAGCTTCCAATGTTATAAACTTACATAAACATGTAACTTTATATAGTTAGATAAATAATGTACCACACGTTCATGTGGTAATTCCGGGAAAAATGTATAAAATGTTACCTATGTGTTATTCCAGACTATGATCTATCTCTTTGCCAAATTTCATCCATATCCGTTCAGTAGTTTTTGCATGAAAGAGTAACAAATATCCATCTATCCATCCATACTTACAAACTTTCGCGTTTATAATATTACTAGCGACCCGCCCCGGATTCGCATATTCATTAAAATATGCAAATTTTAATATTTTTGAGATAAGCACATTAATGTAGTAAATACAATATCAATACAATATCGAGCTCGTATTTTTTTACCTGATTATGAGACTAGATGCCGTAAGTTCCACTTTCTTCCCACTCTTTAAACGCAGACAAGTGGCTGATTTGACTTACCTAATTATTATAGCAAACGGAACTGTTGATTGCCCAGAGCTTCTTGAGCAAATAGGACTGCGCACATGCACGCTTGCACCTATCGTAAGGACTAATTATAGGCAGAACGCATTTGTTTATAGAGCTTCTAGCTCGTTTAACTCATTAGTACATGAAAACAGCAATATAGATTTATTCAACACCAGTTCAAGTAAGCTTAAACGCTTGCTTAATGATACATTTTTCGTTTTAGTTTGAGAAATTCTCTTGTTTGTGCTTGTACTTAGTATAAAAAACAATCTATTTTTCTTTTTTAGTTATTGTTATTGCTAGTAAGTCGTCAACTTAACTTCTTTGTTTAAGCAGTTTTACTAATAGGTTTATATACTTTTAATATATCTAGTTTTCTGTAAATTTTTTAAAAGTTAAAATTAATACCTATATGTCTACTTTCTGTAAATTCATCTCAAGTCAACAGATCTCAAGTTGCTGCTTTAATTTATTATTAGTGAAAACTTTTAATTGGCCTTAATTTAAAAATTCTTTGTATCTACTCATTGTCTAGCTGTAAGTTTTCCTAAAATTGTAAAAATAAAATAAAATAAATTTGAAGTATGTTTTTTGTTTTAATACAATAATACCTAAATTATGTCACAGTAACAGCTGTTTTCTGGAACGCAGATCATCTTAATAGTTAACTAATCAATGTTCAAATCTCTATTCAAGTGTCATTTGGGTTTCTCGAACATTGATTACGTACTTATATTTTGAAAAACAAAACTCTTGTCAAATAACATAATACGCTAATTAGGCCTGATTCTTTGTTCAAGCTCTTGTCAAATCAATAATTAACTAATCGGCGATTTTGCTCTAATTAGTTGAAATTATTACAACAATTTGCTGTATTTTTCCAAGTTCTAAACCGGGGTATAATACATAAAAAATCAACAGGTTGGTAATCCAAAAGCCATACACTACATAGTATAAACTAGAGTCGCTTTCTCTGTCCCTATGTCATTATGTCCCTTTGAACGCTTAAATCTTTAAAACTACGCAACGGATTTTGATGCAGTTTTTTTAATAGATAGAGTGATTCAAGAGGAAGGTTTTTATGTATAATATAAAACCGTGCGAAGCCGGGGCGGGTCGCTAGTTTTCAAATAAAATGTAAATGTGACTAACATGATCAAAATCGTGACTTAACTGTTTTGTGACATACCTGTATTTTGTATACTCATGTGATTCACATTTATTGTAAAGCAGAGTTTACATGAAATTGTCATCATTTTATAAAAGAATAATAGAATTTTTTATGTTATAAAAGAAAACTTAAAGATATACTGAACTGAAAGAATGACAGTCTTAAGATGATCAATGATTAGTTACCTAATTATCATCTAATCAGCGTTCGTACACCCCGATTTGATTTGACCAGTGTGTTAAATTAATCGCTTTATCAACTGATTTACGATCTGAACAACGTTCTAGAAACCGGCTGTTAGTGATGCAAAATGAATTGTGTATTTTAAACGACTTCGAAAAAGGAGGAGGTTCTCATGACGTATGCAAAGAATGATGGTAAGAATTTTCAGCTATCGTGCGTGTACACGTATCGCAAGGGTATCAACCGATAGCTCCTAAAATTTTCCCAAGAGTTTTGTACTTAGATTTTGACCTGACTTGGATATATTTAATTGATACTTTTATGGCTAAAACATAATAATTTATAAGCAAATCGACAAAACTTACTCATCTGAAAGTGAACTATCAGTGCTACTACCTATTGTACTTTTCTTTTCAATTGTACATATTTCAATGTTAATCATTGTATGTGTGTGCTAAATAAATGTTTTACCTATCTAACTACTGTTGTTGTTTGTAAATGAAGCCAAACTCATGTACCTAGGTATAATAATAATTTTTACATAGTAAAAAACAAAGTCGCTTTTTCTGTCCCTATTTCCCTTTGACTGCTTTAATCTTTAAAACTACACAATGGATTTTGATGCGGTTTTTTTAATACATACCTCTAGATAGAGTGATTCAAGAGGAAGGTTTATACGTATAATAAAACCGTCGAAGCCGGGGCGGGTCGCTAGTTAGTTATAAAATAATAACTCAATCAAATTGGAGACAAATATGTTAATACCTAGGCACCTACTAATTCAAATGTTTGGTTCCAATCCAGGGATGTACTGTAGCTATCAAGTCTATCCAATTTCCTCCAATGATGAATCTGTCTACTGTTATAGTTTGTAAATATTTTTTATTATTATAAGTACCGAACGGGATAAAAAGTATCCTATGTCCTTCTCCTGGCTCTAAACTACCTCCCTGCCAATTTTCAGCTAAATCGGTTCAGCCGTCCTTTAGTTATAAGTGAAGTAACTAACACGACTTTCTTTTATATATATAGATTGCTGCGCCCTAACAGGGTACATGTACTTACCTTTAAGCTAATTACCACCTAAGCCAAATAATGAATAATGTATATGTATGCAATAAATGAATAAATGAATAAATGAAATGAAATAAATGATGGCATACTTATGTTCGTAGGTATAATATCAATTAGTAGGTAGGTAGAGTATTAAGCATAAAATAATAACACAATTAAATCTAACTAATATTTTAATACTCAGGGGGTATACCTACTCTAGGTACCTTCTCTATCCAACATCCTCCAAGGTAGGTACGAGAAGCTCAGTTGAAGTCCTGCTAAATATGAGATAAAGGCACCATAATGTAATTTACATATTATAAATATGTAAACCTGGTTATTGCCGTAAAAAGTTATTTGCCGATAATGTACATGAAATGCCCTGGAAATAGTTGAATTGACTTAAATCAGTAGTTGCCTATTATAATTGGTTATTTCAATGGGGTCGGTAAATAGAAAAGAAGTTACCTGCATAACAACACATCTTACATCAGACTTTAAAAGTAATATTACGGAGGTTAGAGTAATTCCCGGAGTGTAATTTTGAGAAAAGTTCTAGGTATTTGTTGTACAGAGGCTACAGAAATATTTATTCAATTTGTGTATATACTACAACAAGATAAAGCACTGGGTGGGCAATGGACGCTTGAATATTTGTATCTCGGTCAGAAATCAGTTTTTTTTACATTTCACACATCAAAGTCTAGTTTTTTTTATCACTACATAGTATAATATAAAGTTGCTTTCTCTGTCCCTATGTCATTATGTCCCTTTGAACGCTTAAATCTTTAAAACTACGCAACGGATTTTGATGCGGTTTTTTTTAATAGATAGAGTGATTCAAGAGGAAGGTTTATACGTATAATATAAAACCGTGCAAAGTCGGGGCGGGTCGCTAGTTATTAATAAATGAACCTGCTACTAAATTATCGTGAATTAAATACTATGAACGTAATTGTAGGTATATTATGAGTATTAAATGTAGGGTACTAAGGTAAGTTGTTCCGGGACCGATCGTCATAGATGGCCACCTTCTTGAAATTGTTTCCGAGTAGATACACTTACCTTGGGCAAATTGTGCAGTTAGGTAAAAACTATTTTGAGAAGGAGGCCAAGAGGAGGATCCAGCTAGGCTGGGCAGCATTTGAGAAACTACGTCGGGTCTTCTCGACATCCATACCGCAATATTTGAAAACGAAAGTTTTCAACCAGTGCGTCCTACCTAAGAGTGTCCACGACTCACGGTAGGGCTGGTCCACCAGTTCAAAGTCGCTCAGCGAGCTATGGAAAGAGCTATGTGAGGAGTCTCTCTGAAGGATAGGATTCATTATGAATACATCCGACAGAGAACCAAGTTATCGACATAGCTCAAAGAATTAGCAAGCTGAAGTGGCAGTGGGCTGGCCATATCTCGCGAAGAAACGACAACCGTTGGGATAAACGTGTTCTTGAGTGGAGACCGCGACTCGGTAAGGTACTAAGGTAAGGTTTATTAGATAGTCAGATAGTCATTTTATTGCTAAATTTTTTTACAAGTCATTTCACATTATATTTAGTACATATTAACAGATAGGTACCTACTAATAAATGCAGTGTAAAATCAAATATACTTAGACAAAAAGGAAATGCACAAACATTAGTACAACTCAAAAATCTTTATCAACATTCATATTCAGATTCATACCTACTTATTAATTAAAGGTCATTCATATTCAGATTCATTTTAATTCAGCAGTAAATAATTGTTAGCCATTTGTGTTTTCTTTTCTGGAATTAAATACATAGAGTAAACGAGTTCTTGAGTGGAGATCGCGATTCACTAAGCGTAATGTATGACGCCCTTCAGCATGGTGGGATGCCGATCTGCGAAGGACTGCAGACTACCATACTAAAATGTGGCAAAATGAAGACAGGGCGTTATAGCACTTATAGGTCTCATTATATATACCTAGGGTAGGCATAATTATTTCCAGCAGAGCATTGATTTTTGCAATCGAAGAGTTCATAATATGAAAATTAAAAACTTGCTGCAAACCCCTTCTGAGCTTTAAAAAAGTGGTTGAATTTAATTTATCGCTAAAATAAACATATGGCTCCTAACAGCTTCCTAAAAGTATATGCCGTACAATATGTATCTCTCTCTATTCTGTCTACCTTCTGTACCAACCGAACAAAGGAGGTTGGTTTCAATCCTGACCCCTAACCTGAAACTAACCTCTAGAATTGAAACCTCTTTTGTATTGTGCCGCCATTTGCAATGAAGAGAACCTATGGAAATTAAATTATTCTGCCGATGTTCAAAAAATATTTTTTTTTCTTCTGTAAATATTATGGAAAAACTGAAAATGCAAAGTTCCTTAGGATTTTAAGACGATTCGAACGATATATTCAGTATCGTTCTTCAAATTTTTGGGACAGGCCATAAGGGATTCTTGCCATTGTTCTTTCATCTAAACAACTTATGTAGTTACGGAGATTACCTATAACAAACATTCACACAGACTTTCCCAATTATTATAATAGTAAGGTAAGATAGTAAGGTAAGACTTGGACCAAAAGTAGAAAGCGCCGGCCAATGAAAAAATAAATGAAATATTTCGGTAGAACATAACGTCTCGATAATTTTTAGCTATGGCTGCTATGCTGTGCTATTATTATTTAAGTGGTTAAATGAGGTCAAAAATTCGTAATTTTTGATATCGATTTTTGAAAAATCGATATTTCAGTAACTAACCAAATGAGTAATCTACTACCTCTACATAAAAATAAGTCGGGTTTTCCTTCCTGACGCTATAACTCCAGAACGCACGAACCAATTTCCACGGTTTTGCATTCGTTGGAAAGGTCTCGGGCTCCGTGAGGTTTATAGTAATGTATAATAAAACCGTGCGAAGCCGGGGCGGGGCGCTAGTTTTTTATAAGGATATCTATGACTTAAATGAAATGTCCCCTTTTAATTGCACAATTCATTTATTTCGAGGTACTTTCACTGACCTTATACACAAGTCTATCTTATCATAATCCTATCTTCCTTATCTATCTTATCTTCGAGACCTTCCGCCGGAGGCCTAATTGACACTTCTTGTGTGTGTGTCTTGCAAAGCACATGTACCTACCATACCATCAAGTTTTAGATTATACCCAGAAAATAAGGTCCATACACCACATCGTTATAATTAAAATAGGGGTGATTTACTCTCATTCGGGCATTATTTTTTGAAGGGACCTATCGTTGCTGGTACCTATAGAGTCAGTGTTTTTTCAATTATTTATACTGTACTATAAATTTTATTAAATTTTTATTAAACCTGTAATAATTAAGTTGTTAAACTTATAAATTGTGCATATATTTACTAAAATATATTTCATATATTTTGGTAATAGTTTAGTAGTAGTTTTTTAATTACATAACTTTAATAGCGAAGAAGGGGAAATGAAACATAATTTAGATTAAATTACTTGACCGTTACTGGAAGCTTTAATAAGCTTTTAACGAGAAAGCACATCCGTTTCCGTCGAATTTGACTACTTTTTACTGATTTTTCGGTAGTATATCCGGTCCACTGGCGACACCTAGGCGTTTCGCGCCATTTTTAGTTTGCGTAAAATGGACAGCGCCATGTTTTATCATTGGCGTTTCGTATTCCGTCGAAGCAACTTGTGTACGCAGCAGTTCTGCTCTGGCTCTGTTAAAGTTGCACTACCTATAGTGATAATTATTATAAGGTTATATCGTAAAGTGAATCGCAGAAAAACCTGTAAGTTTTTTAAATTTACTTATTTTCTCGCACTTGAAATCATTTTGAGAATTTTTATCGACCATGTTGTAAAAATCTCTTTGTTATAATATTTGTGTTATTTTTTATAAGAAATAGGGCCTGCTTTCAATTTTAGCCATTACTGTCCCACTGCAGGACAAAGGCCAAAGAACGTTGATTCAGGAAAGCATATTGTGCTCATAATTTTTTACCTTACCTAAGGTAGGTAACTAACGGTAAAATTTAACGGTTTTTCCGTTCGGATCTCGTATTTTATAGAAAGTACTTGATCATTTATTTTAATAATTTACTGGTTGTGTTCGGTTTATTCGGTTCTTTCGGTTCCGGTCTCGAAGTCCATTTATTAAGATAATTTACTTCATTGTGTTGGTTCTGTCATATAAGATCTCACATTTTAAAATGATTTTTTATTTCTACCGGATTGTGTCCGGTATTTTTGGTTAGTTTTGGAAGAAACATTTTTGTAAAAATATTTTGAATAACTGTATTTTAAAATTACAGCCTATTTTTATTAAAGAACCGGAATCGGCGTTACCGCCGCCGCCGCCGCCGTGAGCTTCGATCCCATTTGTAAGCATACCTACTCATCGCGGATACGGGTAAGCTCCTAAGTTATTATAACTGATGCCCTGCCTGACTAATTGAGTCGTTTTTATACTGCTTGCCATGATGGTAAGGCCTCGATAACTTCATTTTGTAAGCGTCGACGCTTGTACAAACATGTTTAACTTCACTGACAATCAATGTCTTGGCAAGGCCATTATTTCGAACTAATTAGAAGAACAAAATCGCAGGTTCCGAAAACACGCAACTGTTTTTCGAAGAAATCTTCTATGTTCGCAAGAAACGACCCAAGAAATATTAACTAGCAAGCACTAGACCTTTTTAGTTAAATCTTCACCGAATACCTACCCTCAAAAGTTTTATTTTTGAGTCTCAACTCAACCATTCACGGCTTCTATTGATCATTCAATCAATTAGCATAAAGAGAACTTCAATAGTAATGTAATCTAAATTTGACAGTAAAATAGAAATTTTTGGTAAATATTATACCTATTAAAACTTTGTTGAATTCATTTACGAAAAAGGAGTTAACTAGTGTTGGAAGAACAACATTTAATTTCATCCCTTAACGAAAGAGGGACTTCAGGATGTGCGCGACACTAGTCGCGCGCGTTCTACATAACTACCTGCGAGTTTTTTAATAATAATTTTAGTTTGAGATTTGACTTGCTCGTAACCTGTACTTGTAGCCTAAAGAAATTAAAGTGATCTTGTTGATTGATTGATCTTGTATTTTGTTTTAAAAGGCTGTATAGTAATAAGTGAATCTTGTAACCCTGTTCTGGCAAAACATAATTAAGGACTTAGCTGCCCCTCGCGGGGGAAGAGCTAGTGTGAATCACTAGGTCCATCGTGTGGACCTCCAGATTCCTTTCAAGGTTAAAGGCAGAATTGTATATGCCTATAAATAAGATATTAGTTTATTGGGCCATTTCGAAGTAACATAGGTAAATCAGTTAACACACCAGTAGGCGCTCAAAGTTTATTTATCGAATGAACTGCCTACACAGACACACCCTCGCGGGGTGGATGCCGTAATTACCTTTCAGAGGTCAGCTCGGCTGTGACCAATATACAACATCTATAATTACTAGGACAGCGCTCAAATTCACGAGTTTCCATTTACCACTGCACTGACACTTCCGGCCCGGTCATAAATATGATACAGGACGCTCATATGCTCTTGAACTTAGGTGAAGTGCCTACACAAACACCCTCGCGGGGTGGATACCGTTATAACCTCTCTCAAAGAGGTCTCAAAAAGGTCAGCCCAGAAGTGGCCAATATATAATAACTATCACGAGTATTACCACCGAGGCTCCTGGCCCGGTCTTAAATATGGTACAGGATGCTCCAATGCTCCTGGACCTAGGTGAAATACCTACATAAAGACACCCTCGTGGGGTGGATACTATAATAACCTCTCTCAAAGAGGTCAGCCCAGAAGTGGCCAATTTATAACTATAATAACAAGGACCAACCACCGAGGCTCCTGGCCCGGTCTTAAATAAGGTACAGGACGCTCCAATGCTCCTGGACCTAGGTGAAATACCTACATAAAGACACCCTCGCGGGGTGGATACCATAATAACCTCTCTCAAAGAAGTCAGCCCAGAAGTGGCCAATATATAACTATAGTAACAAGGACCAACGTTCAAATTCAAGAGTTTTATTTTACCACCAGGGCTCCTGGCCCAGTCATAGATATAGTACAGGACACTCCAATGCTCCTGGACTCAGGTGAAATGCCTACAAAAACACCATTCGCGAGGTGGATACCATAATAACATCTCACAGAGGTCAGCCCAGAAGTGGTTAGTATACAATTACTATAACATATGACAAGGCTCAAAAACATGAGTTCCCTTTTACCAACAAGGTTCGCAGCACAGTCATAAATATGGTGCAGGGCGCTCTAATGCTCCTGGATACTGCATTTAACAAATATGAACAATTATTTATTTATTTTATATTTCGTTTATTAAGGGATAAACGTTTACAATTTCCTTGTCTATCGCATAGATAAATACAATATGCAGGAAGCTCCAATGTTTCTTGACACTTGATACTTAAACAAAAAGGTAACAATATATAATGCTCCTGGAGACTGCATTGAACAAATGTGAACAATTATTTATTTATTTTATATTTCGTTTATTAAGGCATAAACGTTTACAATTTCCTTGTCCATCGCATAGATAAATACAATATGCAGGAAGCTCCAATGTTTCTTGACACTTGATACTTAAACAAAAAGGTAACAATATATAATGCTCCTGGATACTGCATTGAACAAATGTGAACAATTATTTATTTATTTTATATTTCGTTTATTAAGGCATAAACGTTTACAATTTCCTTATGTATCGCATAGATAAATACAATATGAAGGAAGGTCCAATGTTTCTTGACACTTAAACAAAAAGGTAACAATATATATATATATATATAGGACGCTCAAATGCTCCTGGAAACATGCTCCTGGACACTAGAATTAACAAAAGTTAACAATAACTCTAGACATTTCAATGAGGTCAGATAGGAAGGTTGCTCTGGTAGGTATACAGACAATAGCAGCTCGCTGGTATCACCACGTTCGATATCCCGAATGTTTATAGTTAAATTTAACTGATCAGGCAGTCCCATTTTCAATCTCGAGGCACTAAACGAGTAGGCATGTAATTAATGACCGAAATACGAGTATCCTGTCTCGACGATTTGCTGTAATACATTGCATCAAAGTTTAGATGTGCTTCGCGAGCACTTAATCTTGGTCTTAGCACTTAGGTACCTCGGTCCTCAAAACCGCAGAAAGATGTATTTTGAAGGCCGGGAACAGTCCAAAATATATACCCTGCAGAAATTAATAGTTTGTCATTGTGCATGCCTGTTAGAGGTACACATTCAAAGGAAATACAAAGGATTTTTCTGCTATATTATGCGACTCCAGCCTGACCGTTTCTTGCACCTGGTAACGATAAGAGTTTCTCCTGCACTGCAATCAAAATAAATCTATTATATATACAAGTTATTGTATGTGTGCTAGCCAGACATGAAATACATCACATTTCATAGCCTTCATCTTACTGTATGGGCTTATAATCATACTGCAGAAGCATAGAGTTGTACCATAGAGATAACCTATCGAATGTGCTCGACATTCAATACATCTCAGCATACACGATATCCCAGGCAAGCCTAATGATCGGGGAGATCACCTATAGCATTATCGTTTACCCCGAGTGACAACAACTGCTAGCATATATGAACATTAAATAGTTTTTATAAAATGGGGACCCTAGATACTTCTATCTAATTCATTTATTTGCCTGAAAGCTGCGCATGTTCTTTGTAATAATATTACACGAGATCTGAAAGATTATGTTTCATGACGCGTTTAGTATCCCTTGGATGTTTCATAGCGTGTTTAAAATCTGGTATGTATCGATCACTAGCATGGGAATTTCCGTTACCATTTCTAATCCCTAAAGTGTTTCGTCTAAATCACTTAGTGACTGGGGATACCTGATTAGTAGTTCCTCAACTGGGGAATATGTCTGTCACCACCGAAAGTCAAGAACATCGTTCTCATGTTTTTGAAGTGTACGTGTAGAATGGTGGAACAATTGACACAAAATACCTACTAATCAATATTTTCATAAGATCGTCACACCACGATATAACTGTTAATCTGTACACGTAAAAGTTTACACGTCTTAACGTTACTAGACACACCTTGATCTTGTCATTGTGTACGATAGTAGGTGTTATTTATTTTTTGACGGTTCCAACACTGACAGTGGTTGACTTCTTTCAAAAATTAATTATGTTATAAATTAATCCACTAATATGAATGAACTATACTTATTTAATCATAAAATTAGACTGAAAGTCTATAAACGATTTTAATATTACACTAAAAGTGGCTAAGCTGGCGTAACGTACCTATTGGCTGGGATAATACCTCTTTAGATAAACAGATGTTGAAGCAGTTTCAGATAACATACGATCACTGTATCTTTAGACGAGGGAATTGGCTGTTCGCCAATATTTTTTAAAGGATTTGTAGGCGAGAAATAACATATATCTACCTGATAATGTTACTCCGTTATTGTTGAAAACGATTGATACAATATTTACTAATTATTTCTTTAGTTTGGTGGAAATTTGAGTATTTTAGCTGTTAAAACGGCTAAGTTCAAGTTCAAAGTGGATATATTATAAATTTTAGTAAATTAGTTCTTGGTTACCTACTAAAATCAAGAGTGTCAGAATTATAGAACAAAACTCAAGAGAACATTACTGTATCAGTATTCTTTCAAAAGACTTGTTACACATTCTTTTGTTTAATTTTATCTCATCACATTGGCGTTATTCCCTCAAACTCTACATTTGGCGACACCAGGCGAAAACAAACAGATCTCGTTAAAAGCTTATTAAAGCTTCCAGTAACGGTCAAGTAATTTAATAGAAGCGTTTTACCTGAAATAAAACGCATATTAAAATACTTACCTTACTGGAAGCTTTGCTTTTAATTCTGCCTGGTGTAACTTAACCAATGATAAAACATGGCGCTGTCCATTTTACGCAAACTAAAAATGGCGCGAAACGCCTAGGTGTCGCCAGTGGACCGGATATACTACCGAAAAATCAGTAAAAAGTAGTCAAATTCGACGGAAACGGATGTGCTTTCTCGTTAAAAGCTTATTAAAGCTTCCAGTAAGGTAAGTATTTTAATATGCGTTTTATTTCAGGAAAAACGCTTCTATTAAACATTAGATGAAATTTATTTAGTCCGGTCAATTTAGACATTCGAAGCTACATAAATTCCCCTTCATTTTTCACGATTTTCATCAAAACGGTAAGTTTTATCATAAAAAATATCGACAAAAATTGTAAATTATCTACAAAAAATGGTTAGGTTCAGTTCGGTTCGGTTCGGTTCGTTAGGTTAGGTTAGGTTAGGTTAGTTTAGGTTAGGCTAGGTTCGGTTAGGTTCGGTTAGGTTCGGTTCGGTTCGGTTCGGTTCGGTTCGTTAGGTTAGGTTAGGTTAGGTTAGGTTAGGTTAGGTTAGGTTAGGTTAGGTTAGGTTAGGCTAGGTTCGGTTAGGCTGGGTTCGGTTAGGTTCGGTTCGGTTCGGTTCGTTAGGTTAGGTTAGGTTAGGTTAGGTTAGGTTAGGTTAGGTTAGGTTAGGTTAGGTTAGGTTAGGTTAGGTTAGGTTAGGTTAGGTTAGGTTAGGTTAGGTTAGGTTAGGTTAGGTTAGGTTAGGTTAGGTTAGGTTAGGTTAGGTTAGGTTAGGTTAGGTTAGGTTAGGTTAGGTTAGGTTAGGTTAGGTTAGTTTAGGTTAGGTTAGGCTAGGTTCGGTTAGGTTCGGTTAGGTTCGGTTCGGTTCGGTTCGGTTCGTTAGGTTAGGTTAGGTTAGGTTAGGTTAGGTTAGGTTAGGTTAGGTTAGGTTAGGTTAGGTTAGGTTAGTTAGGTAAAGTTAGGTTAGGTTAGGTTCCACGACTGGTGGACTAACCTAACCTAACTTAAATTAACCTAACCTAACCTTACCTAACCTAACCTAACCTAACCTAACGTAACCTAACCTAACCTAACCTAACCTAACGAACCGAACCGAACCGAACCGAACCGAACCTAACCGAACCTAGCCTAACCGAACCGAACCGAACCTAACCATTTTTTGTATATAATTTTATGATTTACAATTTTTGTCGATATATTTTTATGATAAAAATTAACGTTTTGATGAAATACATAGCCATAGATATAATTTTTGACCTCATTTAACCACTCAAATAATAATGCTCAAAATACCAATAAAATATCAATACCATTAATGGACTTATTTAAACGAACGTTTTTAATGTAGTCGTTAGTTATTCCTTAATAAATAAATAAACTAGATCCATTACTATCTTAGTAAGTAGGTAAAGTAATATTTATTCAAAGAAAGGTTAACAATTTTATATACTTAAGACTATTGTACAGTTAAAATATTTTAAAATTAAGTATGTCTAATTGTATGTCTATTTGATTGGCTACGGCCCCACACTAGGCTCAGGGCCCGTGTCGTGGATCTTGGAAGAAACATATTGAGTCGACCTGTAAAAAAATGGCGAAAGTAATTTACGCGCTTAAGCAACTTAGACCCATTTCTTTAGATATTCAAATTCAAAATGCTTTATTTCCTTAAGACCTTACAGGACACTTGGACACATAAAGCTCTGAAAGACATATATTACGCATATATTTACTCAATTATGTCTTATGGTATCATTTTATTTGGGAGCTCTACAGATTACGAATGTATACTTAAATTACAAAAGCGTGCCATAAGAGTATTAATGAAAGCGAAATACAGAGAGTCAAAAACCTTCGGATATTAGCATCAGTAGCGGTATTCATAAAAAAAATAATTTGAAAGAATATACAATCGGAGGCGAAAGTAGCAAACGTGCCACGCTGCAGAAAATAATGCTAGAGCCGATTCACCATCGACTGAAAATAGCAAAACGGCTCCCTAAAATAATGGGCCAAAAGCTATATAAACAAGCTCCCGATAGATCTTAAACTTACTAAAAGTGAAATTTTTTGCTTGACAAGACGCTATATACCTCTAGTATTAAAGAGTTTTTAGATAACGACCACAGCAAGTACGAAATAAAATCAACTAAACTAAAACTGATGGGTAACATCACTTAATCTAATAGTAGAGTCCTAATTTTAAGAAATTATATTTTTATTATAATAATAAACCATAGATACATATGTTATAAAATTCTGACGAGTCATAGCCTGATCATTTAATTTTAAGTACCTAAATACTTTTATTTTATGTATGATGTGTGACAATAAATGATCTGAATCTGAATCTGTACTAGCTTTGTTATAAAAGCTTAGGACGATTTTTTTCTCCAATTCGAAAACCACAGTTGTGTACTAAAATGAAGGATTTCAAATAAGTAATACAAAGAAAACAATATAAGGATCCATCGAAAACATAAAAAAAATACAATACGTCGCGTCACAAAATCACTCGATCAATCTCAGTACGAGAGGAACCGCAGTTTCGGACATTTGGTTCATGCACTCGGCCGAGCGGCCGGTGGTGCGAAGCTACCATCCGCGGGATTATGCCTGAACGCCTCTAAGGCCGAAGCCAGCCTAGCCGAATCCGGCAAGGATATGCTCACTGTGGAGCCCCGAGAGTCGGGAGGCTCTAAACAATGTGACTTTACTAGTTGCGCTTTACTTCGTAAGGCGTGACGTCGAAGCCCATTTGGACCGCGGAGATCGGTGCGTACGGTTTAACACGTGCACCACGGCTCCTTCTGGTTCGGATATAACTCAGTTCGATGTCGGGGCTCGGAATAGTCTGTAGACGACTTACGTTCCTGGCGGGGTGTTGTGGTCGGTAGAGCAGCGTCGTGCTGCGATCTGTTGAGACTCAGCCCTACGCCAGGTGATTCGTCCGAGGACGAGTTTAATTTTTATAGTATTGTTATTCTATGAACATGTAAAACGGCAAGGTCCGAGTCTAACTTTACTAACTTTACTAACTTTACTAACTATACTAACATTACTCATTTTAACATTACTACTAACTTTAACATTACTAACTTTACCAACATAACTAACTTTACCAACATAACTAACTTTACTAACTTTACTAACATTACTAACTTTACTAACTTTAGGTACTAACTTTACTAACTTTACTAACTTTACTAACTTTACTAACATTACTAACATTACTAACTTTAGGTACTAACTTTACTAACTTTACTAACTTTACTAACATTACTAACATTACTAACTTTAGGTACTAACTTTACTAACATTACTAACTTTACTAACTACGAATATACATTGTACCTGATGATGAACTTCGATTGCATGCAACCTTTAGACTGTTTTGAACGGTCTGCAGTTAGCTCGATTGTATATACTGGTTTTATTTTTTTCTATTCCGTTTATTTTTATACATTTTTTTAAATTTAGCTCTTGTTAGCTTGTTCTTGTAATTTTCAGTACTTTACTTATTTACCTTATAGAACTTCATTAACAACGAAAATTATAATCAAAAAATGTATACCTACTTGTAAATATACAATTCAAATCATTGAGCTAACTACAGACGGTCGAAAACAGTCTAGAGGTATCTCAATTGTTTACTTTATTAATTTAAGAAAGGAAATAACAATCAAGGAATAGAACCTTATTAAAACTATTATTTACAATATTTTGGTAGGTTGAAAACAGTCTAGAGTTAGCTCAACTGAATGAAAGAATGGATGAAAACTCTTTATTATACTTAAATGTACCACAAAAAGGCTGAAAATGATACATAAAAATACTGCAAACTAAGACTAAGTATAAATAAATAAATAATAATAAATAATTTCGGACAGTCCACACAGCATAATCCAGCCCAAGCTAAGCAGTTAAGATAGATAAGGGCGACCCTATCGCTAAAAGCGATCTCTTCCAGGCAACCTTTGGATGGACCGGATATAAAAGAACAATATAGACGGTGGTAGTTACATTAGATCTACTTCTCTAGATAGATGGAAAAGAAAAAAATACATACCCAATAAGCTTCCAATGTTATAAACTTACATAAACATGTAACTTTATATAGTTAGATAAATAATGTACCACACGTTCATGTGGTAATTCCGGGAAAAATGTATAAAATGTTACCTATGTGTTATTCCAGACTATGATCTATCTCTTTGCCAAATTTCATCCATATCCGTTCAGTAGTTTTTGCATGAAAGAGTAACAAATATCCATCTATCCATCCATACTTACAAACTTTCGCGTTTATAATATTACTAGCGACCCGCCCCGGATTCGCATATTCATTAAAATATGCAAATTTTAATATTTTTGAGATAAGCACATTAATGTAGTAAATACAATATCAATACAATATCGAGCTCGTATTTTTTTACCTGATTATGAGACTAGATGCCGTAAGTTCCACTTTCTTCCCACTCTTTAAACGCAGACAAGTGGCTGATTTGACTTACCTAATTATTATAGCAAACGGAACTGTTGATTGCCCAGAGCTTCTTGAGCAAATAGGACTGCGCACATGCACGCTTGCACCTATCGTAAGGACTAATTATAGGCAGAACGCATTTGTTTATAGAGCTTCTAGCTCGTTTAACTCATTAGTACATGAAAACAGCAATATAGATTTATTCAACACCAGTTCACGTAAGCTTAAACGCTTGCTTAATGATACATTTTTCGTTTTAGTTTGAGAAATTCTCTTGTTTGTGCTTGTACTTAGTATAAAAAACAATCTATTTTTCTTTTTTAGTTATTGTTATTGCTAGTAAGTCGTCAACTTAACTTCTTTGTTTAAGCAGTTTTACTAATAGGTTTATATACTTTTAATATATCTAGTTTTCTGTAAATTTTTTAAAAGTTAAAATTAATACCTATATGTCTACTTTCTGTAAATTCATCTCAAGTCAACAGATCTCAAGTTGCTGCTTTAATTTATTATTAGTGAAAACTTTTAATTGGCCTTAATTTAAAAATTCTTTGTATCTACTCATTGTCTAGCTGTAAGTTTTCCTAAAATTGTAAAAATAAAATAAAATAAATTTGAAGTATGTTTTTTGTTTTAATACAATAATACCTAAATTATGTCACAGTAACAGCTGTTTTCTGGAACGCAGATCATCTTAATAGTTAACTAATCAATGTTCAAATCTCTATTCAAGTGTCATTTGGGTTTCTCGAACATTGATTACGTACTTATATTTTGAAAAACAAAACTCTTGTCAAATAACATAATACGCTAATTAGGCCTGATTCTTTGTTCAAGCTCTTGTCAAATCAATAATTAACTAATCGGCGATTTTGCTCTAATTAGTTGAAATTATTACAACAATTTGCTGTATTTTTCCAAGTTCTAAACCGGGGTATAATACATAAAAAATCAACAGGTTGGTAATCCAAAAGCCATACACTACATAGTATAAACTAGAGTCGCTTTCTCTGTCCCTATGTCATTATGTCCCTTTGAACGCTTAAATCTTTAAAACTACGCAACGGATTTTGATGCAGTTTTTTTAATAGATAGAGTGATTCAAGAGGAAGGTTTTTATGTATAATATAAAACCGTGCGAAGCCGGGGCGGGTCGCTAGTTTTCAAATAAAATGTAAATGTGACTAACATGATCAAAATCGTGACTTAACTGTTTTGTGACATACCTGTATTTTGTATACTCATGTGATTCACATTTATTGTAAAGCAGAGTTTACATGAAATTGTCATCATTTTATAAAAGAATAATAGAATTTTTTATGTTATAAAAGAAAACTTAAAGATATACTGAACTGAAAGAATGACAGTCTTAAGATGATCAATGATTAGTTACCTAATTATCATCTAATCAGCGTTCGTACACCCCGATTTGATTTGACCAGTGTGTTAAATTAATCGCTTTAGATTTACGATTTGAACAACGTTCTAGAAACCGGCTGTTAGTGATGCAAAATGAATTGTGTATTTTAAACGACTTCGAAAAAGGAGGAGGTTCTCATGACGTATGCAAAGAATGATGGTAAGAATTTTCAGCTATCGTGCGTGTACACGTATCGCAAGGGTATCAACCGATAGCTCCTAAAATTTTCCCAAGAGTTTTGTACTTAGATTTTGACCTGACTTGGATATATTTAATTGATACTTTTATGGCTAAAACATAATAATTTATAAGCAAATCGACAAAACTTACTCATCTGAAAGTGAACTATCAGTGCTACTACCTATTGTACTTTTCTTTTCAATTGTACATATTTCAATGTTAATCATTGTATGTGTGTGCTAAATAAATGTTTTACCTATCTAACTACTGTTGTTGTTTGTAAATGAAGCCAAACTCATGTACCTAGGTATAATAATAATTTTTACATAGTAAAAAACAAAGTCGCTTTTTCTGTCCCTATTTCCCTTTGACTGCTTTAATCTTTAAAACTACACAATGGATTTTGATGCGGTTTTTTTAATACATACCTCTAGATAGAGTGATTCAAGAGGAAGGTTTATACGTATAATAAAACCGTCGAAGCCGGGGCGGGTCGCTAGTTAGTTATAAAATAATAACTCAATCAAATTGGAGACAAATATGTTAATACCTAGGCACCTACTAATTCAAATGTTTGGTTCCAATCCAGGGATGTACTGTAGCCATCAAGTCTATCCAATTTCCTCCAATGATGAATCTGTCTACTGTTATAGTTTGTAAATGATGGCATACTTATGTTCGTAGGTATAATATCAATTAGTAGGTAGGTAGAGTATTAAGCATAAAATAATAACACAATTAAATCTAACTAATATTTTAATACTCAGGGGGTATACCTACTCTAGGTACCTTCTCTATCCAACATCCTCCAAGGTAGGTACGAGAAGCTCAGTTGAAGTCCTGCTAAATATGAGATAAAGGCACCATAATGTAATTTACATATTATAAATATGTAAACCTGGTTATTGCCGTAAAAAGTTATTTGCCGATAATGTACATGAAATGCCCTGGAAATAGTTGAATTGACTTAAATCAGTAGTTGCCTATTATAATTGGTTATTTCAATGGGGTCGGTAAATAGAAAAGAAGTTACCTGCATAACAACACATCTTACATCAGACTTTAAAAGTAATATTACGGAGGTTAGAGTAATTCCCGGAGTGTAATTTTGAGAAAAGTTCTAGGTATTTGTTGTACAGAGGCTACAGAAATATTTATTCAATTTGTGTATATACTACAACAAGATAAAGCACTGGGTGGGCAATGGACGCTTGAATATTTGTATCTCGGTCAGAAATCAGTTTTTTTTACATTTCACACATCAAAGTCTAGTTTTTTTATCACTACATAGTATAATATAAAGTTGCTTTCTCTGTCCCTATGTCATTATGTCCCTTTGAACGCTTAAATCTTTAAAACTACGCAACGGATTTTGATGCGGTTTTTTTTAATAGATAGAGTGATTCAAGAGGAAGGTTTATACGTATAATATAAAACCGTGCAAAGTCGGGGCGGGTCGCTAGTTATTAATAAATGAACCTGCTACTAAATTATCGTGAATTAAATACTATGAACGTAATTGTAGGTATATTATGAGTATTAAATGTAGGGTACTAAGGTAAGTTGTTCCGGGACCGATCGTCATAGATGGCCACCTTCTTGAAATTGTTTCCGAGTAGATACACTTACCTTGGGCAAATTGTGCAGTTAGGTAAAAACTATTTTGAGAAGGAGGCCAAGAGGAGGATCCAGCTAGGCTGGGCAGCATTTGAGAAACTACGTCGGGTCTTCTCGACATCCATACCGCAATATTTGAAAACGAAAGTTTTCAACCAGTGCGTCCTACCTAAGAGTGTCCACGACTCACGGTAGGGCTGGTCCACCAGTTCAAAGTCGCTCAGCGAGCTATGGAAAGAGCTATGTGAGGAGTCTCTCTGAAGGATAGGATTCATTATGAATACATCCGACAGAGAACCAAGTTATCGACATAGCTCAAAGAATTAGCAAGCTGAAGTGGCAGTGGGCTGGCCATATCTCGCGAAGAAACGACAACCGTTGGGATAAACGTGTTCTTGAGTGGAGACCGCGACTCGGTAAGGTACTAAGGTAAGGTTTATTAGATAGTCAGATAGTCATTTTATTGCTAAATTTTTTTACAAGTCATTTCACATTATATTTAGTACATATTAACAGATAGGTACCTACTAATAAATGCAGTGTAAAATCAAATATACTTAGACAAAAAGGAAATGCACAAACATTAGTACAACTCAAAAATCTTTATCAACATTCATATTCAGATTCATACCTACTTATTAATTAAAGGTCATTCATATTCAGATTCATTTTAATTCAGCAGTAAATAATTGTTAGCCATTTGTGTTTTCTTTTCTGGAATTAAATACATAGAGTAAACGAGTTCTTGAGTGGAGATCGCGATTCACTAAGCGTAATGTATGACGCCCTTCAGCATGGTGGGATGCCGATCTGCGAAGGACTGCAGACTACCATACTAAAATGTGGCAAAATGAAGACAGGGCGTTATAGCACTTATAGGTCTCATTATATATACCTAGGGTAGGCATAATTATTTCCAGCAGAGCATTGATTTTTGCAATCGAAGAGTTCATAATATGAAAATTAAAAACTTGCTGCAAACCCCTTCTGAGCTTTAAAAAAGTGGTTGAATTTAATTTATCGCTAAAATAAACATATGGCTCCTAACAGCTTCCTAAAAGTATATTCCGTACAATATGTATCTCTCTCTATTCTGTCTACCTTCTGTACCAACCGAACAAAGGAGGTTGGTTTCAATCCTGACCCCTAACCTGAAACTAACCTCTAGAATTGAAACCTCTTTTGTATTGTGCCGCCATTTGCAATGAAGAGAACCTACGGAAATTAAATTATTCTGCCGATGTTCAAAAAATATTTTTTTTTCTTCTGTAAATATTATGGAAAAACTGAAAATGCAAAGTTCCTTAGGATTTTAAGACGATTCGAACGATATATTCAGTATCGTTCTTCAAATTTTTGGGACAGGCCATAAGGGATTCTTGCCATTGTTCTTTCATCTAAACAACTTATGTAGTTACGGAGATTACCTATAACAAACATTCACACAGACTTTCCCAATTATTATAATAGTAAGGTAAGATAGTAAGGTAAGACTTGGACCAAAAGTAGAAAGCGCCGGCCAATGAAAAAATAAATGAAATATTTCGGTAGAACATAACGTCTCGATAATTTTTAGCTATGGCTGCTATGCTGTGCTATTATTATTTAAGTGGTTAAATGAGGTCAAAAATTCGTAATTTTTGATATCGATTTTTGAAAAATCGATATTTCAGTAACTAACCAAATGAGTAATCTACTACCTCTACATAAAAATAAGTCGGGTTTTCCTTCCTGACGCTATAACTCCAGAACGCACGAACCAATTTCCACGGTTTTGCATTCGTTGGAAAGGTCTCGGGCTCCGTGAGGTTTATAGTAATGTATAATAAAACCGTGCGAAGCCGGGGCGGGGCGCTAGTTTTTTATAAGGATATCTATGACTTAAATGAAATGTCCCCTTTTAATTGCACAATTCATTTATTTCGAGGTACTTTCACTGACCTTATACACAAATCTATCTTATCATAATCCTATCTTCCTTATCTATCTTATCTTCGAGACCTTCCGCCGGAGGCCTAATTGACACTTCTTGTGTGTGTGTCTTGCAAAGCACATGTACCTACCATACCATCAAGTTTTAGATTATACCCAGAAAATAAGGTCCATACACCACATCGTTATAATTAAAATAGGGGTGATTTACTCTCATTCGGGCATTATTTTTTGAAGGGACCTATAGGTGATCAATTGAACTTGCAAAGTGAAGTTCGATCACTATTATATGAGTCACTTCATTCGAAGATATAATTAACCAGGTAGTACTTTAAACCTACTAGGCAGTCGCACGATTTTAAAAGTAAATCGATTTACTCGATTTCATGTTTTTTTTTTTTTTTGAGGGTAGCTATTCCTTAGCTGGCTTTGTCCGCAAGGCGATGTCTTCATTTCTTCAGAGAAAATTTAAAATTTATTGGGTGGGTAGAATCATACCTACTATGGGTGGGTGATTTTATATCTTCGAATGAAGTGACTCATATAATAGTGATCGAACTTCACTTTGCAAGTTCAATTGATCACCTATTGATATTTCGTCACTTCATTCTTCAGATATAATTAACCAGGTAGATGTTTAGAGTATGCATCATTTGCAATCAAATATTCTTTTATAAAATCAAAATAAAATTTAAATTTAGAATTATAATATACAAGCTTTACCCAAAATTAGTAGGTAGTTTGTTAATATTTTTACTAACTATAGGTACCTACTGCAGGAAGACATCCTCAAACATTTTACAATGTAAGTTATCTTATTTTCTATTTGTTTTTATCGTTACCTAATACTTATGATCAAATAAGTAGGTACAAAAAGTAATTCTCTATTTTTCATTAATAAAAGATTTTGATTTAGGGAAAAATCCCTTCTTATAGGGCGATTGTAAGTCCTAGCAAAGTTTTGTGAGGATCCATGCCATCCGACCGTCTTCTGGAAAAAGTCAAACGAGACCTCAACGGAAGCCGCCGCTAATGCGTGCATATTTAGCGCTAGAAGCGCTAAATATGGTCATGTCAACTCCATTCTCCACTTTACATCAGCAGGACTAAAGCTTGATGTCATTAATCATTAATCCAGCGCAGCAGCCGGATAAAGCTTTGAATTTTCTTTGATAAATTGCAGGATCAAGGTCTGGTTCACCAGCAGTAGGAGTTTTTAAAAGATCAGAAAATTGGATTTGTTACCTTTTAGGTATATTTTTGTTTGACACTTTAATGAGCTAAAGCGCATGAGCAGGTATTACTGTCGTAATGACCGATGTAATGACCAGCTAAGTCAAGCACTAACCGAGAACCCCAAGTTAAAAAATGTTTTGGAATTGAGGGGTTTTGTTTGTATGTAAATGCCGTTTAGCATACGTCTAATGTTACCACCCAATAGCAATGATAGTGCTGACCGTTGCAAATAAAAGGTTGATTAGAGTACCTCTGCTGAACTGTTATATTTGGAAAGTGAGTAGGTACATCCACTGGTTGAGAAGTCAATAAGTCACCAGCAATAATATTTTAAATATTCATGGGTATTTTCAATAATGTGTTCTGATTACGTCAGTTTAGAAACAATAAACTCCC
Organism: Eupithecia centaureata; assembly: GCA_944547425.1. Classification (NCBI taxonomy): domain Eukaryota; kingdom Metazoa; phylum Arthropoda; class Insecta; order Lepidoptera; family Geometridae; genus Eupithecia; species Eupithecia centaureata. Next base: position 13,807,603 of record OX155693.1, read on the forward strand.
AAATTTGCTACCACCCACTGTGGGTGGTACGTTGATACTACTAAAGACGGTGGATAACATTAAGTTTTAGACTGGACTTGCTAGAGGTGGGATAGTTTGCTGTTTAAAAGTAGTCCTGAGCTTCGCGGTTCCCAAGGTAGGACTTCTTTGTTGTGATATTTAGTGGGATTGAAAATGATATTTTTATAATGTAAATTATTCTAATATAGTATTTCAAAATCTAATACCGTCTTTAGGAAACCAGGAACCTGTCCAATTCCAGTTGTTTCATTGCTTAAATTTCTTAAGCACTTTAGGACAACAGAATATGGCGGGAATGCATAGAAGTTGCTTTTCTGCTATCTAATCGTTAACGCGTCTATCGCCAAAGTATCTGGATCTCGTTTGTAGACTTTATAGTCGAACATTTCGTATAGGTGCGGAAAGCAAAATGGTTGAGCTATTGGAATACTCAATGGAATAGTCCTCACTTTATATTAGGTATAGGTAGATATGTGTCGATATTAATTTAGCGTGATTCTTCTCTAGCTACGATGCACTAGCATGACAATTTAAAACCATTTGTAATGTAGTAAGGAGCTCATACAAAATCAAGAAGCTTCTTTAAAGACTTCTATGGCAAAATATATATATATTTTTTATCACTATGTAACTTAGAGATAGGTAACTATGTTTTACTAGGTTCAACTATGTTTACTACATTCTGGTGGTAATAATTGTATGTTTCCGATACATAAAATATCACTGAGATAAATATAAAGCGTTAGTATTTTCTAATAGCCTTATTTACAGGTAGAAGCAAATAAGCCTCTTTAAGGAATTAATGAATTAATGAAGGTTTATTGCAGCAAGAAATCCGTGTTTAAGAATCAGTTTAGGCACGATCCTATGATCCGTCATCTTAAAATGAATGAATTTAATGAGAGTTATTAAATTCAACATAAAAGTTTTATGAACTTTAGAATGAATGAAGTGGTCACAGTTAGTGAAAATAAAGACTCCTTGAGAGCGACCACAAACTAAAATAGCCCCTATGTATCTAATTCGATTAAATTAATAATCGCTGCTAGCATTTCAGGTTCATCATCGCAAGAAAGATGACTAGGTACCCTTTTCTGTTGTACAGTATAAATAGATAGTTAACTTTTCGAGTAACTAACTCTAACTCTACTAGTTAACTTCATAGAATAACTTAAATCCAATCAGTTTTATAATGGTTAGCCGACAATTATAAAAATGTTGGTTATACTCAGGGTGTACCCAATTTTATGATTGCGGTGCTGGAGCACGTGGCTTGCTCTAGTTTAGAGTCTGAGCTGTCGGCCTCGCTCCTGCCTGAGGCCCCCTGCAACCTGCGGGGTTACCTCCCCCCCATAGTTCATGTATAACGAGGTATATGTATAAGGGGGCTGTTCTGTTCCCCACCCGGGGGCGACTGGTCGTCGGTTGGACTGACGCCACTACTGGTGCCTTTGCGGATGCGGTTATTTATTTTTAATATCAGGAACTATATTAATTTTTATAGCCTTTTAATCTTAAAACTAGTCTTAGTGAGAGCTTCTGACCAAACAATTACATCGTAGTTTTCGTTCTGGATAAGATTTCATCACGATCCAGACCGGGAGTTACGAAGTTTCCCCTTACAATTTTATAACCTATATATAAGAATTTTATAATAATTTCAATAAGTACCGAGAAGCCCCTGTTAATAGCAGTGGTGCCTTAGCTTAACTACTGCTGAGCTGAGTCGACTCTCTTATCCTCACTCCTATTGGCATCAGATATTATAGCAGCAATTTTACGTTTTAAATTGAGTGCTTGTAAGAGAGCCCAGTTTTCTGAATTGCAAGTCAAAAAACGGGCAAAGTAAACGAAAACATATAATATATACCAATACTTATCCATCATACTTGTCAATCTCTCTTTGAAACCCACCGAGAGCTTTAAGAATTAATTGTAATTTTACCTCTTACGAGCGTAAAAAGTGCAATTAATGCTTAATAGAATTGCCATGTGTTGTTCGACAGACAACCACCAGGCGAACCTAATGACCTACTTAACAAGAGTGATCTATATTGAATCTTATTATATAAATATTTGATTTAATGATACTGTGATAACCCACGGTTACCATTTATTCAATAAGAAAGCACGTGTTAACTTTCCGTTAACGTCAAGGTTCTAATTTGCAAAAATACGCAACTACCAGACTTAGTTGTAATTTTTATAATATTTCGCTTTGCGAAAACCCACGGATAACCTTTAGCATAGCAGGTTATAATTTGAGAGTATAAATGTCAGCAGGTAAAGCATCAAACGTGGTCCCAACATAGTGTAATTATTGTAATTTTTGTGAAGATCTATGATTGACTTCTAGCATATAGCAGCCGTGGTGGTTCTAATTTGCGAACCTAAATGTAAGTCAGTACCATACGTGGTAGTGTAATTGTTCTAATAAAGCGCTTTGGGAAACCCACAGTTAACCTCTAACAACCATTGAGGTTCTAATTTGTGAAAATAAATGCAAGCAAGCATAATTGGTTATGTAATAGTTCCAATATTTGCTTTGTGATAGCCCTCGGTTAACCTCTAAGCATAGAACAGTCATCGTTGTTCGAATTAGCGAAAATAAAAGTTTGCAAGTTTTAGTTCTATTATTTGCTTTGTGATAAGTAGTGATAACCCTTAGAACAGCCATCGTTTTGAACCACAGTCAATCTCCAGGCCTAAGTAGGTAGTTACCCACCAGAGGTAAAATCTACCTTCTTGCTTTACGTACATTTCGCAAAAGTTAGCATTTCGTAAAAGTTTGCAAGTTTTAGTTCTATTGTTTGCTTTGTGATAACCCTCGGTTAACCTCTAGCATAGAACAGCCATCGTTTTGACCTCAGGGTCAAACCCCCAGGCATAAGTAGGTAGTTACCTACCAGAGGTAAAATCTACCTTCTTGCTTTATGTACGTTTCGCAAAAGTTTGCATTTCGTAAAAGTTTGCAAGTTTTAGTTCTATTTTTTGCTTTGTGATAACCCTCGGTTAACCTCCAGCATAGAACAGCCATTGTCTTGACCCCAGGGTCAATCCGACAGGCTTAAGTAGGTAGTTACCTACCAGAGGTAAAATCTACCTTCTTGCTTTATGTACGTTTCGCAAAAGTTTGCATTTCGTAAAAGTTTGCAAGTTTTAGTTCTATTGTTTGCTTTGTGATAACCCTCGGTTAACCTCCAGCATAGAACAGCCATTGTCTTGACCCCAGGGTCAATCTGACAGGCTTAAGTAGGTAGTTACCTACCAGAGGTAAAATCTACCTGCTTGCTTTACGAACATTTTGCAACAACACTTGAAAAGATAATAGCACTTTGCTTACCTTGTTCACTTAACTCCGAATCTGACGAATACACTATTACTCGTCGGCGTTTTTTATTCTCCTTCTCTTAATTTTATTATTATAACATTTAATCATGTCGAAACTTCTCTTCGGCATGAGGAATAAATTTATTTTACAAGAGGGAGCTGTTACGTCCGTACGCTGCCTCGCACGAAAAAAGAATGAAGACATCGCCTTGCGGACAAAGCCAGCTAAGGAATAGCTACCCTCAAAAAAAAAAAAAAAAAACATGAAATCGAGTAAATCGATTTACTTTTAAAATCGTGCGACTGCCTAGTAGGTTTAAAGTACTACCTGGTTAATTATATCTGAAGAATGAAGTGACGAAATATCAATCGTTGCTGGTACCTATAGAGTCAGTGTTTTTTCAATTATTTATACTGTACTATAAATTTTATTAAATTTTTATTAAACCTGTAATAATTAAGTTGTTAAACTTATAAATTGTGCATATATTTACTAAAATATATTTCATATATTTTGGTAATAGTTTAGTAGTAGTTTTTTAATTACATAACTTTAATAGCGAAGAAGGGGAAATGAAACATAATTTAGATTAAACATTAGATGAAATTTATTTAGTCCGGTCAATTTAGACATTCGAAGCTACATAAATTCCCCTTCATTTTTCACGATTTTCATCAAAACGGTAAGTTTTATCATAAAAAATATCGACAAAAATTGTAAATTATCTACAAAAAATGGTTAGGTTCAGTTCGGTTCGGTTCGGTTCGTTAGGTTAGGTTAGGTTAGGTTAGTTTAGGTTAGGCTAGGTTCGGTTAGGTTCGGTTAGGTTCGGTTCGGTTCGGTTCGGTTCGGTTCGTTAGGTTAGGTTAGGTTAGGTTAGGTTAGGTTAGGTTAGGTTAGGTTAGGTTAGGTTAGGCTAGGTTCGGTTAGGCTAGGTTCGGTTAGGTTCGGTTCGGTTCGGTTCGTTAGGTTAGGTTAGGTTAGGTTAGGTTAGGTTAGGTTAGGTTAGGTTAGGTTAGGTTAGGTTAGGTTAGGTTAGGTTAGGTTAGGTTAGGTTAGGTTAGGTTAGGTTAGGTTAGGTTAGGTTAGGTTAGGTTAGGTTAGGTTAGGTTAGGTTAGGTTTTTTTTTTTTTTTTTTTTTTTTTTTTTTTTTTTTTTTTTATTCGCGTTCACCACAGACTTTGAGTCCGTGCTCTTGTTAGGTAATGTATTCGTTTATGAGCTTACAATTGTTACATTTTCTTATAAATCTAATTACTCAGTAAGGAAACTAGCACTAACTAGACTACTAACTAGCACTAACTAGAATACTTAAATTTACATAAATATTTTCTTATGCTTCTACTACAAACAAACTACTAACAATTTTTTTTTTTTTTTTTTTTTTTTTTTTTTTCACTTGAACTTAACAATTACAAGTATGTTTACTCATGCTTATAACTAGACGCTGCCCCCTGATCTGCCAAATTTGCCAGTTTTTCAACGACAGCTGCGTTTCTGTTTCTGATTGCCATTTGTAAATTGTAATTGATGATCTTCTGGGTTGGCGCTGCCATTGCTCTTTTTATGAAGTACCCGATCGCATCGTTCGTGTCATCAGCGTAGTAGGTGCAGCAGTTGGTATGCCGCGATATTGCTACCACCGCGTGTGGGACACTTTCATGCAGCTTCATACCACTCTTTGTTTTTATTATGACCACTGTCTCAAAGGTCAATCCCTGAGCTTCATGGATGGTTAGTATGCGAGATCCAGCCCCCTCACCATACCCTTGGTTTTTTAGGGTATCTTTCTCATCCTGTGTATGAACTAGGAAGAGAGTATTGGTGAGGGAGTTGGATATTTTCGCTCCTGTGTACATCTTCAGCATCAGTGACTGGACCTCGAGTTTGGAGGAATGTATACCGGAGTATACCTCTCTCAGGGCATATGCAACATCGAGTGGATTCCTGTGGGTGCACAGAAGCTCTTGGCTGATGTTAGCTACCATGTTTGGCCTGTTGTACCTGATCTCAAACAGATTCTCTCTATCGATGTAAGGCAACTGGTTGACATCTCCGATAAGAACAATTTCGCTAGCACCAGATAAACGTGAGGCCATGATGATAGCTCCAAAGTGGTTCATAAGTGCTTCGTCAATCGTGAGACGATTGCACTTATGTTGCTCCTTGAAGCCATTTACTAAGACCGAGGCCATTGTCCGCACCTTGGTTTTCACCAGATCTCCTATTCGGTGCGATAGCTTCTCTCTCAGGTCATTAGCTGCCTCAGTTGTTGCGGTGATGATGGCGTCCTTGTTCGCATCGAAGTGCTTTACGACCCACGTTGTTTTGCCACACCCAGGAACTCCATTGATCCACGTTATTTTTGGTACCACCCAGTTGACCCAACCCGCTTCGATATCCTTGTTCCCTGAAATGGACTGAGCCATTTCAAGGATTTTATCATCAAGCATGATCTTGGTACATCGGGCGGTGACGACCACTGGATCCCCCTCTGGAGTCAGAAATCTTGGAGGTCCTTCCTTCTCCGTCTCGTCTTCGTTCAGCATCACGAAGCCACCTTTTGCGCTGTAGGCTGCCATATAACTCCCTGACATTGAACCCATGATGACCTGGGAATTGTCATTGTGGTATATTGCAGCCTCCGCTTCCTCGAGTTCCACCTTTAAAAGGTTAAAGTTTCCTTGCCTATACGACTGCAGGATGGACTTGCATGTAAGGGTATTGACATCTTTGGTCGCTTTCGTGAGAGCAAGGAACTCGAGAAATGCGTTAATTGCATGATCAAGGGCGCCCGTGATGGGTCGGAGATGCGGTCGACTGACCTCACCCATTTCCGCTCTGGTGGGTGTTTTGGCTGATTGAGTTTTAGTTGTGAAAACTTTCGTTGCTTCTGCTTTAAAACCCTCAGATGTTTTCGAGGATTTTCCGAGCAGGGTTTTTGTAGCAGCACTGAAAGCATCCACAAACGTTTTTATCTGTCCTGTCAGCGCACCTCTCCTCTCCTGTTGTTTCTTTATCTGGATGGATACCTCGTTCTCGGTGGCTCGCTTTTTCTGTAAGCGTTCAGATCCACTAGCGGTCACCGAAACAGGGTGTCCCCAGCAGTCAGTTGCAGAAATCGTGTTGTATGCTTTTAAGAAGTTGAGATTTTCACCTCGATCTTCATACACAATCACCTCATGTTGTTCGGAGGCTTTAATGCAACCTAGCCGGTCTGCGACTTCTCCCTTTTCGTGTTCGACTACCAGTGCATCCACGCTGATAATCCTTGGTTTGGTTTCTGCACCCTCTGTTTCACCTCCTAGTGCGGTGAGCAACGATCTAGCACGTGCGAATGGTGTCAAACCAAGCTCCAGCTCGAGTAGTGCAATCATTTTGTTCTTTGATCTCACTAGTCGGCAACTATGGTTAGCCACACTTATCACGGGCTGTGCGCTGTAGGTCTTGTAGCGCATCGTAGTTTTGGAGGTGCTTCCGTTAATCAAGGATGCTAGCCCTGGAGATATCGCCACTCGGTAACGTTTTCCTGGTCGGCAGAAGCAAAAACTTATACCGAACCGTTCGTCGGTTCCATCCATGAAGAGAGCTACGCCTCGGATTCGGATTCCTGCAGTGCCTACTTCACCATGTGCTAGGATCTTTTGCAATGCAATATGAGAGACTCGTGGCATGACTGCCTCTGGAGCCTTTATTGTTTGATGGAGTGGGAGGGATGTTGTGGAGGAGAGGGGCGCCGTGGAGGAGACGGGTGTTGTGGAGGAGAGGGGTGCCGTGGAGGAGACGGGTGTTGTGGAGGAGAGAGTGGCGTTTCTCTTTGCTGCAACCTGAAAGACTCTATCCACAAAGGAAAGGAAATGGGGTCTCGATTTCGGATCTTGCAGAATTTTCTCGAGCTCTGACTCCACTAGGTTCCGATCTATAAGATGTTCAAGATCGTGCCTTTGCATCAGGAAGCGGGGACAACTCAGTATTACGTGCCAAACCGACTCGCTAACCTCTGGGTCACACTCACATCCTGGACTATCCTTGAGCTTGAATCTGTGAAGATATTCTGCGATTCCTCCGTGGCCTGTTAGGGCTTGCACTTGTGTGGGCGTCAACTTAGTCGATCTCACTAGCCGGTATGCCTTATCGACGTCCGGTAGGAACTTTCTAGTTGTTGCCCCAGTACTGGAGGTCTCGTAGCGACCCTGCCATTTATGGATCGATTCTTCACGGATTTTCTTCTTGGCGTATGAAAGTGGAATCTTGTCGTAATCCTGCGCGGAGTCATTCAGTGCAGCTGTTTTTGCAAGCTCATCTGCTCTCTCATTTCCTACGGTCCCTACGTGCGCTCTTAGCCAGAACATACGAACCTCTCTACCATCGTTCACTATCCTTTCAATACTCTCCCTCACGCTTCGCACCAACGGGTGATTTAGTTTAGGGTTGCGGAGCAAGTCAAGTGAAGATCTTGAGTCGCTCAAGATGCTGACCACTGGCTCAGTGCTCTCGCTCACCATCCGGGTCGCTCGATACAATGCGTAGAGTTCTGATTGAAAGACCGTGCAGGAGGGATGGAGTTTGAAGGTTTCGCATTTCAGCTCTTTACCGCCTTCCCACCATGTTAAAGCAGCTCCCACTTTGTTCTCAATCTTGCTCCCATCGGTGTAGATTTGGGGTCCTGTGACATGTGCCGTACTTTCTAGGAGCTCGTACTCAATGTGTGTTAGTTTGGTTAGGTTAGGTTAGGTTAGGTTAGGTTAGTTTAGGTTAGGTTAGGCTAGGTTCGGTTAGGTTCGGTTAGGTTCGGTTCGGTTCGGTTCGGTTCGTTAGGTTAGGTTAGGTTAGGTTAGGTTAGGTTAGGTTAGGTTAGGTTAGGTTAGGTTAGGTTAGTTAGGTAAAGTTAGGTTAGGTTAGGTTCCACGACTGGTGGACTAACACTGGTGCACTCGGCCGAGCGGCCGGTGGTGCGAAGCTACCATCCGCGGGATTATGCCTGAACGCCTCTAAGGCCGAAGCCAGCCTAGCCGAATCCGGCAAGGATATGCTCACTGTGGAGCCCCGAGAGTCGGGAGGCTCTAAACAATGTGACTTTACTAGTTGCGCTTTACTTCGTAAGGCGTGACGTCGAAGCCCATTTGGACCGCGGAGATCGGTGCGTACGGTTTAACACGTGCACCACGGCTCCTTCTGGTTCGGATATAACTCAGTTCGATGTCGGGGCTCGGAATAGTCTGTAGACGACTTACGTTCCTGGCGGGGTGTTGTGGTCGGTAGAGCAGCGTCGTGCTGCGATCTGTTGAGACTCAGCCCTACGCCAGGTGATTCGTCCGAGGACGAGTTTAATTTTTATAGTATTGTTATTCTATGAACATGTAAAACGGCAAGGTCCGAGTCTAACTTTACTAACTTTACTAACTTTACTAACTATACTAACATTACTCATTTTAACATTACTAACATTACTACTAACTTTAACATTACTAACTTTACCAACATAACTAACTTTACCAACATAACTAACTTTACTAACTTTACTAACATTACTAACTTTACTAACTTTACTAACATTACTAACATTACTAACTTTAGGTACTAACTTTACTAACTTTACTAACATTACTAACATTACTAACTTTAGGTACTAACTTTACTAACATTACTAACTTTACTAACTACGAATATACATTGTACCTGATGATGAACTTCGATTGCATGCAACCTTTAGACTGTTTTGAACGGTCTGCAGTTAGCTCGATTGTATATACTGGTTTTATTTTTTTCTATTCCGTTTATTTTTATACATTTTTTTAAATTTAGCTCTTGTTAGCTTGTTCTTGTAATTTTCAGTACTTTACTTATTTACCTTATAGAACTTCATTAACAACGAAAATTATAATCAAAAAATGTATACCTACTTGTAAATATACAATTCAAATCATTGAGCTAACTACAGACGGTCGAAAACAGTCTAGAGGTATCTCAATTGTTTACTTTATTAATTTAAGAAAGGAAATAACAATCAAGGAATAGAACCTTATTAAAACTATTATTTACAATATTTTGGTAGGTTGAAAACAGTCTAGAGTTAGCTCAACTGAATGAAAGAATGGATGAAAACTCTTTATTATACTTAAATGTACCACAAAAAGGCTGAAAATGATACATAAAAATACTGCAAACTAAGACTAAGTATAAATAAATAAATAATAATAAATAATTTCGGACAGTCCACACAGCATAATCCAGCCCAAGCTAAGCAGTTAAGATAGATAAGGGCGACCCTATCGCTAAAAGCGATCTCTTCCAGGCAACCTTTGGATGGACCGGATATAAAAGAACAATATAGACGGTGGTAGTTACATTAGATCTACTTCTCTAGATAGATGGAAAAGAAAAAAATACATACCCAATAAGCTAGCAATGTTATAAACTTACATAAACATGTAACTTTATATAGTTAGATAAATAATGTACCACACGTTCATGTGGTAATTCCGGGAAAAATGTATAAAATGTTACCTATGTGTTATTCCAGACTATGATCTATCTGTTTGCCAAATTTCATCCATATCCGTTCAGTAGTTTTTGCATGAAAGAGTAACAAATATCCATCTATCCATCCATACTTACAAACTTTCGCGTTTATAATATTACTAGCGACCCGCCCCGGATTCGCATATTCATTAAAATATGCAAATTTTAATATTTTTGAGATAAGCACATTAATGTAGTAAATACAATATCAATACAATATCGAGCTCGTATTTTTTTACCTGATTATGAGACTAGATGCCGTAAGTTCCACTTTCTTCCCACTCTTTAAACGCAGACAAGTGGCTGATTTGACTTACCTAATTATTATAGCAAACGGAACTGTTGATTGCCCAGAGCTTCTTGAGCAAATAGGACTGCGCACATGCACGCTTGCACCTATCGTAAGGACTAATTATAGGCAGAACGCATTTGTTTATAGAGCTTCTAGCTCGTTTAACTCATTAGTACATGAAAACAGCAATATAGATTTATTCAACACCAGTTCAAGTAAGCTTAAACGCTTGCTTAATGATACATTTTTCGTTTTAGTTTGAGAAATTCTCTTGTTTGTGCTTGTACTTAGTATAAAAAACAATCTATTTTTCTTTTTTAGTTATTGTTATTGCTAGTAAGTCGTCAACTTAACTTCTTTGTTTAAGCAGTTTTACTAATAGGTTTATATACTTTTAATATATCTAGTTTTCTGTAAATTTTTTAAAAGTTAAAATTAATACCTATATGTCTACTTTCTGTAAATTCATCTCAAGTCAACAGATCTCAAGTTGCTGCTTTAATTTATTATTAGTGAAAACTTTTAATTGGCCTTAATTTAAAAATTCTTTGTATCTACTCATTGTCTAGCTGTAAGTTTTCCTAAAATTGTAAAAATAAAATAAAATAAATTTGAAGTATGTTTTTTGTTTTAATACAATAATACCTAAATTATGTCACAGTAACAGCTGTTTTCTGGAACGCAGATCATCTTAATAGTTAACTAATCAATGTTCAAATCTCTATTCAAGTGTCATTTGGGTTTCTCGAACATTGATTACGTACTTATATTTTGAAAAACAAAACTCTTGTCAAATAATATAATACGCTAATTAGGCCTGATTCTTTGTTCAAGCTCTTGTCAAATCAATAATTAACTAATCGGCGATTTTGCTCTAATTAGTTGAAATTATTACAACAATTTGCTGTATTTTTCCAAGTTCTAAACCGGGGTATAATACATAAAAAATCAACAGGTTGGTAATCCAAAAGCCATACACTACATAGTATAAACTAGAGTCGCTTTCTCTTTGAACGCTTAAATCTTTAAAACTACGCAACGGATTTTGATGCAGTTTTTTTTAATAGATAGAGTGATTCAAGAGGAAGGTTTTTATGTATAATATAAAACCGTGCGAAGCCGGGGCGGGTCGCTAGTTTTCAAATAAAATGTAAATGTGACTAACATGATCAAAATCGTGACTTAACTGTTTTGTGACATACCTGTATTTTGTATACTCATGTGATTCACATTTATTGTAAAGCAGAGTTTACATGAAATTGTCATCATTTTATAAAAGAATAATAGAATTTTTTATGTTATAAAAGAAAACTTAAAGATATACTGAACTGAAAGAATGACAGTCTTAAGATGATCAATGATTAGTTACCTAATTATCATCTAATCAGCGTTCGTACACCTCGATTTGATTTGACCAGTGTGTTAAATTAATCGCTTTATCAACTGATTTACGATCTGAACAACGTTCTAGAAACCGGCTGTTAGTGATGCAAAATGAATTGTGTATTTTAAACGACTTCGAAAAAGGAGGAGGTTCTCATGACGTATGCAAAGAATGATGGTAAGAATTTTCAGCTATCGTGCGTGTACACGTATCGCAAGGGTATCAACCGATAGCTCCTAAAATTTTCCCAAGAGTTTTGTACTTAGATTTTGACCTGACTTGGATATATTTAATTGATACTTTTATGGCTAAAACATAATAATTTATAAGCAAATCGACAAAACTTACTCATCTGAAAGTGAACTATCAGTGCTACTACCTATTGTACTTTTCTTTTCAATTGTACATATTTCAATGTTAATCATTGTATGTGTGTGCTAAATAAATGTTTTACCTATCTAACTACTGTTGTTGTTTGTAAATGAAGCCAAACTCATGTACCTAGGTATAATAATAATTTTTACATAGTAAAAAACAAAGTCGCTTTTTCTGTCCCTATTTCCCTTTGACTGCTTTAATCTTTAAAACTACACAATGGATTTTGATGCGGTTTTTTTAATACATACCTCTAGATAGAGTGATTCAAGAGGAAGGTTTATACGTATAATAAAACCGTCGAAGCCGGGGCGGGTCGCTAGTTAGTTATAAAATAATAACTCAATCAAATTGGAGACAAATATGTTAATACCTAGGCACCTACTAATTCAAATGTTTGGTTCCAATCCAGGGATGTACTGTAGCTATCAAGTCTATCCAATTTCCTCCAATGATGAATCTGTCTACTGTTATAGTTTGTAAATGATGGCATACTTATGTTCGTAGGTATAATATCAATTAGTAGGTAGGTAGAGTATTAAGCATAAAATAATAACACAATTAAATCTAACTAATATTTTAATACTCAGGGGGTATACCTACTCTAGGTACCTTCTCTATCCAACATCCTCCAAGGTAGGTACGAGAAGCTCAGTTGAAGTTCTGCTAAATATGAGATAAAGGCACCATAATGTAATTTACATATTATAAATATGTAAACCTGGTTATTGCCGTAAAAAGTTATTTGCCGATAATGTACATGAAATGCCCTGGAAATAGTTGAATTGACTTAAATCAGTAGTTGCCTATTATAATTGGTTATTTCAATGGGGTCGGTAAATAGAAAAGAAGTTACCTGCATAACAACACATCTTACATCAGACTTTAAAAGTAATATTACGGAGGTTAGAGTAATTCCCGGAGTGTAATTTTGAGAAAAGTTCTAGGTATTTGTTGTACAGAGGCTACTGAAATATTTATTCAATTTGTGTATATACTACAACAAGATAAAGCACTGGGTGGGCAATGGACGCTTGAATATTTGTATCTCGGTCAGAAATCAGTTTTTTTTACATTTCACACATCAAAGTCTAGTTTTTTTATCACTACATAGTATAATATAAAGTTGCTTTCTCTGTCCCTATGTCATTATGTCCCTTTGAACGCTTAAATCTTTAAAACTACGCAACGGATTTTGATGCGGTTTTTTTTAATAGATAGAGTGATTCAAGAGGAAGGTTTATACGTATAATATAAAACCGTGCAAAGTCGGGGCGGGTCGCTAGTTATTAATAAATGAACCTGCTACTAAATTATCGTGAATTAAATACTATGAACGTAATTGTAGGTATATTATGAGTATTAAATGTAGGGTACTAAGGTAAGTTGTTCCGGGACCGATCGTCATAGATGGCCACCTTCTTGAAATTGTTTCCGAGTAGATACACTTACCTTGGGCAAATTGTGCAGTTAGGTAAAAACTATTTTGAGAAGGAGGCCAAGAGGAGGATCCAGCTAGGCTGGGCAGCATTTGAGAAACTACGTCGGGTCTTCTCGACATCCATACCGCAATATTTGAAAACGAAAGTTTTCAACCAGTGCGTCCTACCTAAGAGTGTCCACGACTCACGGTAGGGCTGGTCCACCAGTTCAAAGTCGCTCAGCGAGCTATGGAAAGAGCTATGTGACGAGTCTCTCTGAAGGATAGGATTCATTATGAATACATCCGACAGAGAACCAAGTTATCGACATAGCTCAAAGAATTAGCAAGCTGAAGTGGCAGTGGGCTGGCCATATCTCGCGAAGAAACGACAACCGTTGGGATAAACGTGTTCTTGAGTGGAGACCGCGACTCGGTAAGGTACTAAGGTAAGGTTTATTAGATAGTCAGATAGTCATTTTATTGCTAAATTTTTTTACAAGTCATTTCACATTATATTTAGTACATATTAACAGATAGGTACCTACTAATAAATGCAGTGTAAAATCAAATATTACTTAGACAAAAAGGAAATGCACAAACATTAGTACAACTCAAAAATCTTTATCAACATTCATATTCAGATTCATACCTACTTATTAATTAAAGGTCATTCATATTCAGATTCATTTTAATTCAGCAGTAAATAATTGTTAGCCATTTGTGTTTTCTTTTCTGGAATTAAATACATAGAGTAAACGAGTTCTTGAGTGGAGATCGCGATTCACTAAGCGTAATGTATGACGCCCTTCAGCATGGTGGGATGCCGATCTGCGAAGGACTGCAGACTACCATACTAAAATGTGGCAAAATGAAGACAGGGCGTTATAGCACTTATAGGTCTCATTATATATACCTAGGGTAGGCATAATTATTTCCAGCAGAGCATTGATTTTTGCAATCGAAGAGTTCATAATATGAAAATTAAAAACTTGCTGCAAACCCCTTCTGAGCTTTAAAAAAGTGGTTGAATTTAATTTATCGCTAAAATAAACATATGGCTCCTAACAGCTTCCTAAAAGTATATTCCGTACAATATGTATCTCTCTCTATTCTGTCTACCTTCTGTACCAACCGAACAAAGGAGGTTGGTTTCAATCCTGACCCCTAACCTGAAACTAACCTCTAGAATTGAAACCTCTTTTGTATTGTGCCGCCATTTGCAATGAAGAGAACCTATGGAAATTAAATTATTCTGCCGATGTTCAAAAAATATTTTTTTTTCTTCTGTAAATATTATGGAAAAACTGAAAATGCAAAGTTCCTTAGGATTTTAAGACGATTCGAACGATATATTCAGTATCGTTCTTCAAATTTTTGGGACAGGCCATAAGGGATTCTTGCCATTGTTCTTTCATCTAAACAACTTATGTAGTTACGGAGATTACCTATAACAAACATTCACACAGACTTTCCCAATTATTATAATAGTAAGGTAAGATAGTAAGGTAAGACTTGGACCAAAAGTAGAAAGCGCCGGCCAATGAAAAAATAAATGAAATATTTCGGTAGAACATAACGTCTCGATAATTTTTAGCTATGGCTATATGCTGTGCTATTATTATTTAAGTGGTTAATTAATGAGGTCAAAAATTCGTAATTTTTGATATCGATTTTTGAAAAATCGATATTTCAGTAACTAACCAAATGAGTAATCTACTACCTCTACATAAAAATAAGTCGGGTTTTCCTTCCTGACGCTATAACTCCAGAACGCACGAACTAATTTCCACGGTTTTGCATTCGTTGGAAAGGTCTCGGGCTCCGTGAGGTTTATAGTAATGTATAATAAAACCGTGCGAAGCCGGGGCGGGGCGCTAGTTTTTTATAAGGATATCTATGACTTAAATGAAATGTCCCCTTTTAATTGCACAATTCATTTATTTCGAGGTACTTTCACTGACCTTATACACAAATCTATCTTATCATAATCCTATCTTCCTTATCTATCTTATCTTCGAGACCTTCCGCCGGAGGCCTAATTGACACTTCTTGTGTGTGTGTCTTGCAAAGCACATGTACCTACCATACCATCAAGTTTTAGATTATACCCAGAAAATAAGGTCCATACACCACATCGTTATAATTAAAATAGGGGTGATTTACTCTCATTCGGGCATTATTTTTTGAAGGGACCTATCGTTGCTGGTACCTATAGAGTCAGTGTTTTTTCAATTATTTATACTGTACTATAAATTTTATTAAATTTTTATTAAACCTGTAATAATTAAGTTGTTAAACTTATAAATTGTGCATATATTTACTAAAATATATTTCATATATTTTGGTAATAGTTTAGTAGTAGTTTTTTAATTACATAACTTTAATAGCGAAGAAGGGGAAATGAAACATAATTTAGATTAAACATTAGATGAAATTTATTTAGTCCGGTCAATTTAGACATTCGAAGCTACATAAATTCCCCTTCATTTTTCACGATTTTCATCAAAACGGTAAGTTTTATCATAAAAAATATCGACAAAAATTGTAAATTATCTACAAAAAATGGTTAGGTTCAGTTCGGTTCGGTTCGGTTCGTTAGGTTAGGTTAGGTTAGGTTAGTTTAGGTTTGGCTAGGTTCGGTTAGGTTCGGTTAGGTTCGGTTCGGTTCGGTTCGGTTCGGTTCGTTAGGTTAGGTTAGGTTAGGTTAGGTTAGGTTAGGTTAGGTTAGGTTAGGCTAGGTTCGGTTAGGCTAGGTTCGGTTAGGTTCGGTTCGGTTCGGTTCGTTAGGTTAGGTTAGGTTATGTTAGGTTAGGTTAGGTTAGGTTAGGTTAGGTTAGGTTAGGTTAGGTTAGGTTAGGTTAGGTTAGGTTAGGTTAGGTTAGGTTAGGTTAGGTTAGGTTAGGTTAGGTTAGGTTAGGTTAGGTTAGGTTAGGTTAGGTTAGGTTAGGTTAGGTTAGGTTAGGTTAGGTTAGGTTAGTTTAGGTTAGGTTAGGCTAGGTTCGGTTAGGTTCGGTTAGGTTCGGTTCGGTTCGGTTCGGTTCGTTAGGTTAGGTTAGGTTAGGTTAGGTTAGGTTAGGTTAGGTTAGGTTAGGTTAGGTTAGGTTAGGTTAGGTTAGGTTAGTTAGGTAAAGTTAGGTTAGGTTAGGTTCCACGACTGGTGGACTAACCTAACCTAACTTAAATTAACCTAACCTAACCTCACCTAACCTAACCTAACCTAACCTAACCTAACCTAACCTAACCTAACCTAACCTAACCTAACCTAACCTAACCTAACCTTTTATTGAAACGATTGTAAATAGACTGAAGTCACTTAATCAAACGTAAACGTTATTAGTATGTATTGTATATGGTACCTACCTATGCGTGGTCAGTCCTCTGAAAGACTCAGATCTTAAGATCTGATATCGGGACAGTGAACTGATCCATTGCTTCCTCTAACTCTCTTTTAGTTTAAAAAAAAAAAAAAAAAAAAAAAAAAAGTGTATTGTTGTTATTTGTGTACAGCTCGCACGATGGTAGCCGAAGCAATCGTCCATGCGGCTTGTACGGTTTGTATTGCCGTGATATATTTCCTTCACAAATTGTACAGCGCGGGCAGTGTGTACATTTTGTACTGTCCGGTTGAATGCATGGACTGTACAAACGGTACTCAGTTTGTATGAATCATGCCGATTGTATCTTTCACTATTGTTATGACGGTGGTTCGAACCATTATCTCTTTGGTGCAGAGTTCAGTGTGCGAGCTGTACTGACTGTGCAAATTATATTTCATGTCATCAATCTTCTTTGTGTCACCAAATTTCTCGAATTTGTACTGTGTGGACTGTACAAGCTGTACAAAGCTGTGCGGACTGCATGGGTACCATGAGGAGCAGGATGCACGGTTTGTATCGCCAACCTTCCTTTCAGCCATTCTGAGGCTGAACCCTAGAATTTAAATTAGTGTTTTTGTACAAGATGTACTAACCGCACTGTAATTTGAGTAAATTGTAAGTACTGTGTTGGCTGTGCATACAGTACGATCTGTACAGTTTGTACATAAAGTACAAAATAATGTAAATAATAATTTTCAACATGACACTGTTATTGATAAAGATATGTACATAGTAAAATAACATAACGTAAAGAACTGTCCCCTGAAAGACTCAGGCCTCAGGACTTGATATCTGGAAAAGGTACAACAAAAAAAAAAAAAAAAAAAAAAATTGTGCCACTTATATTAATTAATGTAAATAATCTTGTTATGCTCGCCTACTCCATAGTAAAAGTCTTAAGACTAGATATCAGGAGAAAGATATCAAGGGAACAGATCTATTATAAATATTTGTAATAAATTAAAATTTTGGTGAAGCTTCCGACTTTTGAAATGTATCAACTCGCAATCCAATGTCGGGAGCAAATGTGAAACAAACTATTATAAATGTGAAAAATACTGTTATATTAATGTGAAAAATAAGACTAAATGTATAACAAAAAAAAAAAAAAAAAAAAAAAAAAACCTAACCTAACCTAACCTAACCTAACCTAACCTAACGAACCGAACCGAACCGAACCGAACCGAACCTAACCGAACCTAGCCTAACCGAACCGAACCGAACCTAACCATTTTTTGTATATAATTTTATGATTTACAATTTTTGTCGATATATTTTTATGATAAAAATTAACGTTTTGATGAAATACTTAGCCATACATATAATTTTTGACCTCATTTAACCACTCAAATAATAATGCTCAAAATACCAATAAAATATCAATACCATTAATGGACTTATTTAAACGAACGTTTTTAACCTTTCTATACCCGCGTCAAATAAAAGTACAAATATACCCGCGCACGGTGCCTGGGACCGAAAGTTCGAGTCCTTGTTTTTCTGCATTTTGAATAGAAAGCTTACTCAAACTATATTTTATCATTATTTAGGGATGTGTTTGTAATAAATAAACCAATGACATAGAAAATATTTGCTTTATTAGTAACTTACAGTCTTTTAAAACAGTCTCTGAAAAAATGCCTTTTATTCTTAGTAACTACGAAAACTTGAACACAAATATACTTATTCTCAAAAAAAACTAAAACAAACGCTAAAGTCTTAAAGATAACAAGCTGAGGAACATTATAAAAGTCTTAGTTGTCCGTAGACGTCTCACTATGGCAGTCAGAGCACACCATAACTTCATGCTTCATACAAAAATATTTTGTTCAATTTTGTTCGATTATCTTTGCCGATGTAATAATTTCTAGAAGTTTGCAGCTCTGCCAGCTCATCATCAGAATCACTATCCTGCTCAGTAGTACTTCTTTGTTATTGCATTTTAACGTGATCCTCCACCTCACAGTCGTTGTCATCTTCGTAGTTGGAATGCGAAAGTTCTTCCTCCAACATAAGTCTTATGCGATCTTCGTCCATTTTCCAGTGAAATTTCTAGCTAAAAGTAAGAAATATTTCTATAATATACCAAACTATAGTTGACACACAACTCTAATAAAAAAAAAACCTGTGATTATATGAATAATAAAACCGATCACTTACCCAAAATTGTAACACCTATACTCGCGTCGGTCCCACGCACCGATCGACGCCGTGTACTGCGACACGCGCTACCCGCACCAACGCTCGTGTCGCACAGAATTGAAGTTGGCAACGAATCATGCAGCTACTAGGAAGCTCCCAGCGCTAGAGTTGTCCTGGCTTCAAAAAAACACGGAAAAGTAATTTGTCGGTCTAATAGACCAACGCGCGGGTATAGGAAGGTTAATGTAGTCGTTAGTTATTCCTTAATAAATAAATAAACTAGATCCATTACTATCTTAGTAAGTAGGTAAAGTAATATTTATTCAAAGAAAGGTTAACAATTTTATATACTTAAGACTATTGTACAGTTAAAATATTTTAAAATTAAGTATGTCTAATTGTATGTCTATTTGATTGGCTACGGCCCCACACTAGGCTCAGGGCCCGTGTCGTGGATCTTGGAAGAAACATATTGAGTCGACCTGTAAAAAAATGGCGAAAGTAATTTACGCGCTTAAGCAACTTAGACCCATTTCTTTAGATATTCAAATTCAAAATGCTTTATTTCCTTAAGACCTTACAGGACACTTGGACACATAAAGCTCTGAAAGACATATATTACGCATATATTTACTCAATTATGTCTTATGGTATCATTTTATTTGGGAGCTCTACAGATTACGAATGTATACTTAAATTACAAAAG
The DNA here is from genome assembly GCA_944547425.1 of Eupithecia centaureata. Classification (NCBI taxonomy): domain Eukaryota; kingdom Metazoa; phylum Arthropoda; class Insecta; order Lepidoptera; family Geometridae; genus Eupithecia; species Eupithecia centaureata. Next base: position 13,827,176 of record OX155693.1, read on the forward strand.
CGTGCCATAAGAGTATTAATGAAAACGAAATACAGAGAGTCAAAAACCTTCGGATATTAGCATCAGTAGCGGTATTCATAAAAAAAATAATTTGAAAGAATATACAATCGGAGGCGAAAGTAGCAAACGTGCCACGCTGCAGAAAATAATGCTAGAGCCGATTCACCATCGACTGAAAATCGCAAAACGGCTCCCTAAAATAATGGGCCAAAAGCTATATAAACAAGCTCCCGATAGATCTTAAACTTACTAAAAGTGAAATTTTTTGCTTGACAAGACGCTATATACCTCTAGTATTAAAGAGTTTTTAGATAACGACCACAGCAAGTACGAAATAAAATCAACTAAACTAAAACTGATGGGTAACATCACTTAATCTAATAGTAGAGTCCTAATTTTAAGAAATTATATTTTTATTATAATAATAAACCATAGATACATATGTTATAAAATTCTGACGAGTCATAGCCTGATCATTTAATTTTAAGTACCTAAATACTTTTATTTTATGTATGATGTGTGACAATAAATGATCTGAATCTGAATCTGTACTAGCTTTGTTATAAAAGCTTAGGACGATTTTTTTCTCCAATTCGAAAACCACAGTTGTGTACTAAAATGAAGGATTTCAAATAAGTAATACAAAGAAAACAATATAAGGATCCATCGAAAACATAAAAAAAATACAATACGTCGCGTCACAAAATCACTCGATCAATCTCAGTACGAGAGGAACCGCAGTTTCGGACATTTGGTTCATGCACTCGGCCGAGCGGCCGGTGGTGCGAAGCTACCATCCGCGGGATTATGCCTGAACGCCTCTAAGGCCGAAGCCAGCCTAGCCGAATCCGGCAAGGATATGCTCACTGTGGAGCCCCGAGAGTCGGGAGGCTCTAAACAATGTGACTTTACTAGTTGCGCTTTACTTCGTAAGGCGTGACGTCGAAGCCCATTTGGACCGCGGAGATCGGTGCGTACGGTTTAACACGTGCACCACGGCTCCTTCTGGTTCGGATATAACTCAGTTCGATGTCGGGGCTCGGAATAGTCTGTAGACGACTTACGTTCCTGGCGGGGTGTTGTGGTCGGTAGAGCAGCGTCGTGCTGCGATCTGTTGAGACTCAGCCCTACGCCAGGTGATTCGTCCGAGGACGAGTTTAATTTTTATAGTATTGTTATTCTATGAACATGTAAAACGGCAAGGTCCGAGTCTAACTTTACTAACTTTACTAACTTTACTAACTTTACTAACTGTACTAACATTACTCATTTTAACATTACTACTAACTTTAACATTACTAACTTTACCAACATAACTAACTTTACCAACATAACTAACTTTACTAACTTTACTAACATTACTAACTTTACTAACTTTACTAACTTTAGGTACTAACTTTACTAACTTTACTAACTTTACTAACTTTACTAACATTACTAACATTACTAACTTTAGGTACTAACTTTACTAACTTTACTAACTTTACTAACTTTACTAACATTACTAACATTACTAACTTTAGGTACTAACTTTACCAACATTACTAACTTTACTAACTACGAATATACATTGTACCTGATGATGAACTTCGATTGCATGCAACCTTTAGACTGTTTTGAACGGTCTGCAGTTAGCTCGATTGTATATACTGGTTTTATTTTTTTCTATTCCGTTTATTTTTATACATTTTTTTAAATTTAGCTCTTGTTTTCTTGTTCTTGTAATTTTCAGTACTTTACTTATTTACCTTATAGAACTTCATTAACAACGAAAATTATAATCAAAAAATGTATACCTACTTGTAAATATACAATTCAAATCATTGAGCTAACTACAGACGGTCGAAAGCAGTCTAGAGGTATCTCAATTGTTTACTTTATTAATTTAAGAAAGGAAATAACAATCAAGGAATAGAACCTTATTAAAACTATTATTTACAATATTTTGGTAGGTTGAAAACAGTCTAGAGTTAGCTCAACTGAATGAAAGAATGGATGAAAACTCTTTATTATACTTAAATGTACCACAAAAAGGCTGAAAATGATACATAAAAATACTGCAAACTAAGACTAAGTATAAATAAATAAATAATAATAAATAATTTCGGACAGTCCACACAGCATAATCCAGCCCAAGCTAAGCAGTTAAGATAGATAAGGGCGACCCTATCGCTAAAAGCGATCTCTTCCAGGCAACCTTTGGATGGACCGGATATAAAAGAACAATATAGACGGTGGTAGTTACATTAGATCTACTTCTCTAGATAGATGGAAAAGAAAAAAATACATACCCAATAAGCTTCCAATGTTATAAACTTACATAAACATGTAACTTTATATAGTTAGATAAATAATGTACCACACGTTCATGTGGTAATTCCGGGAAAAATGTATAAAATGTTACCTATGTGTTATTCCAGACTATGATCTATCTCTTTGCCAAATTTCATCCATATCCGTTCAGTAGTTTTTGCATGAAAGAGTAACAAATATCCATCTATCCATCCATACTTACAAACTTTCGCGTTTATAATATTACTAGCGACCCGCCCCGGATTCGCATATTCATTAAAATATGCAAATTTTAATATTTTTGAGATAAGCACATTAATGTAGTAAATACAATATCAATACAATATCGAGCTCGTATTTTTTTACCTGATTATGAGACTAGATGCCGTAAGTTCCACTTTCTTCCCACTCTTTAAACGCAGACAAGTGGCTGATTTGACTTACCTAATTATTATAGCAAACGGAACTGTTGATTGCCCAGAGCTTCTTGAGCAAATAGGACTGCGCACATGCACGCTTGCACCTATCGTAAGGACTAATTATAGGCAGAACGCATTTGTTTATAGAGCTTCTAGCTCGTTTAACTCATTAGTACATGAAAACAGCAATATAGATTTATTCAACACCAGTTCAAGTAAGCTTAAACGCTTGCTTAATGATACATTTTTCGTTTTAGTTTGAGAAATTCTCTTGTTTGTGCTTGTACTTAGTATAAAAAACAATCTATTTTTCTTTTTTAGTTATTGTTATTGCTAGTAAGTCGTCAACTTAACTTCTTTGTTTAAGCAGTTTTACTAATAGGTTTATATACTTTTAATATATCTAGTTTTCTGTAAATTTTTTTTAAGTTAAAATTAATACCTATATGTCTACTTTCTGTAAATTCATCTCAAGTCAACAGATCTCAAGTTGCTGCTTTAATTTATTATTAGTGAAAACTTTTAATTGGCCTTAATTTAAAAAATCTTTGTATCTACTCATTGTCTAGCTGTAAGTTTTCCTAAAATTGTAAAAATAAAATAAAATAAATTTGAAGTATGTTTTTTGTTTTAATACAATAATACCTAAATTATGTCACAGTAACAGCTGTTTTCTGGAACGCAGATCATCTTAATAGTTAACTAATCAATGTTCAAATCTCTATTCAAGTGTCATTTGGGTTTCTCGAACATTGATTACGTACTTATATTTTGAAAAACAAAACTCTTGTCAAATAACATAATACGCTAATTAGGCCTGATTCTTTGTTCAAGCTCTTGTCAAATCAATAATTAACTAATCGGCGATTTTGCTCTAATTAGTTGAAATTATTACAACAATTTGCTGTATTTTTCCAAGTTCTAAACCGGGGTATAATACATAAAAAATCAACAGGTTGGTAATCCAAAAGCCATACACTACATAGTATAAACTAGAGTCGCTTTCTCTGTCCCTATGTCATTATGTCCCTTTGAACGCTTAAATCTTTAAAACTACGCAACGGATTTTGATGCAGTTTTTTTTAATAGATAGAGTGATTCAAGAGGAAGGTTTTTATGTATAATATAAAACCGTGCGAAGCCGGGGCGGGTCGCTAGTTTTCAAATAAAATGTAAATGTGACTAACATGATCAAAATCGTGACTTAACTGTTTTGTGACATACCTGTATTTTGTATACTCATGTGATTCACATTTATTGTAAAGCAGAGTTTACATGAAATTGTCATCATTTTATAAAAGAATAATAGAATTTTTTATGTTATAAAAGAAAACTTAAAGATATACTGAACTGAAAGAATGACAGTCTTAAGATGATCAATGATTAGTTACCTAATTATCATCTAATCAGCGTTCGTACACCCCGATTTGATTTGACCAGTGTGTTAAATTAATCGCTTTATCAACTGATTTACGATCTGAACAACGTTCTAGAAACCGGCTGTTAGTGATGCAAAATGAATTGTGTATTTTAAACGACTTCGAAAAAGGAGGAGGTTCTCATGACGTATGCAAAGAATGATGGTAAGAATTTTCAGCTATCGTGCGTGTACACGTATCGCAAGGGTATCAACCGATAGCTCCTAAAATTTTCCCAAGAGTTTTGTACTTAGATTTTGACCTGACTTGGATATATTTAATTGATACTTTTATGGCTAAAACATAATAATTTATAAGCAAATCGACAAAACTTACTCATCTGAAAGTGAACTATCAGTGCTACTACCTATTGTACTTTTCTTTTCAATTGTACATATTTCAATGTTAATCATTGTATGTGTGTGCTAAATAAATGTTTTACCTATCTAACTACTGTTGTTGTTTGTAAATGAAGCCAAACTCATGTACCTAGGTATAATAATAATTTTTACATAGTAAAAAACAAAGTCGCTTTTTCTGTCCCTATTTCCCTTTGACTGCTTTAATCTTTAAAACTACACAATGGATTTTGATGCGGTTTTTTTAATACATACCTCTAGATAGAGTGATTCAAGAGGAAGGTTTATACGTATAATAAAACCGTCGAAGCCGGGGCGGGTCGCTAGTTAGTTATAAAATAATAACTCAATCAAATTGGAGACAAATATGTTAATACCTAGGCACCTACTAATTCAAATGTTTGGTTCCAATCCAGGGATGTACTGTAGCTATCAAGTCTATCCAATTTCCTCCAATGATGAATCTGTCTACTGTTATAGTTTGTAAATGATGGCATACTTATGTTCGTAGGTATAATATCAATTAGTAGGTAGGTAGAGTATTAAGCATAAAATAATAACACAATTAAATCTAACTAATATTTTAATACTCAGGGGGTATACCTACTCTAGGTACCTTCTCTATCCAACATCCTCCAAGGTAGGTACGAGAAGCTCAGTTGAAGTCCTGCTAAATATGAGATAAAGGCACCATAATGTAATTTACATATTATAAATATGTAAACCTGGTTATTGCCGTAAAAAGTTATTTGCCGATAATGTACATGAAATGCCCTGGAAATAGTTGAATTGACTTAAATCAGTAGTTGCCTATTGTAATTGGTTATTTCAATGGGGTCGGTAAATAGAAAAGAAGTTACCTGCATAACAACACATCTTACATCAGACTTTAAAAGTAATATTACGGAGGTTAGAGTAATTCCCGGAGTGTAATTTTGAGAAAAGTTCTAGGTATTTGTTGTACAGAGGCTACAGAAATATTTATTCAATTTGTGTATATACTACAACAAGATAAAGCACTGGGTGGGCAATGGACGCTTGAATATTTGTATCTCGGTCAGAAATCAGTTTTTTTTACATTTCACACATCAAAGTCTAGTTTTTTTATCACTACATAGTATAATATAAAGTTGCTTTCTCTGTCCCTATGTCATTATGTCCCTTTGAACGCTTAAATCTTTAAAACTACGCAACGGATTTTGATGCGGTTTTTTTTAATAGATAGAGTGATTCAAGAGGAAGGTTTATACGTATAATATAAAACCGTGCAAAGTCGGGGCGGGTCGCTAGTTATTAATAAATGAACCTGCTACTAAATTATCGTGAATTAAATACTATTGTGGTGACACAGTTTAGGATATAGTACGCGGCGCAAACGCGTTTCGTTAATTCAGCAAATTACAGCGGCTAAGCCGAGCCCTCAGTGTCCCACCTCAGTCACTCCAGCAACCTCCCTTAGGAAACACACAGCCTAATTAAGGTTTATAGATTATCGTAAATGTCATTTTATGTATCCGTGTTTCGTGTGTAATGAATAGACTGAGTATATCGCACAAAATATCTTTTATTCACTCAACCCACAGTAACTTCTAAAGACATGTAACATAATTACAAAAGTGGTGACCCCGACGTGATGACTCATGACAGATGCCAGTGATACCAGTGTTGGTGCATCTTTACAGCAGCGTGAAGGTAAGGCATGGAAACCGTTAGGATTTTTCTCGAAACGACTATCGGCAGCTCAAAAGAAATATAGTACATACGATAGAGAATTACTAGCAATTTATTTAGCGATAATTCACTTTCGTCATTTAATTGAAGGGCGACATTTATTAGTTTTGACAGATCATAAGCCTTTAACCTATTTATTCAGTAAAGTAGGTAACAGTCTAGATAAAGAAACGTCTCGTAGAACAAGACAAATAATGTTTATTAGCGAATTTACTACAGATATTCGTTTTGTTAATGGTAAAGATAATTTAGTGGCTGACTGTCTTTCTAGAATTGAAACAATATATTGCCCAACAGTCGTTGATTTCGCAGAACTTGCTATAGCACAGGAAACGGACGAACAGCTTGCAGATTTGTTCAAAGAATCGAGTAACAATAACAAGTTACAATTTAAACATATTGTGTTACCGGGTAGCGAGAAATCCGTTGTTTGTGAAACGTCAGCGGAACGTGTAAGACCCTACCTTACAGAGCAGTTTAGACGTGTAGCTTTAGACGCAATTCATAATTTGAGTCATCCTGGTATAAGAACTACAAGGAGACTAATTACAGATAGGTACTTCTGGAAAGGAATGAATAGAGATATAAATTTATGGTCAAAATCATGTGTACGATGCCAGAGATCCAAAGTCTTGAAACATACAGTTTCGGATTTAGGCCAGTTTCAGACGACAGATCGTTTTCAGCACGTTCACATTGATATTGTAGGTCCTTTACCAACAAGTTCAGAAGGTTATAGATATTGTGTAACTATGATCGATAGATGTACTAAATGGACAGAAGCTATTCCAACTAAAGATATTACAGCAGATACAGTTGCGAAAGTTTTTTACGAAGGATGGATTTCACGTTTTGGTTGTCCTGAAAAACTTACTAGTGATCAAGGTAGACAATTTGAAAGTAATTTGTTTAAAGAGTTAATGTCAATTTTAGGGATTAATAGAATCAGAACTACTCCATACCATCCACAAAGTAACGGTGCCGTAGAGCGTTGGCATCGATCGTTGAAATCAGCCCTTATGGCACGCCTCAATAGCAACTCATGGGTAG